>CM062804.1:371351485-371951485 GCA_031772625.1 Pinus tabuliformis
CCTAATGACTTTGTGATTTTCATAATCATATAAGTGATAACCAAAATCATTAACACCATATGCAATAAAGGTACATTTCTTTGACTTTGCCTCAAGCTTTGTTCTATTTTCTTTATCAATATGGACAAAGGCCTCACAACCAAAAGGCTTTAAAAAGGAGTAGTTTACCTTTTCACCTATCCATGCCTCCTCTAGAACACCACCATCCAAGGAACTTGAAGGCCCTCTATTTATTAGATAAACAATAGTATCTACAACATCTGCCCAAAACTGTAAAGGCAATCTTGCATGCAATCTCACGCACCTTGCACGCTCCATGATTGTTTTGTTCATCCTTTCTGACACGCCATTTTCTTGTGGTGTTCTTGGAACTGGCTTCTCTCTGCGAATTCCATGCTCTAAACAGTACCTATCAAACTCTTTCTTGCAATATTCACCTCCATTGTCTGATCTAAGACACTTCAATTTCTTTCATGTCTCAATCTCAACCAAAGCTTTCCATTTCTTGAAAGTATCAAATACATTAGATTTATTCTTAATACAATAAATCCAAGTTTTTCTAGTTGCATCATCAATAAAAGTAACATAATAATGAGAGCCACCGAGAGATGATACCTGAGCAGGTCCCCATACATCTGTATGCACAAGCTCTAATTTTTTGCTCTTCTTTTCTTTCCCAACTCTGAGAAATCTGACTCTCTTCTGTTTTCCATAAATGCAATTCTCACAGAAGTCCAAATCAACATTCTTCAGACCCGACAACAAATTCCTTGAGTGAAGAATCTTCATTCCCTTTTCACTCATGTGTCCGAGCCTATGATGCCATAATGCTGCATCTGCTCCTTTGGAAGTTAAATCATTAACAGAGTTAGAAATACCATTGCATTAATACAATGTACCAACCTTTTCACCTTTTTCTATTACCAGGGCTCCTTTGGTGACCTTCCAAGCTTTATCTGTGAAAGTTGTCACACAACCTTCACTGCCTAACTAGCCTGTTGAAATCAGATTTTTGTTTAGATCTGGAACATGCCTTACCTCCTTTAGTAGCCATTGGTTTCCATTCTGCTGTTTTACAAGAACCTTACCCATTCCAACAATTTTACAGGGTTTATCATCACCCAAACGAACTTGTCCAAAATCTCCTTGAACATAGTCATGAAAGTATTTCTTATTAGGTGTGGCATGGAATGAGGGCCCTGAATCTACCACCCAAGAATCAGTAATATTTTTAAAGAAAGAATCAAAGCATCTTGTAACACCTCACCTGTCACATTTTCTTCATGATTGTTTTCTTGTTGTGCATCTCCTTCTTTTCCCTTCCAAGATCTACAGTCTTTTTTTAGGTGTCCTTTCTTTCCACATTTCCAGCACACTATCCCCGATCTGGACTTGGATCTACCTTTCCTTGATTTACTGCAATACCCTGAGCTCTTTCCTCTTTCCATTTTTCTTCCCCTAGACTCTGCACTCAAAGCATTACCCAATGTCTCACCGAAGCTTTTCTGTCGCATTTCCTCGCTAAGGATAGCACCGACAACATCATCAAACTTTAAAGTACTAGATCCAGAAACAGAGTTACTAATGGCCATTACTAAACCATTCCAACTTTCTGGTAATGAGCACAAGAATAATAGAGCTCTAACTTCATCATCAAAGTTTACCCCTACAGAACATAACTGACTTGTAACAGTATTAAAATAATTTAAATGGTCTGCAACAGATCCACCTTCCGACATCTTCATATTAAATAACCGTTTCATAAGAAATACCTTGTTTGAGGCCGAGGGTTTTTCATATAGTTTCTCCAATGCCTTAATCAAACCCTCTGTCATTGTTTCCTTTGAAATGTTGAAGGCGACCGACACTGTGAGGCACAACCGTACTGTTCTGAGTGCCTTTCTATCGAGAAGGTTCCATTCTTCATCTGTCATACCCATCGACATCTTTGTTTTTCCGCCCAATGGTAGGTACAGATCTTTTTGATACAGATAATCTTCCATCTACATCTTCCACAGCGAGAAGTTTTGACCGTTAAATTTCTCAACCCTAAAATTACCATCTTCTGCCATTGCTACCACTCAAATGAGGAACCCTTCTTTCCTGCGAGTTTATCAGCCAAATAGACCTTCGGCTCTGATACCAGTTGTTAGAAAATTATATATTATGGAGCAGTGTTGTTAAAATCGCGATAAAATCGCGATTTTATCGGAAAATCGCGATTTTTTCCTCTGCCCGATCAAATCGCGATTTTTATCCGTAAAAATCGCCACTTTTTTTTTATACCGATTTTTATCTAAAAAATCGCGATTTTTAATGAAAAAATCGTGGAGGGCGCGGGCAGCGGGCTTTTATATGGCAAATTCGATTTTTTTTTAATTCATTGTGCTGTCGCTGCGCGGAGGAGGAGGAGAAGAGGTGAGGGAGAGGAGCTGAAGGGTTTCCGTCGGATTTGGGAGCGAATCCAAGCGTTTTTAGGAGGAATCCAAGCCAAGATCACCAATTTGTCCATAAAAGAGGTATGTAGATTAATTTTTTTTGGTTTTGCTTCTATAAAAACTTTGGTTTTCATTTTTTTTAAAGAATTTTTTGAAATTTTTCATTGATTTGGGATGGGTAATTTGTTATGACTATGAGAACCAATTTTTTATTTTTATTTTCTCATTTTTTTTAAACATTGTTTATTTTTTTTGAATTTTCATTGTTTTTTGGCATTTGCCATTGGCATTTGGTTGGGTAACTTGGGTTTAGAAATTGGGATTTTGGAAATAATTAACTTGTAATTTTGCAAATGCTAAATTGTAATTTGTATTATGTAATCCTAAATTCCTATTTCCTAATCCTTATTTTTCCATAGGTTTGCAAATTCAAAATTAAAAAACAAACATGCCAAGGAAATTGGATCCTTTCTGGGAATATGGTGACCCTAAAACTCCGAATGATAGACAAAACTTGTATTGCAAGTTGTGTGGAACGGAAATATTCGGGGGGGTGTACAGGTTGAAGTTCCACCTTGCACAAATCCCTGGACGTGATGTGGGGCCCTGTCTAAATACAAATGCTGAAATTATCCAAAAAGCCATGAGAGCATTGGGAGAATTAGAGCACACTAGAGAGGCCAAAGAAGAACTCAAAAGGCAACTAAAAAGGTCAGCTGAAGGAAGTGGGCCAAGTTGCACTGGTTCTACTGCAGCGTCAGTCAATCCGGTAGCTGCATCATCATATTTTGTTCCTCGAACCACACCTGGTTCACAACCAACTATTGGTTCAATGCTAAAAAGAACTGAAAAAGAACAAGCTGACAAGTTGATGACAAAATTTCTCCTCTGGAGTGATATTCCTTTCAGCATTATAAGGAATAATCCATTTTTCCAACCTACTATTGATGCTATTGCCAGTGTTGGCCCGGGGTACAAAATCCCTTCTCTTCATGATTTCAGAGGCCGGCTTCTTCAAGATGAAAAGCGTGACTGCACCCAACGATTGGAGGATTTTAGGGCATCATGGGCACAAACAGGATGCACTGTTATGTCAGATGGTTGGACTGACCAAAAGGGGAGAACCCTTATAAACTTCTTGGTTAGTTGTCCCAAGGGGACTATGTTTATCAAATCTGTTGATGCAACTCATCAAATCAAAGATGCAAGAACTTTATGTGATTTGCTGGATGTGTTTATTTTGGAGGTGGGTGCAGAAAATGTTGTCCAAGTCATAACGGACAATGCTGCAAATTATGTTGCTGCTGGTAGAATGCTTATGGACAGGCATCCTGCTTTATTTTGGACACCTTGTGCTGTCCATTGTATTGATTTGATGTTAGAGGACATAGGGAAAATTCCCTTTGTCAAAGAGGTTGTTGACTCATCAAAAAACATCACAAAATTTATTTACAATCACACATCTGTGCTTAGCTTGATGAGAAAATGCACCAACAACAAAGAGTTGGTGCGCCCCGCCATTACACGGTTTGCGACGAGTTTCATATCTCTTCAATCCCTCTTGAATTCTATGTGGGATTTGAAGAGAATGTTTCTTTCAGAGGAGTGGCGTGCTTCGTCAATGAGCCGCAAACCAGAAGGAGAGGCCGTCTGCAGACTAGTTTCATACCAGGAAGACTTCTGGGCGGGAGTGCAGGAGGTGTGCGCTGTTACAGAACCTTTGGTAAAGGTTCTTCGGTTGGTTGATGGTGAGAAGCCCGCAATGGGCTATTTGTATGAAGCCATGGACAGGGCCAAAGAAGCCATTCGGTCCTACTATGATGATAAGGGAGATGATGGGTTTCAGAGACAACTCCTTCTATGGGAAGTCATTGATGAGCGATGGAACAACACACTCCATCGTCCCATTCATGCTGCTGGGCTTTTCCTGAACCCTGCATTTTCTTATCCATGTGGGTTTAATTTTGATGTTGAGGTCGTGGAAGGATTATTAACCTGTGTCCAGAAGATGGTGAGATCTCCAGAAGAACGTATGGAGATCTCTAGACAAATTGAGCAATATAAGTTGTCAGGTGGCACATTTGGCTTTGAGATGGCTGTCATTGATAGGACGATTAAAATGCCAGGTATTTTTTAGTTTGTAGTATGTACTTTGCAACTTTGTTTCAAATTTCATTGTTTCTTCAAATTCCATTTTTTTCTTATGTTTATTTAAAATTTTATTTGTAATTTTGTTGTAGACGCATGGTGGAAGATGTATGGTGGCAGAGTACCCCTTTTGCAAAATCTTGCCGTACGCATCCTCAGCCAAACATGCAGCTCCTCGGGATGTGAGCGCAATTGGAGTGTATTTGAAAAAATACACAACAAGAAGCGCAATAGGTTAACACTTAAACATTTAAAATATTGCAAATTTCCAAATAAATTTTTGAATTCATTAAAGTTTTAAACAATATTTTTTTTATAATATTAATTATTAATTATTAATTTATTATTTCATGAACTTTGTACAGTTTGGAGTCCCATAGACTTAATGACATGGTCTATGTCTACTACAATCTTCGATTGTGGGTGAAACAACTAGAGACGACACCTGATACGGAAGCCATCTCATTGGATGGGATTGACACCACTGCTGAATGGAGGGTTGAGACCGAGAGGCCTCTCATGGATCCCACTGAGGATTGGTTAGTGCAGGATGAGGGGGAGGAGGAGGGGGAGGAGGAGGAGGAGGAGGAGCAGGAACAGGAGCAGGAGCAGGAGGAGGAGGAGTTGGAGGAGCAGGAGGAGGAGGTGACACCGCCTACCCGGGCTACCACTACCACCAGTAGAGGACGTGGTCTCCGTCCACCTCAGCCTCCTGTAGCTGCTACTACTAGTTCTTCAGCTTCTAGATCACGTCAGACTCCACTGCCATTTCCACCAGCACAGGCACCAGCTTCTACATCTAGAGGGAAAGAGAAAGCTGTGCCATTTTCTCGCAAGAGGGGCAGAGGAAATCAATAGGATTAGACTTTCATTTTATTGTATATGACATTATGACATGATGAGATACATTATCATATTTTTTGTTGATATTTTGAGGCTGAGTTGGACTTGGGACTCAGGACTTACTATTCAGGACATGATTCAATGTTATGTGTGATTTTAGCGCTAGAAATGATATTAAACATCTTATATATTAGTTTTTTTTATCATATTTATGTGTCAATGTATTTATTTTATGTTGTAGATGGTTTAGATATTAAAAAAATTGAAAAAAAATGAAAAAAAATGAATATTTTTGTGCCAAACGCTTTTTTCCCGCTTTTGTCGATTTTTTCCGCTTTTTTCCCGGCGCCGATTAAATCCCGATCGCGCTTTGTGCAACATTGTTATGGAGCAATGGAATACATAAAATATTGCAGAAATATAAACACAGAAAACGCATAAAACAAGAGAGACACAGATATACGTGGTTCACCCAGTTTGGGCTACGTCCACCTTGAATAGTCAGCCCTTCCTTTCTATTATCCAGCAAAATGAAGAGACACAACCTACAACAAATCCACTGTAATATCCTTTGTTTTCTCTCACAGTCTCACCTCTCTATTTCTCGCTCGGAGAATACGCATATATTACATAGACTCAATACAATGCCCTCATACAAAGAGAGAGGTTTCCTTCTAGGGCAAAAAACCCTAAACTAAACATAAGTTCTACCGTTAGATCATCCGCCTAATGAACGGCCTAGATTGACTAGAAATT
Organism: Pinus tabuliformis; assembly: GCA_031772625.1. Lineage (NCBI taxonomy): Eukaryota > Viridiplantae > Streptophyta > Pinopsida > Pinales > Pinaceae > Pinus > Pinus tabuliformis. Next base: position 371,357,671 of record CM062804.1, read on the forward strand.
ACTATACTTTTACAAGGCAATTTTACATCTGTTTTTAGCTTCGGGGGCACTGCCCCCGAAACCCCCCGCCAAGGGGGGGCTCCCCAAAGGTCGCAGCCACCCCCCTGGACCCCCCTGCAGCAAATATTCTATGGGCGGCAACGTCGAACTGGGGTCCAATGCGGCAATACGTTTGAATACATAAGATAATTAGGCTCCACACCCAATAATCTTCACGCTGAAGCTTTTGACAATGTACACAAAGCCCTGAACACGATCCACCAGGTGAAGCGGGTTGACTGGGACCTACGCGTACCAGCGATTCTCTGGGCATAGAGGACCGTGTGCAAAACCCTGACCGTGCAGGCATCGCCAAGGCTGGAGTATGAAACAACTGAAGTAAGCCTTATAATTCTTGGAGAACTTAGACCACGCATGATCACACCAATAGATGTGATGGTTCGCAAAACCTTGGAAGCAGAAATCCAACAGGGAAATTTTAGGCTCCAAGAACATGAAAAAGGAAGGGTGCGATTAAGGAGGAAAATCTCTTTGGTAGAAGCGCAAGTCAAGAAGCTGGAAGATGCGATAAGGGACGAGTTTCTCAATAAGAAGACCACGGTGATAAAATAGGGTGCGCACGATCATGCTGACAAGCTTGAGGACTATCGTCATGAATTGATCAGTCTGATGCCTTGTCTTGGACTACATATTACTAAGAGAATTGACCAGGGTGATGTGTTGCAGAGGATAAGGTGCGCAATGTGGCCAGTAACGATAAAAGGTAGGTATCTCCCAGAAGAATGCTGGATGATCGGAGGAAACGACACATATGTGGTACAGCCACCTGACTAGCCGAGGAAGGAACAGTTTTAGTGCTCTAGGCAGTTGAAAGGGAGCGCGGGACTATAAACTATTCTTCCCGAGAGCTGCACGATATTAGAGATGTGCGCAGAAGCAAAGAGTCACAAGGTCTGCAACCACGCATGGGGGGTTGTGTTGCCGCGCGGGTTGGCTAGAAAGTGGTCATTGAAGTCCCTATTCATGATGGGATGCTTGACTTAAGGCCAAATGGAGTGGGCGGCAGGCATTTAAGACGCGAGTTATGGGCAATATTTGGAAAAATCTTCCGCCAAGGAAGCATTAATGAACTAGATTTGGGGGAAATGATCGAATTCAAATTCAAAAAACGCTATAAAATATAAAGGGCTACCCAACAAACAACACTTTGTCATTTTCAAATTGAGCGATTGAGCAAAAACCTGAGTGTTGTGAGCCGAGCGTTGATTGAGCCCCTGAGTTCGCGAGTGCTAGATTTCCGGACGAATACAATGGCAACTGCTCAGGACGTTATGGAGATAACCGAAATAACCACTGAAGAGGCCGCGCAGGCCCTGGCTGTGGGAGATGCTCCAGAAGGAACTGGGATTGTGGTAGAAATCCCAAAATCACTGTGCATGCCAAGACCTAAGAAGGACAAACAAGCAATGGTTCCCGTACGTGTGTCCCCGCGGAACCCGCTGTGCAGCAAACTGTCAATGGAGGAGAAGGGGAAAGCCGTCACCATAGAGACGGATGAAGAAGAAGAATATTTGGAGGATCTTATCATCGCAGAGGATGAGGATGAAGGCATGGAGGAGGACACTCAACCTGCGCACCATACGACAAAATTTCCCACCTATGTCCCCTTGCGAAAAGGGAAGGCGAAAGTGCCCAAGGACTTGGACGAGACCAAGAGCTTGCTCCAAACCCTGCTCCTCCCAGACAACATTATGTTTGAAGGCATGCATCTGGGACATGTGCTGAGCTTAAAATTCAAAGATTGGGACCTCACTAACCACAAGAAGTTCCCTCACCTTGAGACCAGGAACCTTATGAAGCCCAAACAGAACACTGTGGCGGGGGTTACAGAACTAGAGCCACAAAAGTGGTTGCGTGGAGTGGAAAGGCTGGGCTACTAAATCTGCTCTGGGTGCCACACTTCCACTGTGCACCAATAACCATATTTTTCATCAGGCATCTGCTCTACCTGGTGCATGATGGGTGTTTGTGGCTAGAGGAGCCCATCCCCATCATGACAGAAATGATTCACCGCATCTCCCAGCTTCCATGTAAAGGAGAGGACCCCGCAAACATATCGGTTCAGCCTTGGATCGACGAGGCCTTCACCATCATGGCAGAAATCGAAGGCAAGCTTGCACACATGCAGGGGATGCACACATTGATGCAGAGAAGCACTCCTGACATAGAGGTCTCGGAACAACGTATGCAGCAGATCCAAAAAGCAGCAACTCAGTGTGTTACTGACCTCTGTGCAGTTCGAGAACAGTTGGAGGGACTTCACGCAAAGATCGTCGCGCCAATAGAGTGACTCGAGGGCGAGTCACGATGTTTGTGTTGGGGGCCTGTTGGGCATGGAATCCCCCCAAGGCATGTTTTTGGGTTCAAAGCCCAAGTTTTGACCGAATATTGTTGTAAAGCTTCGCGAATTACGAGTGCAGGGCGTGAAAGTATGATAGAGTCACAGGGTTGTCCACCCTAGTTTTGTAATGTAATGTCGGCTGGATAGACCTACCCATGGTCCGCGGACCATGGGATTGTATAAATAGAGCGAGGCTCTAAGTGTAAAAAAGGAGAGAGACAATAGAAATAGAATAGAAGCATGAGAAGTCTGAGTGATTGAGTCGCAGTGTGAAGTGTGTCTTTGGGTCATAGAGTAGGAGAAGGCTCTGCAGCTGAGTGCGCAAAGGCCTAGTAGTCTGCAGCTGAGTGTGCGGACCCCTGCAGCTGAGTGCGCAGGGCGAGTTGAGTCTGTAACCATGGAAATAATCAATAAAGAGAAGTTTGGTTATAATTTTGTGTATCTATTCTTGGGCTAATGCATGATTGATATCATTTGCAAATATATTGTTTATTTATTGTGCGCACCTGTATGAATGTTTTATGTTGTTAAGTATAACTTAAAGCACTCCATTAGGCAAAGATAATTAAATAACATTGGAATATAAGAAAGGTCTTGGGTAATAACGCAAAGCGTGGCGCTCAGCCCCTGGGTAGGGCTATGCGAAGGCAGTCTATTAGGCTGCGAGGAACGGGAAAGTGCGCGAAGCAACTTGCATGTAGGGACAAACCATGGACCATTTGAACTCATCAGACATCTCCAGGGTGCGGAAACGTGGTTCTAACACCCTCCCATACTACTTCGGGTGAGACCTCAATTCACGCTCCGCAGACTATTTCCGAAAGGGCCAGTAGTACCAGGATTTGTTTGGCTAATTAACTCTGAACCTAGGTCAGGCCCCAACAAGCATGTGTCAACAACTGTTTAAGCTGCTCAAAACTGGCCTCACACTCCTTTGTCCATTCAAACTTCTTACCTTTCCTCTGCAATGATGTAATAGGATAAGAAATCCATGAGAAGTTCTTGATGAACCTCCTGTAATAGCCTACCAACCCCACGAAACATCTCAACTCATCTACATTCCTAGGAGCTACCCTCTCCATGATGGCCCTTATCTTTTCTGGTGTTTGGTGTGGATCCTGGTTGTCTTATTTATTCATAAGTATCGCCGCATTGGACCCTAGTTCAAAATGGGGTGAAAATGTTACATGTTTGTTTGTTGACAGGGGGGGTCCAAGGGGCAGTGACAATGATTTTTATGAGCCCCTCCTGGTGGGGTTTTAGGAGCAGTGCCCCTTAAGCTAAAAAATAGATGTATAATTGCCTTGTAAAATATTGTAATTTCGTAGTCAATCTGAGTCGTTCATTAGGTGAATGATATGATGGTAGAAGTTATGTTTAATTTAGGGGTTTTTTACCTAGAAGTCAACCCCTCGCTATATATGAGGGAATTGTATTGCGGCTATGTATATGTGTATTTTGTGTGAGAAAGAGAGAGGAGATTGTGTGAGAATGAAGAGGGAATTACAATGGATCTATTGTAGATTATATCTCTTCATTTTACTGGATAATATTAAAGGAATGGTGGGCATAGCCCAAATTGGTTGAATCACGTATATTTGTTCTCTCTTGTTTTATGCGTTTTATGTGTTTATGTTTCTGCAATATTTTATGTGTTCCATTGATCTATAATATATAATTTTCTAACATCTAGATCAACCGCTATGCCCTCCTTGGAAAAAAAATGTCTCAAGTAGTGTACTTCAGTATGAAAGAAACTACACTTGTTGAGCTTAACATTCAACTGATGCTCTCTCAGCAACCTCAACGCTGCTGCTAAATGCTTGACATGCTCTTCCTCATTTTTATAATATACCAATATGTCATCAATGAACACAATAACAAAGTTATCCAAATATGGATGCAACACAGTATTCATCAATCACATAAATGTAGTTGGAGCATTAATCAAACTGAATGGAACTACAACAAACTCATAATTCCCATACCTAGTTTGGAAAGTTGTCTTGTAAATGTCCTCCTCTTTAATGCATACTTGGTGGCATTCAGATCTCAGATCAATCTTCGATAACACTGCTTCTCCCTTCAACCGATCAAACAAGTCATCAATCCTAGACAATGGATACATGTTCTTGATAGTCACTTTCTTCTTCACAAATAATACCTATGTGCCCCAAGGTGAAACACTTGGTCTAATGTATCCGTTGTCAAGCATCTCTTTCAGCTGCAACTTCAACTCTACCAACTCTGGAGTGCTCATCTTGTAAGTTTCTTTTGATGCTGGAGTTGCCCTTGGTACTAACTCAATAGAAAAGTCTACTTCCCTGTGAGGTGGCAACTCTAAAATATATTCGAGAAACACATCCTGAAACTACCGTAGAACTGGGTGCCTACTCAAAATATTTGCATCTTCAACTTCCTTACCTTTGTCACTAGAAATATGTACATCAAATAACACACACCCCTTCCTACGACTACACTTTGCCTGCATAGTTGTCATCATCCTAACTGATGTGGATTTCTTCTTTCCCTGTAAGACTTTTGGTTCCCCATTGTCTTCCACACACTCAATGGCTTTGTTATACAATCCACCTTGGTTCTATGAAGGTACAACCAATTCATGCCTAATAACAAACTGTATGATCCCAATGGTAATACATTCAAATGTGTTGCGGTAGGAATACCATTCAAATCAAATGCACAAGCTCTTACCCAATGATGAACTCGCTTCTTTGTACCTGTAGCCAACTGCACTAACCAAGATTCTACATGCAATTCCTTACTCAAACCACACTTATCCACCAAGTCAGGACTAACATAACTATAATTAGATCCAGGGTCAATTAAAATAGAAATAACTTGATCACAAAGCTTATCTTCCATCTCAATGATAAATTTCTGATGATCTGCCTATTTGTTATCCAATGCTGCATAAATATGAGTAACACTCTGACCAACATCCGCAACAGTATATGCCTCCTACGCACTATATATCTGAGGCCTACCACCCTGATTCTGTGGAGAATCTCTCTTAAGGTACTCCTTACCAGATGTCCAACACTCCAACTGACCAGTACCCTCACCTCTATGCTACTGCTATGACCCATGTCCTTGTCTAGCTGCATTGAACCTATTTTGTGGTGCCACGTTTTCTTTCTCGTCTGCATTCTAAGGCCTTTCTCTTTTCGACTACCATTTACCTTTACCTTTGTCTTTTCCTTTCCATCATTGATGATATTCATTCTTACGCTTTGACTATTCATAGAAATGCTTGAATTTGCCAATAGCTTCCTGAAGTGACCGAAGCTCATCATACTCAATATGATCTCTAAATTCTAATGGAAATCCACTGGAAAATCACTGAAATTTAGTCTTCTCATATTTAATATACGGTACATGCCTCAATAGCTCCAGGAACTTAGTCGTGTATTGTCGTAGTACCTTTTTGACAAATAATTCTTCCTGGAAAACCTTTGGAACTCATGCCAATTCAAGTCATCTGTCCTGATGTCTCTAACCCACTTCACATCTTCCCACCAAATGTCTGCTTTACCTCTCAAGCTGAAGATAGATATTATGGCCTTCATATTATATGTGTAGTCATGAAACTCAAAGAACTTCTTTATCCCAAGTATCTAAACCTTTGCATCTTCTGGCTTCTTCGCATCTCCATCAAAAGTAGGTGGATTTTCTTTCTTAAACTCATATGGTAAGTATCCCCTATCACTCCTGCTGTAAGGATGATAACGATGACGATCATGATTCCTGCCAGAACTAATACTAGAATAGTACCTGTATCCATCACGTCTCCTATCTGGAGTATCCAACAATCTGCCATCTCTAACCGTGTCATCTCTATCTGACCTTAAACACCATGAGACCTACTCCCATATGCCCCATTAGTTTTTTCCTCTTGTCCATCACTGATATGAAGTGGCCCTAGTCAATGAAATTCTGACAAACTTTGAAGAAGTATTATATGAAACTCTACTTGTTTCTCTTGTGCCTGTATGATTTTTTCATTTTCCGCCTTACAACTCCTTATTTTTTCCTTCAAGCTTCTCAATGTGTTTGCCAAATCAGAAGAGTGCCCAACACCATGTCGCTCATCTAATTCATAGAGAGAGCCTTTGTAATCTACCATCTTTCTATTCATTTGATCTCTTTCTTGCAAGGCATACTATGTTAGCTAAACCAAATAACAATAAACCAACATACCTTATCAAAATTCAGGTAGGATATCTCATCTTCAAGATCATCAAATCAACATGATACATGTATAACATAATCATAACAACATATAGACATATAATACATAATAATATAACCATGTAACCATCAGTCTAGCTAAAGTCCAGTCATCAATGCATGACTATATCAACTACACATAACATGACCTCATGCATGGAAAAAACAACCATACCAATGTACACTTGACAATATGAAAGCATAAACAACAAGTAACCAATCATACACTCATGATGACATACTTCATAACAAAAACATCCTCTTTCACATGGAGACATCATTACAACCATGACCAACACCATGCAGATGCAACAAGCACATATATCACAAGAATTCTTAACACGCGTGCAAATGACATGAACATGACCAACACATCACCCATCCATTCCGAGGGGTGAACCATGCTCTAATATTATTCTGTAACACCCTCCTCCCACATCTACCTAAGTAACTGGCCAACAAGGGTAAACATGTGACAAGAGGATACTGTGATTGGATTCAACCTCCTATATGACCTTAAGGAAGTGGAATCAATGAAAACACAACATACAAACCTTCCACATTAGCTACAGGACTCCCAGGAACCATCCCAACCACTCAGGTAGCTAGCCCCTGGGTCCCACTGAGGTTTTAGACCACTTGACCCCCAGACACTCCCATGATATGGACCTGACAGTGTCCAGGAGGCTCTGGATGCTCTCATGCCAACGTCTAGGGACTATTTTTCCAAGTGTTGTGCCAGCATACCTAGGATTTTAGCCACTTTTTTAGGCCTACAGCCCAGATCACTGCCCAAAATTGAATGAAACCTTCAGTACAAAAATACAACAAGGAAATAATGATGTAAATGCAAATACTTGAATAGGCCCTTAAACGAAACCCTACTAACCATGACAGGCATTTCTTAAAACATATCACAAATATGTAATATACATGTGTAAACAACAGATTTAAGCATAGGGGTCTCATTCTTATTTGATAATAGTTATGAAGAATTGTTCCCTTATATCATTTGATGCATTATCATAGATACATTCTTCAATCATTTACAAGTAAAAACACGATGAGAGCCATACATAGCCATTGTCATACAACATATACATAACCAACATAATAGCATCAAAAATACCAAGGAAATCAAATCCATATGATCCACATATAAACCAATATAATACTCATAGAAATACAAGGAGAAATAACCTCATATTGATGATGAAAAATCCAAACCCAAGATGGGACTACCATGTTCCACCCGACCATAGAATGGCTGAGCCAAATCTCTCTTCAACCATTCACCCCCGTACCATTTTCCAATCATAAATGTGGGACTCAAACCAAAAGAACCAACCAGGGCATCGCAAGGCTAAACCACCTCACCCTCATCAATAGAAACTAGGCTTTACCGTAATCCATCTTGGATCACTATGCCAACACAATAAACATGTAATAACAGGCTTTACCATGATCTCCACTAGATCACTAGGCCAACAAGCATGGATGCCACCATATTTCTCCACCTACATTGCGATGAATTCTCCAGTCTCCTAGTGTCTCATGCTTTACGCAATCCACACCGGATCACTAGGCCCTAAACCGAGACCCACTTTCCAGGCTTTACTGCATATCCCAACCCGAGATTACTAGGCCTAATGGAGAGAAATCCACATATAGGCTTTACCGTATATCCTTTCATTCATCGGCAAGGATTCCTAGGCTCACCAAGGTAACACAATCATGTCTTTACCGCAACCCACAGTCTGGCTCAAGGGTTACTAGGCCAATGGCTTTACCGTGATCCATAGTCTGATTCAGGGACCACTAGGCCATGTGCTCTATCATTCGGAGATCCACCTCACTCAACTTTGAATCCATCTAGCAATCCAACTCTACCAAAACTTGAGAAACCCATCACACCATGGCTATCCAAAAATGGCAAGGCTAGGCTGAAAACATTGTCACACCTAGAAAAACCCATGCCATAACAACAAAAGAACCACATGCAATACCATGCATGCCAAATCTAGCAAGGAAAATACACATGCAAATCGATACCTGCAAAGAATACTGTTGTATCTGCTTGATCCTGCTCTTCCTTGCTTGTTCCTTCCTTCCTCTTGCCTTCTTTGCCTTTCTTGATCCAATGCCAAAATGCTCCAAGAAAACTCTAAGTGTCCAAGAGAGAGAGAGAAACAGAGAGAGAGAGCTTCTAAACTGAACTGACAAAAGGTTACCAACTGATCCTCAAAAGCCTTTTTATCAATTAGGCCTCTACTTTCTTCATTTTCCATTATTTTCCTTCATTTTCCTCCTCACATGCAACCTGTGACCTTTCACCTTCATTTTCTCCTAATTTCCAATATTTTCATAAATAAATGTGCCAAAAATGACATTTGCCTTTCCAAAGCCTTATCCACTACCTTTGCCAATTTCCTTAGCCATAATAAACCAATGAACACCCACTAGGATGTTTTTCCCAACATTCAGCTTGGAATAAGTGTCCCATCAATGATGGTTATTATTTTTCCTTTATTAACTTTTATTACATTGAATTTTCACTAGGGCTGTTACAAATTCAACCAAAAAAATTAAGCACTTTTAAGGGGAAACTTGAAATACTAATATATTAATAATAAATGTGATTAATGAATTAATGGAAATACCTATTGGAGGATTATATCGAAGTGACACATAACGCAGATGATTATTCACCCATTAAAAATAAAAGAGAAAAATGGGGAAGATTCGACCTTAATGATCAATATTGAGTAAATAAGAAATTAAATGAATGAGAATTTTGCATGAGGATGACATGTCAATTCTCATGGGGCCTATAAATATAGAGGAGTACTTTTGAGTAGAGGGGGCTTGAGAAGAATAAGCAAATGATACCAAAATATGGAATAAATGTCATGTGATTTTAGCTCTAGTGGTTGGGAAAAAGGTTTGTTTTCCCTTCCACGCATGATTTATTCCTAAAGAGAGACATGTTTACCCATTGTGATAAGGCTTGATGAGTAGGCACCCCCCTCACATGTGGACATCTTGGCTCTTTCCAAGTCATAAATTATTGATATATCTAACTTGTGGGTTGTTGGATATATTCTTGGTGTTATAGTGGCAGTCGAAAGATTTGATTGTGAGCCTCACCTAGATTACTCCATCACATTAGAGATTCACCATGGTAAAAAAAATACAATAAATATTGAGGTATCTAATAACATTGAGAAAATGTTGTAAAAATAATGGTAAAACTAAATGGATAGTTGGATTAAAAGGAAAGGCTAAAATTAATCCCCTTGCCAAAGTTGCAATGACAAGCATGACATGCCTAGTATTTGGCAAGCCTACCAACTCTATTGGTGGCATATCAATTGTTGCTACATATTATATGATGAGTTATGGTTTTCTACTCTTGATTATGATCATATACAACTAAAGGGTCTCAGACAAAGAAGTTTTTCCCAAGCAAGGTTGGGTGGAAACCGATTAGCACTCATTGAGTTAGCAAGGGAAAGGAGTTAGAATAATGCTTTGGTCTAGTTCCAATCATACTTGCTACCATAACAAAGACTTGCTTATGGTAGAGAAGGGTTGCCATATGGCTAATTATTTTTTTATTTTTCTATTATTGGAGAAGAGGAAGTGCATGTAATTTCAATTACAGAATAATTGATATTTTGCATTTAAATAAATAGTTTTAGCACATTAGAATGAAAACACATGCTAAGTGTCTGAAAATAATAGTGTGTAGGGTAACTATTTCTTGCACATCTTGATAATGAGAATAATGTGTCGGGTGACTAATTCTTGCACATCTTGATAATGAGACTAATGTGTAGGGCAACTAATTCTTGCACATCTTGATAATGAGAATAATGTGTAGGGTAACTAATTCTTGTACGTATTGATAATGAATTTTGTGAGAAGATGTTTGATGAATTAGATATGGTTAGGATATTATTTTTGGTGTAGCATTCTTAAGATAAATGGTGTTTTGTTTTTGACATCTACTTTTTCCTTTCTATTGTATATTTTCAATTTCTCATAGTTAACATATGAGTTTTTCTTTTCTGTTATGAAATTGGGAAAAACCATTAATTAAGATGACAATAGATAATTGACAAGTATGAGATTATTTTAAGAACCATTGGAAACTTGTTTTATGCTATGGGGCTGAATTGATGGGTTCAACAAATTGGAACGACATTGTATGCCAAATGTTTGAAGAATGGTTATAGGAAATAGTTAAGCTTGTATATATTGGAAAAGAGGCTCATGTTTCTAGTATGTAATTGTTGACAGAATTTCATGTTAAGCCCTTTTACTTCATTATTTATTGTATGTGGATATGAAAGCAAGAATGCTTTCCTTCTCCTCTTACTATACTCCACATTAATCAAGCATATTATACATCTCTCTGCATCCTTTATCAACAAGCATACACTAAGTCATTTTTGTGAAGTCTCCATTTTACATGTGGAGAACTGTTATAGATTTTACACTCAACATAACATATGAGCTTTCTTCTCTAAATTCCATAGAAGGGACCCAAAGCCAGTGGTACGCTTAGTTTATTTCTTGTTCCCCTTTACTTATGAAGAAAAGGAATTGTTGGGTAATTTAAATGTGAGTTAAATTACTTAGCATTAAATTATCAATACATGTTCGTATACTTGTGAAGTACACTTACACAATATATGCTAGGAAATTGACTTTCAATTTAAAAGGAAAATCTAATGTATTGGAAGAAATTGCGAGACTAAACTAAAATCCTAGTCATAAATATATCTAAAATGAGTGCACACACACTTTCTTATCCTATGAAAGCAAGAAACAAACTTACAAAAAGGCAATAAGATTTGATCTACGGAAAGCAATAAATTCTAAACTAGAAAGCAATGAGATTTTAATCTATTTGAAATGAAAGTAAAAATTTTCTCTATGAAGGATAAATGCAATTATATTCTATGAAACTGATTCTATACTAGGAAAGCAGTAAACTTCCTATGCTAAATTCCTATACTATGAAAGCTTTTAAAGTTCCTAAATTTGTGTTTTGATTCTAAATCCTTTTCTTATCAACATGAAAATAAATTTATTCTATAAAAGATATAAAGTCTACTCTATGAAAGTTCAAATGAAAACTTTGTTCTAGAAAGCGTTGAAATTTTGTTTCTAAAGGAGAAAAAGAATTCTATGTTAAGGAAAGTAAATGCAAAAAATTATTCTATAATTCTGAGAAATTGAACTGAAATTGTGTCTATCTATGAAAGCCAAACAAATTAAGATTATTGGTGTGTGTTCAGAGTTTTAGAATCATTCATGTATGTGCATTATTTATAAATTTGACACTATTTAAATGCAGCGGTAAAAGACAAATCAAGAAGCAACTAAATAAATATTTTTGTTGTTTTCAGGTTTTATTCAAGTGCTTCATCCACAAAAGAACAAGAATGAAATGATCATAAAAGAGCATATAAAGACAGTGCGTAGAAAATATAGCATCTAATCAAAATACTTGAAATAAATGTTGTAGAGAAAGAAACTAGTCTAAGTTGCAGAACCGAAACATAAGGAGAATTAAAATACACCTGTACTCATCAAGGGGACCTCCTGAAATGCACGAGATGCAGAAAACTCATGAAATTATTGATCAAACACTAGATCCCATCATGAAGGTGTAACCATGTGAAAATATTGTATTAGTTGAATATTGTATGAGCTTTAATAGTATTCAAAGATAATGATAACATCCAACATACAAGCAACCTTTGACATTCAATACTTATATGGTTTACTTCCGAGAGAAGCATTTTATAGAGTTTTAAAATAACTACTTCTGAGAAACTCAGTGCTAAAGGCTAGCTCTACAGATCGACACCTTAGACTTCAAATTCTATTGAGACACTTACTCACGTGATTCGCTATATGTGAAGCGAATCATGTGAGAAACACATCATCGTTCTTCAAATTCTTCGTGATACCACTCACTTGATAAGGAGTCAACCTCACTTGATACCATGTTCTGATGCTTGGTGTGCCATGTCACTATTGATGATGAGTTTGACTTTGAGATTTTGGTTAACCATGATTCTTTTATCTGCCCCCAATAGGTGGAAATCCCTATAGGCAACATTTGTCATATTCCCATGTGCTCTGGCTGATTTACCTCTCTTGGGATCTATTCGAACCTTGGATTCAGCTACAAAATGTTAGTGATGCTATAGAAACTGTCAGATTCCATAACTCATATAAATTGAATCAAATTTACAAAGAAAAACATATAGAATTGAGAGCACATGTGAATTTTACCTTATTTCTTATTCATGTGGCTTTGATGGCTTTGTATTTCAAAATGGTGGTGTAGTGGTATAAACATAAGTGGAAAATGAGTAAAATAGAAGGTAATAAACTTAAAAAAGATGCAATTCTTGTGGCCCAATAGGAATCTCATTGTCTTTTCCTCCACATTGATTCTTCTCTAAATAGATGCCACCTCCACACCCTGCATTTTGCATGCTTCATACATTTCACATCCCACACTTAGCATATCATTCCTCCATTATGCAACATTTATGGTTTTTATTCTCAAGTTGATTTATGATGTATTTACAAATGATGCATTCCATGAAATAATGATAGTTGTTTGAGTGAAATGAGGCTTAGATTTCACATTTTCCCATAAAATACTTCCATGTGAATGATAATTACAACCAATAGTTTGCATGCTTCTTAGAGCAGATGTTCACACTGAAATGATTTTTCGTCAAGGATTATTTGTGATTTTAGCCACCTATCGAAACAAGGGGCATGTTTTATATCAATAATCCCCACATATATACCAAAGTTTATTAAAAGTGAGGATATAAAACATAGTGAAGAAAGAACCATCAAGTGGAGATACCTTTAATTCTTTAGCTCGCCAAAATAGACACTTTCAATAGTGCAAAACTTATAAGTGGTACTTTTATCTCTCACCAGAGGAAAAAAAATGCTAGTGAATTTTGGGCAATTGGCATAGTCAAGGCTAGTTGCATGCCATAAATATTCAACTTTAGAGAGCTTATTTTCTAGTGTGAAAGAAAATTTGGTTCCAAACATAGGATGATTCAAGTACACACAAAATGAAGAACTCATGTTCTTTTAACTCCAAGCATATTCAAGAAGATGTTGTGATTTCAAAAATCATAGATAGTTTTCAAATTCCTCAAGGCTAACTAATTCCTCGACTCTAAGGGTGATGGTGTAAATTTATTAAAAGACTTTTTGGCTCAACCCTTTATCATACCAACCGATTTCTCTCAATTTGACATATGCATGCTATCTGAACCATGTCGAGTTTTCACCTAGGCTTGTTGGTAAACAATCAATTGCTTATATCCGTAGGTATTTTATGTATGTCTTGCATTTCTCACTTTGAGTGGAAGTGATCTTCAATGGTCTTAAATAATATTGAATGAAAGTAGTTTTGGTTCAAAACACAAGATGATTCAAGTACATGTAGAAGAAAGAAATCCTAGTTTTTTTTAACTCCAAGCATATTTAGGAAGATGTTGTGATTTATAACTTTCGGAAAATTCTTTAAACTCCCCGATTCTAGCTCAATCTTTGAATATTAGGGTGGTGGTGTAAAACTTTTAAAGGAATTTTTGGCTTAACCCTCTATCATACCAACTAATCATGCTCAATTTGAAATATGCATGCTATTTGAACCATATTGAGATTACACTTGGATTTTCTCAAGGCTTGTTGTTCAAACCTTGACTACTTATATCCACAAGTATGTTTTTTATGTCTTGCATTTATCTCTTTGAGTAAAAGTGATATTTGATTGGACACAAATAATCTCGAATGGATCATCCTATCAACTTTCTAACTTTATGAAAACAAAGAGGTTATGTATGACTTCATATCCAATCTTTCCTTGGCGTACTATATTTCATTTGAAGGTGTACCCACAAAGGGAAATGCTAATATCGTTGAATAATTGGTTCAATTCTGATACCCATATTGTGGAGACATAAGGCTTCATTTCATTTTACCATATTCAAGGTTTTTTTGTCAGGAAATTCATATATATGCTCATTGAAGCACAACCCAAAAGCCTCATAAAGGTAGCATTAAATTTTTTTGGAAGAAAAAGGAAAACACGTTTATGAAGAAGAATTTACTTATATCAAACTTTTTAGTCTCGAAGGAAAACCTCTTCTTCTTCCCCATTTTGTCTATAATAGAATTTTCATTGTTAAAGTTTGTAGGCAATATAAGTTTTGGGCTATTCATTTCTTTACCTTTTAAAATTGGTGTCACTTTTGTGAAAATTATGTCTCATTTGTCTAATATAATTGATTTTTTCAATCCTTTTCATTTAAAAGAAACCGAATCATACATGGATTTTGATCCATGAGGAATTTTCATTCACTTGACTACAACAAGTTATAATACTTCTTTCATAGAACACATGGAATTATAGAAGAATTTGATGATAATGATCCCAAAAACAACAAGGCTACTCCAAAGAAAAATAATCAAATTTACAATGATGATTTAAATACATGAACCCACTCAAACACTCATGCTAAGAAAAATAAGTTGCAAGAACATGATAGTCAATCTAAACATATACAAAAGGGAAAATCTACAAACAACATTGGTGTTGATTTTACTCATATTCCCCATAAGAGTTCCTCTTCTATACATAAGAGGTATGCACTATTGGCCCAAAGGTCACATTGAGATGGGGGGTGAATCAATGTGAGATCAATCTTACCATTTCACAACTTTTTATATTAAAAAAATCATATAACAATGAATCATAAGCATTATATCATCAACTATAAAAACACATCATCAAACAACAATCATTTCATTAACATATCAAGGATCCATCAGAAAGAGACACAAGCCTTTTACGTGGAAGCCCATATAGGAGAAAACCACAAATCTTCTTCTTTTTTTATCACCAATTATTTACATAGATTTGGAGGCTACGACTTGTTGGAGGCAACTACACCCAAGAAATGCAAGCTACTTCTTGTAACATGCTACAACTTGATTAATGAACCAACCATGAAAGATCCCAGCAACGGCTCATTGCAGGCTACAACCTAATTGAGGAACCAACATCGATGGTGAGTAGGCTCCAACCTAGTCTAGGCTCCAACTTGATTGATGCTCCAACCTCGATAATGAGTGGTTCCAACTTGCTCTAGGCTCCAACCTGATTGAGGCTTCAACCTTAGTGGAGGTACCCAACTCCTTCTTCAACTTCATGTGGACCTCTATTTCATATCATTTTCAATCCGGATCCACCATCTTCATACATCACTAAATAATAAATCACAATTTGTAATTTGCAGCCACTGCCACTACCACTATTATAATTTGCAACCATTGTCACTGCAACCAATATCACAACCTACAACCAATGTAATTGTAATAAATAATCATATTAATTATTTTTATAGCTTGTCATGTTGCTTCCCATACTCTGCTCCAACCAGTTCTTTGATCTAGTCACTTAAAACCCTTCTCAGACCATGTTTACACCATGTATCCAAAATAACTACAACTTAATCATAGACCCTCAAATAGACACAAGAGATTCTAGACATCAAATAAGTGTCAAAAGGGCATCATACACCTATGGATAGATTCATCTATGATCCCTAATTGCCCAACTTTTTCCAAAATCCAATTTGGACATATATTGATGCTAGAAACTCATAAAAACCATATTAAATTATATATTAAATTAAGGCTTTTACAAAAGGCATATTTTTGGGCATACTTATACAAAAAGACTAGAATCCAACACCAGTGCAACAAAAGGCTTATTGTTGGCCTACTAGCTATTCGAAAAAATAAAGCATATGACAGTTTAAAAAAAAATAACTTTGACTTAACAAACATCAGGGCTTGAACCTGGGTCTTGACGGTCACAAAACAAACTCCACGCCAATCAGTTGCATGATGGTCATTTCCAGACCATGTCTTGAGATTATATTGTAGTTATGCTTATGGTTCAAGGTTGGGGGCGACGCATGGCCACCTGTCAATACAATTCAACTCTGGCGAATGAACTTGCTAACCGTTAACACGACCCATCCTTTGTAGCCTACCTCCGAGCAAGACTTATGTATACATGGGTTACCTCTATGTGTAAATCATATGGATGTGCCATTGTCCATGTGGGATACCTCTATGTATATGTGGACCGCCTCTATGTACAAAACATATGGATACACCCCTTTCCACATGGGTTTCCTTTGTGTATACATGGACCACCTCTACGTACAAGACATATGGATATGCCCCTTGTCCACGTGGGCTGCTTTTGTGTATACATGGACTGCCTCTACATACAAAACATATGGATATGACCCTGTCTACATGGAATACATATATATCTATGTGGGCTACCTATGTGTATATGTGGGTTGCTTATGCATATAAAATATATGGGCTGTTGATCCAGGTGGATATTGGTGGCTACCTGCCTATTCCACCTATACCCCCCAATCAGTTTCATCTGTTTCCTTAATTGTAGCACAATTTACTACTTTTGGCAGTTTTTTGGGTCCTGAACTTCTGGAGCTGTTTCGAGGCCCTAAATGATGTTTTTTGGAAAAATTGCCCAACAACTGTAATGGAAATCACATCAATGGTTGTAGTCCTCGGAGAGATCTTTCCAACAAGGTATCATATGCATCAAGCAGAGACAATATGACCAAGTTACAACCCTCGGAAGTTGGTTGCCCAACTAAACCCAACATCGCCCATAAACTCTTGGTGTTACATCTCCTCGGGTTAGGTTTTTGGTTGTTTAGGGTTTTCTCTTATTGTTCAATAATAAAAAGGCCCTTGAGCCTCATTGTAACTCAGTTCATAGGCATGTAGCTGCCACATCTCTTCTCATAGATAAGCTACCATCGCTCGAGCTATCTTATTTCCATTTTGTTTGTAAGCATAGTTTAGTATTTTTCTATTAATGAAATGAAGTGTTTTTCTGTTGCATCTCTATGTTTATGATTCTGTCTGTAAGTTGTTGCATTCCTGCTTAAGTTCGAATCAATGGTATCAGAGTGGTCTGCTCTTTCTATGTTTTTCTTTGCATCCCCAACGAGGTCAAGGTATAAGGAGTTAGGGCTCGATCTGGTTGAACCATTGCAAGATCAGCCTTGCAAAACTCGATGACTTCCCATGGCGGAAGAAAAGAAAGACGAGGGGGCAGGAGATCCTTTCAAAATGTTTCTCGAGGAAGCCCTCGAGAAACAGAGGGACACGATGATGGATAAATTTGCCCAGACCCTTCGACGACTACCTATAAGCGATGCATCTTCATCCAACAATCACTCTGGAGGCACCACTCCTTTTAAGGTACAATTTAACTTCGACATTCCCATATTCAAAGGCCTAATAGATGTAGACATCATAGATAAATGGTTAAATCTATTGGAAGGATATTTTTTTGTTCATGACTTTTCGATTCGGGAAAAGATTACGTTTGCACTTCTCAAAGCCACCCCACACATCAAGGACTAGTGGGAAACCTATTGTGAACAAAAGGACGAGAGTGAACCCTCGTTGTTTTCAGCTCCACCCACTTGGAATTATTTCCAAGACGCCATCAAGGAATAGTATTACCCTGTCGGGAGCTATGAAGATAAATACATAAAGTGGACCATGCTACGATAGGGAAGGGACCAAGATGTGCCAGAGTTCACAAATACTTTACATACCCTTTGCACGAAGTTGTGTATCAAGGATATTGAGCGGCATTTGGTGCTCAAGTACCGCGGCTTTCTACACAAGTACATCCAAGAGGAGATGGAGTTCCTAGACATTTCCTCTCTTGGAACGGTGTATCGATACGCTGTAAAGATTGAGTAGAAGTTTAAACGGAAGAAGTAGGACTTTAGATCTGCAAATCCAAAGCAAGGAAAAGGCACCCCCAAACCACAGAACAAGGGACCATGCCAAGGTAGGGCTACCTAGGACAACCTACCAAATCCGCAAGCAAATAACAACAATATGAATACGAAGAAGAACACGGGAAAATGGTGTGAGTTCCATAAGAACTCCACTCACAATACAAGTGAGTGTTGGGCCAAGCAATCACTGGTGGCCAAGTTGAAGGCTTCCGATGACTCTGAATCAAAACCTGATAAGGGGACTAACAAAGGGAAGTAGATCATTGATGTAGAGCCCAGTGCCATAGTGGCCACTACAAAGATCCAAAAAATTGAGCCTGAAGATCCAGAGGAGGGGTAACGCCTCTTCCAATCACAGATGTGGGTGAAGGGTTCTCCGATGTAGTTCAGTATCGAAAACAAGAGCTAAAATATCCTCATTTCAACAAAATTCATGAAGTGGTTGGGCCTAAAGAATACAACACATCTGCAGTCGTACACAATCAGGTGGCTTCACCAAGGATGAGATCTTCACATTAGCCAATATTGTCGCCTTCCCTACGACATCAAGCCCTTCACAGATGAGGTACTGTGTGACGTTTCTCCTCATGAAGTTTCAGATGTATTTTTAGGACAACCATACTTGTGGAAGCGACATGTTGTACATGAGTCTAGACCTCGCTCTACGATTATTACTTTTGCTAATAAGTTGTACAGGATACCAGAGGTAGCCCTGCCTACCACCATCTCTTTGATCACTGCAAAGCAATGCAATAAAATCATTTCCCAAACTCGGAAATTTGTTTTTCTTATGATTCACCCCCAAGGCAAGAAGAAGGTTGTGGCCACGACTTCCAGGCAGGGCTCCTCTGCAGCACAACAACAGATTGACAAGGTCGTGGAGGAGTACAAGGATATTTTGGCCTCACCCACAAGGGTACCTCTACACTATCAGGTCAAGCACTCCATCGATTTGACCCCGGGTGCGCCACTGCCCAATGGACCGATCTATCGATGCACTATTCTAGAGAACGATGAGATCAAGAGGCACATTCAAGAACTACTATAGAAGGGTCACATTAGGCCAAGCTCATCACCCTGTGGGAGCTTGATTGTATTGGTACATAAGAAGGATGGGACCTGGAGGCTCTGTATTGACTATTGGGCGCTGAACAAGATCACTGTCTGAAATAGGTACCCAATCCTATGGATTGATGACCTTCTAGACTTGCCCAAGGGGGCCATATATTTCATCAAGATTGACTTGAAGTCGAGTTATCACCAAATGCCTATCGAACCCTTTGATGCGTGGAAGACTACCTTCAAATCCAAGGAGGGCCTTTTCGAATGGTTGGTCATGCCGTTCGGATTGATGAATTCCCCTGCAACCTTCATGAGACTGATGGATGACATCTTTCAACCCTTTACCAATGCATTTGTGGTGGTGTATTTAGATGACATCTTGATCTTAAGCTAGAGATGGGAAGAGCACCTCCACCATATTTGACAGGTCCTTCAAACCCTTCGACAACACAAGTTGTGTGCTAACTTGGAGAAATTCACCTTTGGCCTGACCCAAGTTCAATATCCGGGGTGCATCATTGATGAGAAGGGTGTACATGTGGACCCATCCAAGATACAAGTCATTCGGGATTAGCTAGCCCCAACCACTCTAACAGAGCTCCATAGCTTTTTGGGTCTTGCCAATTTCTACTGTAGGTTCGTGTTGGGGTTCTCTCATATCACTTGGCCTTTAAGTCAAGTCACCAACAACGAAGTGAAAGAAAAGTTCTTTTGATCAGAAACCCAACAGTGATCGTTCTTCGAGTTGAAGAATCACCTCTGTTCTACACCAGTGCTCACATTACTAGACCTGCAACAAACATTTGAGATTGAGACAGATGCCTCTGACTACGCTATTGGTGCGGTTCTTACTCAACATGGGCATCCAGTGGCTTACCACAGTGAGACACTTTTAGACACAATGCGAAAGTACCCCACTCACAACAAAGAAATGTATTCCATTCTGCAGGCCTAACGTCAATGGAAGCATTACATTCTGGGGAAGGAAACAGTCATCCACATAGAGCATTGACCTCTACATTTCATACAGACACAAGGGAAGTTGTAGAACGATCGCCATCAGAAATGGTCCACCTATCTGCAATAGTTCCATTTGAACATTAAGTATAAGAAGGGCAACACCAATAATGTCATTTATTGCCTCAGCCAGCCATTGGTCATGGCATTAATCACTATGCTCGACCCCTGTGGGCACGAGACATTGGGGTGGCCGCATCTTTACAAGAGTGATCCAGAATTTGGCAGCATATACCAAAAACTCTTGAAAGGGAAGCAAGTTCCAAATTTTCACCTTTAGGATGCACTGTTATGCCACTTGGGACACATATGTGTTCCTTCAAGTGAGTGTGCCAAGATGATTTGGGAGGCGCACTATAGTCGGGTCGCTGGACATTTAAGAGTAGAGAAAGCAATGGTGGTATTGCAGAAGTATTTTTATTGGTCGAAACTTCGTCAGGATGTTTGAAAGTACATTAGATCCTGCACCACCTGCGCCATTGCCAAACCAACCATTAAGAATCAAGGCATGTATACTCCTCTAACTACTCCTAGTCAGCCTTGGGAATCTGTTTGCATGGATTATATGTCGGGCCTTCCTTCTACTAAGCAAGGCAACAATTGTATTTTCGTGGTCGTCTACATATCCTCTAAGATGGCCATCATGGCGGCCTGCAAGAAGGGTATCACATCAGAGGCCACTGCTAAGCTCTTCTTTAAGTGAGTGTGGGTACACTTTGGGATCCCACAGTCCATTATCTCAGATCGGGACAACGAATTCTTGAGAGAATTTTGGTCAAATATCTAGTAGATGTTGGATACAAACCTTACTAATTCCATGGATTTACATCCCCAAACTAATGGCCAAATAAAGGTTGTCAACATGATGATCGTACACATTCTGTGCATGTACAACTCGAAGCATCCATTCACATGGGATGAAAGTATCCCCTATGTCCAACACAACTACGACAGAGCTCTCCACAACTAAATATGCCACAGACCCTTTCAGGTAGGGCTAGGATTCCAGCCATTATGTGCCATTGGTGTGGCCATACCATTTACAGCCACTTAGGTAGATTTGGCTCACGTGCAGTCCGAAGTTGAAAGGGCTAACAACTTCATTAAGTTCATTCAACACATCCGACAACAAGTCCATGATATATTGGATAGAACCAATGCTAAGTACAAGCAACATCGTGATTAACATCGAGTGTCGCACAAGTTCTAGGTGGGAGAAAAAGTTTGGCTTCATTTGCAGAAGGAGCGCCTTGATGGACCCCACCACAAGCTTTGCTCGCTCCGATATGGGCCATACACCATCACTAAGGCCGTCGATGACAATGCCTTTGGGGTGCTTGATGGTTTAGAGCCTGGAGCTAAAGGGTCATGAAAAGGCACATTCGGGCATCCAAACATATGTTTATACAAAAGTGGACCCTCTTCATGGATCTAGATTCCGTACCCATTAGAGTTGATCTTTCAAGACATGGTCCCAACTCAAAGTCACAAGGGCTTCATGGCTTAGCCCTGAGCTAGTTAGCACTTGTGTATCCAAGAATCTCAGTATTGTCAAGAGTGTCTTCGTTAAGAAGGGACCCCTATTATGGATTTTTCATAGAAAATAGTTTAGATTATGGTTACAACACATGGTCATGGCACAAAATTGGTAGTTTAGCCCCTAAGGGTGAGTAGTTATGAAAAGTTAGCATTTGGTTCATTTGGATATCCGAATTCTTGTAGAATTTTTTATTTGGGCACAGAATTACTTAAGCCCATGGTTTTATTCCAAGGTTTCTTGTGTGGTTCATACTATTAGCCCTAGATGGGGCTCCGAAACTTGTTGTCAACCTAGATCACAATTCAATGATGTGTTGGTCATGATCAAGCCATTTGCCTATAAATAGCTTAGTTTGGAAGTCGTAAGGAGTGTGTGGAAGAAATATAACTTAGATATGATGTAGAGACAACGAAGCCTGAGGATGAAGTCTAAAGAAGACGTGTAACATGTTTAGAAAACCTACCTAAAACATAATATCGAAATAGTGAAGTTTGTGGCATGCGAAAAAGTATGAATTAATGTTGTTAGGATGAGATTGAGTGCTAAATTGAAAAAAATTTATCACAACATGTGTGAGAAGATAATCCATGCCACAAACCAATCCTATAATAAATAAACTGCAATGGAAAATCCGAGTAGTACAAAGCAAAGAACATCGTATAAAAGTATGAATATCATAATCAATTTTCTGTGCATAATTTTGAATAATGTACCAGAACATATCATAAGTAAAGCAAAGGGGTTTGGTGTCTCCTTTAGTTTGGTGTGTGTAATTAAGGATATTGGTGTCTCCTTTAGATTGGTGTGTGTAAATCAATAGATTGATGTCTCCTTCAGGTTGGTGTGTGTAAATCAAGGGATTGGTATCTTATTTGGGTTGATGCTTGTAAATTAGGGGATTGGTGTCTCCTTCAAGTTGGTGTCTATAAATCAGGGGACGTGTGTCTCCTTATGGTTGGTGCTAGTAAATTGATGTAACAATAGGTTGGTACCTACAAAAATAATTAGACAAATAAGTTTTTTTCCTTTAAGGGTTTCCACGTACATCTAATGTTCTCATGTGTTGCTTATGTGATTGATGTTTATATGATTTGAATTGTTTATAAATTTGATAAAATGGGCATTATACTTATTCACCCCACCCCTCCCACCCTCCCTCAGTATAATAATAATTCCAATAGACCAATGTTGCTATTCCTATCATGTTTATTTCTACACCTTTAAGTAGCCCAATGGGCTCTATAAATCTTTGGTCTGCCAAATTTAAGAAGTTTCTTGACCTAGCTAAGTTAGGTATCCACATCGACTTTAGATCCAAAATTTACCATGAACCAAGGAATAAAAAATCCTTTAATATCCAAATAATATTGAGGATTAATTGTCAGTTGGCTTGTCTTCTTGGTTTGATTGGCACAACTTTTTGATAACTTTGTTTTCATCCTTAGAATTTTTGTCCGTTTGTTTGAGTAGCCTTGCTATTCACTCTTCTTTACCAAGTAGGTTTAAGAATTCTTAGTTTATCTTGCAAGCAAATAATGTAAATTTAATTATAAATTACATCGATGACATGGTTTCATATTTACTAGTAATTAGTGATGATAATAGAAGCTGCCTTTTGATTTATTTCATTTTAATATCAACTTATGGTTTGATATGTGGGTAACAAATAGCTCTAGATGATATCTAGAATTAAAAAGTGTACACATGTAGCATTGTTTGTCTCTACTATACTCTTGTAAAACCTTGTTACTCCATTCACTTCTCTATCTTATTTTTTATTTATCATTTGTTTTTTCACTAAATATGATGGTTAGAGAAACAAAAACATAAACTAGCAATAGGTGGCACCTCTCTCTCTCTCTCCATAGATACTTGATTGGTAATTAATTTAACATTGTTTCCATCCTTTCACACATCCCCTTCAACATATATGGTGGCATAATAATAATTTACCCATGTAATTAGTGAGCAACAATTGTAAAAGCTTTTCTCTAGAAATGTTTTGGACAATTAAACCTTATGGATTGTGTAACTCTAAAATCATATCAAATTAAGTTAAATACGAGAAATAGCTTTGTAATTAGTCACCATATTATTGCATTGTTTTTATCTTACATGGTAATGTCTTATGAATATAAAGTTTTCATCAAGCTTAAAGTCGTAATCCTTATACTTTGTGTAACTTATCATACACAATCATCCATCAAAAAGGTTAATTGAACAACACCCACTTGCAATAAGGAAACAATGAAAGTAATGACTATTCAAGGGCTACAAACCATACACCAACTATATCCAAATACACTATGTCAAGCATAATATTAATATTGATGGGAATTCTTATCCATTTTTTAAACTAGGTTGATCCTAGGCCAGGGCCAACTCATCTATTAGATGGAAGAATTATCTAATGATAATGGGATTCTATCACTAGAATTGTGCAAAGATCAGTCGAGCTTGAATTCCCCTTGGGATAATTTAATTCCCTAAAAATAGCTCCCATCTTCAAACCCTCCCCATGAGGTTTGGACCTATGACTTGTTGAGGACTAAACCCCATACAAACCAACTGATCTACACCTCATAGGTTACCTTAATTTGATGTTACATTTAGTCAAAGTAGGTAGCATTAAATATAATCTTCACTATTGATTGTGCCATGTGGAAAAATATTTCAATGAGGTCAACGATAGGTTCTATTCACATGCTAGTGGCTCATGCACGACCAATAAAGAATTAAGAAATTGATTAGATACATTTAAAATAATTTAAAAGTCATTTAACATAAGTCAAACTATGGATGGAGTGTCCAATTGAAACATTGGACATAATTCTTATCCCACATACACAGTAAATATCTTCAGAAATAACATTACTATGATTATGGATTGTGGAAGCCTACACGCTCTTATAAGTCAAGCTAGTTTAGATCATGTTTATAATTCTAATTTCTTACTTTTAATAATGTCGAAGAGTAGACAAACTAAATGAAACCATTAAGCATAACCACTTTCAAAATATAATATAATAATTATAAGAGAGAAACAATGTACAAGTTAGCTTGAAAAATTGTCCTAGTAGAATTAAAGAAGGTTAAATATGTGAGGTGATAACAAATATAAGTTATGGCATCCATAGGAACATGTCTTGAATAATTTATGATTATTGAATTTGCAGTGCACACTATTTGATGCACATTTTTGGTAGTGATCCCAAGTTACAATAGTAATGGTTTAAATCTTCTACATTTCGATTTTTTTAGGTATATTTTCTGGTTAATTTTGTTTGAAATTTAGCAGGGATTTATTGGAATCACAAGTTTGAGTTGTAAAATCTACATAATTTGAGTGTTAATAGGGTTTTTTAGTGTGTTAAATCAAATAATGCATTCAAAAACACATTTTAAATAACACAAATTAACAATTTCACTAAAAATTGATTGCTAGATTTCGACCAGAAAAAACAAAATGTAGAAGAGTTAGACCACACCATTACATTATGATATTATGAATCTTCTACATTTTGGTCCTTTTATGGGTATATTTTCTGGTCAATTTTGTCCAAAATCTATCAAGGATTTGTTGGAATCACAACTTTGAACTATGAAATCCACATAATTTGAGTGCTCCAAGGGTTTTCACGGCACTTAATCCATTTATGCATTAAAAAATCCATTTTAAATAACAAAAAACCATGATCTCACCAAAACATTTTATTGCCAGATTCTAACAAGGAAATCAAAACTCAGAGAGTTATACTGCATCTTTTTCTAGTACTTCCAAACTACAAATCAAATTGAGGTATGTCCTTTATGATTACATTGCACTCGAAAACTTATTCCACAATGGCATTATGGCACAACTAGTCAATACCAAGCTATTTAGGATCAATTCACTTCTGGGTCAACTTAGTAACTATCAATAACTATGGTCACATAGCCATTGGGTAACATGGGGATATATTTTTCTTAGTTATAATTGAAGTTTTTACCTTTACCCAAAGCATCTTTCTTTTCATCAATGTATCGACACTTCAAACTGCAACATTTGATACCACCCATAGAAACCAAATTTGCGCGCCATTTGGCATGAAAATGTAGTGTTATTCGATAATGTTCTCCAACAAACAATTAGTAGATTGAGAGCTATAAGCATTAAGGCAAGATTCCTGCACAAATACTTACAAATTAGTCGCTATGTTCTGGAAGATCACAAAGTTCCTTAATTTGATAATTATGATAAATGGTATTTACAATTGCATTGGAATACAACAAAGAGACCATCACTTAATTCTGCACAAAGCATATGATACACATTATTTTTCCATGTC
This sequence comes from Pinus tabuliformis, assembly GCA_031772625.1. Taxonomy (NCBI): domain Eukaryota; kingdom Viridiplantae; phylum Streptophyta; class Pinopsida; order Pinales; family Pinaceae; genus Pinus; species Pinus tabuliformis. Next base: position 371,384,200 of record CM062804.1, read on the forward strand.
GGTGGTAATTTGAAAAACACTTGGCAAGACATAGCACATATCTAGGAGTCCATATCTAGGCCAACTACACCCTCCACATAAATATGAATGTTGCTACATGTTTAAGTTTACTTATAATTATGAAATGTTGCATGTTTAGCAAATGTGCATTGATATCACAAATATTTAAAATGTGTGGCATATAATACATTTGTCCTTTTTCCTAGAATATGGAAATACAATTTTTGGTAAAATGATACATTTTAGTTATTTAAAACATGTTTTTGAATTTATATATGGATTCAACACTGTAAAAATCCCCTAGGGCACCCAACTTCTACATATAACACAACCAAAACTTAAGAGTCCAAGAAATCCCTGTTGAGTCTCTAGCAAAATTGACCGGAAAAGATGCCAAAAAAAGACAAAAACATCTAACAATTAGTCTATTATAATAAATTTTCCTTGGATTGGATAAATGCAATGTGCATGCCACAAGCATGATTATTTTCTTGAAACAGGCAACAACAAAGCTTGGCATAACAAGACATAAACATGTAGCTCAATGCAACGTGAAAGAAAAGCTATGACAATTGGTTCACCAAGGGGAAAAAAATTGTTGCATTCCAAATATTTCAATCAACTTCTTTAGATAAAGTACATTTGGATTATTCTCGTGTCATTCATAGACAAGCTATATCATAGAGAAACTCATGAACTTTTGCAAAGGACTGATCCAAGATTTTCTCTAACTTTTGTTTCTACAACATAGCATAAGAAAGAAAATCCTTGTAGTTATTGAATTTATGGTAGAAGGTTGAATTATTCAATGCACGTATAGATGTATGAAGGTAATAAATATTTAATTCTACAAATATATTTGGAGGAATTATTGATGAATTTTGTGGTGATCCGTTGGAACAACTTTTCAAGGACGTATTTTCTAGTGTTGTCATTGTAGGATTTTACAATATTTGCTAGTGTTGCCATTGTTGGTTGGTGCAAGTCTCACTCTGAGTGTATCGATCTACATCAAGTGGAAAATTAGTTTCTAAATTTCACATATTATGTGAAAAGCATTGCCCACAATTATGCAAAAGACAAATTTATAGTGAGAACTAGATCTCTCCAAGCATTTGAACCTATTATCTGTCTCTTGAAGAAGGACATCATGTAAGCCATTTGTTGTACTAATATTCTATTATTCTAAGAACTACAAGGTAGTTATTAAGTTCCTTCCTTATTACCCGAAAACATCCTATTTCTTTAAAAGTACTACAGTTAATTAATGTTGAGCTATTGCAAATATTTTTCTTTTATTAATTCCTACTAAAAAATCTAAATTTTATGCTCTCCAATTATTTAGTTTTTTAGGGGGGTTAGGTATAATTCCTCCCCCCCCCAATGGTTTTCACTTTTAGTAGTTTTATGGTTCATGGTGTTCAACCCCTAGTTTTGTAATACCAATTAAGGAAATATGATTATATTCTAATCTAAAATAAATAGGTTGGTAGTTTATGGATGCAATGGGATACACATACTATATTGTAATATTGTAAAGTAGAATATACTAAAAAAACTTTTTGGTATTCCTTGTTTGGGTTTTCAAGGTAAAATCTTTGTGTTAATTTGTATGTGTCTGTCATTGCATCATTTCTATTTTTTTAGTAAGAATCAATTTGTAGTAATCAATTGTACATGGTTACAAAGTACATAAAGGAGCCAAGCAGGATAATGAAGGCCATGCAACAAAGGTATTTGAAAAATTTTGCCTACATGGATGCAAAGTCTACAATTTCCTTAGGGAAAAAATCTACATAGGGTTAAAAAAAAAGAATAAGTAGTTAGAATTGTTTTTCTAGAGTAGGGTTAAAAAGGAAAAGGATTTTAAACTTTTTACTTTGTAAAGTTAAAACCTTGGAGAAGAAAAGGATGAGAGAAAATATTGTAAATTGTTTGAAATGTAAAGAGAGGGTAGGAGGGAGATCTCAATGTGAAACTCTTGTGATAAGACACTACCCACACTAGGAAGAATCTAAATTGGTTGAGATATATGTTGGGGTACGTTGCAGTCCATAGTTATTTAGGGCCTACACTTGGGCCATAATTTGAACTTTTTACATACATTATTAGGGGCACATATGACCACTTTTCTTTCATTACTAGATATTCACTACCATTTGGGATCATCTCATATTTTTGGCTTTTTCTATTTTTAGTGACTCTATTTTAAGCAGAGGTGCCACCTAAGATGACATGTGGCACTAACTAGACTCTCATTGGATGATGATATGGATGTTTTAACATCTTCCATACATTATTAGGGGTGCATATGACCACTTTTATTTCACTATTAGATATTCACTACCATTTGGGATCATCTCCTATTTTTGGCATTTTCTATTTTTAGTAACTCTATTTTTAGTAGAGGTGTCACCTAGGATGACATGTGACACTAACTAGACTCTCATTAGATGATGACATGGTTATTTTTCCTTAATTAACTCGTAGTAACTCATGCATAGGGCTTCTTATTTTCTTAAATTTAATAGCTACCACCTAACTCCACTCACCTACCACATGTTAGTTGACTTTCAGTTCTATTTCTAGAGTTTTATTAGGTAGTTATTGTATGTGAGAGTTATTACATTAGTTTCAACTGATTTCTAACTCCATTTATCTCTATTATTAGATATTTTTCTAATTTAGGGTCTCTAAATCTATTTTTGAGTCACTAATTAAGTAGGGAAAGTGTCTTTCTAGTTAATTGAGTGCATGCAGTAAGAACCTCAACCTCACTATAATCGGTTCTCTCCATGAAGAGTCTATATATTATATTCATGATTAGCAATAACAATATATCATATTTTCATATCATGTATCTTGTGTGATATGAATTACCTCTTTAGTAACTTGGTGAAATTTCTAGGCAATTTTTTCATCTCTTCTCTCTTGTTTTGGAGTAGCTAGTCTATTGATTTTTTTTCCACACATAAATCTTGAGCTTGTGTTTAAAATCCTATATGGGATTATAGTTGAAGTTTTTTTATCGTAGATTTGACAAGTTAGAATAACCCATGGAGAGAATAGACCAGATCCCATTAATCCTCACTCCTTTCAACTACTTTGATTGGAAGTCTAAGATTTTGATGTCCTTGCATGGCAAGTGACACTATATGATCACAATGGGCACAAAAACTAAGCCTACATTAGCCTCTAATAAATTTAAATACTTCAAAATAATTCATTGAACCTATGGGATTTTATCTTTTTTAATCTCCACTTATTTCTTATTTCATATAGATGAGTGTAAAACACCTAATGAAGTTTGGACCAAATTGGAGGAATTGTTTGGAAAGAAAGATGGGTTGAGTGACATCAACTTGAGAATTAAGTGATCACAATGGATCCATCAAAATTCAAGGCCTTATAAGACTACTTCTCAATATTCAAAACATCAATGACTCATGTAAAAAATTGTGGCATGGATAGGAAAGGGGAACAACCCATTCTTTTGGTGCTTTCTAAGCTAGGACCTAAGTACTTTATTTTTTTCTCTTCTTTCCATACTGAAAAAATGTATATGGGTAAAAGTTGGAAGATTACATCTTTTTATGAGTTTATTGACTACATAATACAACAGCAAACCATGCTCATACTCATGGGGACCCCTAAGCCTGTCAAACCCCATGCACTTGCAACACAATAATCAATCAAGAAGACTAAGCAGAAGAACAAGAATACAAATGAACTAGGTAACAAAAATGAAGCCAAGAAAAATTATACCGAGGAGGGATTAAATTCTGAGGAAATGGTAAGAAAGAGAAGAAGAAGTGCACACATTGCAATAGGGGTTTCCATCCTATTAGTGTCGGTCTTGAGCCCTCCATCAGTGATCAATAACTCTTTGCATATGCATTTATAGGTGTCTCATCAGTGTCAGTTTTGCATCCCACTAGGCATGCCATAACACTGAATGGAGGAGCTGGTCTTTGTTCCCTTCTTGGCTTTGCTGGATCAGGTCATACAACAATGTAATTGAGTCATACTTGTTTTTGTTTTTGTCTTGAGGTCCCATGGTCTTAGGTCTAGGGTTTTGAGTCAAAATCTTTTCAAGGTCATGAGTCATGGTCAGCAAGTGCCCAGCAAGCCGGAAGGAGTTTTGTACATATGTTTCATTATCATTTTCTTTAGCTACAGCTCACTTTATGCCTTGGATTTAAAAAACCCTGTTTTTAAATCCAAGGCCATGTGGAATTTGAAAAAATAAAGAAATTTTCAAAAATTTGTAAAAGTGCCGGCAACAACCCTAGTTCCTTCACTACAGTCCATCGGGCGGTCAACCTGCAAAAAGAACGGAGTCAAACGCATCCAAAGAGCTTATTTCAGGACAAAAAGACTCTAAACAGTGTTAAAGAGAAAAGCAAGTTCAAAACATTAGAAAGTGGGTTCTAAAGTTAATTTTTTTTTAAAATGAACCTATAAAAGCTATTTTCCCTCTCTAGTCACTCTTATTGTGCAAATGAAAGTCAAAAATTCGTGTTAGAGGCAAGAGGAGGCAATTCGGGCAAGTTTCTGCAAATTACAAGGGTTAAACTGGTGCGCGACCAAACCACAGGTGTGCGCGACCACCTGGGTGGGCGCGACCAAACGGAGGCCAACGCACAGTGTTAAATAACACGGGCGCGACCAAACGGAGGAGCGCGACCATTCTCAGAGCGTGCGCGACCAAAAACTCTGTCTGCCGTAAAACTCACTCAAACGCCAAAATCACCCTCAAATTCTCTCAAATTGTTAAGGTATGCCTATTTCGCATGTTTGGTGATGGTGTTAGGGTTGCAAAAGAAGATTATGGCCATGGTTATATGCAAGAAATCCATAAAAAGATAGGTTAAATGATAGTTGTTTTTTGCAAGCAATATGTTTGACTGTTTGTTGTTTTTCAAGGAAACTTTTTCCTTTATCCCTCCATTCATTTTCCCAAAGTTAAATTACATATGTTAACATGTCATTTTCATTAATCTCATTTGCAAGAAAAGCTCAAACCCTACCCCCAATCCTATGAAACCCTAACCCCTTCTAAACCATTTCAAAACCCTAGTTTCCCCCCATGTGTCATGTTCAAACCCTACACTAGTATATACAGCAAATTTACATATGTAAATGTACAGCAAAAGAATGAAAAGAAACATTATAAAAAAAAACAAATAAAAAAGTGATGACAAGGCATGCACTCAAAAAATTGTAAAAACAGTGAAATTTGCCATTTTGCATAGCCTCAGAAAAAACAAAGGAAAAGGGTCATCTCGTGTATATGTCAAAGACTTCAAAGCTCAATAAGGTCATGACAAAATTTCATTTGCATAGACATCAAAGAAATCAGACTTGCTGTGGTTAGGGTTTGCAGTAACATGGTATCTTTTTACCCTCCTCAAAACTCTGTTTTTTCCCCTACCTAATTCCCTATGTAAACCCTAATTCAATTGCTTGTCCCTTCAGTTAAACTCCCTAGGCAATTGAATATCCCTCCCTATGATCAAATCACACAGTGAAACCCTAATTACTCATGGCAAATGAAAAAATAAGGCTGCCTCTGTTTTAAATGAATTGCTGCTACAAAAATTGATTGGCAGCAGACTTTGTTGATGGGTTCCATTATCCCCCCTAAACCTAATCCCTAATATCCTCTATTTTCCCTCATTCCTATGATACAATCCCCTCTCCCTTCCACTGTAAAATGATCACAACAACCCCTTCCCTTCCTCTTACAATCAGAAACCCTAAATCCCTGTTTCCCAAAGCATCAAATGGTCATTTTGAAATTATGAAAAACAGAGTATACTCCTCAATGACATTCAAAACAAATTGAAATGAGCTGCCTGTTACTTGTATATAGATGATGCTGCCTTATCCCCCTATGCTTATGACATCCTCCCCTCCATCATGATGATTTTCATTGTCCTTTCCCTTGGTGATTAAAAATCACAGTTTCCCTAAATAAAGTATTGATTTGCAAATGGTGAGAGATGGAATGACATGTTTAGCATTATGTGATGTTTTTCTTCAGAATTCCCTATTTATGTATATATTTTTCCCTTTCCTATATGTAAATTCCCTCCCCTAACATTTCCCTCATGATGTTTCCCCTTGAAAACAGCATACTTCACAGCATTTTGCAGGCAGGGCAGCGGTCAATTTGACTTGTTTATTCCACCTTGCTCAATAACACCATGTCAACCACTGAGACTAATGAGCAAGGTGATGACCGGTCTTCTTCTACAGAGGTTGAGACACAGCAGAGGCCTCGTAAGGGTGGCAAAGGTGTTCATCATAGAGGTTACATGTTTGCAAGGCAAAAATGAAAATTCTCCAAAGGAAGCTATCAGAGGCCCCGAAGAAGAAGAAAAGGACAAATCCACTCCGCATCTTGGCTGAGGCATCTCTCACTCATCATGGTACTGATCAGCCTTGATCTAGCATCAAAATGTGAAAATTTTGAGAATTTTGGAGCATTTTGGAAATTTTTGGTAAAATTACAGGTTTTGCCCACGGTTTGGTCTCACCCCGGGTGAGACCATTTTGGAGGACTGCTCGGAATTTTGAAAACTTGGCATTTTTGGAAAGGGCATGCAAAAAGAAAAATTACCAATGCTTGGGAGAAGCCTGATTTTGAGTTTTGAGCCTCCAAAAGCTCAAAATACATCAAAAAAATGACTTTCTGCCCACTTTTTGAGTTGCAGAAAGTGACATTGGGAGAAATGGTTTTTGAGGGGTCAAATCAACACCAAATTCAGAAATTCCACTTGGGATGGAAAGTAGACAGGCCAAGCTTTCCAATGAGCCATCTTGCACCTGATTTGGACCAGTGGAACCCACTCAAAAACAGCTGTGAAGGGGCGCGACCAGAACTTCCAGGGGCGCGACCAGAACTTCCAGATTTGCCAGAATTCACATTTTTGGTCAAAAAACACTGTTTTGACTATGGTTGACTATTTTTACTTGTAGATGATGGATAAATGTAATATTTTCATGGCACTTTGGTAGATTTTATCTTTCTTTACCCTTCTAGAAGCTTCCATGATGTGAAAAGTGAAAAATTAATGCATGGATGAGTTAGCTAAGTAATAGAGGCAAGTTGTTTGGCTGCCTATTTTCTAGTTCTTAGTTTAGAATTTGTTCAAACTGCTCCTAGGAAGCTGAGCTCGACCCCTAGAGGTGGGGAAAGGAGTTAGATGGTCTAGATGGTCTATATTATGCTCTCTCCTTCTCATTTTCATGGTTGGACTCTTGTGGAAGAAAGCTTTCATTGTATATTATACATCTATCTCTGCAATTTAAGGAAAAGGAAGGCCAGGGTTTTGCAGACTTCATTGTGGATTCTTGTGGATCATTGTGTTGATGGTGTGTCTTCTAATTGTTACTGTAAGTTTGTTTATGTGTTACATCTCTCTTTCTTTGCTGCTAATTGAACAAGATGAAGTGATAAAGTTTGAATTCATGCATGCCATGCTCAGCTTTTAATTCTGTTCAATATCTATGTTTTCCACTGTTTAAAGAGGATTCAAAGTCCTTGTTTGCCCTCTTTAACCTCCTCTCTTTCTTCCCTGATCACTCATCCATGCCAAAGGCATCAGCACAAGTTCCTACCTTGCCCCAAAGATCACCCTGCAAAAACTGTGCTCATTCCCCGCACCCTGAATTGCACTTCCACCAATTGCCACCAAAACCCCCACAAATCATCAAATCAAACCCCTTATCAATTTACTAGCCTAAAATCTTTATTATTAATTGGTCAGCCTAATCATATTGAAAGATCTATCGAATCTGACCCGAGAGAGCCTTCTCATACCTCGTAGGGCTAGCTACGAGGTGAAATGGTTTGATGTAGCCTTGAGAGTTTGTCTATCTCAGCCTAGGTGAATTCCAAGCGCTAACACATCCTAACATCTCTTGCATGAAGAAAATTATTGACTAGATGGCATAAGAACTCCAACAACATCACTTGGATGATTGTATCCCAGATAATGCCAAGAAAAAGAAGGGAGACCAACCACCTGATGAAAAAGATAAAGGTAATGCATTGCTAGCTACCACTTCATCTCAAAATACTTGAGTGTTTGATTCAAAAGCCACATGCCAAATGGATTCTTTAGCAAATTCTTTTTCTCGCTTAGGTACTTGTAGTGGACCACTCATATTTTTGGGAGATGACAAACCTAGGGAGGTTTTTGGATAATGGAAAATTGACTTGGAGCTTGACAAATTTAACAAGGCACTTCATGTTCCTCATATTTCAATTAACCTTCTTTCCATTTATCAGATCACTCATACAAGTCCAAACAAGAAACTAGAATTCACTACAAATACAATGATGATTTACAACATGTTAGATGGTTCTAACATTGCTATTGGAGAGTGAATCATCATTCCAAGTTATACACTTTCTCTTCGTTTATTCCTAAATCTGTTTTTTCTCTTATAACACATGCTAATGAGGAGAGAAAGTGGTGGCATGAGAGATTTTTTTCACCTTAATTATAAGTATTTGGAATAGTTATCCAAGCAAGGAATGGTCGAAGGGATACCACATAACTATTACATAGATGTAATTTGTGAAGGATGCATACTTGGTAAGCATCCGGAGGAGAAGTTTGAGATAGGTAAGTCTAGGAGAACCTCTTCATTGCTTAAGCTAATGCAAAATGAAATTATTGGACCTTTTCCTTACTCATGAATAAGTAGGGAAAGGTATGTGTTAGAATTCATTGATGATTTGTCAAGATATACATGGGATTGTTTTCTTAAGTTGAAATCGAAAGTATTTGAGCATCTCATTTTTTTAAAAAAACCTGTAGAAAATCAAATAGAGATTAGGATTAAATGCCTTTAGACATATAATGGAGGTGAATATGTAAATAATGATCATCTTTGCTCGCATTTCTGCTATAAATTTTCTTATATGAGGTTCCAAAATCTTAAACTTGGATCATAGTGAGGGGAAATCCCATTGATCCTCTAGTCCAATTTTCAAATCTTGGGTCGCGAAATTTTAGGAAATGTGATTAGAGGAAGTTGGGCTTCCTAAATGCATATTCAAACAAGTCATGTTGGAATTTCTACAATAAATTTTCTTTTGGGAGGTTCCAAAAGCTGAAACTTGGACCATAGTGATGGGAAATCTTGTTGATCATCTAATATAACTTTTAGATCTTGGGCCGTGATGTTTTAGGAGATATAATCAGAGGAATTTGAGCTCCTTGGATGCTCCTAAAATCATACATCAAATAGGTCATGTTGCAATTTTTGTTATAAATTTTCTTCTAAGAGGTTCCAAAATCTTAAAATTGGACCATAGTGAGGGTAAATCCCACTGATAATTTGATCCAACTTTCATATCTTGGGTCACAATATTTAGTATATATGATCAGAGGAATTCGAGCTTCCTTGATGCTCCTAAAATCATGCATCCAACAGGCCATGTTGGCATTTCTTTTATAACTTTTTCATCTGGGAGGTTCCATAGGTTGAAACTGGGACCATTGTGAGGGGAAATCTCACTGATCATTTGGTTCAGTTTTTAGAACTTGGATTGTTATAATTTAGGAGATATGTCCGTAGGAATTTGCTATATTAGTTGCATGCAAAGTGTTTGAATAAATGCTTAAATGGTTTAATGATTCATTACATACAAACTGTTTGATGAAATTCCCCAATGAAAATGTTGTTTTGTGGATGGGGATAGTATTGTTGTATGTTAGCATTGTTGTATGATAGTATTGTTGTAGCTAATCTATGCATATTTTCATGCAAAGCATTTGAAGAAATGTGTTAAAGGTGTTTTATTACAATTTGCATACAAACTATTTGATAAAATACCTCAAAGACAAAAATCAAAAGTTGCATGATTGAGTGGTATATTTCAGTTAGTATGTTACAAGTGGAATCAGAGCAATATTTCTTACTAAATTTCATACAAAATGTTTGACAAAATTTCTACAAGACAAAAGACTACTTACTTGGTTGTATACAAAGTATTTGAAGGAAGGTTTACATGTAAAGTGTTTAACAAAATATATGAGAGATGAAAATCAAGTTTTTGCAAGTGTGGTAAGGTTAAATTTAGTAGGGGTATGTGACAAAGTGGTACCAGAGCTTATTTTCAAGCTAATAAAAAGAAAAAGAAAATTTTGGAATACCCCGTAACTTCTGAAGCCATTGAGGGAAATGGGCATGTTATAAAGTGGTATTAAATGGGGTAGTAGAGCATGGTTCAACAATAGACCTAGATGGATTTAAGAACAAATGGAATGGGAACTTTGATACTATGTGAAAAAGTGGTATCAAAGATAAGGTTCAACATTGAACTTGGATGAGCTCAAATATATGAAAGTATTAAAAGTTTAAATTAATATATGTGTATGAATTTGTACTTATGTGAAATTATTTTGTTGTATATATGAATACATTGATATTACTTGAAGATCACCTTGACTTTTATTCAACAAGATAAACATGTAGAATGTTGACTAGACTACCTAGAGCATCCCAACAGAATTGCAAATGTTTATGGCCGAGTGATGCAACCATAAATATGAGGGGGAATCTCTTAACTTATCTATTGATAGTTTTAATTTTTTCCTTTAATGTTTTGAGAATTTGTCATATGCTTATGAATAATAACATGGGAATGATAAAAATGCAAGAGATGAAATAGCTCAAAGATGCATGCCCATTGATAGATATTAAATAATGATATGTTAAATGCATGAAGATATGCTAGGTGCATATAGTAATGGATGTGCATGCATAAAGACTCAGAGTAGTATGTTGTCTTAACATGATTCAAATTACTAATAGTGGTTAATGGTGAAAATGTAACCATGAACAAGTTGATAACATGATTGGGAAGCCAATGAATATGCTACATGTAGTACTTTGGAATCAAGGCTATGGAAGATAAGGTGTTGATGAGAGAATGGTATAAGTGGAATCTATGCATGTTGATATGCATGTTGTGATAGCGTTGTGAGTTCACTTCTCCTTTGGTTTCCTTGTGGAAGGCTAGAGCCCTAGAGGGAGAAGTGTAGGGACAAGTGTTTGTGTGTGGGGTCTAAAGAGGACCTAGAGCTGTGAAGGCAGATGAAACTCCGATAAGCCATAGGGATTTAAGAAATCCTTGGCTAACCTTATAAGTTGGATACCTTGGAAGGATAGTGACATGGCCTAAGGGATTTTTATGATCGAAGAAGGGTGTGCACTACCTTGGGTCAAGTGGGATGATGGGGGGATGTGAGATTGTTAGTTGGAGGTTATCGAGGTTGGTACCTTGACCTTGTTTGTGTTTAGTACTTCTTATGTATCATACTAGGTTCTTGGTAATCCAATGTCTTTGTGGAATCATGGTCTAGCTCGAGAATGACTCACTATTGAAAAAAATAGGACCAATAGAGCCTATGGCTAAGAAAAAATAAGAAGCTTGTTTTCAGTTAGTGGTTTTCTCTAGGTAAGTGTTTTAAGCATGATTGATTATGATTCTTGAATTTTATGCACACTTGTTATGAATGCATGATTAAGTGCATGATATGAGTATATGCTTTTGAGATTGCATGGAGTGATCATGTTCTAAGATAATTGAGACAATTGATGTGCACAAGAGTGCAAGGGGGAGGGACCCCATAGTTGTTATAAGGAAGAAATTTGGGTTGTGAGCTTGCTAAGAATTTGAGAAAATTTATTTCTTTGTTTAATAAAATTGTTATGTTTATTCATGTGATGAAATTCCTAATGAGCTTGGAAGCCTTCCTTGTAGAGTTTCATTAGAGGGAATATGTGGATAAAGGATCAATCAAGGAGGGCTTGACTAGGTCAATATGAACCAAATGGATAGTGAAGTCACAATTGTGAAAATGGCTTAAGAAGGGAATTTCCCTTAACTGAAAATTGTTTTTGCTGAGATATTTTATTTATGAAAATAATATGAAAGTGTGAATGGTAAGAAAAAATAAACTAGTACTTGTTATGTTTTGGGTAATACAAAAAGGTTACCTAATGAATTCCATTTCAAATGGAATGTTCATATGGCAGGTGTGTAATAGTGATCTCTTGTTGTTAACTACCACATGAAAAAAATTAGTGTGCTTATGCTTATGCTTATGATACTTTTCATGTGAATGATTGAAAATGTGAGAGGCTGAAAATTATATTTAAAAGTAAATGTATATGAATAGCATGGAATATGTGCAAATATGGCACATGCATGATGAGATATATATGCACATGTATGGGTGCCTGATTGAAGGCATTGTTTGAATGTGTAAATTGGATGCATTGTGTAAATTCCCTTGTGTGTAAGTAGATGAAATGATAGAGTTGTAACTAATATGTGAGATTGAGATCATTTCAAGGATTGTTGAATGTTTTAACATCAAGTATGCTAAGAAGCCAATTGAACTCCTTGATAAGAACTTAGTTGAGAATGCATGTGATGGTAGCTAAGTAAGTAGGGAAAGTAGCAAGAAAAGATAAAAAGGTAAAGGAATTCTTAGAATTCCTTTCAACTCAATTTGACAACTTTTGGTTTTCAAATTAATGCATGTATTGTATGGATTCCAAAGAAGGGGTATGGTTAAGGAAAAAAATTGTCAGCACAATTTTTTTAGTAAAATCTTAATAATGTTTGCATGCATTAAGATGCCATGTTGAAAAAAGATTAAATGAATGAATAATACACTCATGAGATAAAATATGTTTGGTAATGCATTGAGATAATGCATGAAAATGTGGGATTTATGAAGCAAATGTAGGGACTACAGTTGTGTTCATGAGTCCATGAGAATTGGCCCAACAGTTTCTAAGCTTGAGACAAGTGATTCCATCATATAATGTTGAGTTTGTTGATAAGGAACATGTAGTTGATGGATTGGTTTTTCATAGTTAATGTGAGAATTGTATGGAATTGTTTATATATGAAGCAAGTTTGTTATTAGTACCTAGTGGGTTATGATAAAGGAAAGAAGCCTTTAGTATCTAAATATTAATGGAATACTTGTGATGCATCCTTGAATTGATATGATATGATTTTGTCATGACACTCATATTATGAATCATGATGGTACATATGCTTGGTGCATTGAGTGCATGTATACTTGTATGGAAGAATCAATTTCATGAATGAATGTCATGAAAGGAAATAACTTCTAATAATCTTAAGGAATTGTTGAGTAGTGAAATGAGTGGTATGAATCCCTCACCTTGCCAAACAAAATGGAAACTAATTACTCATGAATTTAGAGATATGTATCTTAGTGGAGAAAATGGTTATGTAACTCTAAGTTTTGACCCTTTAGGTTGCTGGAATAAATGTTTGATTGTATCATGAAATGCTTAGAATGAAACAATGTAAACTTTGAAACGAGAACTGATACTGTTACTCGTTTCATAGAGATAGCAAAAAAGTGACCCGATTTTAAAAAGGGGTGATGCAGAGCACACATGTTTTTTTAGAGCATAGTTTTTGGCACTTTAAATTTTTTTATGTACTTTACGTTTTAAAATGGTAGTGATTTTCATGCTCATTTTAAAAAGTGGTAATTTTGCATCATATCTTTTTTTTAAAAGACCTATTTTTTGACTTTAAATTTTCTAATGTATGAAATGTAAATAATTATTTTTTAAATTTAATAATTTTGAAGTGGTCTTCTTCATATTTTCATATTTTTATTTTAATTTTTTTTTTTTGCAGTGAGGTTTTTATTGTTTTGCATATTTAAAAAAGAAGGTCGATATTTTGAATTTTCGATATTCTACATATTTATACATCGTTAATTAATTTTTAAATCCACATGAAATACTTGTCTTTAAAAAACAATAATTTTTAACAATTGACATAAAAATAACCATTTTCAACATAAATATAACTAAAAAACTACACATTTTGATAATTTTTTACTAGAAATAACATGTCAAAATCACAATTTTTATAGGAAAATTTTAACTAGAAATTGTTAAATAATAGTTTTTTTTATGAATTTCATGTCAAAAAATAATAACAATCATTGTTTTTTTCAAAAAATAATGATTAACATAAAAATTAATGTGAAAATCACATAATACAAATATTGAACGCCTAACAACCTTAATTGAGTGCTTATTCTTCTCATAAAATGTCAAAGACAAAACATTATAAGTATAGCTAATTAATAGTTACAAAAAATGAGCTTCATCTCCAAACATAACTTAAATTTAATCAATAATGTCATGTAATCCAAACTCTTCGTCCTCTAGGGTTTCATCATTGCCTTCTTCCACAATATTTTCTGCTTCATTTTCCTCGTTTTCCTCTTCTAATGGATCTTTGATGTCTACGAATCTCCCAATGTATGCCTTTCCAATCATTTATTGTAATGGTGGTTGGGTTTCCTTTGCCTTTTTTCAACCCAATTTCTTGCATTGCATTTGGAATAAATTGAAGAGCATTAATTCTTTGTTGAATAAAATTGCACTGTATTGGATCTTTTTCAATGACAATGCAATTTCTTTTTTTTTTAAGGCAACATGCTAGTGTTGTACCTAATTATAAAACACAAAAGAAATAATGAATTAAATTAGTACCATGATATATAAATTAAGAAATAACATATTGAAATTAAATTCCATATAATAAAACTTACCCGAGCCAAAAAATAAATACAAAACCCAATCTCCTTCATTTGAACATATGTCTATAAGATAGTTAATTAATAACTGTGGTTTTTTATAAATGTTAACTATCTCTCATTTTGCTTTTGTCTTCATATGTTAGTTTTCTCACAACAGCGTCATAAGTCATCAATATTTGGCTATGACTCTTTCCATCTACCCAATTAAAAATCATAGACATATAACTATCATATTTTTCCCAACTATCAATATGGATGAACTTACAATCATTTATAAATGGTTGATCTTCACGGTTAAGAAGATTTGACTTTTTCCTCTAACATGAAATAGTAAAAGTTCAATTAACTTGTATATGAATGAATTTTTTAACATTAATCAAATATACATTTTAAACATCTTACCATGTAAGCTGCACCCTTGAATTTGTTTTCCCCTTGAAGCTTGACAATAACATTGCCAATTATGTGTCTGAATGAAATGTCACAAATCTCCATAATGGTGATGACGTGACTTCTAGAAATCCCGCAACCACTTTACTAAGAGATTGATAAGTATAAGGGTCACTATCATAGTCAATGTTTGGAATATTGAAACCATGGGGAATATCTACAATAACTAGGGCATAATCCCTTTTAGGTATGAGTTTAGCAATGTCTTCACAGTCGCCTTGTATTACTTGATATTGAATAGTGTCAAGCCCATTCCAAATGAAATGAGTAAGAGTTGGATCAAGTTCAACATTCTTAAGATGTTGCTTCTTCAGTCTTTCGATCTTAATTTTTTCAATAAAGGTTCTGAAACTATCTAGTGCTCCATTTGCATCCTTCTTCATCTTTTATAAAATAAACAAATATGTGTAAGTTATAAATTAAAAATAGTATACAGATGAATAAAAATTAATGTATAAATCAACATACCTTTTTAAATGCAAGATAAAAAAAAATTAATGTTGATGTAGAACTTGAATTTGGATAGTTGTGTACAACATCATCCCAACTATCTTCATTCAACAATTTAACCATTTGTTCTTGAATTTTCATGTAAACTTTGTGACTGCATAGATAAAGTAAAAAAAGTTAATATAATGATATGTATAACAAATACTACCAAGAACAATATGTTATATTTAAAAGAAAATTATAATCTAGAAATAAATAAAAATAATTCAACAAACTTACTTTTGAAATTCCTCAGACATTTCCTCCAATGATAATTCCCCTGACCTCACATGAGATAATATTGCTTTGACAAGTTTTTCATCCTTCACTCCTTGCAATGCTCTCTAAGGTGTGATAGTCATATCTTCTGGAAGCTGCTTCATTTCAAGACCTGATTTATTGTTGCTACATATCAATGGTTTAGACCTTTTGACCTTCTGGTTTTTAATGTCAATGTTCTCCCACGTGCTAAAAATGTCATTAATAAACTCCCATATCTCTCCAGATCTAAATGCCAACTAGAAAATGTTATCAAAACCTATGAATAAATCACTAACTTTTCCGTCTTTGTGGCATTTTGAATTGATTTTCTCTTCAATTTGATAGCCCATTTCCATACAACATTCCATTTGGAAATCTGTAGTAACATTTATCTTATCCCCACCACATTTTTCTTCAAATTCACTGAATAAATCTAACCCTTTGAATGAAAGTCATAGACATCCTATATTCATTATCTGAGTTATGATCCCATGCCACTAAATTTGCTTATGTATATGATAAACCAGCATAAATGATACATTTCATTGTTTCAAAACGTGGGTTATTGGGATATTCCTCCATCAATTATCTTTGAGCTTCTACAGAATGGTTCCCCCCAAGCACATACTAATTTCATTCAAAACATTTTGACTTATCAAATGCTTCTTTATTGGGAATTTGAACTGGATCAACAAGAAGCACATAATTAACCACATGAGCATATGGATTGTACCTCATCAATGTCTTCAAGTTGTGACCATGCAGATGGTGTGGCTTTATAATTTGATATTTACATTGTCCTTCACTTGCCTTATAGATTTTTTTGACATTAAGCTTAAATGTATGACCACCCTCAATTAAGTTTCTCTTTGTCAAGTTCTGTTGAATGACATTTTTGTTTTGTTTTGATAATGCCATCCTCTAAATCAGCTCCTGGTGTAATGATTTCTCTACTTATAGATTTGTCTGACATTAAGCTGAAATGTACGACCACCCTCAATTAAGTTTGTCTTTGTCAAATGAAATTTTGTTTTGTTTTGATAATGCCATCCTCTAAATCAACTCCTGGTGTAATGATTTCTCTGCTTTCTTTTGAAGTTTCACTAGGTTCTTGACTGTTGGTAATGACTACTTCAAAATGTTCAACTTTACTTTTCTTCCTCATAACATTCTCATTATTAACTGGAACAAATTTATTCTTGGGCATTATTACTTTTGGTATTTTACGACTCTTCTCAGTTCCAATGTCATTCTCAGTAACGACAACATATTCTTCACTGTCAGTTTCAACTTCCTCGTCTTCAAAAGTAACTTGTCTACCTTTGTTAGATTTATCCATTAGAGGCTTTTTTTTTCCTTGGATGTAGTTTTGTAGCATCATGAATTACTATATTTTGCTTGTTTGCCATATCTTCTTCTGACATTGAGTAGAAACTGCTGACAACTTTCATAATATCATGCTCTATGAAATGAATGCCTCCCAACCTAATTGAACAACTTTCAACAAAATTCCGCCAAACAAAATATCATATGTCAATAAAAACAAAGTTATAAAAATATAATGAGACAGTTACAAGAACGCAAAACACAAATATAAATAACAATACTTACGATATTTTGTGTCATCTCATTTACAATTTGTTTACTTAACGTTGTAGATACCTCTCTCGTGTCATACAATGAATATGATAACTGATATTTAATCATTTCATGTGACTTGGGTGGTTTTGTAAGTATGTAAACAA
This sequence comes from Pinus tabuliformis, assembly GCA_031772625.1. Taxonomy (NCBI): domain Eukaryota; kingdom Viridiplantae; phylum Streptophyta; class Pinopsida; order Pinales; family Pinaceae; genus Pinus; species Pinus tabuliformis. The sequence continues at coordinate 371,401,781 of CM062804.1, forward strand.
CTTCACTGTCCAGTACCGAACACATGTTTATGACATTTCCCATCACCTCATAAATTCCATTATCATTAGGCATATCAACATATAGATATATCTGCACATTTTAGCTTTCTCTTTCTTTCACATACCAGACATTTGATGGAAGTTTCACTTCTTTTGATTTCTTCCAGTATGAAATCATCTTCTTATCGTTTGAGGCACTGGAAAGATTTGTAGCCATCAGCTTAGGTGGTGTTCGTTCACCAATGTTTTTTGAAGATCCACCTTTAAGAGTCTTTGGTCCAGAAAGATTCACATAAATATTCTTTGATGCCATTTTCTTTAAAGAAAGACACATAATTCAGTAAATCACAAAAAAAACTTAAATTAACAACAATTAATTTTATAAACCATAAAATTAAAAAAATAAATAAGAAATTTAAAAAATACATCGCCCTGCCGCCGCACCCGGAAAATCGGCCGGCCAACTGAGCCAGTCGTTGGGTCCGACCCCCCTAGCCCACCTTGGCAGCCCAACAACTACCCCCCTCGAACCCCAGTGCCACCCCACCCCGGCGGAGGGCTGCGGACAACCCCCGCCCCACCTTGGTGACCTAACGGCCCGCAGGGGCCGTTGGGCTGTCGGGGTGGGGAAGAGGGCTGCGGACAACCCTAGCTCCACCCCGGCGGCCCAACGACCCGCAGGGGTGGTAGGGCGATTCCAGCTGTCCACAGCCCCTCGCCCCACCCCGGCGGCCCAACGGCCCGCAGAGGTGGTAGGGCGATTCTAGCTGTCTGCAGCCTCCGCCCCACCCCAGCGGCCCAACGGCCCATGGGGGTGGCAGGGTGATTCCCTGTTTGGCCGCCGTGAGCATTACCGAGCCCACCATGCCCACTGCAGACGTAGTGGGTAAATTTGGCCCACAAAAATTTTTAATTTAAAAAAAAATAAACTTTATTAAACTTATTTAATTTAAAATTTGCAAAGCAAAAAAATTACTAACCTTTCAAATGCGAGAATCCTCCGTTGAATATGTTGTTGATAGCAATGTAGCTGCTCCACAAATTCTCTCCAAGTCTTTTAACGAACCTCAGAAAACCTTGATGTGATGTGAGTAATAGTAATAATGAAATTTATTATATAGGTGAAATTACGGAAATGTTTTACCGTATGGTTAATGTGGGATTAATTTGTTTTTAAAAAATTTAACATGTTAATTTTGTTATGGTGATATAGGAAACTATGATAAAGCGAATATTATGGAATTATTTTACAGCACGGTGAATATGGGATTAATTTGTTTTAGAAGGTATTATAAAAATTAAAAAAAAAACATTCAATTGTCTAGTAAATATTATATAGTTTAACTATTAAATTAATTTAGGTAAAAGATTTAGTTTACAATTTAAATTTAAAGATTTATTTCAAGAAAAAAATTAGTTAAAATTTTTCAATAAATTGTAGAATAAAATAATAGAGGGAAATACATGAAATGAAATTTTTGAACGGAAAAAATTTTGGCAAAAAATTTTGGAGGGAAAATTTCATTCTTTAAACTATATAATATCATTAGGAGAGTCTGCATTTGTATCATTCAACCTCTTCTATTTGTAAGGGATGGATTCTTTTGATAGTGAAGTTTTGCTTTGTGAAACATCAACATCTTCGTTGCGTAAGAACTCTATTCATATTGATGAATATAACGGAAATTCTTCCACTATGAATAGAGAGTCAATTCCTCCACTTAGTTCTAATCCTAAGGACTATGAGAGCAGCACTGATGAAAGAGGGGATGAATAATTTCAAATAAATAAAGAGTCACAGTTTCCACTTAGTCCTAATCCTAAGGATTATGAGAGCAACAGCAATGAGGAGCATGATAAAGAATTTCAAAAGAATGGAGTGTCATGATGTCCACTTAGTCCTAATCCTATGGACTATGAGAGCAACAATGATGAAGAGCATGATGACGAATTTCAAAAGAATGGAGTGTCGCAATGTCCACTTATTCCTAATCCTATGGACTATGAGACCAGCAGTGATGGAGAGCATGATGACGAATTCCAAAAGAAGGGAGTGTCATGGTGTCCACTTAGTCCTAATCCTCTGGACTACTAGAGCAGCAGTGATGAAGAGCATGATGAAAAATTTCAAAAGAATGGAGTGTCACGATGTCCTCTTAGTCCTAATCCTATGGACTATGAGAGCAGCAGTGATGAAGAACATGATGACGAATTTCAAAAGAATGGAGTGTCACGGTGTCCACTTAGTCCTAATCCTATGGACTATGAGAGCAGCAGTGATGAAAAGCATGATGAAAAATTTCAAAAGAATGGAGTGTCATGGTGTCCTCTTAGTCCTAATCCTATGGACTATGAGAGCAATAGTGATGAATAATTTCAACTGAATAGAGTGTCACAGTGTCCACTTAGTCCTAATCCTATGGACTATGAAAGCAGTAATGATGAAGAATTTCAAAAGAATGAAGTATCATAGTGTCCACTTAGTCCTAATCCTATGGGCTATGAGAGCAATAGTGATGAAAAGAATGATGAAAAATTTCAAAAGAATGGAGTGTCACAGTGTCCTCTTAGTCCTAATCCAATGGACTATGAGAGCAGCAGTGATGAAGAGCCTGATGACGAATTTCAAAAGAATGGAGTGTCACGGTGTCCACTTAGTCCTAATCCTATGGACTATGAGAGCAGCAGTGATGAAGAGCATGACGAAAAATTTCAAAAGAATGGAGGGTGTCCTCTTAGTCCTAATACTATGGATTATGAGAGCAGTAGTGATGAAGGACAAGATGAAGCACTTAGTCCTAATCCTAAGGACTATGAGAGTAGCAGTGACAAAGGACAGGGTGTAGCATTTTTAGTACGTAAACATTCACATTTTCGACGTAGTCCTAATTCTATGGACTATGAGAGTAGCACTGACAATGCACACGAGGAAGAATATTCAATAAACATCGAGTCAAATTTTCTATTTAGTCCCAATTCTAAGGACTATAACAGTAGCACTGAAGAAGGGGAAGATGAAGAATATCCTCCAAGTCAATATTTGAAAAGCACAGTTGGTCATAGTGTGGATAACATTCCTCAGAATGATGATGAAAATGCTTATACAAATGATGATCCAATGATGGAGATGTTGCCGAGAAATATTGTATCGAAGAGTAGGAGTAGACCTTTTCATATCAATGCAAGATGTTCTAGTTATACAAGGGGTAGAGTAGAATATCTGACGAGAGGAAGTTCTATCAGTGCTCTAATTTCAAGTGAATGTTGTCAAAAAAATTGCTTGAAACATATGGATTTCAAATTTGCATTAGAGAAAAGGAAGAGATATTTTTCAATGAATAAAAGCATGCAAAATGCATATCTAGTTGGGTGCATGCAATCTACATTGTCAGGGTATGATTATCATATTGGGTCTTTATTTACTTGTAGAAAGGCTTTCAAAATGTTCCATTCGATGGGTAGTTTTCGTCTCTCGAGAATCCAAGAAAATTTGGAAAAGGATCCTACATTTTATTCAGAAGTACGTCGTAAACAACAGTTTGGGCCATTATCGAATACTACAATGTCATGGATGAAAGATTTCTTTTCAAAGCATAGAGAGTGTATGCCAAATAGACAGACAATACATATTCCAGATAATTTTTGAAGACGAGAAACCTACAACTTATACAAAGAATATGTAGAAGGTTCTAGGGGACATGGTCGGTTTATTACATATCAATATTTTGTGAAGGTATGGAAGAAAGAATTCAAAAATGTCTGTATTCCTAAGAAGACAAGGATGGGGATTTGTATTACATGTGCTTCTCTTAAATAAAAAAGGGACAAATGCAAAGGGTCAGAAAGAGGTAAGCATTCATAACTTTAACTTTTAAAATTGTATAGTCATCAACTATGAAAACATATTTCTTAATGGCTTTCTTTTATGTTGTGTAGGTTCAATTGTTAAAGAACTTCAGGAGCATCGCGAACAACAAACAATTGAAAGGAAAAAGTTGTACAAGCATTGAAATATTTGGGTTTGATAATTGATGGTATGGACCAAAAGAAAACACTTTTACCACATTTTGTTCGCACACCCAAAAATTTACAAGAGGAAAGTTTTATTCAGTATCACTTGGTCGGTTGTATGGTCTTGAATGGTAAAATGTTGCCAAGGGTGTACTTCACAGCTCCAAATATTCATAATGATGAAAATCTGACAATAATCATAATTCATGATGTGCTTTCTCATTGTTGTGGTAGTCTTCCTGAAGTTTTTTATCTACAATTGGACAAAACTTGCCGTGAAAACAAAAATCAGGTTGTTTTTGGATATCTAACCATGCTTGTCGAATTGAGAATTTTTCAGAAGGTAAATGTTGGTTTCCTTCTTGTTGGGCACACTCATGACCATATTGACCGGATGTTCAGTCGTTTTTTAGTCACATTGAGGAGGAAGGAAGTTGGGAGCTTGCCATCATTAATTGAATGTATTAAGAAATCATATATGCCAGAGCCTACTGTTGATGTGTTGGAAGAAACTGTTGACATGCGAAGGTTTATTCTGGGATCACATGGTGAGGATAAATGCCTTGAACAACTTAATGGCATTAGCTTCCAACATCAATTTCGTATCAAAAATATTGATGTGAAAACACTAATATGGGGCAAGAAGTATTCAACTACTGCTTAATGGGCACCGTCATTAGGGTTGGAATTTTTTAAGTTCATTCCAGATCATCCAATATTTGCATAAAAAATATTGCTATTACAATCAATTGGTGAAGTTCATAATACACGCAGACATAATAGAGATATAAATTATTCTGATTGCCTAGAAGAAATTAAAAAATGTATTAGATATACATATGAGTACTTTGAAATTGCTGACTCAGTTTGGTGGGAGAAATTTTACAATAATAAAAGTGATATCATTTCAACAACAACAAATGAAGATATACCTTTGAAAAATCCATTTATTTGGCCACAAAATGTGTCAAATGAACATTAGGAAATAAACATTATTGAACAAAAACAATCTCAAGGTATTATTAATTCTTCACAGGCAAAGGAAAGAGAGATGTATATTCGTTCCAGAAGATCTCGTGCACAACGTGAAGCCATGGAAGACCTTTACAGGGGTTCAGTACAGGATATTAAGGAGGGTTGCATGATCGCAGTGCTATCAGATGGAGATCCCAATGGCTATCCATTCTAGGTTGCTAAGGTTATAAAGGTATTTACAGAAAATGAGGATGTTACAGGTGTTGAAGTACATTGGTATGCCACAAATACACACCCATTCAATGGTGTGTATAATCCAGAGATGGTAGTTGACAAAAAAAATGGCGAAAAGAGAAAAATAAAGGGTACAAATATAAATCGCCGCTGCACAAACCTCTTAAAATTAGAGGATGTTGACATACTTGTTTATGACTTCAATTTAACACAGAGAGGAACTCTTCACTTTAAGACGATAGATATTCTGAAAAGGTTGTTACCAGAAGGAATAGTGTTCAAATGGGAGTCTGTTGAAACCAGTCGTAGATCCAGAAGAATTTTGAAACCTGAAATGGTGGGCATGCATGTGGACTCAAATGGGACACTAGTTGATGAAAGAGAAGAATATGGAACATCTTTGTCTGCATCCAATCATTCATCTGAAGATGTGAATTCTGATGGTGTGCAAGAAAATATGAGTGATTTTGAATAATTGTCTAAGGCAGTTTATATAACTGATGTTTGCATTCCATATGGTGTTAAATTAGAAGTTATGAGTCATTTTTATGTTGTTGGATTATATGTCTTAATTATGATGATTTTTATTGTTTAGAATATCTACAGTGCAACATTAAGTTAGAGATACAATGTATGTTTCATTCAATATACAAATAATGACATTTTGATTAATTTAGTCATGTAATTTGTTCATAATGTCATGGTTTTTAAATTTTATGGTTGAAAAAATTCCATTTTTTTTTGTATCTTCAATGTTATGGTTGAAAATAATTAAAATTTCAGCAATCTTTAGTGTGATGTTATTATATGTTTAACAACATGGATGAAAACTAATAGAATTTTAATGTATTTCAGATCCCATTATTTTATCTTTATGGTCATTACTAAAACATGTTGAGTTTATACTTAGGAAAGAAAAATGTTATTCTACCAAAAACATTAGTGTGTTTTGTTATCACTCAGGTTGTCCCTTGGCTCCTTTAGGGATACGGCCGAGGTAACCACAAACCAATCTTTGCGTTGCAGGTCCTAGCCTACCTGCAGTCAGAGAGGGCTCTCTCTTTATGATTTAACTTTGTTTTGGTATAATTTTAGGCTAGTTATGATGTACATGGGTTTTGTTTTGATTTTGGTGGGAAGGATGATGTTTTCAAGCAAATTTGGGATGCATAGTGTGAGAAGTTCAAACCATTGGGCATGGAGTCATGGATTAGGGCTTTCCCTTCCAACGTTTGGGTTCTGATTTTTTCTAAAGTTTGGATTTCTGATAGGATTGTTTTGCTGTCCTTCCCATGAGGCTTTTCTTTCAATAGTTCCCATTCTATTTTCAAAGCTGTCCATACATTTGATGATTGTGTCCAATTTTTGCTCAAAGGCTGAAGGTTCATCTTTAAAAGTGGTTCTTCTCTTAGCTCTTGCTCTATTTCGCTTGGCAATCAGATTTTCCTCCACACTAACAGCTACATTCTGCATGTCTGCTAAGGTTTGAGGGGCTCTTTCCCTTAACTGATAAGCCATGTCTGAATCAAATCCATCAGGGAATTTGTATAAAGCAAGATCAGGTGGAGGTCTAAGGTTTTGTGGAATAGCGTTGTAAACATTGTTAAACCTGGCACAATAGTCTAAGACAGCTTCTTGAGGGCCTCTTTTGATAGTGTCATACTCGGATAATATGTGCAGAGGGTCCTTCTTCTTCTCCCATCTATTAAGAAATGTTTGGTAAAGGGCCTCTGGGTCAGCTATGGAATTTGCAGGAAGAGCTCTAAACCAGGGCCTTACATCTCCTGTTAAACTTTGGACAAAAATATTCATTCTTACACTATCATCATCTATTTCATAACTCTCAAAATAGTCCTGCATTTTCTTGGTATGTTGCAGGGCTGTGCCAGAACCAGTACCATCAAAATATGTGATTTTGGTTTGATAATCCTGAGGCATAGCCCCTGGATTTGCAGGTAGCTGCAAAGGGACATATCTATTTGCCATATTCACAGGAACAAATGGAACAACAAGAAGAAATGGGACAGCTGGAACAGTAGTAACGGTGGTAGAAATATGGGTAGTAGATGGTGGTGTAGAGAAGGTGCTTTGAGAGGTGGATGAGGAAGAAGGGGAAGAAGGAGTTATGTGAGGACGAACAGAAGGTTTTGCAGGGGTTGGAATATAACTCTGCTGAACTGTTTCAAGGGTAGAATCAGCAAGATCTTCTTGTTCCTTTTGTTTTCTGAGGATCCTAGGGATTAAGTTGGGATTATCAAAAATAGATGGAGGGTCTGGGTCAGGATTTGACCTGGTATAACGAGTTTTCTTTTTTGGAGCCAACTTTCGAATTTGTTTTTGGTATTTTCTTGGAAAATTTCTTATTTTTAGGAAGGAACTAATCACATTTTTTGGAACAGCTGTTTAAAGCTTAAAACTAGAATGAAGATTGACTGAAGCAGCTTTTATTTAATCCTGTAAATGCAAAGCAAGGACAGTTTCAAAGGCTTCCTGGCTGACATTCAGGCTTCATCTGTAGTTTTAAGGAATAGACAGCAATTGAAATTTTTTTTCTATTCCCCAGTGGAGTCGCCAATGATGTTATCACTCAGGTTGTCCCTTGGATCCTTAAGGGATACAGCCGAGGTAACCACAAACCAATCTTTGGGATGCAGGCCCTAGCCTACCTGCAGTCAGAGAGGGCTCTCTCTTTAAAATTTAGCTTTGTTTTGGGTTGATTTTAGGCTAGTTATGGTGTACATGGGTTTTGTTTTGATTTTGGTGGGAAGGATGATGTTTTCAAGCAGAGTTGGGATGCATAGTGTGAGAAGTTCAAACCATTGGGCATGGAGTCCTGGATTAGGGCTTGCTGTTGCGTTTTCTTGGTCACAAGAGGAATACAGAGCAGGATAGCTACACATAGAACAATATCAAGCTGGAATAAAGATGGAATGAAGGTCAGAGATGAAAGGCAACTAAGAATCTTTCATTAGCTAACCGAGAGGGAAGGTGAATGAAAGTTTGTCTAGGAGCAGTCAAGAATTCCTAAATAACAGTCGCATGTGAAAGAAACAGGGTAAACATGATCATTTAAGTATGCATATTCATAACCATTTCTGAATAAAACATATAGAAATAACAAGAACTAAGCATAGAGTTCAGTCAAGCAAAGCCTAAGCTATTCTTCTTTCTTGCTATTTAGATGGTAACACCATGGTGGCGTAAACATATATAAACTGTAAACAGAGGTAAAAAACACTTATTGAGCCATGTAGTAGCACAGGAATTCCACAGTCACTCTTTGGCCATTAAATAACACAACAGACAGTTCTTCATCCAAAGCATTCCAGCAGTCTTTGATTATAGAGCTTTCAAAGTATACAGCGCAAGTCTAGAATGAGGATTACCAACCAACCAACCAACCCCAAATATGTTTAGTGGGGCGGTATATATACAAAAATTGAGTTACAAAATATCTAGCTGATGAGTTAATAACTCATAACTTTTTTACCAACTCTTGAGGAATAGTAGATGAAAGAGCAAATGATGCAGTAGATATTTAGGGTAATAGCTATTCGTTCTGTCAGAGAATTTAGACTTTTGGGATCAACTGAGTCGGTTGAGGCTGTGCTTTTAATTTGCGTTTTTTGGGCCTGCTGCCCTGGTGCTTTGCTGAGTCACGAATTTCTTATCCTGCTTTCGGTATGCATACTTGGCCTTTTTATAAAATTGTCGTGGTCATATCTTGACTCCCTCTGCTTGTTGTCTTTTCTTTAGTTCTTTGTTTCTAGCGTTGCCTCTTGCAAGTTTTTGGGTTTTGCAGGTAGCCGAGCAAATAGGAAGCTCTCCTTTTTAGCGCATCAAAAACTGCCTCTGTTTCTCGTTTCAGGCATTCTTTGACGCGATTCTCGCCCTTTGGGCCTTTTCTGTGATGACATCAGCATGACGTCATCGGCGAGTCCCAAGTACGGCAGGGTGACGTGGCAGTGACATCAGCGGAGGACAGGTGGCGAATGACATGGCAGTACGACAGGGTGACGTGGCAGAGGATAGAAGGCGGTTTAGGGATGTTGACAGATGAGCTGGTGGTGACACGGAGCAACGGCGGGTTGACGCGGAGGTGACGTGAGCGGCGACGTGGCGCTGACGTCAGGGGCGGAGAGACAGAAGGCGGTTTGTGGTTTTATCGGACCGCCTTCTGTACGGGGGCGGTATTTGTCAGAGCCCGCCCGATACAATCAAAACGGGACACCTGTCTTCTGTACGGCGGAGAAACCGCTAGGCTATCGGAAGCTAACTGTCGGACGTCGGGGCGGCTCCGAAATCGGTGAGAGCCGTCAGATGGGGAGGGCCCGATCCGACGGTGGACGAAACTGTGAGCTGGTGGGCTGTTAACATACGGAACCCGCTGCGACTCGGGGGCCCGCCCGAATATTAAATTAATATTGCACGACGGGGGCTTTCGAACTTTGGTTAACGCAGAATTGTGGGTTTCTGCGCGGACATAGAAAAATAATTTAATGTCTAACAAAGCCTTTAGACACCAATTATATAAAACGAAAGGGGAGGGATAAAATGGGAAAAATACAAGGGTAGAGGGGTAGGTATAGGCTATTAACCTAACCAAAGGTCAGGTTAATTCCAGGGTTAGGACGCGGATGGGTTCATAATAGTCCCAGATGGACTATTATTTCCCGAGACTACAATATATGGCTATAGTGCCAAGGGGTGGGAATATTTATTATTTTTGGAATTTTATATAGTTTTTTGTATAATAGGGGATAAGGAAATGATCTAGGGAGCTAGATAATAGAGTTAAGAGTTAATATGACCTTGTGAAGTGAAAGTGTAGGGGCATGAAGCTAAGTTTACGAAATGAAACTTAGGCATAGGAAGTGAATGGAATGCGGAGAAATGATTTTTACACAAGAAATGTGGCTTCTTTTCATTGGAGAAAGTCAAAGCTTGACTTAGTATTTTTACAAAAATGAAGTGATAACAGGACTGGTTGGGCAGAACCCAAGGTCCTTCAGGGGTGTTAGTAAGAAACTTTGGGGGGTGGGGGGGGGGGGGGGGGGGGGGGGGTGAAAGGGAGTTAGACATGCTTCCAAAATTCTGCCATCAAACAACTGCTTTGGCATTTCTTTCATTGATGAGACAAGTTGTAATTGACAATACATCAAGTGATCAAAACCTTGCTTTCTGCAACCTCAAACTACCTACTCAGCCTAATACACCTAACCTTTTTTCTTCCTTTTGAATGGGTGCACTTAGACTTGCAGACCCTGATTATCCTCTTTTTTTTTACTGCCCTCCTATCTAAATATACCCTTATCTCTTCCAAGGGCCCAGATTAAGCAGTTGTGCTCCTTAATTTCTCTACCTAGCTACTGATCTGCCAAGCTTAAGTTGTTTGGACAGATATTCATTCTCTATCTTCTAAAACAAGCAATTTAAACCTAGGGGAGCCAAGATTAAGCTGTTTGGCTTTCCCTTAACTGTAAAACTCTTCAAAAATGGTATGATTCTTCAAAATGGAACTTCTTGGAAATATGGAACCTTGTAGCATGAAAAGATGACATATTTGGCATGTAAAACAGTCAATCATGAAATATGAAACCTATTGGTATAGGAACCGAACATGTTTTTTTCCTCACAAACAATTGTTTTTTTGCACATAAAAATTCGGTTTTACTAGCACTTTTTAAAAATGTTGAAAATTGACCATAAAAAAAAAACCATCATTCCAGTATCAACACTTTTCTTTTTCAAGGTGTTTTTTGCACGAAAATTTCATTTTCACTGCCATTTTTAAAACATGTTCAAAATTGACCCTAAAAAAAACCATTGCTCCAGTATACACACTTTTCGTTTTTAGCACTGTTTTTGATGTTTTTCAGGGCTTTTTCGCCAAGTTCCCGTTTTGAGGTTATAGTTCCCATTTCAAAGTTTACATTGTTATGATCATGATGCAAATAGATAATGCAATGATATCTTCATTTCAATTTATTTTCAAATCAATTGAAAGTGATTGAATTATAATGCGTATAAATCAGGGGATGTTAAAAATCTTGCAATGAAAATATTTTATGTATGAATACTTACCACTGTTTGGATGATTGAAATTATAGATTGCAGTTGAAATGGGTGTGGTCATGATAATGAAGTTTGAGTACTACCATATGAAAGAGTTAAACATCATAATAAGAATATTATATTTATGAAATTTGATTCCTATATGAAGTAAGTTTGATTTAAGTTATTATGATTAATCTCATGGAAACTATATGCTTGTGATACAAGTGAGATAATGATCTATCCAGGAAGGATAAATGATGGTTGTGAAGTTGAAAATCCTAGGGACAAGGCCATTGTGGTGACACTAGAACCTTATGACATACATTGATCACCATGAGTTATGTTATGACAAATGTGTTGTGTTATTTAGAGCAAGCTAGAGGGATGCCTTGGCTATAAGACTCCATAAGTATTGAGACTCTTCATATGCGAGGAATTATTTATAAGGAATGTATCACCTGAGGGATTGGGGAGGTAGAGAAGGGGGATGCCTAAAATTGGAAGGCATGTGTCTACAAGGAAGGGAAGACTTGAATGAATTGGTTTTCAAAGATTCATGTGCATACTCATTGGGATCATGAATGCATTGGATGTGTCCTAGAAAATAATGAGATGAACTTGTACCATATGGAAGCCTTCTGAACCAATGAAAAAACATGCAAGAATGTGTTGGAATACCAATAGGTCTATAGGTAATTAGACTATAAAACTTGAATGGCATTTCTTGAAGTGGCAACTAAGGACATGGAAAATGTTGCTGATATGAAAGTGGCATATCCTTCTTCTACATTGAATGGTTTTCCATATAGTATAACACCGAGATTGTGTTCCTTAGAAAGGGAGGGGATGACTGTAATAACCCTAGGTTAAAATTTCATGTAATAAAGGATGATAAAGGCAAAATAAGACCAAGGTCATGGTACACATATTCCAAGTTGAATGTTGGGCAGACACTTTATTGGGCATAACTTGTGGTTTGATAATGGCTATGGAAATTGGAAAAGGAAAATAGGCAATCAATTGGCATTTAATTATGAGAAATAAATTAAAATAGGAGAAAAGGAAGGTGAAGAGACACAAATATGCATGTGTTGGGAACAGGTCTCCTAGGGTCATTTTTGGGGTTAAAAGCCCAAGTTTTGGGGCGGAAAGCCCAAGTTTTTGTATACGAAGTGTAAAGTCTTCGCATTTTGTGGTCATGGAGCGTGAAGATGTGAAGTGTCATAAAGGGTTTTTGCCCTTAGTTTATGTAAGTCATGTCAGCTTTAGGAGATCTACCCATGGTCCGCAGACCACGGGATTGTATAAAAAGGGAAGTCTTAGAAGATTCTAAGGCAGTTTAGTTCTTAGTATGTTTTGAGTCATTGATGAATGTAATGGGTCTGTGAGAGCTAAGAGCGAAGAGTCTTAGCATATGAAAGAGGATCTGCAGCTATGTACGTAGAGGCCTGGGGTAGAAGTCTACAGCTGAGTGCGTAGACCCTTGCAGCTGTGTGTGCAGGGCAGTTATAGCCTGTAGAGAAGATCTAAAGCATCAATAAAGAGAATTATTCTGGAACTATCTGTGTATGATATATTTTACTTCTGTTATAAATGCATATGATTATGTTATGATGAATACTGGGTTTATTTTTTAATGTTGTATTGATGCGTGAATCCATATGTTTTGCTTTGTTATATGAATGCAAGAATCTCTGTTTATGCGAAGATCATTTGAATGCATGTTGAAGTTATCTGATACTTAAGCTAATCCGGGTAAATACATAAGTAAGAGTAATTATAGAGGCGTGTAAGTGTCTGATCCGCCTATCTAGGGTACGCGAAGGACAGTCGTAGACCTTCGCGGAGGTCTAGAGGATGACTAAGAGGAGTATATCGATAAGCCCTAAAAGGATTATCAACCTACGCAAAGGAAGGTTTAGGGTATAAAACGACATCACTACCATCTCTGGGTGCGGAAACTTGGTTCCTACATCCCCCCATACTGCTTCGAGTGAGACTTCAGTCCATGCTCCGCGGTTTGATGCTGAAAGGGCCAATAGTGTAGGGATTTGATTGGCTAATTAACGTTGAACCTAGGTCAGGGCTCATCAAGCCAACAAATGGTTCCGTTGCCAAGATCGAGATCTACATAAAGAGATATGTGATGTCGCATCATTGGAATCCAACTAAGAAGGAGATCGAAGACTGGTTGGATAGAAAGATCCACGAATTCGCGGTGCAAGAGAACAGGAATCTGTGATTAATGAAAGAACAATGGTTGGATAAATATTTGTACATAGAGATACATGAAATATTCTTTTGTTCCTTCCTGGTCGAATTATATGAGTGGATCACGAAATTGGCAGACGGCCAAGGAAGGTGGAGGCTAGACAGTCCAATAGTTTGGACCCCGTAGTTAGTACAAAGATTAGAAGCCTCTAAAGATAAGATCGCACATCATTGGCTCGATCGTATCATAGGAGGGTTTGTGATAGAGTTTGCGGTCGACACTTCGGTTAGTTACAGCGAAGCAGAGCGACGCTTCTTCAAGGGACCGCGAGGTAAGTATTTAAGGTCTTTAAATACTTAGGTTATGCAACTACCTTGATGTTTAGAGCTACGTGAAGTTGAAAGATCTTCAGGGATACAGGGAAAACAACCCTAATTATAGCCCACTGATTGGACCTCCTCTGAGTGACGCCAAGGAAGCAGCATAGGCTTCTCCGCAAAGCGTTGTTCAATTGATAAGACAAGGGTTCCCGCGAATACCTCATCCACCCACACCACCACCATATTCACCTCCGTCCACACCAATGCCACCTCCGTCATTGTCTAATATGGCGAATTCAGTAAAATTTCCTATGTTCAAAGGGTCGAGAACTGAGGACCTAAACCAATTTTGGTTCATCGTGAAGGCTCTATGGGAAGCTCAGGGTATTACAGATGATCAGATGAAGAAAGAAACGTTGGTTAATACTTTGCAGGAACATGCGCTAACATGTTACATCAAGTACTGCACTAATAAATGGATGGCTTCATTAGCAGATATTCAGACCGTGCTGAATAAGGAGTTCAATAGGTCTAAATATGAAGGTCAATCAATTGTGGGATTCAAAGAGATCATGATGAAGCCTGGTGAGACACCCTGGGATTTGGATTAGAGGTTGAAGTGCACAATCCACGAAGCCAACATGAATCTTATGGATGGGCAGCACTGTGAATGGTTTGTGGCTTTGCTCTTGCCCCATTTGAGGGTTGCTTTATTGCAGCAAAAGATAGGGACCCAGGCGGAAGTGTTGGCCCTCAGTTTTGGTCTATTTTTGCTTAAGGAAAATTACTTAATCCTTATATTTTCCATCCATTTACCATCACATCAATCTCATTGTGATGTATTTTATGCATATTCAGGTGTTTAATTTTAATTTTGAAATTTCTAGAAGTTTTTATGAAAATTGAGTTTCAAGTGCAATTTTGGATAGAATCAGAAATTCCCGTAATAGCTATGTGGATGACATATTTGCAGGACACTTAGGCTCGAGCTGGATACATGAATGGAAAGCTTGGGAACTAGGATTGAACTAATTCCACTTGGTTCGGTCAAAACAAGATTTATTAGGCCTGGTCAAGGCTAGTCAAACATGACTAGTCACCTAGAAAATCCCTAGGAAATAGGGCAGTTTTGTGATTTCATGGGATTGTCCATATTTCTTGGGATGGATTGAATGAATTCAACTTAGATAGATAAATATGAATAGATATGATTGTTAGAGAGACTTTAGATCATTTTGTTTCATAAACTTCTATTTAAACCAAGACTTTGAAGGCTTATGGGATGTAATTTTTATATAACTTTATGCTGAGACATTTGAATATTGGAGATTAATTAGAAGAACTTGTTCTACTTTCATTTTGTTGTTCATTAGTGTGGATGAGTGACTGAAGTTTCAGAATTTGATAGAAGCCTCAAGTGTGCAAGGCAAGCATGGAGGGCCCCCACTCTAAGCTAAGTACACTTCATTGTTAAACTAGCTTAATTTTCATGAATTAGTTGTTTTAGATTTGTTTACTTGTAATGTTTCATATTTTCTTATTTGAATTAATGTGTGATGATTGTTGAATGGATATTGGTTTAATTTTAATCTACACACGGGAATTTAAGTTAAATTCCCCTTCTATTTGATCTTGAACTAAAACTAAATTTCATTCTCCTTTTCTTATTTGAAGTTATTTATGCATTCCTGGTTTGAAGCAATGGTGATTATGATAGAGTAGAATTGTGAAGAAGGACAACCTGGTCCTCCTTAGTTCGGAGCCTCTTCTTTTACATCTTTTGCATCATAAACCATTGTTAATTAGTGCTTTTAGATTTTTCTTCATGAAAGTAGTATTGCAAGGAAGGAAAACCTAGTTCTCCTAAGTTAGGAGCCTCATCCCTCACATATTACATAAGTGAATTAGAAATTGTTAAAATAGGTTTATATTTGTAACATATACTTCCTTAACTCTTCAAATTTTATCTTCTAATCTTGGCTACATCTGATATCCATATATAGTGGACTTGCCTCCAAGTTTTACAAACCCGGATTGATAATTAAATACTTGTGTTAATTTAGTCAATAAATTAGCCCAACATTTTGGCGCCATTGCCGAGGAGGCAATTATCAGCATAGTCAAATAGAAGATAAACAAAAACACTAAAAATTTAGTTAGTATACATTTCTCTTAGTTATGTTTCTTTATGCCTAGAAATAGAGATCCTAAAAGTAGATTCCCAAAACAAAACCCCCAACAAAAAATAAAAATAAAAAATAAAATAACTACAAAATCCATTTTCAACGACAAGATCTAAAAAATGATGTTAAAGAATAGGTTACAACACTACTCCATTCTTCAACATTCTTTCTCATCAAATCTTTATGATCAAATAAATTTTCATGTCCAAAATTTCATTAAAGTATATTTTTCAAATTTGGATATGAGTTTACTTATGATCTTGTTACGAAAATGGATGCATTGGAAATTCTCTTATACTTGAGAGAATGAATTATTTTTCTAAAATAGAATAGGATAGAATAGAATAAATAAACAAGTCAAATGAATTCACAATAAGACTTCCATAATAAATTTGTTTCAAACTATTTCTTCAAATCATTGTTCAATATTCATTTCGAAGGACTACATGGCAAAATGCAATAAGAACAAGCCTATTTTGGGTAACCATATATGATCATTCTGAAATCATGGTTTTTTTTACATATCTCTTGAAATCTAGTTTTGGAATCCATTTTGAAGTTTTCAATTTATATCACAAATAAAAATGTGATCAAAATCAAAACTAGGTCTCAAGTGAAATGTTGAGGACAGAGTTAGTACAACCTATATTTGAGGTGTCTAATAGAAACATTTTTATCTGAAATTCATAGGGAAGATAGCCCTTGGAATATAGTTTCCAAATCAATTTTAATCACTTCAATCAGGTATCATATGAAAATTTTATTCTTGAAATACTAACTGCTTGTGGAAAAATCTGCATGGTGACAATTCTAGGTCTTGACTGTTCATTTGCATATTTGAAATACCAAATCATATTCTTTTAAAAACCTGTTTATATGGGAGATATATATTCAAGTTTAGTTTAAGACACAATTTGAATCATCCCATTTGGAGGTGAAATGAAAAAGTTATGCCACATTTAGTGACTGCATGTCTTCAAAACAGCATAGTAAAACTCTGCCTCCTAGGTCTGTTCATCACCAATTTTGTGATATCAAGCCTAAGAATTTTTAAAACCTGTTTCTATTGGAAAGAAAAAAATGAATCTACTTTAATTTCCAAGTGGAATCACATTGATCCGATATTTATCGAAGAAGTTACACTTCAAATAGTGACTATTGGTCTAATTAAAAAAATTAACAAGGAACACTATCAAACATGGCACTCCTAATAATTTTTACCATATCATTTTAAAAAATTTTGAAAACCTGTTTATACAGGAGATATCCATATGAATTCACTTCAACTTGGCTTTGGAATCACTCTAATTAGATATAAAACAAATATTTTGTAAACAAAATACCGCTAGGAGGTCTAGGCTGGCCACCATTCCTCAAGGGGTAAATAAATGCATTTTGTTTGTATATCATCTTTGGACTTGTTTTCTAAGAAATGCTTGTAATGATTTACATGTTTATTGGAAGAAGAGAGACTGTACACCTCTCTTCCTCCATCATCTAATGTTTTATTGCAAGCAAGTGCTATGTTTTTGCAAGTCATAGGAAGAATGAAGGAGTGAACTCCATGGATGAAGTACTTTTCAAAGTCAATTTCAAATTCATATCCCAGAATATGAATACAAATGTCAAGACAAAGCAAAGTGAAAATTCACCTGATGTTGAGTTCATCCAATGAAACTCAAATTCTTGAAGCTTGTCTTTAGTCATTGACTAACAACACCAACAAACCCTACAACATGATCGAGATCAAGGCAAAAAGACATGAAGCTAATCATCAGAAGAAGCAGTCAAGTTATGCACCATGTCAAGTCACATCAATCTCCAAAGAAGCCTTTCATAAGCCATATTGTTCATGATTTCATCCATCATCCATATTGTATGTTAAGCTCCGCGACCATGCATGTTGAAGTCCAGACTTATTATCTATCCATTTACTACTAAATCATGACTTCAATATAACCTATTATAATACTTCCCTACTCCATTACACCCCACCTCCATCCAGAAAAGGAAAAAATAAAAAATATATATAGAAAAAGATAAAAAATAATAAAGGAGTTTGGTTGTGAAAATCCACGAAAGTGGCACAATACAAACTCGAATTCATATAGGAAAACCAACTTGCTTGGCCAATATGAATTCTCTATTTTGTTTAACCATTTCTTT
This sequence comes from Pinus tabuliformis, assembly GCA_031772625.1. NCBI lineage: Eukaryota > Viridiplantae > Streptophyta > Pinopsida > Pinales > Pinaceae > Pinus > Pinus tabuliformis. The sequence continues at coordinate 371,419,939 of CM062804.1, forward strand.
AGTTTGAGTTTGCAGGAATCATCCTCCAGAATAAACAAGACTTGGGGACAAGTCTTCCCATTAGAAAGGGGGGCAGGTTCGCAAAAAGAAACTTAGTTGTGCAGCTGAATTGATGACGAAACTTGTATTGTTGGCAGTTGGGACCTGAAATATTTTTGAAATCAATTGCAGAGGGACCTGAAATGTTAGCAAAAACATGTATATATTGCATAAAAATGTACATGACAGAGGGGACCTGAGTTATTATGAACCAATTGCAGAGGGACCTGAACGACATCAACAATCAATGGACTAGAATCAATGAAGGATGCTAGAACAGAAGGCAGAAATAAATTCTATATTTCAATCTATCTAAGACATTTGATCAGAGGACATCATCCAATATTGTCAGGGAAGTACAAGTATTGTGAGTACAAAATTTTTCTCTTGCAAATTCGAATTTTTAGAAATTTTTAGAGCTTGTTAAAATTAAGTTAATACCTGAATGCATATTTCATATTCATTACATTACCCTCATCCTATACCCATTATCTTATACCTAATCCTATGTACATCCTACATTTATATTGTACATTTATCCTAGACCTAATCCTACATTTATATTCTACATTCCATTCATATATTTCATATTCCATAACTTTAAATATTCCATAACCCTTATATTCTACATTCCCTTCATATATTTCATATTCACTTCATAACTTTAATAACCCTAAGTATTTTTCCATAAAGCAAAAGGGATCAAAGTGAGGATTTAATAAGTCAAAACCTGCACAACCATATAAAACATTAGTATTATGGAGTTAATTTTAAACATGACCTAAGATGGTCATTTTAAAATTAAAGAGATATATTGCAATACATATGGAATAGGTGCATTATGAGAAATAATCAAATCAACCAAATCGAAATGATTTATGTATTGAACCTATCATGGCGCATAAAAAAAGTAATACTATTGGCAATGTGGTAATACGATGGGTGTAAAGGTTATCATAATCCTCCCACGGTGGTAATACAATGCAAACTCAATGAAATGGGCAATGAATGAATAAACCGGCGAAGGTGGAAGACACGATAATGATTAATGCAATCAACAAAGCAATGCATATATGACAGTCAAGGTTAAGTCACAGTAGTGTGAGTTGATATGTAGGACATCCACGAATGGATTGGAGGACGGCTACAAATGAATCAAACGTAAGCCAAGGTATATAAGCTGAGCTAAAATCATAATAAAAAAATTTGAATTCAAATGCAGAAATAATGAACCATATTGTCGACAGCAGGGTTGAAATAATATCGATTTAGTATGAAATTTGATGGTATATGCACGACATCCGGTCAAAGGACAGCAACCAAATAGAAAAACGGTCAAAAGCATTTTTTTTAAACAACAGAGAAAAGCCTGTGCGTTTAACAAGTGAGATCTCTACCATTTTTTAAACAACAGACCTCAAAATCTTGAATTTTCTTTGCCATCACAGCCATTTGAGGCTCAGGAAAGACGGTAGATGCCATTGGCAAGCAGTTGAGAGAAGCAAAACATTTTGACAGCGGAGGTAAGGGTAGAAATAGCATGCTGAGTCCGTGGAGAGATAAGTAGGATAAATCAACGGAGATAGCGCCAGTGGGTTGCCCGGAATCTCGTGGGAAATTTCAGGTAAGATGAGATTTGATTTGCTTCTATTTTAAAGGGGATTGCAGAGGTAAAGTCGGGATCCTGGTCGCCGAACTTTTTGTTAAAGACTGCCTGTCATTTAATGACTTTTTCTCTATTTTTGCCACCAGTCAACAAGTTGAGGCGTTCAAAACGCAGATTGAATGAGATAAGGGTAATATGGAGCACAGCTAAGAGGTCCACGAGTCAAGTATTCACAATCCTTCTACAAGCAGCCAGGTATACTCAGAAAAATCGCCATGACTTCAGTTAGACAGAGGTTTATAAATGCAAGTTCAAATGTACAAACAGTGAGTTAATGAAACTATGGTATAGCTGGAGATAAACGTTTTCTGCATCTTCCACGAAGAGTTTGTTAATAAATATTGGTTGCATGAACTAAGGACTTTGAATAGGATTGATACACGTAGCCTATGTGAAACAAACAGTCAACTACACCTGTACATATGATCAGGCAGTTTGATCATTATTCAAATCTTAGTTCGATGCATAAAAAATGGACAATAAAAAATAGAGTATTAAGTTTGAGTTTAAGCATTTGGGTCTATATTGCACGCATTTGATTACACCAATAGTGCAGGGGTTTATACGAACCATTGAACAGTGAGCAGAGAAGTTTCTTTATGATGATTATATAACTGAAATAGCATTGTAAACTGACCATTAAATGATGAAGGGTCACAGTTATATACAGTGCTGAAGATTAGTTATTGAATCTTGGCTTGCATGGTGATTTATATAGACAGCCTCAATTCGAACTCAGAGAAGAAGAACAGTATTCAGAGATTACATTAAGAAACACAAAAATTATGACATGATTTTTGTTTTCTTCATATATTTCTATTTCAAAAACAGAGTTCATTTTTTTTTACAGAGGTGTGTATAAAGAAGTATGTTTGATTGCATGAACAGAGTAGAGTGTTGAAACAGGGACAGTATTACTGCAGAGAGAGACAAAGGAGTTTTTTAAAATTTTTACAGAGGATAGAATATAAGAAATAGATTAATAAAAACATGTTTTTATGTTTTTATAATCTTTCTATATCAAACTTTTGTGTTTGTGGAAGCAGTAAGTTCATATTTTTGAGGATTTGTTTCATCTATTTGTCAAGGGCATCATAAAAGAGGTAAGAAGGATACTGAAGAAGCCTTTAAAGAGAGAAAATGATTTCAAATTTGATGATCATGAAATTTTATTCAGTCCCGGAAATGCATTTCGATTTTTAAAAGGCCACTATTTTTCATTGCTTTTTCTGAGCAAAAGAAAATGAAATTTGAAAAACGGAAACATGGGTTTTCTTCAGAATGAGCCTAATTAGGCTCTACGCGGGCATTTTTCTCAAATTCATTTCTATTTGGGATATTTTTATGGTTCTTTCGACCCTTATTTTGCAGATTGTGTGGGTAAACTAGTGGCTAAATTGAAAGTGAATGCCTAGACATATAAAAAATTGGCTTCGTTTAGTGAAATGTAAGGGCAAATGGATATTGGCTCCTTTAAGTAAAGTTGTTGATATATGAATCCTATGTCAGAAAGTATTACAAAATTCAAGTTTTATTTGTTGTCTTCTCTGAAGCTGCTCATCCAAAATGATATATTGGCATTTTATCATCAGAGGAGGAATAGTGTAAAGTTTTTGAATTTGTATGTTGATGGTGAAAACTCATCACACATAGGAGACATTATTATTCCCATCATTCCATAACACATAGCCCAATCCGTAATTTTTCACTGAAAGGTGAAGAATATTACAAAGAGAAACACATCAAAGAGAAATGATGAAATTTCTTTTTAGAAAAACAGAGGGAAAAAAAGGAGAAAAAGTAAAGAATGTCATCTACAAAAAAGGAGAAAAAGTACATTAAGGAAAAAATATCCTTTACAGGTAGCTCAAGAGAAAGCTTCATCTTCAAGGTTCAAAGCCACAGGTACATCAACAGGCCAGTCAGCATATAGAAGCAAAAGGTCAAGGACAGAGGCAAGCATGCAGACATGCTTGAGAATAAGCAAGGAGGAGATGTTGGCCCTCAGTTTTGGTCTATTTTTGCTTAAGGAAAATTACTTAATCCTTATATTTTCCATCCATTTTCCATCACATCAATCTCAGTTTGATATATTTTATGCATATTCGGGTGTTTAATTTTAATTTTGTAATTTCTAGAAGTTTCTATGAAAATTGAGTTTCAAGTGCAATTTTGGACAAAATCAGAAATTCCCGTAATAGCTATCTTGGTTCTGTCAAAACAAGCTTTATTAGGCCCGGTCAAGGCTGGTCAAACATGACTAGTCACCCAGAAAATCCCTAGGAAATAGGGCAGTTTTCTGATTTCATGGGATTGCCCATATTTCATGGGATGGATTGAATGAATTTGACTTAGATAGATGGATATGAATAGATATGATTGTTAGAGAGACTTTAGATCAGTTTATTTCATAAATTTCTATTTAAACTAAGACTTTGAAGACTTTATGCTGAGACATTTAAGTATTGGAGATTAATTAGAAGAACTTGTTCTACTTTCATTTTGTTGTTCGTTAGTGTGGATGAGTGACTGAAGTTTCAGGATTTGATAGAAGCCTCAAGTGTGCAAGTCAAGGGTGGAGGGCCCCCACTCTAAGCTAAGTACACTTCATTGTTAAACTAGCTTAATTTTCATGAATTAGTTGCTTTAGATTTGTTTACTTGTTTTGTTTCAGATTTGCTTATTTGAATTAATGTGTGATGATTGTTGAATGGATATTGGTTTAATTCTAATCTACATATGAAGGGACACAGAGGAATTTAAGTTAAACTCCCCTTCTATTTGATCTTGAACTAAAATTGAATTTCATTCTCCTTTTCTTATTTGAATTTATTTATGCATTCCTGGTTTGAAGCAATGGTGATTATGATAGAGTAGAATTGTGAAGAAGGACAACCTGGTCCTCCTTAGTTAGGAGCCTCTTCTTTTACATCTTCTGCATCATAAACCATTGTTAATTAGTGCTTTTAGATTTCTCTTCATGAAAGTAGTATTGCAGGGAAGGACAACTTGGTTCTCATAAGTTAGGAGCCTCATCCCTCACATATTACATAAGTGAATTAGAAATTGTTAAAATAGGTTTATATTTGTAATATGTACTTCCTTAACTCTTGAAATTTTATCTTCTAAGCTTGGCTACAGCTAATATCCATATATAGTGGACTTGCCTCCAAGTTTTACAAACCTAGATTGATAATTAAATACTTGTGTTAATTTAGTCAATAAATTAGCCCAACAGGAAGCCCTGGAGATTGTAGTGATATTGCATGAGATGTCGATGAGGGATGCTAATTTGGGAGTTCAGCAGATTCACGCGCAGTTGCAGAGCCTGTTCCTAGAATTTTAGAGTTTGAAAAAGATAAAATAGTTCAGCTAGAGGTGTGCGAAGAAGTTTGGTGCCTGAAATGCAAAAGTCAGGGGCATGACAAAGATCATTGTTTATTATTCCCGAATTATGTTGCAGTAGGGGGGTTCGATGCCTCTGAGGGTAGAATCTCAAGCAGGGCCAAGTATAGAGCCCACGCTATGGTGTGCTATCTATCAGGTAGCTGAAAAACATGTGACAGATAATTTCCATTTGCTGCAGAAATTTGTACAAACACCACAACAGCTCTTCTGCAACTTTTGTCAATCGATGGGTCATGATGAGCGTAATTTCCGTAGCTATTATCTAATGATGGATCGAACGCCCGCATATAGGGTGCAGGAAGAAACCTGGCCTCTGGACCAAGGCGTTGGGGGATCGCGAGGCGAATATCAGGGTCAGGGTCACAGACGAGGCCGAGGTGGAGGAGGACCTGGTAGAGGTCAGGGACAGGTCATTTGTTACAACTGTGGAGGAAGGGACACTACACATGAGAATGCACGAACCCGACACGTCTGTCATGCCGATATTGTACTCAGTTTGACCATGTGATAGAGGATTGCCCTGTATTATTAGCTAAGATACATGAAAAGGGGGTGTAGCCTCAGTAACTGACTCGGAATCTGCAGATGATGAGGGTTGAGCCTCGCAAAGAGGATCCTAAGGTAAATATTGTGCTGCGAAGTGGAATGACGACTGGTGAAGATAAGGGGAAGCAGCTTGAAGAAAGTGAATGGGTCCGCAAAGCTCCAGAAAAGGAGATTGGGTTTGATCTAGAGCGTGCAAGGGAAACATTTATGGAAGCAAAGAAAAGCTTCACTAAGGCCTCTACCTCAAGAAGTCAGGATAAGCCAGCTGAAGAGATGGACCCTTCCATGCTTACTACTTTCTTGGAGACCTGTATGAAGCTGCTGCACAATAGCAAGGCTATGAAAGGACTGCAGGAGATGATAAATAAATGCGCTGGAAAAGAAAACACTCCTGACGGACTGCACGTAGTCAGGAAGATTGGTAAGCATAAGGCAAGAACGGGGTGTGAGATGAGGCTCACTACGTAGATAGGAGAATATGAGATGGATCAAGTTATTCTGGATTTGGGGTTAGGTGAATGTTTTGCCTAAACAGACATGGGAGAGGATGGGGATATCTGCGTTGCAGTGGTCTTCGATTCAGTTAAGAATGGAAAATCAACATAAAATCGTCCCCGTGGGAAGATTGCAGGGAGTGACAGTTGATATTGAGGGCGCGAGTGCACTGGCTGATTTTGAAGTGATAGAGATTGTGGATTACAACAATCCCTACCCCGCGCTCCTTGGGATCAACTGGGCTACTCACATGAATGGGGTAACCAATTTGAAGAAGCGGAAGATAATATTTGAGAAGAAATCCCTCTGCATAGTAGTGCCCCTGGACCCTGCAAAAGGACCGCACTATACTGAACCGATCCGTGATTATGAAAGAAATGATGATTTGGACCATATTTATAAGATAACGGCACGAGATCAAGATTGGGTGAATCTGACAATAGATGGATGCATTGCCTGGGACCGTGAAAGTTCCTGCACATCAGATTCAGATGAGGAGTTGGAGCACTGGCAGAACCGACTGCATGAAGTATCTACGTTGCGCTGTAATATGATGACCAAGTCACTACACTGTGTATCATCGGAGGTAAGAATTCTGCCTTATTATGATGGTTTAACTAATGTCGATAAATTTTTGGATGCATTTGAAAGGGAAGTGCCAGAGAAGCATCGCTTCCAAGCCTTGGATTGGGCGTTGCGCGCTACGCCTGCGAGATGGTGGGGTACGCACAAAGACAATTTTAATGATTGGTGCATGTACATAAATATGATGAGATTGTGGTTTGGTCACCCACAAGTTCAGCTAACAGAGAAATATGATGGAAGGGATGATCTGCACGATCACCTGGCCAAATGGACTAAGGTTTATGGAATGGATCCTCAACCTGAATGGGTGCATCTTTTTTGTCATACTTTGGATGTAATATTGATGAACTAGTACTTGGAAACGGAGCTCCGCCACGACACTGAAGAATGGGACATTTCGCAACAGGGGTTCTTGATAACGTTTAGCTTTGAGGATGGATTTGAATGTATTGATGAGGCATTGTAGGAAGTCAAGGCAACAATCTTCAGAATAACGTAGGATCCCTTGGACTTAATTCAATCGGATTGGACCACCCAGCTACACCACGCTTTGGAGTGCTACAATGTGACTACCGAAGAAGAGGACGAGGATTTGAGGAAAATTAATATCCCAGAGACTAAAGGTCACTGCGAAGTTGAAGGACCACAAATTGAAAATCCAGATATCACTGCGCTGCTAAAAACTAGACAGGTGAACATTGGGACAGAGGCGGAACCGAAATTTGCAAACATTAGGGACTACTAGGACGATGCAACAATGATAAGGTCGCTAAATTGCTCCGTGAATATCAAGACTTGTTCCCTATGAAGTTTTTAGATTTGAAAGGGATAATAGGGGACCTGGGAGTTATGAAAATTACGTTGAAATTGGATGCAAAGCCAATCAAGCAAAGGCCTTATCGCCTCAACGCCAAGTATAAAGAAAAGGTCTGCTTAGAGTTGGATAAAATGCTTGTGATGGGTATTATTGAACCTGTCGAAGAATCTGACTGGGCGAGCCCAATAATAGTTTAGGAAAAGAAGCAGAAGGATGAAATAAGGATATGTATAGATCTCAGGAAGTTGAATGATGCCTACGTACATGATCCCTTTCCAACTCCGTTCACCGGTGAAGTGCTGGATAATGTAGGAGGACAAGAAGCATATTTGTTCATTGATGGGTTCTCGAAGTACCATCAGATCAAGATCGCACCTGAGGATAGAAGTAAGATGACATTTGCCACTGAGTGGGGGTGCTTCCAGTATACAGTAATGCTTTTTGGACTGAAGAACGCGTCGGCGATATTTTCGTGCATAGTCATCGCGGCGTTTAAGGACTTCATTCACAGGTTTTGGAGGTATACTTTGACGATTGGACGATGTTGGGGTTGGTGAAATGCCATGAAGCCAACCTACGTGTGATGTTGGATACATGCCGAAGGTATCAGATCGCGCTCAATTTGAATAAATGTTTGTTCTGTGTTCTTTTCAGAATCTTGATGGGCCATGTGGTGTGCAGACAAGGATTAGTGGTTGACCCAGCTAAGATAACAGTTATAATTAATTTAGAGGCACCAAGAAATGTGAAACAGCTGCACGAAACGCTGGGGAATACAAGATACTATAGAAAGTTCATTAAGAGTTATGCCCAAATTACCACGCTAATGGAGAAGCTGTTAAAGAAGGATGCTACATTCTGTTGGGATGAAGAGTGTCAGAAAAGCTTAAATGTCTTAAAGGAAAATATGGTCACCGCACTAATCCTAGTCTTCCTGGATTGGAAGAAGGAATTTCATGTGCATGTGGACGCGTCATGTATTGCGCTCGGCACAGTACTAACACAAGCCGGTGAGGGAGAGTTGGATCACCCTATAGCGTTTGCGAGTAGGAAGTTGTCTAAAGCTGAGAAGAACTATTCAACGATAAAGCGCAAAGGTTTGGCTATGGTGTACGCGCTCCAGAAGTTCAGACACTACTTGCTAGGCAAACACTTTAAGATGCATACAGACCATAATGCATTGAAGTACTTGGTTAACAAGTCTATGTTGGGGGGGGAAGATATGTAGATGGCTGATGTTGTTTCAGGAATATGATTTCGAAGTTATTGTAAATCCAGGAAGACTGAATGTTGGACCAAATCATCTATTGTGCATTGAAACATGAGAGGAGCCTACTAATTTGTAGGAAGGACTGCCTGATGCGTAGCTCTTTGTAGTTCGTGTCGCGGACAATCACTTTGCAGATATCATACACTTCCTGACAACAAGAATGGCTCCAGAGGGGTATACTAGTCAAAAAAAGAAGGATTTGGTGGTGCACACGACAAATTTTTTTGTCATTGCAGGGCATTTATATAAAATGGGCTCGGATGAAATACTGCGACGTTATGTGCCTGATTTTGAACAAAGCAGCATCCTCACTAAAGCTCATGGAGGAGCTACGGGAGGACATTATGCAAGAAAAGCAACAACGTAGAAGATTTTACGTGCTGGGCTATGGTGGCCGATGCTTCATAAGGATTCCAAGGCCTATTGTAAGGTGTGTGATGCATGTCAGAGGATGGGCAGGCCATAGTGGAGGGATGAGCTGCTTCTGAATCCGTAGTTGTCATTACAACCATTTGAGAAGTGGCTGATTGATTTTGTAGGACCAATTCAACATCCAGGAAAGAAGATAGGTGTGTGGTACATCACCACCGCGACTGAGTATTTGACCAGATTGGCGGAGGCGCAACTCGTAAAGGATTGTATAGGGGCAACAGCAGCGAAGTTCATCTTTGAGTATGTACTAACTAGGTTTGGTTGCCCAAAGATTTTGATGAGCGATCGCTGTACACATTTCCTTAAATGAAATGATCAGCGCATTGACGGAGGAATTCCAAGTTGATCACCAAAAGAGTACATTGTATCATCATAGGCTAATGGGACAGTTGAAGCATTTAATAAGATATTGGATAACACACTGATGAAGGTTTGCAGTGCACAAAGAAATGATTTTCATGTGCACGTACCCGTGGTGCTATGTGCTTACAGAACGACTTGCAAAAAGCTGACTGGACAAACGCCTTTCAGACTGGTTTATGGCGTAGAAGCTGTGATGCCAATGGAGTACATTGTACCTAGTCTGTGCATAGCGGCATTGACAGGAATGGCGGATCGCAAAGCCCTAGAAGAGAGGCTCGCGCGGCTACCAAAGCTGGAAGAGGATAGATTTTTGGTTGGATTCCAGCAACAAGTTCAAAAGAAGCACGAAAAGGCATGGCACGATCGACACATCAAACTGTGCACCTTCAAAGTAAATGATTTAGTGTTATTATATGACAACAAGTTTGAAAAAATTCCAGGAAAATTTTAGATGCATTGGCTGGGGCCCTATGTCATCAAGGAGATTACTGATGGTGGAGCAGTTCAGCTAGTGAAGTTGAATGGAGATCCATTTCCAGGGAAGGTAAATGACAGCCGATTGAAGCCATACACCAGGGATCCGGCCAAATGACTATATGGTGGAGGCACAGTCTTAGTGCTCTAGGTAGCTGAAAGGAGGCAAGGGAATATAAACTACATTGTCGGGGTTGTAGAGTTGCGCGACAGGGGGACTGCGTGGAAAGGAGGAACGTCACAGTATCAGCAGAAGTGCGAGGGGAGCTGCACGATAAGAGGATAAATTGCGCAGGGCAGCCAGAAAGTGACCATTATGGTCATTTTTCATGCTTTGACAGTGAGAAAATGGCTAAGAGGAGCGGGGGGGCGGCGTTTAAGGTGAATTTAAATGCAAGATCTTTGAAAATCTACCGCCAATCTAGCATTTATGAACGGATTTTGGGGGGAATGGTTGGATTCAAATTCGAATTTGCCTATAAATTACATATGGTTGCCCAACAAAAAACACTTTGCATTTTGAGAATTGAGGTGTCGAGCTATCAGTTGTGCATGAACCCTGAGATTTTTGAGGCTTTGGTGGCTAGTTTAGTGTTTGACAGGTTTCCTAAGGAAACCCAGGAGCTCCTTACTAGCCTCATGTCGGCGCCCATGGAAACCACAAGTGTTGGAGGATCGATGGCCTCTGAGGGAGCTGCCCTTGAGTTCGTAAGTGTAGAAGCACCCGCCAAAGTGCCAAAGTCACCGAGGTCGCCCAGGCTGAGGCCTATGTAGACAAAAAAGGGGCCTAAGACAAAGAAAGACAAGAATAAATTGACACAACCGGTGTGCGAGTCGCCAAGGAAGCACTAGAAGAAAGAGAAGCCTACCGCATAGAAGAAAGGCAAGGTGGTAGACCTTGAATCCAATGAAGGCGTGGAAGACACTCGTATGGGCACAGAGGAAATCGATATTGAGGGGGTAGACCCTATTTCCAAATTACTAGAATATATCCCTTCGCACCAAGGCAAGGTGAAGGTCCTGAAGGACCCAGATGAGGGAAATTTTTTACTTAACACACCATTGCTGCCAAACCAGAACACACTCGAAGGTCCGCGCTTGGTGCGCGTGCCACATCTGAAGTTATAGGATTGGGACTTGGTGGATACTGAACAGTTCCCCCACTTGGAAACTGATACATTTATGACTCGCATCTTCTATAAAGATTCTGGTGTCACCGTGCTGGAGCCAAGGAAGTGGATTAGAGGGGTGGACAACGCAGTACTATTGAACCTGCTACGGGTGCCGCATTGCAACCGCGCGCCGATAACTTTGATAGTGATCAAACAATTGTTATGATTGGTGCACGAAGGGTGCCTATGGTTAGGAGAATCGATACCGATCACCGATATGATGATCCATAGGATCACATTGCTGCCGCACTCAAGGATGAATCTGGTCAAGGCATTTGGCGAAAACGTGGGTGAACGCGACCTCGCCGAGAGAATGAAGGACAAGTTTAAGCTTGTCAATAAACCATGGCTACTCAATTTCTAGCATAACTGACCCCGTGATTAAGGTAGCCACCCAGATCTTGGCTAGGAAAATAATTAGGAAGTGTCACACAGATGAAGTGTCGGAACCAGTTGTGTCATTAGTGGCCCAGTACACGGAGGGCATACAATTCAATTTGGTGTGCTACCTCTATAGCGAGTTCCTCATGAACTACCGAGAATCACAAGACGAGAGTAAGACCTTCCATTATGCATGGCTTTTGCTATCAATCGTATTGGTCGCATGGGAATTACCGAAGGACAGTCAGTTTCCTCTGATTGTGTTAGATCTTCTAGAAGCAGCGAAGTTTGCTTCGCTCTGGGCCACAAAGGATGTTGAGAGGGTCAAGGACAATAAGATATTTTGGGTGCTAATGGAGGCAAGCATCCGCGCTGCAATAAACCACAAGCCGTGGCTATCACCAACTGTCTTTGAGCAGTTGTCAAGCTATGTGGAGTTCAAAGCGGACTTCCACTATATCTCCATCCAGGCGTGGAAGGACCCTGAGAAGAAGTGGTATGATCTCCCATACCTTGCGACAAATGATGCAATCGTAGCATTCCTTGAGCATTGGCCAACAGAGTGGCACACAACCTCAGATTTGTCAGCTGGGTCCAGTAAGTCCACAGGAAAGCAGAAGAAGGAAGAGGCCCAGTTGAAGATGTAGCAGCTGGCTGAAAGGAGGAAAAAGGAGGCTAAGGAAAAAGCCAGAGCAGAGCGTGCTGCAAAGAAGTAGGTTGAAGAGAAGGAAGGGGAGGAAGAGCGTGACTCTGACAAAATTCAAAGGTCCCCTTCGCCACAAACAGAGGACAACGAGTAGTAATCGGAACAGGATGGTGGAGACCAGGAGAGTACTCCATTCCAGATAAAGCGCACTCAGGATCAGGAGAAAGAAGGGTCGTGGAAGAAGTCCAAGGCCAGTAAATCATCGCTCGACCCGATCACCTTGATAGAAGGTGACTTGGACGACATCGGAGATAAAGTAAGGGATGCGACCGCGGAGCTGCTGCAACAGTTTGAGCAGCAACAGAAGCAAGCCTTGGTTTCCATTCAGATGGGTTTGCACGAGTTGTAGATCCAAACAACTCAACTGCAGACTGGTGTCAGGTGGGGTAGCGCAACGTCGACTGGTTTGGTATAAGGGATCTATAAAGCTGTGGAGATGGTCTGCTCCTTAGATCCTCGGGCCGTCTTGCTGCTGGATGGAGCTTTGACTACAGAAGTAGAAGCTGAAAAGGCTACTGTCAGCGCTCTCAAGAAGGTTGGGTTTAACATTGGCCATGCTTCCAAGTGAAGCCCTTCACACCTTACAAGCAGGTTGATCACAGAACTTTAGGCTCAAGAGCAGCGCGCGCTGAGTGTGATCAACAAACAAAAGGTAAACAATGCACAAATGTTTGTCAAAAAGACTTCGGCAATTGACACATGGAAGAAGGTGTAGCAAAGAATGATCACACTGCAGCAGTAGTTGCTGAAGCATGCAAAATCGTTCCGGAGCTACATATCCCAGAAGAAGCACCGGTGAAAGCCAAAATTCGGAAGCTCGCTGTAGTTGTGCACGACACAAAGACAAAGTTGGCCAAGGTTCAGTTTGAACTAAACCTTAAGATCACAAATCTCGAGTTGAAGGCCCAACCTTCAACCCCACCAGAGGTCAAAGAGTAGCGCGAGGCAGCTGTAAAGGATGCAGTTGTTGCAGTAGATGCTACAATAACAGATTGCACTGCACTCATTGAGCAGTCGTTGGAGGTACTTACCAGTCTGCAGGAAGATCCCAACCTGCAGAGGTTAGAAATAGAGGCGAGGGAATTACAACAGTAGTACGACGAGGTCAAAGTAATGATGTGCACTGTCGCCATCACACAGATTATGGCCAAGCTGCAAGAAGCAAAGGGACTGAAGGAACAGGTGGACACAACACAACGAAGAGAGGCAGTACTGAAGGCCAGATTGGGGCCTTAGCTGGATGAGGCCTATGTGCTCATTGCCACCATTGAGGGAAAATTGGCTAGCCTACAGGCAACACAGCAACAAATCAAGGCAGATAGCACAGGACCAGCAACAGAGCAGCTAGTGGAGCAGGTTAAGCAGGCGGTGACGCAGTGTACCGCCGAAGTTGCAGTAGTTCAAGTGGAGCTAGGAGGTCTTTGCGTAAGATCTTCGCACCAACAAAGTAACTCAGGGGTGAGTCACCATATTTTTGTTGGGGGCCTGTTGGGAACGGGTCCCCTAGGGTCATTTTTGGGGTTAAAAGCCTAAGTTTTGGGGTAGAAAGCCCAAGCTTTTGTATAAGAAGTGTAAAGTCTCCGCATTTTGTGGTCGCGAAGCGCAAAGATGTAGTGTCATAAAGGGTTTTCGCCCTTAGTTTATGTAAGTCATGTCGGATTTAGGAGATCTACCCATGGTCCGCGGACCATGGGATTGTATAAAAAGGGAAGTCTTAGAAGAGTCTAAGGCAGTTTGTTCTTAGTATGTTTTGAGTCATTGATAAATGTAATGGGTCTGTGAGAGCTAATAGAAAAGAGTCTTAGCGTAGGAAAGAGGCTCTACAGTTGTGTGTGTACAGGCCTGGGGTAGAAGTCCGTAGCTGAGTGCGTGGACCCCTGCAACTGTGTGCGCAGGGTGGTTAGAGTCTGTAAAGAAGATCTGAAGCATCAATAAAGAGAATTATTTTGGAATTATCTGTGTATGATCTATTTTACTTCTGTTATAAATGCATATGATTATGTTATGATGAATATTGGGTTTATTTTTTAATGTTGTATTGATGTGCGAATCCATATGTTTTGCTTTCTTATATGAACATAAGTAAGAATATATGTTTACGCAAAGATCATCTGAGTGCATGTTGAAGTTATCAGATACTTAAGCTAATCCGGGTAAATACAGAGGTAAGAGTAATTATAGAGGCGCGTATGTAGTATACCTAGGGGGGATAATATGGGTACAAAGGGAGGTACCCAAGGGAATAATGTAATAATGGGATGGGCCATAGTAATAAATAAGGTGGTTAACCAGTATAATGTAAGGGCAAGTAGTTAGCAATAATGTAATAAGCCCATTGTATTAGATAGATGGTATTGAGGGAACCATGGTAATGATCCATGGTATTGTATGTATGAGGCCCATACAGAGGCTAGAGGCTCCCCATTGAGGAATGTCAAGGATTATTGTATGCACAGGCATATGGCTTGTGGAGTGTTCTCCTTCCTTAAGGAGTGAATGTATGGTGTTGTCCTACCTTAAGGATTGGATATTAATAAAGTGAAGCATTTTCTATATTTCAGATCTTATTATTTCTTGGGTTTATTTGCATTGTCTTATATTTTCATATCAAATCTATAACAAATGGTATTGAATCTATAACAAGTGGTATCAGAGCACTTTCTTGGGCAAAGAGGAGAATATTCTTTTTTATTTTTGCAGGAATTTTTTGGGGCGGCGAGTTTGTAGATCAGATCTATACGTTTTGGTGCAAAATCTAATTGTAGATCTAGATTTTTTGTGAAAAAATACCCAATTTGAAAAAAAAATCAGCTGAATCGGAGTCCGGATGAAAGAGATATCGCTGATGTAAAAATCAGTGGTGTTGTAGACATTTTTCGGGGCGGTGAGTTTGCAGATCATATTTGTATGATTTGGGGCCAAATATGCAAATTATAATTGTAGATCTAGGTTTTTGGTGAAAAAATACCCAATTTGAAAAAAAAATCGACCGAATCGGAGTCCGAATGAAGGAGATATCGCTGATTTAAAAATCAGTGGTGGTGTAGAAATTTTTCGAGGTGGCGAGTTTGCAGATCAGATATATACATTTTGGTGCAAAATTTTCAGAATGTAATTGTAGATCTGGGTTCCTTTTGAAAAAATACCCAATTTGAAAAAAAAATCGACTGAATCGAAGTCTAGATAAGGGAGATATTGCTGATTTAAAAGTCAATTGGGTTGTAAACATTTTTTCGGGGCGGCAAGTTTGCAGCGCAGATCTGTATGTTCTGGTGCAAAATCTATAGAATCTAATTGTAGATCTGAATTTTTTTTGAAAAAATACCCAATTTCGAAAAAAAAAATCAGTCGAATCGAAGTCCGGATGAGGGAGATATTGCTGATTTAAAATCAACGCTTTTTTCATAAATTTTTTGTAACGGCAACACAGTTGCAGTGCGAATCGGAAATTCCAGTGCCTAGATCGGGATTTATATCAAATGGGAAGATGCAGAATGGTTGTTCCATTTCCAAAAATAGGTCATAATAGGGATTCTGAGCAATATTGACTAAATTGTGACAATTTCAAATTTTCGCCAAATAAGTGAATTTTTTCCAAACCCTCTTCATGGTGATTCTATATTTTATAGGAAAAGATAATGGTCCTACTATTGAAGAATACATAGAAGCAAAAAATTTTGTATGTGCACAACATTGGATATTTTTGGTAGTGGCTCATTTTTCAGATGAGGCGGCCACATGGTGGGAATTACTGAACAAAAAGAAGTTCTACAACCTTTCAGATGAAGAATTTGAAAAATTACTTTTAGACAGATGGTCTCATGCCAGAAAACAAGATAATGAGAAACATGGGGGGTTATTTCCTACTAGTATCTCCTTTTTGCAGGTTCATGGATTGCTTAAGAAGGAGAAGATCATTGTGTCTATAAATCCTAGTTGCAAGTAGAATCTTATAAATGTCAATTTGGCAAAAAAATTGCAAGTCCCAACAAAACAAATGGAGCACACACAGGTTAATAATGAGGAGGTGCAAGTTTATAAATATTTGAAGATTTCTATGGACAAGTATGTATTGCATTCTAATTTTTATGCTTCAGATATGGTTAATGTGGATGTTGTTTTGGGATACCTTTGGATGGAAGCAGTGGGTACTATCAATATTAATGTGCAGAAGAAATTCTTGAAGCTCTGGTATAAAAAGAAGAAAATTACATTACAAAATATTTCCATCAATAAATAGGTAGGGTCCATGGAGGCTGAAGCAGAAGATGTTTTAGGGACTGACATATCATATGATGAGCCATTGATGGTCGACAACCAAACACAAACATCAAACCAGGTACCAGAAAAACAGGTAGGGGCTAAAGCAGAAAATGTTACATTAGATGAGGACTTAGTGGTTGAAGTAATATTGGAAGATAAGAAACAACAGCAGGCACCACAACAGGTACCAGATACCCATCAGGCTTCATTAGGTGGTGAATTAAACAAAAATACATCGTTGGTTAACACTTCAGCATATCACCTCCCATTAATGCTGAACCTGGATCAAGGCCCATCAAGCCAACAAAGGTCTAGGTCATGGTACACATATTCCAAGCTGAATGTTGGGCAAACACTTTAGTGGGCATCACTTGTGGTTCAATAATGGCTATGGAAATTGGAAAAGGAAAAGAGGCAATAAATTTGCATTTAATTATGAGAAATAAAGGAAAATAGGAGAAAAGGAAGGTGAAGAGACACAAATATGCATGCAAGGGAAATTAGATGAAAATGAACAAAAAAGAGACATCAATGATAAAAAGGCATCAAAGAAAAAGTTCACAGCTTTTGTCAGTTTAGTTTTGGCTCTACCCTTTCATTCTCTCTCTCTCATAAATTCTTGCACACTTAGAGCATTCTTGGATAACTTTACCATTCACTTGGATTTGGAGAAGGAAGGAAAAGGACAAGAAAAGAAAAGTGAAGTAAAGCAAGGAGAAAGGTTAGAATAACAGCTTCAATAAGAATATTTTGTAGGTAACAGGTTGCATGTGTGATTTCCTTATTGGGATGTGAATGCATGGTACATGAATTTGTTTATTTGGTTCATTGGCATGGGATTTTCCTAGTTTGACAATGGTTTCAGCTTTGCCTTGCCATTCCCTAGATAGCCATGGTGTGATGGGATTCATTCTTGGTTAAGCTTTGGATTTCCTAGAGGTTTTGGAACCAGGTGAGGCGGTCTCAGGAAAATCCCAAGGGTTGTGGGTGGAGATGGTTTTCTCCGAGAAGTCCTTGACAAGTGGGTGGAGATAGGAAAATTCCTTAAGGTATGGTGAAGGAATTTTGAAGCATCTAATCTTGGTTTTGTTTTGTGATCTCGGGGTTGATTTTGGTGAGATCACTGTAGCTTAAGGGTGGAGATAGTTTAACCTACGGAGTCCCTGTTTGATTATGTCTTGGTTTATCCCATGATATCCCACATTCATGCTTGGAATATGGCATGGGGGTGATTTGCTAAAGAAAAATATGGTTCAACCCAATCTAAGGTTGGGTGGTACGCGGAAGTACCTGACTTGGTTGGCTTTTGCATATGTTAACATATGCAATTTTCGTCATTATGATTATGAGCACATGTATTGGTTATTAAGTGATATTATGGATCATTTGTCATGGTTTCTATTATGGTTATATGTTAGTTACAAGCATGGTTCTATGATGTGTTATAGTTATGGATTTTGTTCATGATTTTATAGTTTATTGAATGGTTGATGAATGCATGGGATAACACATGTTGTTGTAACTACTTGAGAGGGAATTAGACCTTCTTGGTGATTCTCAAATGAAGTTCAGAAGTCTATGATCAAATATGCATTCATGACTTGTAACTTATATTTTTACCATATGTTTGACAAAATGTATAGCATGTACTAGGCTTGTTCTAGTCAAGATATTGTTCAAGTTTTGAATGTTTATCCTTTTCATCATGTTATTTATGTTTCTGGAAAGTTATAGGAAGTTCTGGGTAGTGGTCCGGAGGCTTTCCTAAAAAAGTAGCATAGATCTTACGACCACACACACAAAACAAGGATTTTTGGACTATAATCACACGTAGGCAAGCTTGTGGGTGCAGTTGGAGCCCCATAACCACAAACACAATGTGTCAGGGTTGTGGTTTGGAGGTAAGTAGTGAAAAATATTTCCAGCTCAAGGATTAATCACCTGGGGTGGTTGTCAGGCTCCTGAGTGGTCTGTAGTCCTTGAGGGATGTCAGTAAGGTTTCAATTTGTGGGCCCCACTTCCATAGCTAGAACCTGAAGGTTAGGTCATGTCATAGTAGCACTCAACCCACATTTACCCACGAGAGGGTTGGTTACAATTACAACACCACTTTTATTACCCCAAATTTTGCAATAAAACTAAGAACATATAATGTTGGGTTTCTAGCAATGATGCTATGATGTCAAACTCTATTATATGATGTAATGTTTATTTTTATTATTAAAAATGATGGAGTTGAAGAAAAGGGACAACCAACAAATTATGATGCCTTGGGGAGGGAGAAAACTTGAATTAAGAGGAAAAATATCCTTGGGTGAATATTTACCTTTGATGTGATGGTTAGTCTTCCCAAGAAGTTGAAAGGTTGGGAAGATGAAGGGTCAAGGTGTGATTATAAAAATAAAAGGGAAGATCAATCAAAGGGTTCTTCTTCTTGGTTCTTAAGCTTATAGATTTTCTCTCTTCTATTACTCTATGATAAATCTCTCTCTCTCACTTGGAAAATTTGAATTGGAAAATGGATTGGTGATAGAACCCAGAGAGGTTCAGACCTTATGAATTATTAAGAGTTATGTGTGATATCTTATGTGATAGGAAATAAATGTGTTGCAACACTTTTTCTTTGGACTAGATGGCTTTGAGGACATGGAGTTATCCTTTTTGTGTGTAGAACAAAGAGCATTGAAGAAGGGAGGGTAGACAGACTATAGAGATCATAGAAGGACTCCCTTATGTTGTGCGGACCTATAATGTCATTTATGAATTTCTATGGGCCTAATCAAGGAATGGAAAGGCTAAACACTGAGATTCTTTCCTGTTTTGAGGAGAGTGGCCTTAACTTCTTGTTTTAAATTTGGTCTAAAAACTGTGTACTAAAATGCTGAGTTTAGTTTTTACCTCAATGCATTAAGATCTAGCTCAGAGGTGGCTAGATATGAGAAAGACTGTAGCGTAGTTGAGCCTATGGTTGGGTGGAGAGTGGCCCACCCTTCTTCAATTCCAGATTGCAAAAGATTTGAAGCAAGATAAGTATCTCTTACTCATGATTATTTAATTTCTCTTTTCAACAAGTCTATATATACATGCATTTACCATTTAACAAATTTATCATGGCTATAGTTGTTATACTATTTGGTTGTAGCTTCTTATATGTATTAAATTTTGTAACAACATCAATTAAGGAAGATATGGTTCCTAAATTCTTCTTTAAACAGATCATGTTGACGTTTATGTTTTGAGGTTTAGGAAGCTTAAACTTGGAAAATAGTGAGAGGAAATTTTGTTTATCCTTTGATCCAATTTTCAGATCTTGGGTGGCACAATTTTAGGAAATATGATCAAAGGAAGTTGGGCTTTATAAATGCATCTTTAAAAAGGTCATGTTGGAATTTCTACTATAGCTTTTCTTAAGTGATGTTCCTGAAGCTGAAACTTGAACCATGGTGAGGGGAAATACTATTGATCATCTCATCCAAATTTTATATCTTGGGTCGCGATATTTTAGGATATATGATTATAGGATGTTGAGATTCCTGGATGCTCCTAAAATCATGCATCAAATAGGTCATGTTGGAATTTATGATATAAATTTTATTTTGGGAGGTTCAAGAGACTAAAACTTAGACCATGATGAAGGGAAATCTCACTAATCATCTACTCTAAATTTTAGATCTTGGGTTGTGATATTTTAGGAGATATGATCAGAGGAAGTTGAGCTTCCTGGATGCTCCTAAAATCATGCATCAAACATGTCATGTTGGAATTTATGCTATAAATTTTCATCTAGGAGGTTCTAGAGGTTGAAACTTGGACCATAGTGAGGGGACCTCCCACTAATCATCTCATTCAGTTTTCAAAACTTAGACTATTATAATTTAGGAGTTATAATCTAAGGAAGTTTCTATATTAGTTTGCATGCAAACTGTTTGAAGAAATGATTAAATGGTTTTGCATACAAATTGTTTAATGAAATTCCCCAATGAAATTGTAATTTTATGGATCAATTGTTGGGTGTGGAGTCTGATTATCTTCTATATTCAAAGGTATTGCCGCATTGGACCCCAGTTCGAAATATTCGTTGCAGGGGGGGTCCAAGGGGGGCGGCTGCAACCTTTTGGGAGCACCCCCCTGGCAGGGTGTTTTGGGGGCAGCGCCCCTAAAGCTAAGAATAGATGTAAAAATTGCCTTGTAAAAGGTTGTAATTTTGTAGTCAATCTGGGCCGTTCATTAGGCGGAGATCTGACGGTAGAAGTTATGTTTAATTTAGGGTTATTTCCCTACAAGGAAACCCCTCGCTATATATGAGGGAATTGTATTGCGTCTATGTAGATCTGTATTCTGAGCGAGGAAGAGAGAGGAGATTGAAAGCGAAGAGGGAGTTACAGCGAATCTGTTGTAGGTTGTATCTCTTCAGTTTGCTGGATAATATAATAAAAGAAGGACTGGTTGTTTCTCCATGGACGTAGCCCAAACTAGTTGAACCACGTATATCTGTGTCTCTCTTGTTTTACATGTTTTCTGTGTTTATATTTATGCAATATTTAATGTGTTCCATTGCTTCGTAATATATAATTTTCTAACAACTGGTATCGGAACACAAAGCTATTGTTGTATGATAGTACTATTGTAGTTGATCTACACGTATCTGAATACAAATGATTTGAAGAAATGTGTTAAATATGTTTTATTACAATATGAATACAAACTTTTTGATAAAATACCTCAAAATTCAAAAGTTGCATGATTGAGTGGTATATTTGAGTTAATATGTTACAAGAGGAATAAGATCAATATTTCTTATTTTATTTCATACAAAATGCCTACAAGAAAAATATTACTTAATTGGTTGCATACAAAGTATTTGAAGAAAAGTTTACATGTAAAGTGTTTGACAAAATGTATGAGATGAAAATCAAGTTTTTGCAAGTGTGGCTAGGATAGATTTAGTAGGAGTATGAGACAAAGTGGTATCAAATTTTATTGTCAAGCTAGTAAAAAGAAAAATAAAATTTTGGGTATCGTGTAACCTCTATAAGTTATTGAGGGAATTGGGTATGTTACATTCTCTACCTTGGTTATGGTCCCATATGTTGAGCAAGCAAGAGGCATGCATCTATTACTCTTTCATCAATAGAGGCAAAGTATAGGGGTGTAGTGAACATTGTTACTCAAGCCATTTGGTTGCAACACTTTCTAGAAGAGATTGGTGTACAATTTCAACTTCCTACACTGATATGGTGTGATAACCATAGTATACTCAAGTTTTGTAGAGACCTAGTTCAGAGATAATAGACCAAACACATTAAGGTTCACATGTAGTATATCAGAGATTAGATCCATATATGAGCCATTTATATGCAATGTTTCCCTTCTTTTGAGCACACTAAAGAAATTTTCACCAAGAGATTCACTCAACAAATATTCACAGTTTTGTGGGAGCTATTAGGAGTGAAGGACATAATTGCTTATCAATTGAACTTTTGACTAGTGGTTGAAATTTCGACACATGATCATTCTTATTTTGAGGGTGTCTTCTTCCCACTAGATTTACCTCTTTATTTCACTTTAAATTTTATTTATGTTGTACATTAGTACCTAACATGGCTAAAAATTTCCAACACTCATTAACTAATATAGTCCTCAATTTTGCTTTAAGGAGGGTGTTAGGGTACATTGCGCTTAGTAGTTCATCAGGACCTTATCAATACCTACACTCTGGCCATCATTTGACCCTCTTCTATACATTATTAGGGGCACATATGAACACTTTTAACCATTTGGGATTGACATGCCCTATTTTCGACATTTTCTATTTTTAGTGAGGATGCCACCTAGGATGAAATGTGTCATTGAATGGACTTTGACTGGATGATGACGTGACTATTTTTACTCCATTAATTCATACTAACTCATGCATAGTAATTCATAGAGTGAGTATGCAGTTCCTTTCTTAAATTTAGCAGCTACCACCTAACTCCACTAGCCTATCATGTGTTAGTTGACTTTCAATTCTACTTTTGGAGTTTTATTGGGTAGTTATCACATGTGAGACTTATTACATCAGTCCTAACTATTTTCTAACTCCACTTACTTCCAATGAACTCTATGATTAGCTATTTTTCTAATTTAGTGATTCCCAATCTATTTTGTGAATGTATTTTTCTAGCTAATAGAGTGCATGCTCGAGGAACCTCAACCTAATTCAAATTGGTTCTTCCTCCTATAGAGTCTATATACTGTATTCATGTTCAACAATAATAATATATTGAATTTTCATATCATGCCTCTTGTGTAATTTGAATTGCCTCTTTGGTTATTGAGTCAATTTTCCAAGAAATGTTTCCCTCTATTCTCTCTTGTTTTACAGTAGCTAGTTGAGAATTTGTATCTTGCATAGATCTTGAGATAATGTTTAAAATCCTACAATAAAAAAGAGGGTATGAAGGAGACTAGGTATTATCTAATATAGGTAAAGACGAAAGGTTGGAGATGAGGCCAAGAACCAAAATCAAGATAGAGCTAAAGCTAAAGAGTCTAACCAAGAACCAAACTAGAGTCTTGAATAAAAGTCAGAGTTTGAGATACAACCACAACCAAAGCCACAAAAGATTTTGTAGCCACACATCCAATGGCACAATATCTCGTAGCCGGAAGTCCTAGATTAAACCTATTAAAGGAGAAGATACAAAGCCTACTTATGGGGGCCATCAACTTGAATAGGGGAGGTCATGTCGTGCTAGTAGTACATTGTGGAAGTGGTCAAACAGATATAGAAGCCATGAAGAAAAGAAGGCTTGGGAAATAATATATTTATCACAACAATTTATATTTTTATATATTCTTTAATTGTTGTTAAGCCATCTAAGAAAGAGTGTAAAAGAAAAAATAATTAGAATACATGATCGTTTGTTTGTCGATCCAAGGGAAGCCATGATAGTCGAGATGCACAATATGATGATGACTTCAACATTCCACCCAATATTGTTCTAGACTTTCGCTCTATTCTAAACTTGAAGAATGAATTTTGTCAATCTCTCAAGGAAAAATTATAGGATTCTTTTTAGAAGCTAAAGACAGTGTTTGCGATGTGTTCACCAGGAATATAAATGTCAAATCAAAATAGTGGGCATAATAGAATACAATGAGATTAGAGAAACAGACAAAGTACACAACATCCACAACAATAAGATTTGAAAATATTTAATTATGCTTACACACATAATAATGATACACTTTTTTGTTGGCGGGAGGGAGATGGCTCTGAAACCACGCTCCGCGAAAGACCGCGACGGTTTCGGATGAATACAACTCAACAAGACCGCAGGACCACAGGGAACGGTAGATTCTGTCGGGCGTTAGGGTTTTTTGGAACAGGTGACAGCGCGACGGCGACGGGAGCAGTTTGAACTCGGACGGCATGGAGGACTTTCCGGTAACGGACCTCGTGGATTATTCCGAGGATCCGCTATCTGGACAGACGGTGTTCACCGACCCCATCTTCACATCTTCGGGTTTCGCATCTGATCCTGATAATGACCTTCTGTCTAGGGTAAACTTGACATCTATTGCCTCAACGGAACAGGGTATCGAGGCTCCGCCTTTATCTCCTGGGACCGCCTTCTTGCTCGCGTCTTCATACCCAGAGGCTCTGACTCTTGAAGATATCCCTCCCACACCGTTTGTTTTACCTTCCTCGCTCTCGGAACCTAGGGTTTATGTGCCCCCGCAGTCGAACCCGACTACCCCCTCCGCGTCAAATGGGCCTAAGCCCTCTGGTTGTTTCGGTACTCCCGTGGTAAATTCAAGTGCTCCTGGGCCTTCCTCGGCAGGCAACTCAAACCCTCTTTCAGATCATCCATCCGCCCCGAGAACAAAAAAGCAGAAGGCAAGATGCGTTAGGGCTATCAGGAAGGACACCACCGTCACTTTCGGGAATTCGACAAGTTTCGAGGAAACTATGGCGCTCGCATGCACCGTCTTGGTAGGTCACGTGCGGGGACGCACATTCACGGCAGATCGTCTGCTTCGATGGGTTAAGGAAATCTGGGGCTCCCTGCTCCCTAAGCTCCCTGAGGTTGAGGTACTCCCCCGGGGATGGTTCACCCTCCAATTCGCGAACGAAGATCACACGAACATTGTACTTGAGCACTATTGGCACATAGAGACAGCTCCCGTACTCTTGAAGCGATGGACCCCGTTATTTGATCCTGAAAGGGAGCAGATCGCTGCTGGACCTCTGTGGGTAAGGTTACCTAGACTCCCTCGGCAATATTGGAATGAGGAGGCCTTCATCAAAATTGGAAACGCTCTGGGGACATACCTGGATCATGACCGCTCTTATGTAGATACTCGGAGAAGAACCATGGCGCGCATTCTGGTACATCTTGATACCAGGGAAGGATTAGAGGAGGACATCACTCTGAAATGGGGAAGGCACAAGCGCATCCAGATACTGGATTATGAGGGTGTTCCATTTAGGTGCAACCGGTGTCACCAGGTAGGGCATCTCTATAAGGATTGCCCTCTCAATAACCGCGGGAACAGCCCTCCAAAATATACTCCTATTGTTCCTCGAAGGACTGCACCTCAGATCTCCCCACCTCAGATGGTTTCATCGACTCCTCATGGAGTGCTTCATCATCCTCCGTCTTCTGCTGTGGGCACATCCACTCCTCCCATGACAAGGACAAGGGCAGCAGCTGCAGCAATTCAGAAATCGGGTACTGATCTATCCCTGTCATCTCATACTCTTTCCCTTTCATCTGATTGCATTAACTCTATCTCTGTATCAAAGGCACAATGCTCAATTCCGCCACCCCCTCCTTCTACTGCTTCTATCCCTCCTTCCCTTACCCTTGATCATTCCCCAGCCCCATCTCGCCCTAATGTGCCTCACCCTGAGACAAAACCGCCTCACCATTATTCTCTCAGGCCCCGAACCTCACAATCTGTATCTGATGGCACCTCGGGGCTTTGCATTATTCCCCCTGAACCTGGTCACACCTCATCCAGGGGTCGAAAATCAAATCTGAACAAAGCCATTAGGCGTGCTGGGGCTGAAGTTGCTTCGGGACGTCAATCCACCATTGTCGGGGCCCTTAGAGCTACACACCCCCCACAGCGGGGTCCCCCATGAAGTGCCTATCCTTCAATTGCAGGGGTTTAGCTAGCTCCCCCAAAAAACTAGCCCTAAAACGACTTTTTCAGGTCGAATCTCCTGACATCATCTTCCTTCAAGAGACTCTGGGTTCTGCAGAATCCATATCTCTTGCCTTAAAATCGATTGGGCCAAATTGGCAGTACATTGGGATGGATGCTATGGGCCGTTCGGGTGGATTGGCCATTGGACTAAATCCTTACTCCATCAGACTGGACTCTTCATGGGGAGGGCCTGGATATTTGGGAGCTGACATTTTTTCAAAAGACCTAGGGCTGCCACTGCGCATCATCAATATCTATGGCCCCTGTCAGCAGAGAGAAGGATTCTGGCGCACCCTCCTTGATCGATCTTTGCTGCAAGAGGAAAACCTGATCATTGGAGGCGATCTAAATTTCTCCTTGGGATATGGTGAATCATGGGGCTCATCTGCACAAGCAGATCCCATTACAGACTTCATGAGGAACCTGCTCGAACAGCATGATCTCATCGACATCCCCATGAATCACCCTCTTCCCACATGGAGGAATCGTAGGATCGGGCCAGCAGCTTTGGCTCGTAGACTGGATCGTTTTTTGATCAAGGGATCGCTGCTCCGCCATCTCCATCACTATAAGCAGTGGGTGAGTTCTGGGGGAATCTCGGATCACTCTCCCATCCTGATGGAAATTTTGGGCCCTCACCCAAAACCAAAAGCTCCTTTCAAATTCAACCATCATTGGTTACAGGATCCTGGTTTCTCTAAACTTGTCACGGACTTTTGGGCAGCTCACCCTATTGACAGAGAATCATCTTTGGCTAGGGGTTTTGTCAAAAATTTGACGGAACTTAAACATATTGTGATTGAATGGGCAAAGCTGAAAAAGGCCAAGGAAGACGAACTGCTCATCTCGATAGAAGCAGACATTCACGCTCTGTTGGATGAACAAAACCTGGGCTTTATCTCTGAGGAAAGCAAACATAGGCTGGTCGATTTAGAAAAACAGAAGCACAGTATACTCAAGCTCAGGGAGGAATCGATCAGGCTGAGGAGTAGAGCTACTTGGCTCAAGGCAGGGGATGAAAACTCCAGATTCTTCCATAATTTTGCAAATGGGAGGAGAGTGGCAAATACCATCTGGAACCTTCCCTATCCTGACGGGGGTCTGGCAGACTCCTTCAACAAGCTCTCCAGACTAGGCACCTCCTATTTCAAAGGAATCTTCAAATGCCCTGAAGGAACCAACCTCGCTGAGATCATTCGCGTAGCTTCCCATTTCCCGAGGTTTGTAAACAATGAAGACTTGGAGGATCTTAATGCACCGGTCACCATGAATGAATTGGAGAACACCATCAAATGGTTTCAGAAGGAAAAGAGCCCTGGTCCCGATGGATGGACCATTGAATTTTATCTGGCCTTTTATGACATCATTGGAGAAGACATCTTAAAGGTGGTGGAGGAGAGCAGAACCTCTGGTCAGATCTATCATGCCATTAATACCACCTTCATTGCTCTCATTCCTAAGTCAGACTCTCCATCATCCTTTGCTGATTTTCGTCCCATTTCGCTTTGCAATGTTCTCTATAAGATCATATCCAAGATCATTGCCAATAGGATCAGACCCATCCTATCCAAACACATAGCTCCTCAGCAATTCGCATTCTTGGAAAATAGACAGATTCATGAAGCCATTGGATCCGCACAGGAAGCCATTCACTCTATTTGGACCAAGCACCTCAAGAGCATCCTCCTCAAAATTGATCTCTCAAAGGCCTTTGATAGAGTCAGCTGGCTATACATCAAGATGATTCTCATCCATCTGGGCTTTCCTCATCAGCTTATCACTTGGATTATGGCATGCATTACTACTCCAACTTATAGTATTCTGATTAACGGCGCTGCATCCCATTTCTTCCACTCAGAAAGGGGACTTCGTCAGGGATGCCCCCTTTCCCCCCTCTTGTTCCTATTGGTTACAGAAGCGCTCAGTCGACTCATCATTTCTGCAAAGAGGGAAGGAACTATCCGAGGATTAAAGATCTCAGAAGCATGTTTCCTAACTCACCTTCTGTTCGTGGACGATGTCCTTATTCTCCTTGATGGAAGTATCCGGGATACCTCATCCTTCAACAGAATCCTTAATCTTTTTTCTCATGCCACGGGAATGGTGGTAAACCATGAGAAGTCTTCCATCACTTTGGTTGGTACTTCTGTAGCTGAAACACAATCGGCTATGCTGGCTTTTCCTTTTATTACTCAGCCTCTGGATCGAGGTCTTAAATACCTTGGATATTGGCTAAAGCCTACAAATCAAAAAATAGCTGACTGGGTGTGGCTTGTCACCAAGATCGAAAAGAAAATATCATGCTGGTACTTCAGATACCTCTCCAGAGCGGGAAGATTAACTCTGATCAAATCAGTGCTGGAAGCGACCCCTGTATTTTGGATGGCACTAGCATGGATACCCCGGAACATCCTCACCAAGATTCAGAGACTATGCAACAGATATTTGTGGGCTGGAAAGGAAGAGAAGCGCACCTTTGCTTGGATCTCTTGGAGCAAGATTGCCCTACCCAAGAAATGGGGGGGATGGGGATTAAAGGACCTGGCATCCTTTGCAAAAGCCCTTGCTGCAAAGATGGGTTGGGCGCTGCTGACTTCCCACAGTCTATGGACTGACATTGCATACCATAAGTACATCTGGCCTCTCGACATCATCGACTGGGCTAGACTCCCAAGCTGGAACAGAACGGGCATCTCTTCCATATGGAAAGCTCTCCTTCACTCCCTCCCCCTCCTCAGAAGCAATATCGTGTGGCGCATCAAAAGTGGAAACAGAGCACGCATAGGTTTGGACCCATGGAGCGGATGCGGTGGTAGACACAGGCTTCCTCCAGATCTGATTGCCCTCTTAAACTCTCGTGGCATCAAAGTGCTTGCTCAGATTGCGGATACTGAGGGCTCAGACATACTGCATCAGGCTTGGAAATCTGGCACTCAACTAGACATACCGATCAGATGGCACGAACCATGGAAAGAATATTGCGATGCCCTCACAGAATCCCATATCAGAATTGTGGAAGGACCGGATGAACTCATCTGGCAGATTGCTGATAGTGGGATTTACTCTCCTCGTGAAGGATATAAGGCCATCATCACCCACAGGAAGCCGGAAGTGCTAGACAGATGGTGGCACCAGATTTGGAAGTTAACTGCATCACCCAGGTCGAAATTATTTTCCTGGTGTGTCCTCCGCAATCGCATTCCCACTGATGACCTCCTCAAGCGTAGGGCAGTATCGGGACCCTCGCGATGTGTGCTGTGCAAAGCAGACACAGAAACCACTGAACATTTATTTTTAAGATGCCCCATTGTTCAACAATTATGGCATAATATCAAATTCCACATACAGTATACGGGAGATTGGTCTGGTATAGACCTAATCAGCGCTTGGATTGATTGGGGGAACAAACACAGTGGATCGAAAATAGTAAACCTCCCTATCATTGTTAATTGGTCTATATGGAAGGCTAGAAATAGAATGATATTTGATGGATGGGAGGCTAGGTGGCCACTCGTTGAAGCTGGTATCATCACAGCATATAACGAATTACCAAATCCTCCTCCCTCAAAACAGCGACGGTCGACCCCTCCCCCCAATATCGACATGAGCTCGCCATGGGCATTCTTCGATGGGGCTGCAAACGAACATGGTTGCGGAGGGGGCATCATTTTTCACAAATCCCCGAGGCACTTCTATCACATCAAAGTAGGATTGGGGGCTGGCACAAACAATCATTCTGAGCTCATTTCTCTCCGTCATTTGCTACATTTTGCACTCAGTCACCAATGCACCAGCATCAACATATTTGGCGATTCTCAGATTGTCGTTAACTGGGTCAATAGAGTTACCACATGTCACTCACACACTCTTAATGTACTGCTTGATGAAGTTTTTATACTAAAGGATGCATTTAACTTTTTTCATATCTCTCATATATACAGAGAACATAACCAGAATGCTGACAAGCTTTCCAAGGAGGCCGCGGTGATGGAGAATGGATTATGGGAAATCACTGAATTTTTGGATCAGCAGGAGCAGAAATACTACCACCGGCCATATATAGACCCGACATATCCTACTGCGGGTCAACAGGCGACATAACAAAACAGTATTTTGATGTTTTTTGACTGCCCATCATGATATACTTTGAAAAAGATTGCGGATTGCCAAAAATGGCACCAATTTTGTACAAATTTTTGTAAATGTAACAGACAGATATACAGCGCTGATTTGCAAATATTTGTGAAAATGTACAGAACAGGTGGCATATGCTACAAAGCATCTACATATGTAATCTTTCATATTTATAATGAAATATTACGGATTTTTCCAGTGGAAAAAAAATGATACACTTTTTTGTTGAAATATATTATTTTTTTATTCTTTAAATTTAATGTTTTCCTCGAAAATACTAAGAAAATAACAATACACACCATCACTGTTTAAGTCATATCACACCATGTAGACCAATCTACAATAATTGTGTTGAAATTAAGTAAATACAAAAATGATTTTTTATTTATAAAAAAGGCCATTAATGAGATTTTTTCACAAATAAATTTTTAAAGTTGATGTAACTAATATGACGTCAATCTTTGTTAACCAATAAGAAAAAACTATAGTCCCTAGCGGAGTCGAGCAGTAATGACAATGGACAATGAAAGTATATGGGTTTCCCAATGCTACAACAATATTAAGCAAAATAATTTGGACAAATAAACAATTGCTTGAAAAAATCAAGTGAAACAAATAATATGTTTGGGCATTTTAGTCATATACGTTGTCTTTTATTTTAGTGATAAAATCTAAAATAATTTAGATATTATTTATATATATATATGTGATGTCTTATACTTAATAACAAATGGTTATGGGTAAGGTAGACTAAGTGAATTGATCAACAAAGGAGGGTAAGGTATATTTTATTGGGGAGAAGAATGAATGTTTGACCATTAAGGAGAGGAATGAAGTCAATCAGTTGTTATGGGCAAGTTGTTATAGGTAAGGTAGACTAAGTGAATTGATCAATAAAAGAGTAAGGTATATTAATTAGGGGAGAAGAATGAATGATTGACCACTAAGGAGATGAATGAAGTCAATCAGTTGGCATTGGGATTAACTTATTTTTATGGCATTGGAAAACATCTGTATACTAATTTAGAGATTAATTCAAAAACTTATTTTCATATACAAAAAGACTTTTTTACCCGAAACAACCCACTTTCAACATAACCAACTTTATCCATCATGTTTATGACATAACTAATTTTATGGTTCAACACCAAGTGTGCATATGTTGGATGTGTTTTATCAAATTATTTGCATGCTAACACTTGGATACTTGGTTTATGAATTTTATCAAACAATTGACATGTAAGTCAAGTAGAAAAACTCAAGGGATAAGAAAAGAAAATCCATGAACATGAAGCCTAGATTTAGGTAGTAATCCCGACAAGGTGTTCCTCTATTTTTCAAAAATTTCTTAAACCATGAAATTGGTTTGTGCAATTTTTTTTTAATTCAAAATGGAGGTTCCAATACACATGGCATGAACTTCCCTTTCTTTATTTGAAACATAACAAAAATGCCTAGGAATGTGCTTTCCTAAAAACTTTTATGAAGTGAACTTGGTAGTTCACTTCATGAGAACATCATGAATAAATAAAGTAATCAAATTTTAAATAATAATTATTTATTATAATAATTATATCTTAGTCATTATTCATTGAGTACATTATACATGTATAATGGGTGATAGGACATGCCTTTGGCAAAGGGATGAATTATCATTATCACACATTAATGATTACGTAATATGACTATTATTACATGATTATTATTTATTACATAATAATCACTATATTATAACCCTAGTCATAATATACCCTAGGTATATTACAAGTATTCCCCCCTTAAAAATTATTTTCCCTCAAAGCAAGTGAAAGGAAAACGACTTTCAAAAAATTAAACCATCTTCTTGTAGCTTCCACCTACTTGATCTAGTTGATGACATGAGGCAATGAAACCTTTGAAGCCTTAGATAATATTGTTGCATTGAAAAAGGATCTTTCCATACAAGATGGGTTATTTTTGGTACTCTCTGATATAATATTCTTAATTTGATCTTCTTTGCTATTGCATTGGAGGTGCATTGATCTTTAGATGCTTTGATATGTAAGAACACCATTGACTTTGGTTAGGTACCATAGGATATTGGTATGTTGATTCTTGCATACTATGAATTTTGCGATTTGGGTGTTGATACGATATACTAATACATTGATCCTTTTTAATACATGTTTTAATCATGTCATGATATATTTGAGTCATTATGATGACATATGATAGCTTTATATTTAATGGTGTGACAACATCCTTTGACTAAGATATGACTTCATTAATGGCGATCAATGGTATGTCAGCCTTCACTAAATCTCGATGTTGCTTTCTCACTAAATTGTTTGTTGAACTTAACTTTTGGAAGCACTTTTACTCAACTTAATTACCAATGACACTTTGATTTTTAGTTTTGGATCCCTTCCATTGGGTTCACTTTCTCTTCATTTTCAACTTTTAGAGGCTCTTCCATTGATATAACTTCATTGATAGCAACATTAGATTTTCCACATTTACTACATTTATGTCAATACCCTTATTGGGAGTTTTGGTGCACCTTCGTATTATTCTTCTACATTCTATCAATAGAGTTTTCTTATGATTTCTCAAATGAGAAATTCCATCGTCTTTGGATGATAGTTTTTTATCAATATGTTCAATATCTTTTTTGTGAGTTATTTTTATATTCTTACTTTATTATTGCATCTAATTTATATGTTGTTGAAATTTGCAAGTTTTTATATCTTGATTCTCCAATTCCCTTCAAATGTGTACAATTTCTTTGTCTTTGTTAGCAAGGGTGTTGTTCAAGTTTCTATTTTTCTTTCCTAAATCATCATACCTTGTTGTTGTGATTCCTCATCA
The DNA here is from genome assembly GCA_031772625.1 of Pinus tabuliformis. Lineage (NCBI taxonomy): Eukaryota > Viridiplantae > Streptophyta > Pinopsida > Pinales > Pinaceae > Pinus > Pinus tabuliformis. The sequence continues at coordinate 371,452,738 of CM062804.1, forward strand.
TATTGAATTGTAGCATTTTCTATATGGTTTATATATTTAGTAATAGATCTTTTGTATATGAATCCACTCCTAATTTTATCCTCTTTCCCTCATAGGAGATTGACAAAAATTTCATTTTCATATTTATAATGAGCAATTTCAATGTTTTCCATCTAGTTAGAACCTAGAATTATGTCAATTGTATAAATGCTAAGAAAATCCACAACAATGAATTGGGACACTAGTTTATAATCACCAACCAATAGATGTAAGTCATGAGTTTCAAATTCTTTGTTTCCTTTAGTGACTTCCTTTATTACTATACTCGATTTTGGAATTAACAATTGATTTTCTAAGTTAACATTAATATAATTTCCTTTGCCATTTAGACAAATAGCAATGATAATATCCCTTTGTTGAATAGTCCCTTTGAGTTTTAATAATCCAAGGACCATGATTGGATTTCTTGTATTAGAAAACATTCCTTCCTTCTCTTTATTAAAGTCCATTTTTCCAAAGACAATCGCGTGCGCAACAGCCCAGCCCAAGCCTACACTGACCTAGATGCCACTGCCCCTGCAGATCCATCTCTCGGCAGCCTCCTGCTGTTGAGGCCAACTAGACCATGCAGACCTCTGAGGAGGGAGATCCTCACTCTTCCACGCAGATAGGGAATGAATAAAATGCAGAAACCTTCGCATCTTTGATCGCAGAGAATGGAAGTCCAAGGAATAGGCCATCAATCAATAAATTTGTAAAGAAACTTGAAAGTACCCCAGAGATTTCCCTCCCTTCAGCACTTCCAAGAAGAGCAGCCATCTCTCTAGAAGAACACGGACTTGTTGGACAGTTCACAGGGCTATGGCCTTCACCTAAATCAGTGCAAAAATAGGTGGAAAGAAACTGGAATGCAACCACACAGGGGAAGATAGCAATACGATTCTGTGGAAGGGGTTACTATACCTTTCTCTTTGAAACAAAGGAGGACAGAGATATGATATTTAGAAACGGACCTTACTTCATGGACTCCAGAGGTTTATACCTGAACAGGTGGACGCCAGATTTTGATCCGGAGATGGATGTCCCAAACGCAGTGCCTGTGTGGGTTAGGCTCCCGCATCTTCCTCTTCACTACTGGGGAGACGAATCTGTAAAGGCTATAGGAAATGCAGTGGGCAAATATATTGACAGATGTGAGCCAAAAGACAACATGCACACGTGCGCAAGAATATGTGTGGAAGTAGATCTTGAAAAGGCCTCCCAGAGGCAATAAATATCAAGGTCGACCAGTGGACACACATTTAGCAGTTGGACTACGAGAAAATACCATTTAAATGCAAGGTATGTCACGAGTATGGTCATTTTGCAAATAGGTGTCTTAAAAAAATAGAGCATGAAAATGTAGAAGAGCAAGAACCTACATGGGAACAAGTGAAAAGGAAAAAACCTACCAATAAGCAGACTGCGTCAAATATTTATTAGTCCCAAGAAGCAAATGAAACAACCTCTCAGCCTCCAGCGAAGGTTACTCCTCCTGATCACACAACTCCGAATCCTTTTGAGCCATTAGAAGACTCCTTTGATCCACCCTCTCCCAGATCCCCACCCTCAAACCCTATAGCTCTCATATCCACCCCCAACCCAATATCCTCCCCTCCTCCTCCCTCAGTGGACCGCATTCTAACTAGAAACAAAGCCAAAGAAATCCCCCAAGCTTGGGATCAACAAAAAAAAGTGGGAAGGAAATCCAATAAAGAAATCAGAGATGAGGCAGCAGCTAAAGAAATGGCCCTAGGAACGCAACAGCCAATGGATTCATTCCTTGGGAAACAAACAGGAAGTCATGAAAAAACTCAGCAAAGAGGAAAGGGAGGACCACACCAACACAACAGTAAATAATGATAGTGGTCTCTTGGAATTGTCGCAGCCTTGGCACCTCCTTTAAAGTCAATGCAACTAGAGGCATTTTAGCCAAGGAACAACCGGATATATATATATGATCCACGAGACCAAACTAAACAAGCAAGAAAATCAAAAAATGATTCAAAAACTAAAAAATTATGAAGAAGTAGTGTTAGAAGCCACAGGAGCATTAGGAGGAATCAGCACCATTTGGGATAAAAGAAAATGGGAATTAATGACCCACAAAACTAGTAGACATTGGATTCGAACAGAGTTGAGGAATCTCAATACAAAAGAACAGTATAGCATTATAAATGTGTATTCTCCAAATCACTATAGAGAGAAAGAACAATGTTGGAAATAATTTAAAGAAGAAATAACAGAGAGACAAAGTGGGCACTTAATCCTGGGAGGGGACTTAAATCTGATAAGGAACACAGAAGAAAAATTTGGCGGAACCTTTCACAATGATCCATCAAGAGAAGCTCTTGAAGGAATAATAAAAGAATACAAATTAACGGACATTCCTCAAACAATGGAAAATACACTTGGAACAACAAAAGAATTGGAAAAAACAACATAAAAGAAAAGTTGGACAGAATTCTTATTCATGAAAGCATAGCAGTTGCTTACACTCTTGTGAAAAGTAAAATTGTTCACAACTCAGCTTCATATCACAAGCCGGTGGTGCTAACCTTGGGAAAGCTGGAAAATCAAGGACTCCTTCCCTTTAGATTTAATCCAATTTGGGACAGCAAGGAATATTTTGGCAAACAACTAAAGGACAGCTGGAAAAAAGTGTCACAGGATCTCCCCAGTCTGTTTTGGAAACTAAGCTAAAGAACCTAAGGATGCACTTAAAAAATTGGGCAAGAGAAAATGATCTCCGAGACAAGATAGGAAGATCGAATTGCAAAAAAAAATGGATAACCTTTGCAAGGAAAAAGAGAACAAAGAATAAAGTAAGCAAGATCAAATACAAGAAAAGGAAATATATCTGGAAATATATAAGCAAAATAGGCAACAAGAAGAGGAAAGTAGACTAAAATCAAGATGTCTCTGGCTAAAATCCGAAGACAAAAATACAGCGTTCTTTCATAATACAATGAAAATAAGGAGGTCAAAAAATCAGATAGAATAGATTCAAGTAAATGGTCAAGAAATAAAAGGAGCTAAAGCAGTAAAAACCGCAGCACATAAACACTTTAAAGAACTCCTCTCAACAAGTGACCAGCAGGAAGCTAATGAAGAAATTTTGCAGCATATAAAAAAAAAGCGACCAAAAAAACAGGGAATTAGACAAAGAAATTACTGAGGAAGAAGTCAGAGAAGCTATGTGGAACCTCCACCCTGATAAGGCACCAGGTCCAGATGGGTTTACAATGGCCTTTTACAGAGAACATTGGGAAATTATCAAAAAAGACCTATTGAGAATGTTCAAAAATGCTTTCTAAAAAAAAATATTAGAGGAAATACAAAATCCTCCTTCCTAGCCCTCATTCCCAAAGAACCCAATCCTACAACTTTTAATAGATATAGGCCAATCTCCCTTTGCAACTCGTCTTATAAGATACTTACCAAAATTCTAGCAAACAAAATGAAAAAAATACTTCTAGAAATAATTTCAGAAAACCAAGGAGGATTTGTCCCCAAGAGGAAAATCACAAACAATGTGATAATTGTACAGGAGGCTATCCACAGCAGTATCCAAAGAAAGGAGAGAGGAATGATTGTTAAGTTAAATATGGCCAATGCTTTTGATAGAGTTAACCATAAATTTCTTGCAGCAACTCTCAAAAGGTTTGGCTTCTCAACAAATTTCATAGAGATTATCCAGGCATGTATATCAAATCCTTGGATAGCTCCTTTAATCAATGGTTGGCCCAGTAAATTTTTCCAAAGCACACGAGGGTTGAGGCAAGGCTGTCTGCTTTCTCCATTCTTGTACATCATCATGGCTAAATCGTTGAGTGCTATGCTAGAAAATCAGAGAAAAGAGAAAAAATAGCAGGGATCCAAATATCGAGAGGAGTCAAAGATATAAACCATTCTCTCTTTGCAAATGATACCCTTCTCATAGGTGGGGCATCTTGCATTATATAAAAATGCTTCAAAAAAGTCTTGGATGAATTTCTCCTAGCTTCGGGAGGAATTTTAAACAACTCCAAATGCAGAATATATTGCTAGAATACCCCAACAAAAACAATGCAGCATATCTCACAAATACCGGAAATACCTTTAGAAATAAATTGGAGCCACTTCACTTATCTTGGGCTGCCCTTAGCAAAGGAAGTGGTAAAATCAGAATTCTGGAACAAGCAAGTGAAGAGAATGAAGGGAAAAATTTAGAATTGGGGAGTGATGTGGCTCAACCTGGAAGGAAGAGTGACACTGATTAAAGCTCTTCTCTCAACCTTGCATATATATCAGTATGCAATCATTATGGCTCCGGAAAGTGCCGACAAGCAAATGGAACTGATAATTAGAAGCTTCCTCTGGCAAGGAGGAAAGCAAGATAATAAAAAATTCAGCCTTGTTAAATGGGAGCAAGTTACTCTTCCCTATGAAAAAGGAGGTATAGCAATACGCCTGCCAAGACTAATGAACATTGCTCTAGGGACAAAAATTATCTGGAGAATGATAAATGGGAACGACCACTGGTGGGCAAAAGTACTAACAATGAAATACTTAAATTTTCATAGAACAAAGATGCTCACTAAAACTATTCCAGACAGGCCATGCACCCAAATCTGGAAATTGGTTAAAAGGATAATTCCTCTCATTAGAGATCAAATATCCAAAAATCCAGGGAATGGAAAAACAATTTCTATCTGGGAGGATAGAATAATGGGGGAAAACCCCTTAAATCAGCAACAAAATTTAAGGGGACTTCAGAGATGGATGGAAGAGCAAAGTTTTAACACTCTTTATTCTATTTCGGATTGGGATCAGAATAACTGGGTAAGATGGAAAAAGTTGGCTACACCACCAAGACTAAAAAGTAAGTGGGAAATTTTAAAAGTCCATCTAGCAGGGGCCGCGCCCATCAACATAGAAGAGCAGGATGACTTTGTTTGGGACCCAAATGGAGGGGATTACACAGTGAAATCGGGGTACAACCTCCTCCAAAAACTCCACAATCAAAATGACTGGAGTCTTTGGAAGGCAGCTTGGAATTCAAAGAGTCTGCCCAAAATTAAAGTCTTCACATGGACACTTCTCAAAGGTAAAATTCTTACCTCTGAAAATTAAAAAAAAAAGGGAATACAAGGGCCCTCAAAATGTGTCATGTGTCAAAAGGAGGAAGAATCAATCCAACACCTCTTCATTAACTGTATGGTGGCGAGAGAGTGTTGGAAACAGGCAACAAGTCCTTTGGAAATAAACATAAATCCAACAATTCAGTTGACAACTCTTCATAAAAACTAGGATAAAAGCTACCCATACACAAAGAAAAAAAGGCAACAATAAATAGGATATGGAAATGTCTCCCTTCAATCCTGTGTTGGAAAATTTGGTTAGCCCGAAACAAATGCATTTTCAAAGAACAAAATCCAAATCTAGGCAAGATCTTAGCAAAAACTTGGAGCCAAGTTGCAGAGATAATAAGTACAAATGGAATCTCAAAAATGGACCAGAATGACTTACAACAAGAAGAGAAAGACTGGTACAGCAAAGAAATGTTAGAAAACAAAGCAAAAGCAGCAGCTATAGCAAAAAATAAATAATTTCACACAAACAAGAATTGGAAATTAAGATTGGATGATAAAGAATTTGCAGAATGGATAAAAGAACAGAAGAGACACATTCTATTTTTTGATGGAGATGCAAAAAATAACCCAAGTAAAGCAGGGGTAGGAGGAGTTATACTAGATCCAATGGAAAAAAAAATAATAACCTATGAATGGAGCCTTGGAGAAATGACAAACAACAGGGCTGAAACATACAGCCTTCTCCTAGGCACAAGGCTTTTAAACAAAAATGCAATCAAGGACCCTATAATAATAGGGGACTCGGCTATCATAATAGTAGCATTAGATGCCAAAAGGGACTTCAAAATCATAGCCATCAACAAAATCTATCAAAGGATCAGAAAAATCTTTGAAAGCCTGGGAAAAGTAAGCATAAAGCATGTCCTGAGAAACCAAAATAAGGACGCTGATAGCCATGCCAACAAAGCAATTGACAGACCAATTGGGGTTGTCAAAGAGAATAATGAAGTTTATGAAGAAAGTATACCATGATCCCCACACCTAGTATGAGGATCGAGAAAGAAGATATAGATCCGAAGAATATCACAAGAAATTTTACAGTGGGGGGAAATAAAAAAGAAGAATCAAAACATCAATTCAAAATGGAGATTGCATGAGGAAAGCAGAGAATATATGTCAGCAGAGGTTCTCAATTGTAATCAGCCTTGCTTAGAGCACACGACTCTCATAATCCCAAAATGCTACACTATATGATGAAACAAGATTTCAATTGTCCTCCTCTCCTGGGCATAGTCGACATTAGTCATGTCAACCACGAACGGCTGGAGTAGAACAGTAATGCAAGTAATAGTCAGGTCTCCAAGTTCACCTGCGCAAGCTCCCAGGTGACCCGAGACAGTAAGGCAATCAACAGCAGCAAGTATCTCCTCAACAGAGACCAATACATTAGGACCAGAAACCACAAAACATTGAAGAATTGCCGCAAAGAAAGCGTGAGGAGACAGATGAAGAACCCTCGCACAGGAACCGTTGGATCCGGAGATCAACGGATAAGGAATGACATCAGAAGTATCAGGAGAGGAACTCGATGGAGGCAGATCAAGGGTCATCGGGCGCTAACTTGCGCGAGATTTAGTCAAAGAGAAAAGGCAGGAATAAGCAGGAATGGTATATCAGGAGGTGATTAAGCGGTAAGTGGTTTCAAGAGGGAACCCCCCAATTCCACTCACCGTTGGACATGTTGCAAGCAGGTGGGGCGAGAATACCGCTTTATCGGGCGGGTATTCTTCACGCGATTTTCCCACCCGAAATCCTTACTCACCGTTGGATCTATTGCGTGTGGATCGACGGTAGTGGAGAGATGTGCAGGTTGAATGATCAGCATTCGGTGGTGTTCGTCAAATTTTACGGAGGAAATCTACGATGGAGATTGAGCCTAATAAAAGTTAGTTTTGATAATTGCGCCAAGGTTGTGGAAAAGTGGAATTTTAGTCCCGTGTGTTTGTATTTATGTCCGCCTTTTCCAAAGTTAAGTGCGGGTTTTTGGTTAAGTCCGCTTTTTCAAAGTTAAGTGTGGGTTTGGTCTCTTCGCGAGGCTTAAGGTGTTCAAGTCACATTTTGTATTTTTTGAAGTTTATAAGAAACAGGGTTGTTAAAGTAGCTGTGGGGATTGCGCTCCCTGTTGCGCTCTACTTTGATCCAGCCCTCCTCGGATTGTACAAAGAACTAGCTTCCTTTCCCATTTTTTGCAATATATTAAAAGTAATCGACTATGTTAAAAAAAAAAAACCATTTTTCCAAAAATACTATGCACAACGTCAAAATATTACCACCCCAGAGGACTTGAATAATGGATTTGTATTATAATTTAAGTCCATAAATTAGGACATGAAATTTATATCAATCTGGGTAATCGTAGAATTATAAGGACTCTACAATGTGTAAGGAATTCATAGAACAATTATCACTTGAACAAAGGAAATTCTTGATTATGACTAAGTGCTTAGATCTAAAATCCTAAATTCAAAAAGCATGAAAAAAAACTATAAAAAACTCAAACTAATTCAAACACACTTCTTGGAAAATGAAACACACTTATGCTCGGAACTGGTTGAATGACTAGGCATGCATCAATGTCCCAATGTTGCAACCTTATTGGTTTCCCATGGCTACAGTGGTTGACTCTGAGTCTTGTACCTTGTCATGTATTGTTGGTTTTGAAAGGTAAATTGAAATGAATTGAAACCAACGATAGAATAAGTCCAGTTTGAGGGACTTACATGTAGTAAGGCTTTCCAATTTGAGTGCCCACTCTCAGTCTTTTTCAACATCTAATGGTAGGCTCGCCTTTTCCATTCACTATTTAATTTATGAAAACATGGAAAATTAAGATGTCTTGAGACAATGCCAGTTTGATTAATCAAGAATGAGAGAATGTCTCTCCTAATATTTTACTGAATTCAACAATAAGATGATCTCATGCACATCACGTAATCTATGATATATTTTCTCATGAATAATCATTAAAAAGAAAGATATGGATAACAAATAAAACAAGCATGCACAATGATCCAAATAAATATGGACAACATTAAACTAGTATAAACAATTAACAAAGAAAACATGGAGGGACATGGGAGGCATCGGGTGGGAGGTTATGGTGGGAGGATATATGTTAAAGGTATGCAACTCCTATTATCTTCCATCATTTAGATTTTATTCGATGTTTGGTGTCGTCCAATTAGTGGAAAGATGCACACCTTTTAATCAATTAAACGTCATACAAGTTAGGTGAAAATTCATTGTTGATCTGACCAATGGATTATGGATGCACTTGAAAGTTTCCCATTGTTTACCACATCAATAATTTGGTTTTTTTCCTATAGTTTGAGTCCACAATAAATACTAAATTTTCAAACAACCATAACTTCACATCGGGTGGGATAGCTATATCCCATGCATGGTTTAGAACATTTATGAGAGTGATTCTATCCCAATAATCCTTTGAAGGATTGACCATTGGCCTAGTATTGCTACGAGCAAAATAACTTTTGACCATGGGCCAATGTAACAATTGTTATGATATCAATTGAATTGAACCTAGAAGTTCATTTCATGAGAACATCATGAATACATAAAGCAATCCATATAAAATAATAATTATTTATTATAATAATATATTTATGAGTCATGATTCACTAATTACAATAAACATTTATAATATACATGGTGGGTGATAGGTCATGTCTTTGGAAAATGTCATGACTTATTATTATTACACACTAATGGTTACATAATATGACTATCCTTAGATGATTATTATTTATCACATAATAATCACTATATATGACCCTAGTTGTAATATATCTTAGATATATTATTGTTATTCCCTAAAATTGCTAGCAATAAAAGAGAATTAACCTCATGGGATGTATAAATAAGCCCTACACTTATAAATAGGTGGTACTTCTTTTTTCTCAAATAATAAAACATATTTCATTTAAAACAATAAATTTATCCACTCATAAGATCAACATTTAAGAGTGGGCCGAATAGAAAGACCCAAAGGTAGAGAAATGATTTTAACTAGAAGATGAAAAATAAGTAATCCATTTCATGATGACCATTTATCAAGATAAAGTAAAGAAAATAATTGAAGCAAAACCATAAGATGGAATTAAGGAAATATTCCCCTGCAGAGAACTTTAAATGGTTTCGTTTAATTATTTCGATAGGGATGAGAGGAGATACATACTTGAGATTTCATGTTTTCATAAAAGTTAGAGATCACAAAAGTTTTGAGCTCTAGAATATCCCGTTATGAAAACTTTTTTAAAAACTAATACAAATTGATTGTCCAAGATCAAATAAAATGTGTGCAAAAAACACTACATAATATAAGTGATACTTAAATGATAAATTAAAAATGTGTTGGTCCTATTGGATTGGGATGGGGCTCCTATGAACCATATATATTAGTAGAATCAACCTAGAAGAGAAAAGGAAACAACCATAGATCAAACTTATATGGATAAACCAAAGAATAAGGCTAAATGATCACAAACTAAGAATAAACAAAGGGAAATGCTTTGTAAATATATTCACAAAATTTGGAAGTGGACAATGATGGAATTCTTCAAATAGGCAACTAGGACCATGAACCTAACTGGCATAACCATTTCTTGTGTCTTGGAAGTTACAAATTATTAGTTATTGTATCCAATGCCTTTTTGAGACAATTTTCAATATATTCTCTTATTGGCGTTGCCATTATGTCTTGTTTGAATCTAAGTGAAAATTAGTCATCTTCAACAAATTTTCATTAGGAATACAATTCTTGAAGGTAGCCATATGGTCTTCATTATCATTCACAAATTTAACCAACCATTTTCAGATTTATTCTTTAGGGAAGTTAGTGAGGTCAAACTCATTACCCTATGAAACTTTGAGTATAATTAATTCAGATTCAAGTTGGTATTTGGTTAGCATCATGAAATCCCTTGTTATTGGTGTGCCTTCAAGTTCCTTTACTATATCCAAGGTCTTTAGAAATAGTTCACTTCTCTTCCCTTCCAATATATTACAATTATCTATTATTTATCAATGTATGTCAATGATTGTGAGCCAACAAGCTTTTGATCTACTCTATTATGCTTTTGGAAAGGAGGTCTTGTTGGTTTCTTGTGTGATCATCCATGTCTATTACAAGTGTACTTAATGCATTTTTATAGAAATATTCATCATTTTCTAAATATTTTTGAAGATACTCAATAAGACAAGATTTTTTTTTTCCAAACTGCTTGAACTAACAACAACTTCTTAGGCTTCTGAAATCATATTGAGCCTTTTGTTTATGTTCTCAACAACATATGTTATGATCCCTATTAATAATTTAGCATCCTCTTTAACTTTAGAAGATGATCTAGGTGTTTATGGAGAATTTTGGTCTAGGTGATGATAAACAATGGCTTTACAAATAAATGTATAGGATTGAAAGCATCCTCAAGCTCATTTATCGTTTTATTTAGTCTAGCATTCTCTAATTTTTTCTCTATTATCCAACAAGCTAGTGCATTTCTAGTAGCTTGATGGAATTTGAGAATTCCATAGCCTTTCAATTCCCTAACCTCAATTTCTCCATTTCCCTAAAACTTTATTATTATTGACATTAACTTTTTCAATTTGTAGTTTTCTTGCCTCTTTATTGTTCATAGTATGGTGCAATGTAACATGTTACTCCTCGAAAATAGTTAGTCCTTCATGGGATAACTCTTCCACAATTTTTCATATTTATTTCATTTGTATATTTGCCCCAGCGAGCACTTGATTAACAACATCAACTTCCATTTCTATTACATTTTCTACTAGATTCTCAAGCACTTTTTGTACTAGTAATCCTTTTCCTTTTTAGAGGTCCTACAATACGTGTTTTTTGATTTGAGAAGGAGGATCCCAACAATCTCCAACTCTCACATAGTTTTCATTACTCTCTCTCTTCTTTCTACAATATGTGTATGTTTCACATTATGTTGTCATTAATGTCAAAGGGGATGTCCAAGACAACAACAGTATCATCACAATGATTGCGAAAGAAATAGTACAATCTATGAAGTTGCATGACAACTAGGTGTCTTACTGGATCTCATCAAGTGAAAGATGAAGGAGCCTGAATTTATTGAACTTTTTGATGAATGTATTATGTCCTAATCATCATACAAACAATATGGTTGTATAGATATTGTCGATGCCTTTCCAATGGTATATCTTGCTTTGAAAATCTCCTCCTAAATGTGAAGTTATGGTTGTTTGAAAATTTAGTATTTATTGTGGACTCAAACTATAGGAAAAACCCCAAAATATTGATGTGTTAAACAATGTGCAACTTTCAAGTGCATCCATGATCCATTGATCAGATCAACAATGAATTTTCACCTAACTTTCATGGTGTTTAACTAACTAAAAAGTGTGCATCTTTCCACTAATTGGATGACACCAAGCATTGAATAAAAAACTAAATGATGGAAGATAATAGGAGTTGCATGACTTTTAACATACCTCGTCTATCCAATAGAATAGTGACATGTAGATGCCTGCGCAGCTAATCCTGCTAACATGGACCACTACACATTGAAACGTGGCATGATACTATCGGTACAGTCAGCAAAACACATAAGTCGATGATGTCATCATGAGGGACGTAGCACCACCAAAGGCTGCCACATGGTAGGCAATTTTTAGCAAGATATTATTGGTGAAAAGTCCAAATGTGGATGACACATGGCACCCCTCACGAGCTACCACATGGTTAATGACATCATGTTGATGTCATCCCACAGATGACCAAGATCCCTGTTGTGGCCACCAACAACCCCCCTCTTTGTTTGGTATTAGCAATAACACCAAGCAAAGGGGGACCCTTAATAAAAAATCCAAAAAACATTTTATGAAAATTTTTGTATTTACCTCCCTAAAACTGTATCGCATCGCGAGAAGACAGTGAAACGTTTTCCTATGAGCATAATAAGTTGCGAAGAAGTGACGCGAAATTCATCGCATCGCATACATTATGAAGCGCTCTTAAATGAAAAAACTTAAGGAATCTCCGACGGTCGATATGCGACGTCGCATATCGCAACATTGCGTAAGCAGCACACAATGATTGAATGACGAAGCGCGATCTGCGATGTTGCGATCTGCGATGTTGCGATCTGCGATAAATGCGATCTGCGATAAATGCGATTTGCGATAAATGCAATCATGAATTTCTGCGATGACACATCTTGACGACGCGATCCGCGATGGTGTGATGCGAGTCGCAGAAATCACCCATCGCAAAATTTCCTCGGCGCAGTATTCAAGGAAAGCTGTCCGCAGACCAAAATTAGGCGCGCGCCTTAAAAAAGGAAGTAATGATTGTACGCCAAAGTAATCAAGAAGGACAGTTTTGTGTTTTTCGAAGAGTCAGTTCGTTATGGGTGTCATGATTATGCATTCATTAGAGCTTAAAGCTTTCATGTCAATCTTTATTATCATTACTCTTTTCCTTTGCGTAAACTGTAAGACAGGAAATAACATAAAGCAATGTGCAAGAAACATCTAAGGAAAAGGGGAAAGCGTCAATGCTCGGAGAACAGAGAAGAGATGCCTTCACAAACGGATGCCGCATGCAACAGGACCACAGATTCCAGAGTATCACTCAACAGATGTTGATGTCTATAGGCCATCCAAAACTCAGATTCAAAGGCGCACAAAAGCAGCATGTTTACAAAAGATCCTGAAGCTTATGCCCGGTAAAGCAAAAAGAAAAAGGCGCTAAAGAAGGACAACGCACCAGAAAAGCCCGGAACAAAGAACGGAGACAGTGTTCAATGCAGAAAATTGTTCAGAGAGCAAAGTCCCTAACTTATTCAGTCATTCGCTAGGCCGGAAACCGAAATAGCAAAAGCAGAATCAGTTTGAGAGAAATTTGGGTTATTACCAAGTATACACGCAGTGAATACACCCAGCCAGAGGAAGATTCTCGAAAATATCTTCTAGTTTACCAGAAAGTGGTGCCAGCGCTTGTTATTTCTATTTTCATAGCTCAAACGAAAGCAGAAGGCGACCAACCGACTCTTCCCAGGCGAATGTTGCATGCTTGCAACACTAAGGAGCAAATACAGAAATGGTTAGGAATTAGATTCATTTTTTAGAAATAGTTTGCTTTAGCAGAAGGGCGGTCATTTAAAACCATATCCTAAATTTATGTAATTAAGTTAATTAGTTAGCAGTATTTAAACCCTTCTCAGGCATTTGGAGAAGGGTCCAGAAATTTGTCAAAAACTTGTCCTCGGAACATGCACTTCTGCACCCTCAGAGGAGGTTTTGATGAATGGATGGATCGAGATTTATTAATGTTTGCATTTGATGTCTGCTACTGATGTTGCACTTTTGTACTCTTAGTAGATGTTAGAACAAGTAGAGATAAATCATTTTTGCTTGAAGCTTATGAGTAGGATTAGTCATAAATGGTACTTTTATCTCTTGACCATTTCTGCTTATATTCTTAAAGTGATATACAGTTTTCAGTTGTTTATATGTTACTGCATAAATGTATGAGTTACCATTTGGCACTTCTGTACGGTGGAGTCATTTATTTGTGTTTGATATATGAATAACTTATTATGCGATATGTTGTTCACAACTGTTTTGCTTAACTTTTTATGCAAAGTGGTTTATCTTAATTGATTTCTATTCTTATGATAGCTAAATGATCTTTATTACCAGTTATTGTTCGAAATCTCTTTAGATCACATAATAGAAGAAATACACCCCGGGTTAGCGTAGATTAGATGTGTTATTTCTCATTAGATTACAATAGCATAGAGTTAGTTTAGAAGTTTGAATTAAATTAGCTTTAAGCACTCTTAGATCATCATCATCCAACTCTACACACACACACACCCTTAAATTGGGAAACTGGTCCCATTATCCCCAATCGGACCCGCTATACCAAACGGATAAGGAGCTGCCAACCAAGGTCCGGACCGGGTGGGTATCCCCCTTGTTGTCTACCCGATTTTCGGGGCTTCAACAGTCCCCTAAGGACCTGATATATGAATCATTCATGATGGACCTTGGCACATAGGTTAAGGCTTGGAGGCACAATTATATGCAATGGTCAAATGGTAAGAAGGGCATGGAAATCATCCCACAATCATCTGACATAGTGCTGGACCACACGAAATGTATATATATATATATATATATATATATATATATATATATATATATATATATATATATACGTGACCAAACAACTCACACATCAAACTCTACAGTTGTTATAGTTCCTTGAAATTTGTTTGGTTTTGGTTTCAAATCGGGCGAGTGAAGTCTTTGTGTTCTGTTTTCTCAAGTTTGTTGTACGCAGAGGTGGCCCACATGGATAGGGGTGTAGCCCATAGGTTTTCTATGCAAAATCAACCCACGTATATGTAGAGATATCCCACGTATATAGGGGTGTATCCATATGTTTTGTATGCAGAATCAACCCACATATACACAAAGGTAGCCCACATGGACATGGACTTATCCATATGTTTTGTACATATATGCAATTCACATATACACAAACGTAGCCCATATGGACAAGGGCGTATTCATATATTTTGTACGTAAAGGCAATCCATGTATACACAGAAGTAGCCCGCGTGGGCAAGGGTGTATCCATATGTTTTATACATAGAGGCAATCCACTTATATACATAGGTAGCCCACGTGGACATGGGAACATCGATATGGTTTACACGCAGAGGTAGCCCACATATACATAAGTATTGCTTGGAGGTAGGCCACAAAGGATGGGTTGTATTAATGGATAGAAAGTTCATTCCTTCCACCCCTGACCCTGAACCATAAACATAACTACAATATAATTTGAGGACATGGCTTGTCAAGGACCATAATGTAACTCGCTTGGTGTGGATTTTGTGTTCTGACTGTCGAGACCATAGTTCAAGTCTTGGTGATTGTCAAGTCAAAGTTTTTTCTAAAATGGCCATATGCTTTATTTTGTTGAATAGTTAGTAGGCCGCTGATGAGCCTTTTGTCGCACAGGTACTATATTCAGGTTGTTTTGTAGAAGCATGCCTGGAAAGAGGCATTTTGTAAAAGCCTTAATCTAATATATAATTTTATGTGGTTTTTATGAGTTTTTGGGGTCAATATTGGTCCAAATTGGATTTCGGAAGAAGCTAATCAATTAGAGACCAGAGATGAATGTAATCATAGGTGTATGATGCCTTTTTTATACTTATTCGAGGAACAAAATATCTTGTGTTTATTTTTAGGGTCTATGAGTAGGTTTCAGGTGTTTTGGATACATGGTGTAAACACGTTCCAAGAAGGGGTTTGAGTGACTAGATCAAAGAATTGGTTGGATCAGAGCATAGGAAATAGTATGATAACATGTAATGGTGATTGATATGATTATCTTTTATAGTGATAGTGGTTGCAGGTTGTGATAGTGATTGCAGTGACATTGGTTGCATATTATTATAGTGGTTTCATATTGTAGATTGTGATTTATGATTAAGTGATATATCATGACGGTGGATCGAGTTTAAAAATGATATGAAATAAAGGTTGGTGCCTCAATCAGGTTGTAGCCTACAATGAACAACTGCTTGCATCTTTTGAGGTTGGTACCTCAATTAAGTTGTAGCCTACCGCAAGTGGCATCTTGCATTCCTTGGGGACAGTTGCCTCCATCAGGCCATATCCCGTGGATGTACGTAAATACTTGAGTCCATTTGTGATGGCTTCTTGATATATTAATGATATGATGGTAGCTTAGTGATGTGTTGTTATATTTGATGATATAATTCTTATGGTTAATTGCTATATGGTTATTTGATTATGGAAAGTTGTGAAATGGTAAAACTAATCTCAAATTGATGCCCCCACACTCTTAGTGTGACATTTAGGCCAACAAGTGGTATCAAAGTAGATCATCTTTAGGAATAATTAACCGTTGGAAGATGGATCCAACAAATAATAGTAACATGGATTTATATGCAACATATGTTATTCTTTGCGAATTTGAATTGGAGGAGGCTAAAAGAAATAATGAAATCCCAACAACTCAAATTGCTGATGTTAAAAGGCAATTGGAAGAAACTGAAAAGAAGTTAGAAAAGAAAAATGGCATAATTTCCCATCACAAGAAAGATGCAAATGCAACAAGACAGTCAGCTAAGAAAATTCAAGAAGATGTTTCGACCAAAGTAATAAGAAAAAGGATATCCTCCATGTACCACGCATTATTTTTATGTCATTCATTTGGTCAGAAGGAAATTACTTGTAATCACCTTCTATGCCACTATTGCAAAGAAAAGTGTCCACCTAAGATAGGGAAAGAAAAGGAAGAAAATTGTGGTCTGATATTATATTCTTAGAAACAAAAGGATAAGTGGTATGTTGATAGTGGCTACTTAAGGCACATATTAGTGGATCAAAGTAAGTTCATCAGAATCAAGGAGGTAGACAGAGAAAGTAAATTTTGGAAATGATGCATCTGCTAAAATAATTGGAAAAAGGCATATTTACCATCGATAATGGAAGAATCAAAGCACGTGATGTTTTATATATAGAAGGATTAAAGAATAATATTGTGAGTGCTAGTCATATATGTGATCAAGGTTTCAATATCATATTCATCTCCAAATGATGTGATTTTTGAAAGCCAAACACGGGAAAATTGGTAGAAAAAAATTATCAAGACCAATAATAATATATACATGATGAATCAAAGACCAATAAAAGCCATAATGAAAAGATAAAAGAGGATAATATTGTCTCCCATTTTCTTCAAATAGACAATGTCTCCAATGAATAAGAAGCTAATTTTATCCAAAATTTGAAGAGAGGAACCAACAAGTTCAAAGGTAAGCTTCCTTTCAAGTGTGACCGATGAAGAAAGGGGTAAAATATTATTCATTGTTGAGGCCAAATAACATGAAGCAGAAGTTGATTATGAGGGAGAACTTAAAAGTGCATTAAAGGAAATAAGGATCCTCGAAAAGAAAGAAAGTCAATTGATACAACAATTTCAAGACAAAGTGTTGAATGACGACATCATTCTTGCTCTCAAAGTCAAATTAGAAGAAGCAAAAAGAGTAAAGGAGTTTTTTTCTTGACAGCTAAATGAAAAGGAGAAAGTATGTGAAAGTTTGGAAGAGGAATTTATCCTCTTGAGAGAATAATTAGAGTAGTACATTTTGGATTTCTATAAAGGGATTGAATCGTTAGACCATATTCTTAGCATGCCGAGGTCCCTGCTTATTAAAATAGGTCTTGGTTATGAAGAAAAATGTGAGGCATCCGAGGAAAATGGGCCCCCAAGCTCATCCAATGAATGTCACCACAATATTCTTGATCAAACATTCATAACATCCAACAAAATCTCTCTTGAATATACAAAGAAACTAGTGCAAGAAGCCAGAAGTAGAAATAATAAAAACATTGAAAATCAACAAATGAATATGGCTCCTCATAAGCCACATACAAGAAACAATCTAGAAGGTATTGAAGATCAACAAATGATAATGGATTCTCATAAAGCACCTACAAGAAACAACCAAGCATTTTTTTATCAACAAGAGAGAATGGCTCCTCCAAGAAGTAACTTCAGAAGATCAAGATCTCCTTCTATATCTAGGTATCAAAAAGCGTTTTCTGGTTATTGTTTATCATGCACAAAGTGCAGTATTGTACAACCTATGATGTGATCAAATATAGAGGATATGATCATATACCTAGATGGAGTCACGTGGACCAAACCAAGAGAATGCCTCAGCAATTTCGTAAGCGTTGAATGCCACATATGTCACAGCGAAGGTCATACATCTCGAGATTTCAGACTCAACTCGAGATGGTAAAACAGAGAGGGACTTCTTATCAAAGAAATAATATTGAGAAAAGGTCAAGGAGGATCTCGATTAGGTTTGTTTCCTAAGATATATTCCCTTGGAGAAAGCTTCTTCAAGATCATCATTTTTCAAATCAAAACATGAAGAAGAAACTACATGCATGAGGAAACTATGTGGACTATGCCATTTACATTGATTAAGTATGGTTTAATGATGATATCTTAGATGTAAAGAAAGGATAAGTAAAGTAGGCATGTTTCAGGAACAATTGGAAAATGCAGAGATGACAGGTACTTATA
The DNA here is from genome assembly GCA_031772625.1 of Pinus tabuliformis. Lineage (NCBI taxonomy): Eukaryota > Viridiplantae > Streptophyta > Pinopsida > Pinales > Pinaceae > Pinus > Pinus tabuliformis. The sequence continues at coordinate 371,471,041 of CM062804.1, forward strand.
AATGAAGGAAGCATGGTCATAGGGGGGGATTTTGAAGAAAAATCGTGAGCAATAAAAGACTTAGATCAAGTTCACATGAAAGCACATGATCTCAAGGGGATATTTAAGAGTACATTTATGAGACTCTATGGAATCATAGCAAGAGGAAGGAAGCATGGTTCAGTCAGGTCCACAAGATCATCCAAGAATAAGTTATGGAGTTTCCTATAGTTACTTATGCAGAATCATCAACATTACAGTTTCATAGACATTCATGATCCTTTTCCATTGATGTCAAAGTAGGAGAGTTTGCAGAGAATCGATATAAAGGAGAGAATGCAAGTATTAACAAATGGAGCATATTTACAGGGGGAGACTTTTTGTTGCAGGTTTGACATCAAATGACCGTCAATGACTAATGGTGTTGCCATCAATGAAAAAGGGGGAGATTGTTGCATCTCATGTTGTCATTGATGACAACTATGTTCAAGACAACGAAAATATCATTCATGATGACTATGGAATCAATAATACACTCTATGAATTAGTATGACAACTAGGTGTCTTACTAGATCTCATCAAGTGAAAGATAAAGGAGACTGAATTTATTGAAGTTTTTGATGAAGTTATTATGTCCTAATGATGTTACAAATAATATGGTTTTTTATATATCGTTGATACCTTTCCAACGATATATCCCACTCTAAAAAGTTCCTCCCAAATGAGAAGTTATGGTTATTTGAAAATTTAGTATTAGTTGTGGAATCAAACTATAGTACAGGACCCAAATTATCGACATGTTAAACAGTGTGCACCTTTCAAGCGCATCCATAGTCCATTTATTAGATCAACAATGGATTTTCACCAAACTTGCATGATGTTTAAATTATTAAAAGGTGTTCATATTCACTAATAGGATGAATCTAGGCATCAAATGAAAAACTTAATGATAACATGAGTTGCACGACCTTTAACATATCTCTTTTGTCCAATAGAATGGTAGCACATAGATGCTTACGCAGTTAATCCCACCAACATGGACCATTCACACATTGATATTTGGCATGACATTGTTAGTACAATCAACATAATGCATTAGTCAATGATGTCATCATGAGTGACATGGCACCACTAGAGGTCGCCATGTGGCAGGAAATTTTTGGAAATATATGAATAGTGAAAAGTCCAAATGTGGGCGACACTTGGCACCCCTCATAAGATGTTTCATGGAATAATGATGACATGTTAACATCATCACATAAATGACTAGGGACCCCTAAGGACTCGGTTATATGAATCGGTCTCGTGGACCTTGACACACAATTTAAGGCTTGGAGGCACAGTTATATGCAACAATCGCATGGTAAGAAGGGCCCAACATTTAGGGCATGGAGGTTAGCCCACGATTGGTTGATTTAGCACCGAGATCACATGGAATGTATATATATGTGACAAAACAATTGATTAAAACTCAACTCACACATCACACTCTACGATTGTTACAATTTGTTGTTTGGTCTTGGTTCAAATCAGGTGAGAAAAGACTTTTTGTTCTAGTTTCTCAGGTATATTGTACACATAGATGGCCCATGTGGATAGGGGTATAGTTGATATAAAGTTAAACAGGAACGAAACAACTTACATATATAATCATAAACACAAAGATGCAACAGAAAAACACTTCATTTCATTAATAGAAAAATATTGAACTATGCTTACAAACAAAATGGAAATAAGATAGCTCGGGTGATGGTAGCTTATATCTGAGAAGAGATGTGGCAGCTACATGCCTCTAAACTAAGTTACAATGAGGCTCAAGGGCATTTTTATTATTGAACAATAAGAGAAAACCCTAAACAACAAAAATCCTAACGCGAAGAGATGTAAGAGTTTATGGGCCCCGTTGGGGTTAGTTAGGCAGCTAACTTCTCGGGGTCGTAACTTGGTCATATTATCTCCATTTTATGCATATGATACCTCATCGGGAATATCTCTCCCAAGAATATAGCTACTGATGTGATTACCAATGATATCGTCGAGCAATTTTGCTAAAACATGTCGTTTAGGGCCTCAAAACAACTACGGAAGTTTAGGACCCGAAAAACTACCAAAAATAGTAAATTGTGCTACAATTAAGGAAATAGATGAAACTGACTAGGGGGTCTAGGTGGAATAGGTGGGTGACCACCAATATTCGCCTGGATCATTCCTCCGCCCTTAGGAATCAATGGTCCCCGTCACGTGCAAAGCCTCCATGAGGTGAGGAAATTTTTGTTGAACCTAGTCCTTGGTGAAACACTTACCCTAGTGAAGGAGTTGGCCTGCTTTGACAACTCGATTTAGTTGTATCCTTTGTTTCCGAGTGTTATTGATCTGTGTTTCCATGCTCTGATTAGTTGTGGCATGTTCTATGCAATCCATGATGAGCTCTGTTGGTGTGAGTTGTTCTGCAATGTCAGATGTGTCCAACAATGGTGGAAAGTATGGCCAAAGGCAATCTACATTGAACATTGGGTTTAGACCAAGGAATGGTGGGATGTTGAGCTCAACTTTCATATCAGAACGCCACATACTAGAGGCTCACACATTTTTATCCATCTTGATACCCCAATACTTCAGTACCCTCGTACCTCTTTTATGCCAACTGACGTATTGTTTAAACTATTTTGCATGATATGTAATTGATTTCCTACTTTCAGTGATATTATATACTAAATATGATTGCGTAGTGTTATTCATCCCAGTGTTGTAGTACTCTATACCCCGATATGGACCCATTTTTACCACCTCATATATCTATCACATGTCATGGTATGTTATTGCCACTTTTCATTCATAAACTATCCAGTTGGCCATCCAAAAAGACCAAAAATGAATGTCACCTTTCATCCACATGGTGCCACCTCATACCAGATCATCAACCATTTTATGAAGTGCTTTATCAATAAATATTTGTTGCTTGGTACCTTGCTATGAGACTAGTCATTATTGTGTCACACCATATATATGCTTACATCATACTAGGATGTTTAATCCACAAAGCATCCAATGCTTGGTATGCTTAGTGTCGCTAAACCCATCTAGTATTTGCTAATCACATCTTAATAAAATTTGAACAAGCATTAGTGGTTGATTGTTTTCGCTTCAAACACTAGCACCACCCTATTCATTTTAATACTTTAAACAGACACTTGGTACTCGATATACATTCTGAGGGAACATGGTTGTTATGCACTTCACCTTAGTGTTTTATGACTGGGGTATACAACTAGGTTCCAACCCTATTGGGAGATTCCATGATCATATGCTTTGTGAGATAGTCGATACTCCCTGGCTTGATAGATGGACATCTATTGATGGCTATATTGTTGTCTCTTAAGGTTATTCATTGCTCCTTTGCACTCTCCTCTACTCCTTTGTTCTTGGCCACAAACTTCTTGATCGACTTTTTGATTGGGATCTTCCTAACTTTGACCTCAATGACAATGCAATTTTCAACAATTGCCCCCTTAGTCATTGACGGCAACACCTGACATTTAAGCAATGTTTCCAATCCACAATCTCTGCACTAATATGCATTTTCTCCCCCTTTGACATCAATGGAGAAGGGATTTACCTTCTAAGATTGATACTTATCATGTCTATACTTGTATGTGTGCAATTCTTCTACGATCAAATATTTCTATATTGAAGTGCACTATGCCTGCAACTACTATGGAACTCCCCCTAGTTTTATGAGAGTTTGCATGCTTCTAAATCCCCCTGTTTGATTGTTAAAAATTATCCACTTGGTCTGATATTCTTCACTATGTCTACAAGTCTACATTTTGTCCATAGATCCTTCAATTTCCACTCCCATTACAAGAAACTTCTACAACTTTTTCTCTATCTACAACTTCTCCACAACTTCTCCAAAACTTCTCTTAGTGACTACAACTGCTCCCTTTATCTTCTATCTCTACTTCTATCTACATATTCTCCCCATTTATGAATGACAGATATCTATGTCTACTTTTGGTTGTTATTTCCCCCCCAATATATTAACACATAACAATTACTTCCTTTGATTTTCTTACTTTACCTTTGTCTGCAACTAGGCTCCCCTTGTGAAGGTTGTTTCTATCTGTTCTTGCATGCAACATTTCCTCTTCTGTAGCTCTACTTTTTAGACTTCTCCCCTCATGTTTGAACTTCCTTTTACTTCTTCTTTTTGGGACTACTCCCCCTAGGCTTATGCTTCCTTTTGTCTACAACTTAACATATTTGACATTAAAGAGATACTCCCCCAAAACAACTGCTTCTTCTTACTTGCAACTTGTCCAACTAATGAACTACTCCCCCTGTGATTTTTTATATATAAACAACATTTTTGTCTTTAGCAATGCACCTTATGAGAAATACATGGTATTGTGAAATGTATTTATGTACCACTCTTGTTACTGACAAATTGAAGCAGAGGTCACTCCCAACCTCTCTCTGAGGTATTCAAAATTCTATCTGGGTAGTGTTTTGATAAAGATATCTACAACATGTTTTGTTGACATGACATTTTGACCAACTACTTGCTCTCTGAGAAGATAATATTTTATGGGGATATGCTTGGTTTTTTACTGTAAAGAAATATTATTTGATGTATTGATAAGACTTGTGTTATCACATATGATGGGAATAGGTTGATCATGTTTTACCTTCAATCTTGTAAATTTTGTTTCATCCAAAGAACTTGAGTGCAACAACTTGTTTCTGCAATGTATTATGCTTTAGCTATGGATAGGGAAACAAAGGTATGTTTCTTACTCAGCCAAGAAACTAATTTCCTAAGAAGAATGCTCCTCCATTAATGATTTTCTTATCATCCACACTAAATACCCAGTCATCATCTGTATATGTTTTTAGGGTGATATCTTGACCCTTTGTATACCATAATCCAAGATTTGTGGTACCCTTTAAATACATGAATATTTTTTTCACAGCTAACACATGACTCTCCTTTGGAGCAAACTTGGACCTTGCAACCAAACCAATAGCTTGCATGATGTCTAATCTTGATGGTATCATATATAATAATCCCACAATCATTTACCTATACATAGTTTGATTTGCATCAAAGGGTTCATCATCTTTTCTATACTTGCATCATGTGACCATAGGAGTGCCCACAGGTGCACAATTTTCCATGCCAAATTTCTTTAACATTTCCTTTAGATATTTTTTTTGGGAAATGAATATGCCTTTGTCTGATTGTGAAATTTTCAGTCCTAAGAAGAATGATAATTCTCATAGCATGGACATCTCAAAATATTTGTGCATCTCAGTTGCAATTTTTTACTCGATGAATCAACATCACTTCCAATAATTATGCCATCCACATAAACAATGATAACTAAAAGATTTTCATTTCTAGTTTAATATGCATATTGTTGTTTGTTGTTCCCTTTTTGAAGCTTGGTCATTGTAGATATCTATCAAGTCTTGATTACCATGGCCTGGGAGCTTGCTTTAACCCATATAGAGCTTTCATTAGTTTGTATACCTGGACTACATCTTCTGACAGTGAAAATTCATTTGGTTGTTCAATATACACCTCTTCTTCCAAGTCACCATTCAGGAATGTTGTCTTGACATCCATTTGATTTACTTTTAATTTTCTAAGACATGCATATGCTAGGAACATTATGATTTCTTCAATTTTGGGTACAAGAGAAAAGGCTTCTTCAAAATCAACACCTTGTACTTGTGCATACCCTTTGTATACTAGTCTATATTTATTCCACATTGCTTTTTCATCCTCGTTCAAATTTTTTATTTTTATTTTATTTTTTTTTAATATTCTGAAGGCCCACTTAGTGTCAATTATAGTTTTATCTTTTGGTCTATTCACAAGTTCTTATGTTTCATTTTTCTCTATATAGTTTATTTCATCTTCCATAGCATTGACCCAATGCTTATCTTTTCTATCTTTAGAAAAATTCTTGGGTTATATTTTGGATAGAAGGGCTAGATTTGAATGTGTGGGTGTGTTGATCAATCTTCTTCTGGTTTAAACTCCCAATTCTTTATCACTGAGAAATTGGTTTTCTAGATGCATATTCTAAACATACCTTGAGGGAGTCTTTGGATATGGAGGTTCTACCTCTTCTTCCTCTTCTTGATCTTCATGATCTTCTTCCTCACATCCATTGTTGCTTGGTTCACCTAAACTAATTTTTCTCTCCTTGTAGGGTAATGCTTCTGTTGGGTCTCCAAAATATCATCCACTTTTACCCACATTTCCATCATTTTACCCTCATTATGTAACTCTATAGCCCCATCACCCTACATTAAGTAACCATTTTCATGATCATATGGGTTTATCATTATTATTTTCCAAGTCGTTTATTTTAAGTATTTTAAGATCATTTATGATTAAATATTAGGAAATTAACATGTTTTCATATATATCTAAAAGTGTTATGAGTTTTATGATATTGTAGGTCTACTTGGAGATTCTAGAAGGGTCCTATTTGGCCACCCAGCCACAAATTCGAATTTCAAATTCCAACTCATGAGTATTTATGGAATATTTGTAGAAGATATGGATAATTAACTAAGCACATTTAAAGGAGAAGAATCATGGATGTCTCTTATCAAAAACTATGAGAGAATTTTAAGAGGATTTGTATCTTACATTTTAAGGTGATTGGTTGTAACCACAAGAGATAAATGTGGATTTAGGAGAGATCTAAGGATCTATATTTATTGAATAGTTATCTTCAATTTTTGTATAAATAGGAGTGCATCCTTCATACAAAGAAATTAGAGGATGCTATGTAGCTAGTGGCTAGTTGATAGTTGGAAGTTCAAAGTTTCATTCAAGATGTAATTTGTAAAGTGAGGATAGAGAAGAAGATAGAGAATTATGATAATATCTTGTAACTTCATTTTATGAAATACATATTGTTACTTTGATCTCCAAGATGTGATCATTTTTCAGTGTGGTTGCTAAGGAATGTAGGGTCCCCATCAACAACAGTTTGCACATCTTTGTACATATTGGTAACATAGTGTACTTATGTTATTTCATTTATTTTCAGCAAGTGTGTTTTCATTTCATGCAAGTGAGCATTTACTTTCAGCAAGTTTGATTTCATTTCAACAGGTGTGAGTGTGATTTCAATTCAGCAAGTGTGACTTTCATTTATGCAAGTGTGGTGTGATTTTAATTTTTCAAGTGCGATTTCAATTTCTGCAAGTGTGATTTCCTTTATGCAAGTGTGATTTCAATTTCTTTATGTTTGGTGTGGATTGGTTTGGATTTGATTAATTTAATTTAATTTGTAATTAGTTTCAATTGCATTAGATTAATATATTCTAATAATAACCACCTAGTACATATAGTACAGGTATACCTCATCAGTCTCTGAACCCCGGGTTGACAATTAATGACAAGGATTTAACTCGCAATTAAATCACCCAACATTTTGGCGTCGTTGTCGGGGAGGTATACATAGGTGTTTATTTTGAAATTTTAGACAACTCATTATAGTTTCATTCATTCTTAGATGCATGGTTAAAATCATTTAGGATGCATATTAGATTTCAATAATTTTTCAAAACTTTGTACTAATTTGTGTGCACGACAGGAATTATCAACCAGTTGGAGTAATTCACAAACAATTAAGAATTTTAAGAATGTTCTTCCAAGAACTTTCTCGAATCTTAGCAACAACTGGGATATTTGCCTCTCAAGAAGAGTATATTTTAATTGTATGCAGAAACTTGTCTATCTCTCCACCCCCACAAAAAGATCTTCAAGTCTCTTTTGATTCCTCTTGTCAATCTGTTGAAGAGACTAAAGAATCATGCAATACTTTTGATGGGGAGAAACCACTAGAATCTAAGATTGAGGAATGCATAACAAAGGAGGATATTCAATGTGATCTAAACCAAGAAAGGAATCAGGAATTTCATGGCCTTATTGAAAGATGGTTCCAATCAAGGATCAAGTCACATCACTCTTTCATTCTTCCTTACTTCTTGATTGTATTATCAAAACAATTGGTTTTTCATGCTTTGATGTATTTTAATGCATATTTTTCAAAACTAAGCATGAATATATTTTTACTCTTGTTACACACATGGTTACACTAGAAATATGCATACACTTGAAACAATTTTTCTATTTCCAATAGAGTAGAGTAGGATAAAATTAATGAATAAAACCAAGTTTGGTGTTGTTTTTTTTTTAGTTTTAAGTTAGATTTAATTTTATTTTCAATTTTATTTATTGGTGGTGCAGTAAGAGCCACCAAGCTCACTAATAATTTACAGGAAGATGTATAAAGAGAAGGAATATTTGAGAAGAGGGAGAATAAATAGAGTTTTGAGAGCCACAATTTGAAGTTAGAGATCAAATCCTTTCATTTTATATTTTAAATTTAATGTTCCAAATGAATAAAGAGTTTCAATATTGTTGAGTATGCTTTCTTATTACGTTCTCTGTGACCTGGAAGATCAGAAAAGAAAATTGAATAAATTTAGTTTTAAAATTTTGCAATAAAATTTGGATAAGAGATCTAAATTCATACTCAAAAGTATAATTCATGGGCTTTTACAAAGTTCAAACAGAAAATATAATGTCTCCAATAGATCCATCGTTATCAAAAACCCCTATTTTGACTCTTTTTGCACCTCATTAGGCCAAAAATTGAGTAAAATATCATTGTTTCAAGTTTTTGCTCAATTCTGATGTTAATAATCCTACAATTTGACCTAAACTCGGCCTGTGCGCCGCGAACGTGGTAACAGCACACAAAATTGGCCTATATTCCCAATCGGTGGTCGAACCTGTAGGACAGATAAATTCACCACTAAACCCTAGTTCCGGATATTATGGTCATGTGACACCATACGACTGTGTTGGGTGTCAAATTTTCTGCCTCGAGGGCTAACGGATTTCCACGCCCGTGGTTATATGTTGGTTATCCTGGGGGGATGCATGGGACCGTGCGCCAGGCTAAGGCCTAGCCCTTGGCCCCCACCTGTGGTTCTATGGCACTGTAGTGGCCAGGGGCTAGGGCTTAGCCCCGACCCTTTTCCACAACAAGGCGGATGGTTCAACTTTAAATATATAATTCAGAACTACATTAAACAAGTAATAACGTAGGCAGATTGGTAAGGAGATTTGTTGGTTGATGAGAGGTTGCAGTTTCAATTCCTATGGAGGTAGTTCAACCTCACATAAATTTTAGTCCACCACAAGGAGGCCACATGGCAACCAATGGTTGGCCCACGTGGCACTCCCTCATTGCGCCACAACAAAAAACTGTAACCGATGAAAAATCACCACATGTCAACAAATCAAATAATGACAAGTGTCAACCACTCATTGGCCAATGAAGGTACAATCAAATTGCCAATTCATGACCTAGTCACCATCCGGGTTGTTGATTGGGCATTCCTGCAACTCAAAATTCCTTTTTTTAGTTGTTTCCCAAAACAAACAAAACGTGATTCCAAGAGCATTCGAAGTCAGATTTAGGTGAAGCAAATTGTGTTGGATTCAGGGTGACGATATCTACGCTTTGGAGTTGGTTTAAAGCTGATCCAAACATTTTAAATTTTGAGCATTTTCTTAATCCACAGGATCGTGGACAAGGATGGAGCGTTAGAGAAAACAAATAAATGCAGTTACGGACTTAGACTTTCATAAAAACTTGCAACTATTAAAAACCCAACTGCAATAATTGAAAAACCACCATCTGATTCTAATTGCAAGTTGTAAAGCGGCAAGGCAGTGCAACGATCCAAATTTTTGGTAGTTGTAGAATTGACACAATTCAGTGGCTTATGAAAATTTGATTTATAGTATATTGGTGAAGCATTAAGTGTGTGGAGAAGAGGTCTCAATCTCAAAATTGGTTAGAAACACAATGAAAAAGTCACCAACAAAACAATAGCAGGTGATCCATGGTACTGCTTTCCAATCAGGTAAAAGTGCATTTAAGTTTTCGTCCTTGAATTTGTTTTATTAGGACTATTTTTGAGCTTTTTTAGTATATATCATATGAAGAGATACTAATAATCTCTCTCTTGATAGTCTTACATTTTATTGCAGAAATTGCTAAGTTTTTGCAGGTTCCACGACGATGAAAGAAGATCACTATATGCATGAGTGCCTTTTAAAGACCAAGTTTATTTCAAGAGAGCGTGATCATTCCATGTCAAATTAGATCCATTACACCATTTCTACTAAACAAATACCAATTTTATCATTGCTACTCATTCTAAGCCTATAGTCAATCCATAAATTTCTATCTCCCTACTATAAAAAAATCATTCCCCTTTGCAATCTTCATACTTTCTTGCCTCATTTTCTCTCACCCTTAACCCAAAAATAAAGTCATTCAGCTCCCTTACAAAGCTGAGTTACTCCATTTTCCTTTTCCTTTCTATCAAATAAACCTTGCTCCAATGCAAATTTTCCATTTATAGTCCTTCAAATTATTATTTTATACTCGCGTTAGATGATGGATGATTCATTAAGGCCTCCCTTCTAACAAGTTTTGACCCATCGACTCTGACACATCATTTTGGATCAATACAAGAGATCTTTCAAGTACCTTGAGGCTTACATGCCTTAATGGCAAGTTCTCTCGCCAATAAACAATGGGAATACATCAATGCCCCATGTTTCATGGATCTTCTAAGTGACTTGACTACAAAACATCTATTTGTACCTATTAATATGTACTTAGGCATCTTGACTCTGATTAACATCAATGGTGAGTAGTCTCCTGTTGGTTAATGGTATTCATTAATGGCCAATAATCCAACAAATTCTTTTGTATGTTCGACATCAACACATCTATTCACATAGATAAGAATTATGCCATTGATTGGGAATGAATGAAGACTATATGATTTCAGCAACTTGCAGTAAGACTCAATTCAGAATTCAGCAGCCATAACAATAAAAATTCCAATTTCCTCCTTTATTCATACAACCAAGAGGGAAAAAAAAAATAAATCAGATTATTTTACTTCACATTCCATGATCCATCAGCATCAGCCACACTCTTTTATATACATAGCTTCTCCACTTTTCAGGTAAGTGAAGGTATGTTGTTTTCTAATCTTTAATCATGTAATTCCTTAAATGCTAAAATTGTGATTTTGGAAAATCCCTCACCTCATTTATATTCCCTTTCTCATTTGCCAAAAACTGAAAAACACCTTTAGTTGGGGGGAAGGGATATTCACATTTCATGTCATGTGTCACATTTCATTTCATCCTAACCAACATATTTTTTCCAATCAACTATTATTGCATTTTGATTCCAAAATTTTATATGTTTTGAAATGATCAATTGATGAGCACATTAAATGGTCGACAATCACTATGGGGCTTAAAAAGGAATTCTCAATGTTTTCAAGTATTTTGATGCAACAAATAATAACAAAAGTGTTGTTACACAAGAACCAATACTCATAAAATTTTGGTTGTCACACAAGAACCAACCATAACAAATATATGTTGCAATAAAATGTATTTCAAAGTACACTCTGCAAAAAGAATAAAATTGTCAAATGATATGATTATGCCAAGTTAAAAGAGAATCAATACAAAGCCAAAGCTCGTATAGAAGAAAACATTTCAAGAAGATCAACTTATGATTAAGGGAATCAATGCAATAGTTGCACGAGGACATGCAACATCTTCAGTTGGGGGGTATTTTGGGTCTCCAAAATGTCATCCACGTTTACCCACATTTCCATCATTTTACCCTCATTTCGTAACTCTATAGCCCCATAACCCTACATTAAGTAACAATTTTCATGATCATGTGGGTTTATCATTATTATTTTCCAGGTCATTTATTTTAAGTATTTTAAGATAATTTATGATTAAATATTAGGAAATTAACATTTTTTCATATATATCTAAAAGTGCTATGAGTTTTGTGATATTGTAGGCCTACTTGGAGATTCTAGAAGGGTCCTATTTGGCCACCCAAACACAAATTCGAATTTCAAATTCCAACTCATGAGGATTTGTGGAATATTTGTAGAAGATGTGGACCATTAACTAAGCACATTCAAAGTAGAAGAATCATGGATGTCTCTTATAAAAAACTATGAAATTTTTTTGAAAGGATTTGTATCTTACATTTTTAGGTGATTTGTTGTAACCACAAGGGATAAATGTGGATTTAGGAGAGATCTCAGAATCTATATTTATTAAATAGTTATATTCAATTTTTGTATAACTTCATACAAAGAGGTTAGAGTTTGCTAGGTAGCTAGTAGCTAGTGGCTATTTGATAGTTAGAAGTTCATAGTTTCATTCAAGATGTAATTTGTAAAGTGAGGATAGAGAAGAAGATAGAGAATTCTTGTAATATCTTGTAACTTCATCTTATGAAATATATATTGTTACTTTGATCTCCAAGATGTGATAATTGTTCAGTGTGCTTACTAAAGAATGGAGGGCCCCCATCAACCACAGTTTGCACATCTTTGTACATATTGGTAACATAGTGTAGTTATGTTATTTCATTTATTTTCAGCAAGTGTGTTTTCATTTTATGCAAGTGAATTTTTCCTTTCAGCAAGTGTGATTTCATTTCAACAGGTGTGAGTGTGATTTCAATTCAAGCAAGTGTGAGTTTAATTTCAATTAGCAAGTGTGACTTTCATTTATGCAAGTGTAGTGTGATTTCAATTCTGAAAGTGTGATTTCAATTTCTGTCAGTGTGATTTCCTTTATGCAAGTGTGATTTCAATTTCTTTATGTTTGGTGTGGATTGTTTTGGATTGGATTGATTTAATTTGCTTTGTAATTAGTTTCAATTGCATTATATTAATCTATTCTAATAAATAACCACCTAGTACATATAGTACAGGTATACCTCATCAATCTATGAACCTTGAGGTGAAAATTAATGACAAGGATTTAACTCACAATTAAATCATCCAACAACTTCATCTACCTTCACATAAATGAAGTCAAATTTTTTGTCTAGTATTTTATTACAGCATCTATAGTTTTTGTGTTTGGTTGCTGTTGATGCCTCGAAAATCGCTGCAACAACATTGGGGAAACCACCCGGTCCGGACCTTAGTACAGCTCCTTTTCCGTTTGGAATAGTGGCTCTGACTGGGGATAATGGGACCAGTTTCCCAGAAATAGATAAATGGGATGGATGAATGATTTATAGATTACACTAACGGTAAGCGAAAGGCTAAAACTATTAACAAAAATATAAATGAATGAAACTATCCCGGGATTCTATTGAGCTCTAAAGCGCGGCGTTTGATGTTCTGTGTCTAAAAGACAAGCATATAGATGACTGTATCTTTCCAACATAGATATTAACTCATTCAAGATTGTTGTGCCTAAATAGTTAAGCAGAGCGATTAAAGCGAAATTACCACACTTTAAACATCTATATCATTGTCATATACATGATTAAAAGAAAAGGCACATCACACAACATCCAATAGTGGAATGAATAAGATCTGCTGTTATAGCACATGCATATAATCAATAATAGCAAGAATACATAACATAACAATTCATATAAAAGGAATGAATTCAGACGTAGATAAAAATACCATATGAGCTGCGGGACATTCCCAGATCTCAATCGCTATTAGCAGTTCTTCCTTCAACACAGAAACCGTTCACAACAAAGGCAATAGTGCACCATTGCATTAAAAACTTTCATGTCAAATTCAGAACAACTGGTCCAATTTCATAAAAGAATATCGACTAAAGCACAGTAGTGCAAACTTCAGTCTATTAAGTCTGTTACAAAATTTTACGACCCTTTCCAAAACAATGAAAGGGTCTATAAATACTAAACTAATTTAAATATCTACTAAACAGAAATCCTACTAAATTGGTATCAATAACTTTTGATCCTATTTTGGCTAGCGATCTGGCAAGCGGGAGGGTGATTCATCAAGTCGGTTGCTTTCCTTTGAATCTGAGATGATTTATTGCAAGCATTGGCTCAACTTCAGGAGGTTTGTTGAGGCGCGAACTGAGCTGGGCGGCATAGGTGGCATCCTGAATATCAGGAATTATACACCCGATTGCATCTTTTAAACACTTAAGGGCGGCTCTTTGTGTATGCGGCTTGATCAAAAAGAGCCAATATGCTTCTAAACTTAAGCTATTAATTCCAGCGATTAATCTTCCTTTTTCCTCCAATTCAGGGTAGCATGATTGCTCCAATGTATTTGTTGTTGTCATCTTTCCTGGTGTACATTGGGAAATCATATTTGCCAGGTAAAGGGTGTTGTTGACTAGATCAACTAGATTGCTGGAAGTCGATTTACATCTTGAAGCCGCCCTCTCTGCTTTCATCACCTGAGTGTGCCATTCTGTGAAGAGTATATCCTTATATGTTTCTAGGATCCTGGGCAAATTTGCTGCTTTCCCTTTATCAGAATCTTGCCAGTCAAGATATGCAGTAATGGCCTCGTCGACTTGATCCAGTTCATTCCTGGCCTTCTCTACCTGTTGATTTATGGATGTCGTCAACTCGCACAGTGGCTCAGCTTGAGCGATCTGTTGACACAAGAGTCTAACCTGAGATATTAATGCATTGTTTATCAATGATGCTATTGTTTTGAACTCCGTCACTTGTGAAGCGCCCTTCATCTTTTCTAGCTGCGATGACATTTGAGTGATTTGCTCATCTTTGGTTTTCATCATTTGTTCATTCGCTGCTCTCAACTTTGCCAATGCCTCCGACAATTCTTTTTGTTTCTGGATCGCACTTTGGTCGATCCTTTGCTTTTCTGCTTGCAATTTCTGGGTTAACTGATTGTTCATTTGCTGTTGTGCCAGCAACTGTTCCTCTTCTTGCGCCGCCTTCTGCTTTGTCTCAGCCAATTCTGCCTGTAATGCAAAGATTTCTTGGTCCTTATTCTTCAATAGAAGGCTTATCTCTGATGCTTTGTCGATTGTTGCTGCCGAATAGGCTCCCGCATACTGTGACAGCTTTGTTAGGTCATCGGAGGGGTCCAATTCCTCCTTCCATACCACATTACCCGTGACTGTTTGTTCTGGAAAGATAGAAGGTTGATCAGTCCTTCGTCTTTTCCTTGATCGCTTTACAACTGCTCTATGCCTCGGGCTGTAGAAAACATCCAATGGAGGAATATCTTCTACCTGCAAAACGATTTGATCGGAGGGGTCTTTTGGAATTATCTCAACATCCTTAGAACTGGGTGGGCCGCTGGTTCCACTTAGAACCTGAGGTGAAGTAATGTCCTGTGTGTCGTTTGTCTTGGAAGTGTCTGTATCTTTTGAGCATTCTGATCCACTGATGATGGAATGAAACTGCTGCCATTCCTGGAGCAATTTAGGGTCTATGGTAGTTTCCACATTGACATCAGTGGTGGTTTGTTGCCCTTTTTTGGTTTGAGACTCCTTCTGTTCTTGTTCCTGCTCTTTCCTCTTACGCTCCTCTTGTTCCCTCTGTTGCCTATCTTCATGCTCTTTCTTTAGCTGTTCCTCTTTTTCCTTCCTCTGTCTTTCTTCATTTTCTTTCTTCTGTCGTTCTTCTTGCTCCTTCCTCTGCTTTTCCTCTTGTTCTTTCCTCTACTTTTCCTCCTGCTCCTTATTATGATCTTTTGTTACAGCAGGAGGTTCCTTTAACTGTTGCCGACCAGACTCGCTTGACGATGTCGCTGGGGTCGTTGCCAGTAAATCTAGAGGCAGAGTTTGCAACCTCTGTTCTCTGAGTTTATTGAACTCAGTCAACCCCTCATCATTATATTGCATCCTAGCGAGTTCTTTGGCCTGACCTATCGTTTCAGTTGAAATGAACAGGTCATCAAATATATCTTCCTGATGCTCAAACCTTGTCAATTTGGCCTGTTCTAATGCAGCATAGGCAACTTGCTTTGGATCAAATGGCATGTTTGGGATTGTGGCCAGAGTTAAAGATTGAATCTTTGTGGCTTCCTTTTCTGCATGTTTGAGATCATGCAGAGTATAGACACCACACCGCAAGGGAAAAGAGGGCCAGCCCTTCTTCTTTTCTCTTTTGAGAGTCTGTGTAGTACTCTCAGCCATAATCTGATACGCGATCTCTCTTGCTAGCAGCTTATCTGGAATATATAAAGGGAGAACATGTGGGTCGGCTTGGCTGTCGAAAACTCTGATATAGGTAAATTTCTCTTCTCCAAACCAACTTGCTACTGCTGGTAAATCAAAGGAAGCTTGATAGGAAATCTTGGGAATGGGTTTATCAAAAATGGAATAGTAAATGGGCACCATAAAACCATTGCAGATTTGATACAGATGGTGTTTATAAGAAGACTTCCACAATTTTTGGTGATATATATGAATGGGTGAGGGGTCCTGTGCAGTCCACCTCCAACCGAGAACAGGAAATTCGGAATTGAAACATAATGTGTCTAAGATATATGCACTATAATAAAATGGGGGAATTTTCCTTTCTGTGACAACAGTCTTACTTTTAAAATCACGAACAACTACTGCTAATTTATCCGAGAGAATAGTAGCCCAATCCATAATTATACTGTTTACTGCTGCCTCCATTAGAGGAACCAATTCTATGGTAAAATTGGCAGAGTCATGCAATCCCCACAGTCTACACATCATTATCCCCGCATAACAATAAGGAGAAGCCAAAGAATCAACCGAGTACTTACCGGATGATTCGTGTTTGTGCTTGTTCGGATTTTGTCTCCAATCCTTGATGGATTCAGATTCAATTTCATTTTCGCTTGCAAACTTCTCCAGGAAGGCCTTGTTATATATTTTCTCTGGCTCGGGCAAATGATACATTTGCCTTAGGTCATCTGGCTTGAATGATCCGAAAATCCTCCCATCTCTGGTGCTGAAAGTTCTGTCCAGGATTGGGATTTCTTCAATCGCCCATCGCACAACGTTTGTGTATGGGAGGATTTGCTCCCTGGCCGCTATTCTGTGAAGGAAAGAGTCGGCTAAATCTTTGAGAGTACTCTCAGACTTGCGGAGTAAATCCACACTAGCTTCTGTTACTGTCTTTTCTGGTTGCTCGGCTTCGATTAGATTGTAAGTGCCCTGCCAAGTAACTCTGGTGAGACCCATGCATGTAGTATCATATATTAAGCCCTTCTTCTTGTTTACGGCAGCTTGTCCCGCAACTGGTGTAGCGGAAGCGCCCGCAGTCTTCTTGGACTTCTTTCCCATCTTGCTCAAGCTTCTTTCTATGGATGAATTCTGCACAGAGGGGCAATTGCGCGTAATACAGAGAGATAGCAATGAAAAGCTTACAAGTGATAAAGAGCATATGACTAGATGCGTAATAAGGGATTTAGCCTTTAAAATGGGGCGTGGACACAATCCATAGAAAGATTTTAAGACATGGTCTTATTAATTGGCCATTTAAAACCTGCCATCCCTTAAATGCCCATTATATCGTTATTCGGGTGAATGATTCACTTAAGCGTGCAGTGGACGTTTTGGCGGTTGAGCACAGGTGAATGATTGCGTAAGCGATCAAGCTTTAAATATGAATGAATTGTGCTATCCCATCACTTAACGGCTTTTCATTGAAAACTGCGCTTTATCGCATCGCATTGGGAGAATGAGGATTACAAAGTGCACATTAGTATATTACCGATGGCCGACAGCGATATCGCATCGCATCGGGGGTATGACTAGTGCGCCTTAATGATGTGTATTGGATACCGCCGATCGCCGAATGCGATATCGCATCGGTGAAAAGCTTTAGGCGCATTAAGACTTAAGTGAAGATTACCGACGATACCCGATTCCCGATTGCGCATCGCATTGGGGCAAATCTTTGGGGGTGTTAAGACTGCTTATAAAGTGTCGCCGATCGCCGATCGTCGATTGCGCATCGCGTCGGGACTAATGGCATGGGGCGTTATAAAATGTACATGGAGTATTGCCGATCGCCGATTGCGATATCGCATCGGCGAAAAGCTTTGAGCTGCTTATTTATATTTCTTGTGTCATTGCGATATGCGATCTTGCGATCACTTTATCGCAATGACAAAGATTCGCTTTATTTCTTTTAAATCAGTTTTCTAAAAGGGTTTTATAAAATGCGCTTATTTGATTTTCGGGCCTTTTTTAAACAATAAAAGTATTGATACCAATTTAAGCTTTAAAGGGACCCATTTCATATGTTAATGTTTGAAATAAAAATGATATGAAATGGGGGGTTGTTGTAGAGCACAACAGTTGCATAACCTAAAATATGTCTTCATAAACTCTAGAATCAAACTTTCCCAAATTGTCCACATTTATTCTGATATAGCATTTTCTAACAAATATTTGAAAATGTTTAATTGATGTTGGCCTTCCAAACCACAATCCATGAGGTATTTTGTTACTATTTGTTGTGACATGAGATTTATTCAAAATATGAATTGTTGTGTGAACAACTTCAACCCAAAAGGTTCTTCGCAACTTTCTTTCATCGAGCATAGTTCTTTCCATTTGTTTCATTGTTATGTTTTGCCCTTCAAGTACACCATTCTACTTAGGGGTCCTAACTATTGAGAACTATCTTTTAAGTATGCTTTTCGCATAATTCATTAAACTCGTTAAATATACATTATCCTCCTCTATCATATTGCATACACGATTTTCAAATCAATTTGATGTTCAGCTAGAGCTTTGAAGATTTTAAACTTTCTAAATGCTTTAGATTTTTCTTTTAAGAATGCAACCCATATCAACCTAATATATTCATTTATTATAAACATGAAATACCTTTCACCACTTGGATTTTGTGAACTTGCTAGTCCATACAAATTTGTATGAACTAGCTCCAATAGTCAGGTTGTTGTATGTTCCTTTACCTTAAATTGCCCACAATTCTACTTCCCAAATTGACAGGATTTGTAGATCGTATTATCGGGTTTTGGAATTTTGGGAAAATCTCTCACTGCCTCCTTTTTTATAGTTTTACTAGGTGATCAAAATTGATATAATCCATTCTTTTGTGCAAGAGCCAACTTTCATCAAGTTTCCCCATGTAGCACTATTCATTATCTTCATTAAGAATATACACATTGCTTGGGGTTCTTGATGCACTTGCCACATTTCTCCCTATATCTATTTTCTTGATTTCACACCCTTTAGAGTGAAAGTTGACATCATACCTGATGAGCCCCAATTTTTGGTACAATTTGGGCTCATTTTGGCCTACCAACCTTGTTCAACCATACATCTTTTATCACTTATGCATTCATTTCTTAGTATATTCGTGTTGTTTGTAGGAAGAAGGGCAGGCATTATATCTATGTGGCTAATACATGGTGATTTCAGGTTTTTGGCATTAAAGAGAGCAAAAGACCACGTAAATGGAGATAAGGAGACAGCAAAAGTGACGTTGCAGGTTTATAGGGAGGTTGTCTACAGCCTTAAATGACTTCCCTCGTAATTTTCACCTTAACTCCGAGCTCCAACAGCTCTCCCCACCGAGCTCAAAGGCAGCCAGCATGTTCTAGAGGATCAGCAGTTTGACTTCAGTTGGACAGCCAAGCCCCACGAATGGAGGAAGCCAGCCTGATCTTCATTGTGTATAAATATGCAGGCCATAGCCTATGTTAGGAGCTTTTTGAACCTTTGGATTACTATTGTAATTTCTGAGCACGAGTTACCAGCTCGGTGTTTGTTTTTGTGTAAGCCAGTTTTGGCATGACATTAGACTTTTGATTATGAATAAAGGCAAGCAGATTTGGATCTAGTTCTGAGCTTTTAAGGGAGCTATAGCTCTCAGGTTAGGGCCCAACCTGAGAGCAATAGACCTCCTCTTCTTGTAGTGTTATTTGCCTTTCTTTCCAGCACTTTGTTTCCTTGTTTTAACATGCATTTCAAGAGCACAGTTTGCTGATGTGATTTCTTTAATGAGATTGAGTAGGTTTAGCTTATGGTTGAATCAATCTTCGCTGTTTAGATTAGAATAGGAGAGTGGTAATTCATTGGAGCTCCCAAAAAAGGTTGAGAGAGACCCCACTGCCATCTCTGTTTGGAGATTGGGGTGCAGTCTACACCAAACACCAAAAAACGCAGTCTTTTACTTTATGCAAGCTGCAACACAGTCGTTTTCATTATAGATCCTTCCATACACTTTGATCTTGAGCCATACTCTTTCATCACAACTCCATGCACAACTTCTTTCCACGGTTTACATTACTGTTCATAGATTTAATAGCACAGGTTAATGAATTCTCGTTTTTGGTGCAAGACATAAGCAATTTGTTTTATTTACACTGCTCCATATCATTCCATTTCCTTCTTCTTTGTCTTAACCACGCCTAAAGCCACATCCTTGACCTCTGTTCAGCTTGTTTACCTTCCAGCTCTTCCATTTCCCACATAGCTTCATTTCCTTGACCTTTCGTTGTTCTAGCCTTCTATCCACCAACCAACTTCGTGCACGCTTTCTCCATCCTATTTCTCTACTCCTGAGCCATCACCAACTCCATCTCCATCTTACCTGTGTCCCCATACCACTCCATCACTTCACCATCACCCAAAACTCCCAAGGTAGGACATCCTGTAGAAGTTAACAGACTTCCTGTAGGATTCCTGAGTTTCCTGTAGGATCCCCTGCAGACATCCTGTAGGAGCCCACACACTCGGTTGCTGAGCATCTGAACGTGAGGAACTTCTGTGGGATGATGTTAGAGATCCCCTGGGACCTCTCCTAGCCTCCCTGACCTTTCCCAAGCTTTCCTTCCCTCTGCACCACCTCTGCGCAACCAAACCCTAATAAGAACAAAATCACAATCACTCCAACCATTTAAGCAAAAACATAAAAACAATGTTCTTTTCAATGAAAGTAGTTTGATTTCATGCATTTCACATCCCTAGAAGTAATGGCATCATTTTCAGACATTTGCACTCTCACTATTGCATCATAGAGGTTAGACTAGTCAGATTAGGGTTTACTAGGGTTTCCATGTTTTGGTTGGCTTTCAGTTCATTTCTGCCAAGTAGATTAGTTTCCTCTGAGATAGCTTTCGTCCATCAGTTAGCAAGCTTCTTCTGAGAGCATATAGAAGTTGGCTTGAGCCCTAGCGGACTTGTGCCAGCTGCCCAAGTGACAGCTGCGACAAGAGCTAGTACTTGTACATACAGCACCGTCGATTCCAAGTTTGTACGAACTACTGGGTTGATAAAATTAGAGACAGGAAGCCCCGGGAGTTGTAGCATTATTGCTACAATACTGGAGCTCACCATCTTTTTGGCGCCGTTGCCGGGGAAGCGTCAGAGTATTAGTAATTGTTGCTTTTCTTCTACTTTCCTACTCTTGCCTTCTGCTAAGTAGTTTACTTCATTTCCATTCTGCAAAAGTAGCATAGACATTTCCTGCTTTCATAGATTAGCATTTCCTGCTTTCATAGATTAGCATTTCCTGCTTTCATAGAATAGCCTTTCAATTCCGCAATTTCCAATTCTGCAAGCGTAGATTAGCATTTCCATTCCTGCAATTTCATTTGAGCAAAGTAGATTAGTTATTTCCTGTTTACAACCTAATTCTGCATCATTATAGCTAGTTGTAGAACAATCTGTTTCAGTTTTGCAGGTACCAAGAAAAAAGAAAAAGCAATCAAAAAGAAGTTTTTCTCATTTCATGCCTCGTAGGAACCGAGATAAATCAGGCAAATTCCTACCTAACACCCCCACCACATCACTGAGTCACCCTTCTCTCTTCTTTGGTGATAGTGACCCAGAAGAACCTATAGGTGAACATCCTGAGATATACAAAGATCCTATAGAAGAAGAAGAGTTAGAGACCACTCCATCTAAAGCTATGGCTGACAATAGAGGAGAAGATGAGAGAATAGAAGGTGCCTTCCCCATCCGAGAGACCAATGGAGAGATGAAAATGAAGAACATTAGCCCCTCTGCTTTACCTCACTTCCATGGACTGACTACTGAAGACCCTGATACCTTCCTGTTTGAGTTTGCTGTCCTTTGTAGAACCTATGACTATACTGAAGATGAGAAAAAGCTGAAACTCTTCCTTTCCACTCTTAAGGATGCAGCACTACGCTGGTTCATGGGCTTACCTGGGAATAGTATCACTACTTGGGCTCAAATGCAGCAAGCTTTCAATACCAAGTACCGGGATTACTGTAGGTCCAAGGAAACCAAGGGAGAAATCTTTCGGATGACTATGGGAAATGATGAGTCCTTAGAAGATTACGAGGAGAGGTTCCAACTCAGCTATAAGCGGGCCAGGTGCACACTTGACCATGAATCCCTCAAGTTGGTCCTGCTCCGAGGAGTCCCTGAAGACCTCTTAGATACCCTTCACATGTTAGCTAGGGGGGACATTTACCAACTGCCTTATGAGGACATCAAGACTGTGTTTAGAAATCACTCCAGGGCAGCTAGGAAACGAGGTAGAGGAAACCTCCTCTCAACTGGTGTCCCTTTCTCCAAACATGAGTTTGCAAACCAATTAGAAGATCTTAAGAGTGAGGTGAGACAAACCATTGCCATGCAGCTGGACACCTTCAGGATCCAGCAGAAGAAGGAAGAAGCTGAGAGAGCCTTGGCTGTCTTCTGCCCTAGGTGCACAAGGAGACATCCTAAGAACGAATGCCCATTGCATTCGGTTGAAGTATGTTTCGTCTGTGAGGAGGACCATCCCACAAATCAGTGTCCAACCTTACCTGGGTTTAAAGCCATGTACCAAGGGACAGAAGCCCCCACTGAACCTCTCTATTTCATCAACCAAAGGAGGCCACAAGGATCTAGACCTTATCAGCAGGGAATGCAAGGGGCACCTCAAGCTTATTACAGCCCCAACCAATCGACTCCTATGCCTTCCTTGGGTCCCCCTGCTCATCCTTCCTGGTCCATGCCTCCTCCATGGTCTTATCCACCTCAGTACCCTACTCAACCTACTTCTCATTCATATCATTCGCATACCCAGTCACAGCCTCAGTGGAGTGCACCTCAGTCGGGGTGGAGGCCCCAGTACAATACTCCTCCTGCCATTTTGCCTCCACCACCAGTTCAACCTCAGCCTTTACCTCCTGCTCCTCCAAGGCAACCTCAAATGCCTGCTCAACCGAACCTGAACCCCAATAATAGACAGGCCCAGTAGGTATACACTGGGGAAACATCATCTCCTACCTATGCTGTGGAGATCCAGGAGATCAATCTTCGATCTGGAAAGACCCTTCCGGATCGCCAACCTCCTCCCCCAGAGGATGAGGAAGATAAACAGGAAAGTGAACCAAAGGCTATTCCACCCTTTCCTGAGAGACTAACAGCCACACAACCCAACCCAGAAGAGGATGAGCTTCTGGGAGAGCTCAAGCAGTTGTGTGTGAAAATACCACTTCTCCAAGCCATCAAGGATGTGCCGATATACAACAAACTGGTTAAGGAAAAGTGCTTCAAACACCCAGGCAGGCGGAAGAAAGATGCCTCAACCATCAATGTCATCGGACAACTGTCTGACCTTATGTTAGGACAAGTCATCTGCCCAAAGTACCTAGATCCTGGAAGTCCTGTAGTAGATGTCCACATCAATGGCACCATCATACCTCACACCTTGATTGATCTGGGGGCTGCCATTAATGTGATGACCAGGGATACCATGCTCAAACTCAATCTTCAGGGTTCCTTGAGGAAGATCTCGACCGTACTGCAACTAGCAGATCGCTCCACCGTGACTCCCGAAGGGATTGTGGAGGATGTCTTGGTCTCTATTGACTCTTGGGAATACCCTGCAGACTTCCTGGTTCTGCAACCAAAGGCAAAGCTTACTGGATATCCTCTCATTTTGGGAAGGCCTTGGTTAGCCACTGCAGATGCTTACATAAGTTGCCGTGCAGGAAATATGACCATCAAAAATGGTCCTATGTCCAAGCAACTTGTCCTATACCCTCCTGCCCAACCCTCCTTAGAACATGACTTACCACTCTGGTTGGAAGAAGGAGAGGAAGACGAGGTGTACTCAGCACCTCTGTGCACCCTAGATACCACTAGAAGAGACCCCCCAACCGAGGATGACTTGATCGAGACCCTGATCCAGAATCCACCTTCCAGTGCACTATCCTTAGAGAAATTGGTGGAGGATGCCCAAGCTAGCACCTTAGTGGATCTTTGTACAACCAACCCTGTCACTCCCAGAGTCAAGAATGTGGAGTTCGGCCCTGAGAGAACGTTAAAGATCAGCTCCTCCCTGTCTCCTTCTCAGGAAAAGGAGCTGTGTAGCCTGTTGGCCAGCCACCTAGATGCTTTTGCTTGGAGCTATAAGGAGATGAAAGGAGTCCATCCTTCGGTCTGTACCCATCACATATACATCAAAGAGGATTGTAAACCGGTTAGGCAACCCCAGAGGAGAATGAATCCAGCCCTTAAGGACATTGTCAAGGAAGAATTGCAAAAACTGTTGGATGCCGGATTCATCTACCCCATCTCAGATAGTGAATGGGTGTCCCCTCTGATGTTGGTTCCCAAGAAGAATGGGAAATGGAGAATCTGTGTGGACTACCGAGAACTGAACAAAGCTACCAAGAAAGACCATTTCCCTCTACCTTTCATAGATCAATTGTTGGATGGACTGGCAGGAAAGAAGTTTTTCTCTTTCCTGGATGGGTTTAGTGGGTACAACCAAATCCAAATCAGCCTGGAAGACCAAGATAAGACCACCTTCACTTGTCCTTGGGGTACCTTTGCCTACTGAGTCCTTCCCTTTGGGCTATGCAATGCTCCTGCTACCTTCCAGAGAGCTGTCTTAAGCATCTTCTCGGAGCTGTTCCATGATGCAGTGGAAATCTACATGGATGACTTCACTCCTTATGGGGCCAACTTCCAGGAAGCATTGTCCAATTTGGGAAAAGTCCTAACCAAATGCATTGAGATGAACTTGTCCCTTAGTCCTGAAAAATGTGAATTCCTAATGACTGAAGGGACCGTGCTAGTCCATACCATCTCTTGCCAAGGGTTACAGGTGGATCCTAACAAAATTGCTCTCATCAAGAAGGTTCCACCTCCTCAAAAAGTAAGGGATGTTAGGAGTTTCTTGGGATTAGCAGGATATTACCGGAGATTCATTAAAGACTTCAGCAAGCTAGCCTCGCCATTGTTTGGCATGTTGGCAAAAGATGTGGAGTTTAATTGGACTGACGATTGTCAGAGGGCTTTGAATGAAATGAAGGACAAGTTGGTGACAGCCCCAATCCTGAGAGGTCCGAACTGGGCCCTACCTTTCCACATCCACACTGATGCCTCGAACAAAGCCATAGGTGCAGCTTTAGGACAAGTTGAGCAGAAACTTCCATATGCCATTTACTTTGTCAGCAAAAACTTGTCCAAAGCTGAGCTGAATTACACTGTAACCGAGAAAGAATTCTTAGCTGTGGTCCATGCACTGAACAAGTTCCGACATTATATCACTGGCTATCAAACCTTTGTACATACAGACCATGCTGCAATTACATATTTAATGAATAAACCAGATGTGAATGCTCATATTATTAGATGGTTACTTTTATTGCAGCAGTTCGATTTGACCATTGTTGACAAACCAGGTAGAGAAAATGTTGTTGCTGACTTTTTATCTAGATTGGATTTGTCTGCAGATGAGGATGGAACAGTGGATGACCAGATGCCCGATGAACATCTATTTGCTATTTCAGTACTCTCTCCATGGTTTGTTGATATAGCAAACTACCTTGTTTCAGCACAGTTCCCTCCACACCTATCTTCGAGAGAGAAGAGAAAAATCATCAGAAAAAGTGCCTCATTTACTTGGATCGGGGGCAATCTGTTAAAGCTTGGCCCCGATCAGATCTTAAGGCATTGTGTAAGGGAGGAGGAAGTCTTTGATATCCTCCTCACCTGTCATGATGGGCCTTGTGGAGGACATTTTGCAGCAAAGAGAACTACCTTCAAAATCCTGCAGGCAGACTACTATTGGCCCACACTTCATCAAGATGTCAGAAGATATGTCAGCCAGTGTGACCAATGCCAAAGAATGGGGAAACCGACCCAAAGGGATGAGATGCCTCTCCAACCTTAGGTGACTCTTGAGCCATTTGAGAAGTGGGGTATGGACTTTGTGGGCCCAATCAACCCCCCTTCGAGGCAAAGGTCTTACATCATTGTGTGCACTGACTAACTTACAAAGTGGGCAGAGACCAAAGCAATCAAAGCAGCAACAGAAGAAAAGGTGGCCGAGTTCTTAAGAGAAAACATCTTCTATAAGTTTGGCTATCCAAGAGAGCTGGTCACCGATCAAGGGAGCCAGTTCACCTCCAACCTGGTTGAAGATCTACTAGCTCATCACAAGATCAAGCATAGGACTTCCACCCCCTATCACCCTCAAGCAAATGGGCGGGTGGAAGTCACCAATAGAGCATTAGAAGGGATCTTGACTAAGGTGGTGAGCAGCAGCAGAAAGGACTGGGCAGATCGCCTGGTTGAAGCCACATGGGCTTACAACACCACTTGGAAGACCACCACCGGCTTCACACTTTATGAGCTGGTCTATGGGAAGAAAGCTTTGTTGTCCATTGAGTTTGAATACAACACTTTAAGGATGGCAGCTCAGCTGGATCTAGATCTCAGCCATGCACAACAAGAAAGGCTATTGCAGCTGAATGGACTGGATGAGCACCGAATGCAGGCCCTCCTTCACTCAGAAGTGGTTCAACTTCAGAGAAAGGTGTGGCATGACCAACATCTCCATGACAAGCAGTTTCAGCCGGGAGATTGGGCTTTGTTGTATGACTCCAGATACAAAGATTTCAAGGGGAAGCTGAGAACCAGATGGCTAGGGCCATATTCAGTGGAAAAATGTCATGACAATGGATCTATTCTTATTCGGACCATTGATGAGGAAGCCATCCCCATGCTTGTCAATGGGCATCGATTGAAGATCTACAGGAAGCCTCTCTCAAGACAAGAGTTCATCAAGACTGTGGAGAAGGCAGTGTTGGTCATAGAGAAGGGTTCTGCCCCTGCTTTGGGCATACCCTGAAGAATCTAAAAAATAATAATAATAATAATAATAAATAAATAATAAAGATCCTTGGGTGAAAACCTTTCTGAGGCGCCCAAGGCAGGTGATAGGGGTGAAAACCTCATTGAGGCGCCCCTATTGTCTTTCAAAAACAAAAAAAAAAAAAAAAAGAGAGATTGGAAAAGATCCTTGAGTGAAAACCTCTCTGAGGCGCTTAAGGCAGATGGCAAGGGTGAAAACCTCACTGAGGCGCCCCTACTATCTTTCAAAAAAAAAAAAAAAAAAACAAGTCAGCAAGTTTATCATGTGAAAATTGCATGCAGGTTGCAGGTGTTCTATGGAGGAGAGGAAGCCTCTCAACTCAAAGCCAAGGGTCCTTATCATGCAGTCAGGACACCTCACCAAGCACCTCCTCCAAGAATGCTCATTTTCTCCAAGGTATGTGCAATTTTATTACAGCTTGAGTCTTCTACAGGAAGATGCAGATTTTCTACAGGAAGATGCAGATTTTCTACAGGAAGGTGCAGACTTTCTACAGGAAGCGCAGCCTTTCTACAGGAAGCTCTCTATTTCTACAGGAAACTTCCTGTAGAAGCTCAGAACGGCCAGAATTCATTTCATGAGGAGATCTAACGGCTAAGGATCGGTTTGGACGCATGCAAGCCACTGTTGTCACCCTTGCGCAATGCTATTATCTTGTTCCACCATCCTTGTCGACATGCAGCAAAGTTACCTGCACCAGCAAAGCAGATCGATGAGTTCTCAAGAAAAAGCAAATGGTAAATAAAAAAAAAGCTAGAGATCTCACACCATATTCATCACAGTCATCCAGAAGCTCCGGGAGCGGGATCATGAGGCCATCCATCGTCGTGCAGCATGCACCCAAGGAGGAAGAACTGTTCCAAGACGTCCCGCGGGAGTCCTGTAACAGTTAAGGCTGCTAGAGTGGATACCATTCACAGCGCTGGCCATATGCAATGAAGCGTGGGCGCATGCAACCAAAGTGTCCAATCCATCGGTCAGCCTGCAAACATGAACCTCTGGGACTGTGTAAGTTCGCCAGCAGCAGGTAAAGCGACTCATCAGCATCCAAAGAACCGAAACATCGTGTGCAGCCGCGCAGGTAAGTGTCTCGACCCTTCCTTCCATCAGATTGCATGAATGTTACTTTGATTGATTGCTAAGTGTAAAGGTGAATGGGTTGAGCGGCCGTATGGCCATTTGGCCGGCCACGTCGGCCAGTTAATGGTCTAGTTCGATGTTTGGGTGGCGGCCATGACAAAGAGAATGGGCAGCATGCACGTGAGAGAAATCCCGTCGGGGAAAGAATGATTAACAAAAGAGGCGGCGGCAGATCCGCGGGAATTGATGCGGCAGCAAGTGAACGCGCAGTTGAATGATGGGGACGACGTCACCCAACGGTCCGGTGGGGACAGCTCATCCCCGCGCCACGGATTCCGCCGATTCAAAATCTAATCGGCTAGATTGCCCGCATGCATTTATCAACCACCGTTTTGAACTCGAGCGGCTATCCAGATCTTTCTGCAGTTCGATACGCCGAGCCTTTGGCTATCAGAACGCTTGTGAAGCACGCTCAGAGCGCAGGCCAACTGCAGTCATCCCGAAAATCGCGCGCTGCATTCTACAGGAACGCTGTCATTCTACAGGAACGCTGTCATTCTACAGGAACGTTGTTTCTACAGGAACGCAGTTTCTACAGGAAAGCGGGTGCCTCACGTAAAAAGGTGGCAAATTACAAAGGTAACCCTCAACTCTTCATGCAACTGGTTATTAAAGGTGGCAAAATCGTCGTCCACGGTCTGGTCATAGAAAAGTGGTGAAATTGTTGTCTGTTGTGCCTATACTGTCATTCTACAGGATGTCAGGGTAATTAGACTGTGTTAAGTTCCTCAGGGATAAATTTTGTGGGTTATGTGCATGATAGAAGCGTAATTCTACGCTTTGTAGACCAAATTTCTTCCACAATCACCACCTCTGGTTAAGGGAGCTGTGTTATCATGCCGGGTGGGTTTATTAGACGAGAACCCACTGATTCAGCCAAGTTAAGGAGAAATCAGGAGGTGGTGGAGCTCTTCACACGAGCCCAATGGATATCCTTTTGTGATAAGCTGCAGGGTTACGACGATGAAGTGGCCGAGGAATTCTTGCAGGCCCTGAGGCCGAAATCCAAGACACTGGCCACAGTGAATTTCAGGGGCCTAAGCCTCAAGCTCACCCCGCAATATATCAGTAGAATCACTGAACTTCCAATGGGTCTGCCGTGGGACAAGGAAGAACAGAAGTTGAGCCAGCAGGCCAAGAAAGAATTCTTTCCACCTGAGGAGGAATTCTCGAAGGACAAAAATGGGGTGCGAAGAACAAGTTTGTTTCCACCTTGGAACGAAGTCGGCCTACAAATCATGAAGTATATAACCTGTGAAGGTCGTTATAGCATCGTGTATGCGTATCACTTTCGGTTGCTCACTGAATTAAGGCACCGGATTGATCTTCCTGTAGAACAGAAACTGAGCATCCCTTATTTTCTGCTACAGTCTCTAATTGAGTGTGCCACAAAGCTCAAAGAAGGCATACCAGATCAGGTAGCCCACCATGGGTTGATCAAGCTTCTTGTGGAGGATGCGCTCCATTCATATAAGGTTCCCCTCTCATGGGAATCATTCAGAAATTTAACAAGAGATGGAGACATAAGGATGCTGGCTGAAGAAGGTGGTTCCTCTAGCAGTGAGGAAGAAGAATCAGAGGACAAGGGAAAGAAGGAAACTAGCCCGAGGACCCCGACCACAGTGCAGAAGCAAAAGCGGGAGAAGAAGCAAAAGGAAAAAGATGCTGAGGAGAAAGCTGACTCACCCATCTTGTCAGCAAGGGAGAAAAGGTTGCAGAGCAGAACGGACAAAGCTGGAGAGGTCCACGTCAGCCCAAGTACCTCATCAGCACCCGCAACCAAACCAAAAGGTAAAACCCCTGCAGCAAAGCAAGCCAAGGTGGCGACACCTGTCCCTACAGGAAAGCAGAAACAGGCTTCTACAGGAAGCCCGAAAACAGCTTCTACAGGAAGCCCAAAAATAGAGAAACAGGCTTCTACAGGAAGCCCGAAAACAGAGAAACAGGCTTCTACAGGAAGCCCTGCAAAATTAAAACCCAAGGAGAAGAAGGCGGGCATCCTAGAGCGGGAGGCAGCAGCTGTGCTGGCCGCCCTCAGCACGCCACCTAAGCCAAAAGAGAAAAGGAAGAGGGAGACCCCTCTATACTTTAAGGCCCGAAGAAGCGTCCGAATAAAGACAGGGAAACCTCAGCCCTCGTCCAGCAGCCCGATTGTTATTGAAGATCCCCCTACTTCTCCCAAGGAAACGTCCCCCTCAAGGATCACGGTCACCTATGAGAAGGGGAGCCCAAAGAAGACTAAATGGCAAGAAAGGTTGGACTTGTTGACTGAAAAAACGCGGCTACAGGAAGCTGAAAATGTTCTACAGGACACTCTGGCCCGTCTACAGGAAACAGAGAAGAGGGAAGGAGAAGGACCCTCATCACCACCAAGGGAGGGTGAATTGGAGCCACTTCAAGAGGCAGACAAAGAACATATACCAGAACCCAGCCCTCAGCCTAGTCTGAGTTCTTACTACACTTTTATAGAGGCAGGCAAAATCATACCGCAAAAGTTTACTGTGCCCTTATTTTTTGCATTGGAGGAGGAAAGAGTCCGTACCCACACATGGATGCAGATCGCCAAGTCAAAGGGTTTGGCGGACATAGGTCCCTTACAAGACCAACTCAAGGAGGTCAGGAGTGAATTCGACATGGCTAAACATGTGGCTAATTGCCAACGTGTGCTTCTACAGGAAGAAAACCAGAAGTTGATATTGCAGCTACAAGAGCTAAGGGCAGGGGCAGGTACATCCTCCAAAGACACCACGGAAGAACAACAAGGCAAAAAGGAGCTGACCACCACTCTTGAGGATCCAATGACACTTCTACAGGAAGCAGGACAGCAAGCACAAATTGAGGTGCAAGCTCTAAAAGAACAGCTACAACAAAAGGAAGCACAGTTGGCCTGCATGGCCAGTTGGGCCATGGAAGCAATACAGTACAGACAACCTGAAAAATCCTATGGGTTGTACTTAAAAGATCAGTGGCTGCAGTTCCAAATAAATACCTTGGCACAAAGAGGTATTTCTCAAATCCATAGCCTGCAGCAATTTTCTGAATTGTGCAGTACTAGTTCGTCAGAAGACAAAGCCAAATTAGCAGAGTTCTACCTCCACAATTTTTCTTTGCCTAATGAAGTCTCCTGGGATCCCAATATTGCCTTGGGTGATATGAAATTGATGGCATTCGCTTCCTGGTTAAACCATGAGGATCAAAGAGCAACTGAAGTAAAATCGGTCATGAACCGAGAATTGAGCGAGCCACTGTTCATTCGAGCAGAACCAGAGGATCCGGTTGCACTCATCTCAGCACACCAACAGTTGTCTACTTATCCCACAGCTTCCTTGAGATTTATGGACCAACAGGCCCAAGCCATAGCCCATTTTGAAGACATGGAAAGACTGTTAGGGGAAACTACTGCCCAAGCATGCACACGCAGATGGAATACCTTGGCACACAGTTTGAAAATCTGAGAGTACCATACCCCAACTCGGATGAGAGAAGCTTTGGCAAGGGTAAACCTTTACAATAAATCCATGCAAAGCCTCCAGGCCAGCTGGATTTGCCTTAAACTCAGCCCACCACTACTGCTAGGATCGGCTGAAGGTAGCACAGAGAAGGATGACAGTGAACAATGGGAAAAGGTGAACAGAACAGTTGGGTTTCATATCAGCAAGGAGGACATTACCACAGAGGCTTGGGATGTAAGGGAAGCAGTGAAAGCAATGAAGGATGAAGATTTGGACTAAGTTGCTCAAGGATGAGCAAATGTTTTAGCTGGGGGGTGATGATGAGCCCCAATTTTTGGTACAATTTGGGCTCACTTTGGCCTACCAACCTTGTTCAACCATTCATCTTTTATCACTTATGCATTCATTTCTTAGTATATTCGTGTTGTTTGTAGGAAGAAGGGCAGGCATTATATCTATGTGGCTAATACATGGTGATTTCAGGTTTTTGGCATTAAAGAGAGCAAAAGACCACGTAAATGGAGACAAGGAGACAGCAAAGGTGACGTTGCAGGTTTATAGGGAGGTTGTCTACAGCCTTAAATGACTTCCCTCGTAATTTTCACCTTAACTCTGAGCTCCAACAGCTCTCCCCACCGAGCTCAAAGGCAGCCAACATGTTCTAGAGGATCAGCAGTTTTACAGCAGTTTGACTTCAGTTGGACAGCCAAGCCCCATGAATGGAGGAAGCCAGCCTGATCTTCATTGTGTATAAATATGCAGGCCATAGCCTATGTTAGGAGCTTTTTGAACCTTTGGATTACTATTGTAATTTCTGAGCACGAGTTACCAGCTCGGTGTTTGTTTTTGTGTAAGCCAGTTTTGGCATGACATTAGACTTTTGATTATGAATAAAGGCAAGCAGATTTGGATCTAGTTCTGAGCTTTTAAGGGAGCTATAGCTCTCAGGTTAGGGCCCAACCTGAGAGCAATAGACCTCCTCTTCTTGTAGTGTTATTTGCCTTTCTTTCCAGCACTTTGTTTCCTTGTTTTAACATGCATTTCAAGAGCACAGTTTGTTGATGTGATTTCTTTAATGAGATTGAGTAGGTTTAGCTTATGGTTGAATCAATATTCGCTGTTTAGATTAGAATAGGAGAGTGGTAATTCATTGGAGCTCCCAAAAAAGGTTGAGAGAGACCCCACTGCCATCTCTGTTTGGAGATTGGGGTGCAGTCTACACCAACCACCAAAAAACGCAGTCTTTTACTTTATGCAAGCTGCAACACAGTCGTTTTCATTATAGATCCTTCCATACACTTTGATCTTGAGCCATACTCTTTCATCACAACTCCATGCACAACTTCTTTCCACGGTTTACATTATTGTTCATAGATTTAATAGCACAGGTAGCACAGGTTAATGAATTCTCATTTTTGGTGCAAGACATAAGCAATTTGTTTTATTTACACTGCTCCATATCATTCCATTTCCTTCTTCTTTGTCTTAACCGTGCCTAAAGCCACATCCTTGACCTCTGTTCAGCTCGTTTACCTTCCAACTCTTCCATTGCCCACATAGCTTCATTTCCTTGACCTTTCGTTGTTCTAGCCTTCTATCCACCAACCAACTTCGTGCACGCTTTCTCCATCCTATTTCTCTACTCCTGAGCCATCACCAGCTCCATCTCCATCTTACCTCTGTCCCCATACCACTCCATCACTTCACCATCACCCAAAACTCCCAAGGTAGGACATCCTGTAGAAGTTAACAGACTTCCTGTAGGATTCCTGAGTTTCCTGTAGGATCCCCTGCAGACATCCTGTAGGAGCCCACACACTCGGTTGCTGAGCATCTGAACGTGAGGAACTTATGTGGGATGATGTTAGAGATCCCCTGGGACCTCTCCTAGCCTCCCTGACCTTTCCCAAGCTTTCCTTCCCTCTGCACCACCTCTGCGCAACCAAACCCTAATAAGAACAAAATCACAATCACTCCAACCATTTAAGCAAAAACATAAAAACAATGTTCTTTTCAATGAAAGTAGTTTGATTTCATGCATTTCACATCCCTAGAAGTAATGGAATCATTTTCAGACATTTTCACTCTCAATATTGCATCATAGAGGTTAGACTAGTCAGATTAGGGTTTACTAGGGTTTCCATGTTTTGGTTGGCTTTCAGTTCATTTCTGCCAAGTAGATTAGTTTCCTCTGAGATAGCTTTCGTCCATCAGTTAGCAAGCTTGTTCTGAGAGCATATAGAAGTTGGCTTGAGCCCTAGCGGACTTGTGCCAGCTGACCAAGTGACAGCTGCGACAAGAGCTAGTACTTGTGCATACAGCACCGTCGCTTCCAAGTTTGTACGAACTACCGGGTTGATAAAATTAGAGACAGGAAGCCCCAGGAGTTGTAGCATTATTGCTACAATACTGGAGCTCACCAATACCCATGATCACACGTCTGAATTACACTCAAGAGCTTGTTCTGAGTCCATAAACATAAAAGACATTTTTAGATTTACCTTTTCCATTGTCAAGATTGACTATGTCTTTGCCAATAATATTTCCTCGTGCATTGTTCCCAAAGGCAACACAACATCCTTTATTCTATTTTAGAGAGAGAAACTTGCTTTTATCACCTTTCATGTTGTTGAGCACCCATTATTAATATACCACTAACTTCCTTGATATCGTGCATACAAAACAAAGCCACATTCTTCTTTCTTCTCTCGTATCTTGTCCTTCGAGGTCGTTGTTACTTCTTCTACTTTCTTATTATGGTTGTGAGGTTTGATTTAACTTTTTCTATGATCAACTGCTTTGTGTCCATACTTGTTGCAATTGTCGTACTCAATGAGATTCATCAGGGGAGCAAAAGAATTATTACCTCTTTCATTAATCTTTTGGAAATTTATACATTTTTCATACCTATTTTTGGAAGTCTGAAATTTTTATTTACTTCTAATTTTGACATAGTCATTTTCTAGCATTGGCTCTGTATTTTATATCTTTATGATCAAATTAGTACATGAGTAGCAATAGCCATAAAATAAATTTTGGTACATGGATGTAAAAGGAATTCTTGGAGGAATTATTATTTTGAATGGATTCCTAGGTCTTGGTTGGTATTCACTTCCTTGCCTAGTGTTGCTTTCTTTCATTTGAGAATTAGATCTTTGTTGTTCCTCTCCTTCTTTCCTATTGATGTTTTTATTGATAGAAATTTTGAGAAATTTGACATAAATTTCAAGTTAATCTTTCTTTGATGTGTTTGAACTCGATTCTCCTTTAACAGCTTCATGATAACGGATGCTAGTTTTAACAAAAGGGAATCTCTATTTGTTGAGTATATTATCTAAAATTTTAGAACTCCTTCCAAACTTCAGTGCATCATTTTCCTTTTCAAGATCATTTCTAAAGGAAACAATCTTAGCTTCTAGTTTCTCACAATGTCCTTCCTTTTATTTTAATTGGCTTTTCACCACTTCTTTTATTCTTCTTTCTTCTTCTAATTGATTGTTTAGGAGGAAGATTGATGTTTCTTTAAAGTCATGATATTTCCTTTCATACCTCAACAGTAGATCTCTTAAATTTTAATTATTTCTCCTAAGGTTTTCTACTTCTCTCAAGGCACTAATCAATTCAGATTTACTTCACCTTCTTCTTCATCTGACTTCATTTCCTCTTGTCCCTTACTATGGGTATCTATGGCCATAAGAAGCAATTCTTTAGCCTTATCTTATTCTATGATCGTTCATCCTCCTCTGTTGATGAGTTGTTTTCCTCTTTAGAATAAAAATATTTCGTATGGAAAGTCTTATACTTGATTTTCCTAGATTTTTTCTCTTTTTTTCATCACATTCATTATCTATCTTACCATAGGCTCATTTAGAAGCATAAAGGCCAGTTTTACCACAACTAAAAAGCTTGAAAGGTAGCTTACCTTTATACTCACTAGATCCTCACTTTAGCTGCATCATAAATCATGCTTCTTCCTCATTGGATTCGGATCTTGACCAATCATGATCATCATGTGTCTTTGTTGCTACTTTAAAGGTTGCTTCTCTTGAACCTACCTTCTCCTTAATGGTCCTCATGTCATAGGTTGTCAAGATACCATGAGGCCAATCTATAGATAACTTTTTAAAGGTATTTGAGTTCTTCTAGGGCTGAAAATTTTGCATTGAATCTAGAGTGGAGAGATATCAAAACCTTTTGAACTAATATAGCTTCATTAATTACTTCATCAGGATCTTTAATAGTACTGACTATCTCATCCACACGAAGGAAGAAAGTTATTATGTTTTCATCTTCTTTCATCCTTAAACTTTCAAACTGCATTTGATGAACTTGAAGTTTAGCTCTCTTTACATACTCATCTCCTTCATAAGTGCTATGTAACTTGTCCCACGTCTCCTTTTCTCATTTTTCAAGGCATAATTTTGACAAATTTTGATTTCAAGACGTAACTAAGGATAGATTCATTTCTTTTGCGGTGTAGGTGAAATCTAGTCTATCATCTTTATTAATCAAAGGAGTTTTTGACTCTTTATATCCATCCACCACTGCATCCCAAACATCAAAACCAAGAGACATTAGATATGCCCTCATTCTCAATTTCTAGAAGGCATAGTTTGTTCCATTAAATAGAGGAGATATATTTGTGAAACCACCACCCTGACTGGCCATGTTCCTTGTTGGATCTTCCTTCCAATGGTCAGATTGTTGTGAAGGAAACTATTCTAATGTTGGAATTATGATTATACTAAGAGGGGCTGGGGGGGTGGGGGGGGGAGCCGCGCTTAAATCAATATAATGGCAAATTTATCATTTTATAAACAATTCAAACCATATAAACATCAATCACATAAGAAACACATCAAAACACCAGATGTACGTAGAAACCCTTAAAGGAAAAAAAAAAAAAAACTTATTTGTCTGAATATTTTTGTAAGCACCAACTTATTATTACATCAATTTACTGGCACCAACTGGAAGGAGACACCCATCCCTTGATTTATAGGCACCAACCTGAAGGAGACACCAGGCCAATAATTTATAGACACTAACTTGAAGGAGACACTAATCCCATCTACTTTATTTATTATTTGTTTTGCTCTGATCTTAAGAATTCTACACACAACACTGATGATGATCTTCAAAATTCTATATGTTGTTATTTTCTCTATACTACTCAGCTTTTCCATTGCACTTTGTTCATTACAGGATTGGTTTGTAGAAGGGATTAGCTTCTCTCACTTGTTGTAACACTTTCCTTTCACTTTAGTACTCAATGTCATCCTAACAACATCAATTCATACTTCTTTGCATGCCACAAACTTCATTACTTTGAAATTATGTTTTGGACAGGTTCACTACACAAGCTACACGTCTTCTTCAAAATTCATCGTTAGACTTCTTCATGCTTGGCTCCATAAAATTTATAATTGATTGTCTCTACGCCAGATCTAAGTTTTGTTTCTTTCACACACTCTTTACAAATTCTAAACTAATTTCTTTATTACCAAATGGATTGATCACAACTGACACGTCATTTAATTATGATTTGGGTTGATAAGAAGTCTTGGAGCCCCATATAGGGTTTATACTATGAATCGCATAAGAAGCCTTGGGATAAAACCATGGGCTTAAGTAAATTGGTGCCCAAATCGAAAATACCATAAGAAGCTAGATACCCAGATGTTCCAACTGTAAACTTTTCATAATTGCTCAGCCCAAAGAGCTCATTAGAGAAATTTTGAGGTCTAAAATGGGTCTCAAAACAAAAATGTAGAACAAAAATTAACTTTAGAAGAACCAATAGGATTCAAGATGATGATGTCAACCATGGGGGATGATTCACCATTTTTGGAGTAAAAAGGTAAAAAGATTAAAAAATAAATAAAAAGAACTACTTTTTCAACTCATATTTTCAACTTATATCTCTACTATTTTATTCAAATTTCGAGCAGGAGCACTCGTTGGATGCAGAATTTAATTCCTCATCCAAAGAGTACCCATTTTGCATACTTTTGATGGACCCTACTACACGAAAAATGAGAAATACATGAAAAATATGGTTGAAATCAAGTTTTTTCATGTATTTCTCATTTTTCGTGTAGCAGGGTCCATCGAAAGTATGTAAAATGGGTACTCCTTGGAACAGGAATTAAATTCCACATCCAACGAGTGCTCCCGCTTGAAATTTGATTAATATCGTAGGATTATAAGTTGAAAATATTAGTTGAAACAGTAGTTTTTATTTTTCCCTCTAAAATTTGATGATATAATCTAATATTATTTTATTATTTCCACTATTATTTTGTAATATTCCTTAGGAAGCCCATTTTAGACCTCAAAATTTCTCTAATGAAACCACCAAACTCATGCAATGACCATGTGTTGTAACCACAATATAAACTAATTTCTCTAACAAATCCATAATTTGAGTCCCTTCTTAACGAGGAAACTCTTGACAATACTCAGATTCCTAGATGATAAATTGTTGACTAGATCTCGGGCTAATCCATCAAGCCCTCATGACCTTGAGCCAAGATCACATCTTAAAGGATCAATTTCGATCGATCCAGAGTCTAGATCCACAAAGAGGGTCCACTACTGTATAACTGGATGTTTGGATACTTGGGCATGCCTTTTGATGACCCTTTATCTGCAGGCTCTAAACCATTGATCCCATGTGACCACATGCTGAGACCTCAACCTTCATACCAAAATTCCACATGCTAGAAGCCCATGCATTGTTATCCATGCTAGTACCTTGGTACCCTTTTTTTGTGAACTAATGGATTGTTTAAACTATTTTCCATCCTCTGCAAGTGAAGGCCTATTTTTTGTCATATTAGATAGTAGATATAATTGTGCAATGTTATTCATCTTGGTATCTTGGTATGGACCCACCTTTTTCACGTCATTATCTACCATGTGTCATGATCTACCACTGCCAGTTGTCATCCATAAACTATCCAATTGGTCATCCAAAAAGGCCAAAAGTGAATGCCACCTATCGTCCACATGGTACCCCGTCATATTTTTTCCACATCATACCAGATCATTGGCCATTTTATGAAGTGCTTTATCAATAAATCATCTAATGTCTGATATTCTAATATGGGACCCATCACTCTTGTGTCATAGTGTATCTATGCTCACATCATACTAGGATTCTCAATCAATAAAGCATCTAGTGCCTAGTATGCATAGTATCATAAACATATCCAGTATTCACTAATCACATATTAATCATATTTTAGCAAGCATTAGTGGTTAATCATTTTCATGTCAAACATTGATACCGATTTATTCTTTTTAATACTTTAAATATACACCTAGTACCAAGTATGTATTCTGAGGACACTTAGCCCTTAGGCACCTTACCTTATCACTTCGTGATTGGGGGACACGATCACGTGCCAACCCTATTGGATATCAGAATTCCATGATCCTTTTGTTTGTGAGATAGTCAATACTCCAAGGTCCGATAGTCAAATATCTAGTGGTGGCTAAATCATTATCTCTCAAGGTTTTCCATTGTTCCTTTGCACTCTCCTCTGCTTCTTTGTGCTTGGCCACAAACTTGTCGGTCTTTTTATTAGGGTCCCCCAGACTTTGACATCAATGAAAACATAATAAAACTTTGTTCCAATCAAATCAATAAGACAAGCCAACTGACAATTAATCCTCAAGTTTATTTGGAGATTAAAGGTTTTTTGATTCCTCTATTCATGGTCAACTTTGAGTATAAAGTCAATGAAAATACCTAACTTAGTTATGTCAAGACACTTCTTAATGTTGACAAGCCAAATATTTGTAAAGCCCTTTGGGCTGATTAAATTTGTAGAAACAAACATGATGGGAATAACAAAATTGGTTTACTTTGAAGTCATCGAACTAGTCAAAATAACTACCACATATATGGGATTAATAGTGAGAAGATTGTGGGGAAGGAAAATGAAAGCCAAAATATCCCTAGAGAAAGATAAAATAAAATCATAGGGAAATGGTAGAGTAATAATCATACCTCTAGACCCTAAGGAAGGAAATCCTTGGTTGGAACCTTCAAATGAAGAATCTGACATTAGGAGGTTATATCAAGTAATGCAAGGAAAATAGGAATATTTTGAACCAAACACCAAAGGAGAACTACACCTAGGATCACTTGTCTATGGGGAAAAATTAAGATACCAAATTATATGTCTAATATATGGAAAATTGAGTCAATAGCAAGGAATTGTTGAACTATTGAAACCATACCAAGAGAGAGATTCAAGACTTCCTTCTCAATAAGAACAACACCAACTGTCTATTAAATGTTTCTCAAAATTAGAGCTTTTTAGGGTTGTTTAATAGTCTTATGTTCATATCTAATTTCCCTTACTTGGATATACTTTGAAATGCTCAAATTTACTCATATCAACTTGCATATGTGTAGATCTATCTTATTATTTTACTAATGTCTTCATAGCATTTGGAATTTCACTAATCTGTAAAGGTTATGATCTCTAGTAATTTTGTCAATATGTTGAGGTTATGATCTCTAGTAATTTTGTCAATATGTTGAGGTTATGATCTCTAGTAATTTTGTCAATATGTTGAGGTTATGATCTTTGCTAGCTTCTATGTTTTTGGAACTATTGTGAATTTGTCAAGGTTATTATTTTTTTTTATGATCAATCACGATATGTAATGTTATTTTCCTTTCTATGAAATAACTTTAAATTTGTTGAAAATGCAGCAAAAAAAGTCTCAATTTGATTTTTTTCCTTAATTAAATTGAGGAAATTTGAAATTCTACATCAGCAGACAACTTGGAGGAGTTAACTTAGCTAACACGGCTCTTGTCACTCAGTTAAGAACACTCAATTCGAGTTAATGAGTTTAATTTCAATTTGCTTGAGTTGATTCCTAAAAAATAGCAGTCTAGCTTAGTTAATTCGAGTTAAGGGCATGAAGTTCAGTTGTGTGCAATGATTCCTAAATTTTAGGAGTCTAGGTTGAGTTAATTTCAGTTGTAGCAATCTAATTTGGTTAAATTGAGTTATGGTTAGTTAAACTAGTTCTAACTGTTGGAGGAACTAGTGGAAGGTCAATTTTTGGATGTGGAACTTCAACCACACTCAGTGATCATCCAAATAACTGATCAATCAGCCTAAATTCACTCATGGATGTAGCAAATTTAAGTTACCTAGTTGAAATGGATATTCCAAGGAAGTGTACCATCATTTGTAGACTATTTTGATGTGTACAGGTGGTGCATGCAGTTAGAGGAAGGACCTAAAGCAATTACGTAGTCTAGATGAGGGAATTTCCTAATTAATAGGGGCCTAATTCCTCAAGGAACAACGCAAGGAAATAGGAGCTTGGAGGGCTTGAAAATTGGCTAAGTGTTGGCCAAAGTCAGCCAGGCAGGTAGAGAGATAGACTATACACTTGCAGGTTGTGCTCAGGCTTGAGAAATCATACATATTCATCTCTATTCTTTTATTAATGCAGTACAGATAGGAAGGGGTTTTGAGCAGTTACTTTCCCCTAGATAAATATTTGTGCATGTGTAATGTTTCCTTTTTCATGTCTATGATTTGTGTTCTAGATTGTGAATTGATTTCTGCATAGTAGTAGAGTAGCTTTGAGTCTTGTGATTTAGTAAATTTCATGAGCAGTTTCGAATCTACACATTAATTTCTACAAAATTATCATTATGGAATGGACATTATGTTTATGTTTTGCTAGTTATATAGCCATGAACTCTTTGAGAAGCAACTTCAATAATATACTTACCTCATGTCCCTTGTATTACGGTTTATATGTTTATTTTTAGAGGTCATTACCTAGCCTAAGTTCCTTTCCCAATAAAATGAAAGATATCACACAAAGAATCTTAAAAAATTATGAATAATATGCAATAAAATAGCTAAAAAACATATAATGCCAAATGAAATAACTTCTATGAAGCCTAAGAATACAACACTATTGTTTTTCTTATGAATAATATGCAATAAAATAACTATAAACATATAATGCCAAATGAAATAACTTCTATGAAGCCTAAGAATACAACACTATTGTTTTTCTTATGAATAATATGCAATAAAATAACTATAAACATATAATGCCAAATGAAATCACTTCTATGGAGCTTAAGGTTACAACACCACTGCTTTTTTTTAGATTGTATTCTTTGTTAAGAATTATGACCTTGTGGAAATTGGTTTAAAGAATATGTTCACCGACATAGCCCCTTTAAGTATATTAGGATATAATGAATAATATTGTATTCCATCATTTGTAAGCGCAATTGATATCCACTTTAGTTCCGTATGCTAAGTACATCTTAGAAAATAAGATGATATTTCAATTAATAAGATGGGCAATGAGTCCATATAGTATAATAGTACATTTCATGTAAGAACAAGTTACCACAAAGTTATGTATAGATAAACTTAGGCTAGTCACTTATGCATCAAGTCCTCA
Source organism: Pinus tabuliformis (assembly GCA_031772625.1). NCBI lineage: Eukaryota > Viridiplantae > Streptophyta > Pinopsida > Pinales > Pinaceae > Pinus > Pinus tabuliformis. The sequence goes on from CM062804.1 coordinate 371,513,099, forward strand.
TGCAGTGTAAACTTGTAAGCAAGTTCATGGTGAATTAAGGAAGGAACATTGGATGTTTGTGAAGAGAATTTTTTATAACATGCATGGTACCTATAATTATGCATATTTCTATCAATGTGATTAATGATTGCAATGAAAAATAGTTATGTGGCTACTTGATGTCCATAGATTTGTGGATGCAAGTTACATTGGAGATGTAGATAGTGAATCAACTATCAGCTATGAGTTTACAAGTTTATCTTATTTCGAGGAGTCATGAGTTGGAAGATCAAAAGATTATTTGTTGGTGGCACTGTTGGGTGTTGGAGCTAAATACATGGAATAGAAACCAATGACAAGTGGAAAGTCAAAGTGCAATGGCACTGGAATAATATTCCACTTTGTCTACAAATTCAAAGTGCGCACACACATATATTCCATGGATGGTGAACATAGGAAAGTTTCATATGCATTCAAATAGGTTGTGAGTGTATAGAAATTCGAGTAATGTCATAATTATATTGGAATGAAGAAAATCAAGAAGTGGTTTAATACAGTGAATAGATGTGTCACAGGACAATAGCTCAAGTGGTATCTAGAGGGTTTGATTCCACCTCCACCTAGGTTATATTCTCTAGAAACATGTTAACCTATGTGGAAAAAATTTGAACATGTTGAAACTCATGATAAGTAATTCATATAAGCCCAAAGAGACATGAAAATTTAAATATATTGATATTAAGGTGAACAGTGGCAATGAAAGAGTAAAGTTACATTCAAGGCACACTATTTTTACGGGAATTGAAAGACTTTCACTAAGAAACCACACACTAGATAAACCTGGTCAGTTATTTTCGAGATCAAGAGTGTTTAGATGAGTAAATGTTTATTGTTTCTTAAGACATCCTTGAAACTAGCCTTTTACAATATGTGGTGTAGATATGAAGTTCTTCAACCTATGTTATGCGGTAGGCCTCATGAAATAGGGTCGACCAAGCTGGTGGGATATTTTGATGGGGCCTCATCAAATGGTGTTAGAGGGTGTGGGACACACATTGATCTGGTGTCTAGGCAGTCCTATCACTTTAGTTGGTTTAGGGGTCTAGGTTCCAATAGTAGGGAAGAGCTATTTGCTTAATGGGAGTTACTGAGGTGTGCCAGTTGGATGGCAATTGAGGAGTTGGAGGTTGTAGGCGATGTTGTATCTTTGTAGACAGTTCTAGGTTGGGGAACTATGCCAAATCATCTAAGTAAGGTTTTGATTTAAGTGGATGACCAATTCATTAAGCCTTTAAACAAATGTAATTTCTAAGTATTTCTGAGAAAACTAAAGGGTTGGTTTTCATTCCTAACATAATTAATCTTTAAATTTATTTTAAAAGCATAAATTAAGAAGCTATATAATTATTAAACATTCGTATTGAACATCTAATTTATCATATACAGTAGATGCGTGTCGAAATTTTCTGTAGCCAACCAATACACATCCAAGAGATGATAGAAGGAAACAATCAAAAGGTTTAGAGGAATTAACTAAGACAAATTGTTCAGTTAATTAATCTCTTTTAATAAATATAATTTTTCAGGGGATTTCAGGGAGATTGGCATTCAATCTAGCCTTGCCCAAACTTTTGTTACCTTGAAAATGTGCAGAAATAAATATGAAAAACATAATTGATAACAAGGCAAACTCAAATAGATACACAAGTTGTTTAGAATGAATACTGAATCCTTCAATTATCTTCAAAAATATCTTTGAACATTACAATCATGTCACTGGTTCATTATAAGGGTTCAACCCTAACTTCTTCAAATTACCAAATACGTATATAATCTAATTCCAAAATATCTTAGATCTAAACATAAAATTTATTACAAAATGAAATAATATCTTAAATTGTTTTGGATTTACAAAAATAGAACAAGAAAGTAACTATTCTAAATTGATTCGAATAATCAGCACACAATTTAAGGGTGTTGTTTGATGATTTTTGCCTTTAACTAAAAAAATTTCTTTCTTCTCCTTTTCAACTTACTCCTCCTTTCCCTATGACTGGTCACTGAATTCCTTGCATTTTGTTTTACTCGATGAGTTCAAGTAACTTATCCCATATTTTATCATATGGGATATAAAATTTTGTTACTTTCCCATATGCCTCATCGATTTCTGTGTATTTTTCAAAAGTTGGCCTAATGATGAACAAATGGTTAATTTCATGTTGAATGAAAAGATCATAATATAGGCCTTCTAGGAATGTCTTACCATTGATTATCCCTTTGACTTTGGAAAATTTGGTTATCTCTGTTGTTATCTGATGCAATTTGTACAAATAATCTTCTAGTGGAATCAACTGGCCACTAGAATATCATAGAGTTGGAAATCCTTTTTAATGTAGAATATTGAATTTTTTGTGAAGCTTTTTAATCTGCACTTCTAATTTTTGACACTTTTTCTCTAATTGTAACATCATTTTCTTTTCAAAACTCTTCTTACCTCTAGTATAGTATCAGTTTTGTCCTCAATTCCAAATTATTTCAGTTCTTCTTTTTTTTATAATTGAGTACTTTGATTATTTTATTAACTTCTCCAGGGATGTGCTCCAAACATTCTTTGGTTCCTGTGATGACTGCTTTCGATCTTTGCACTAACTCCTCTTGTTTAAAAATGATTTGAATAGGTGCCCAAAGTTCAGTAATGGTAGAATTTATATAAACACACATCTTCTCCTTTGCCTCGGCTAATGTCTATGCAATCAATGACTCATTCTCATATTTCTCTATTTTCTTGGTTAATCTAAAAAAAAATTGAACTTCAACCAGATATGCATTGTCATCCCTTATATTGTCATCTTGAATTTTCTCGAGTTGAGTTCTGAGTTTTTCAATTTCCATATCTTTTAATGACAAGTCTCCCGGAGATTTGACAACTGCTCTGCTAAATTTTGGCCAATGAGCTCTGTCTCTATTGTGGACATTGTTGTTGTAGAAATTCTTGTTATTGAAGTTCCTATTGTAGAATTTGCTACTCCAATGTTGAGTTGTAGCTCTCTTTCCTTAATCAAATTTTCCATTTCTGCTTCCATCTTCTATATTTGTATGTTTTTCTCAACAATAATTTGAAGCATATTCTCTTTCTCCTTCTCTAACTGATTGACTTCTTGAGCCTGTGGATGTTCAGTTGTTGGCAGCCTCAACTGTTTCCTCAATGCTTGAATATCATCATTTCTTATTTTGATTATTTCCTTAGTTGCCTTTATATCTTTAGGATCTAATCCTAATTTTATAACAAAATCTTCAAGCCCTTTTATTTTAGTGTCTTTTTCTAGGGATGACATCTTTTCCAATTTTAATTGGGAATGAATGTTATTCAGAGAATCTTGTAGCTTAGAAGTTTTCATGGTAGAACTTGTCAAATATGAATATATCATTTCTCATGCTTACTTGTGAAGGTCAATTTGAACATTAGGATGTATTTGCTTGGTGTCAAATGAAAACATAGAGGTTTTGTAATCTTCAACACTTTTAAGAAAAAGCAACTTTGGTTCCAAAAATGCTAATTGGAACTGACATTTTTCACTGTCAAGGGCAGAAGGCAATCTAGTCTAAGTTGTGGAAGACTGTCTCTAGAACTCTACAAATGTGGAAGTATTTAATGCCTCATTTTTCTTCTTTATCTCTAAGAATTTTGCAAAAATACTTTTTTGTTTTGAAGAAGAAGAAGAATTCAATGTAGCTTCGAGAGTTTGTTGTAATGAAAAAGCAGATTGTGCTGATAGTAAAACTATAGTAATCTCTTCGGAAGTTTGAGCTTCTGAAGACTCTTCATCCAAATTTATAGTTTTCCTCCTTTTGAATACTTTAAATGTTGCTTTCTGTAACTTTGAACCTGCTGGAGATATACTTTCACTTGGTCTCTTTAGCTCTTTTTATGTCATCCTTGGAGTTTCCAATGTTGTTTGACTGGAAACTAGCTCCTCAACCTCCTGCAATGTATTCTCTACCCATTCTTCCTTGTTGGCATATTGCTCAATTTCAAATTTTTTGATATGCATATATGGTGCAGATTTCTGAGCAATTCTCATTGATGATATTACTCCTAATGGATCATATGACCAACTAAAACTCAACTTAAACTTCATCTGGCTTAATAAGTCATTGACTTGTTTTTCTGCAACTCTAGTGTTGACTATGAATGGACCAACCTGTGCTTTCAATTTAAACTGATCTTTTTGTTTTCTAGAAACAAAATGAACCTCATCCATGTTCATCATTTGTCTAATGTACTCGAGTGAAAAAATCCTCATGGGGAGGAACACTGGTAATTTATATGGTTGAAGCTCGCAGCCATAAATCTCGAGTTCAGTGAAATTCTGATATAAATACCAATCTCCAACTTTAGTCTTCTCACTCATATGTAAAATTCTTTTGATCTCCGTTGAAACCCTCGGGACTGTATCATTGTTTAACAAATAAGTTGTTATATACAAGAATTGATTGACAAAAGCACTCAAAGAAAACTCTTCATAGTATTTTCTCACTAAAGATGTCCAATGTATCACTAACCGGGGCTTACTTTCAACATCCATCTTTTGTGAAGGAAATTTGAATCTTTATGACTGATGATATAAGAATAAGTAAACCAAAATTGACTAATGCTTAAATGATCCTTCAACACTGAACTTTAAAAATTGATCATGAATTACATTGGAAAGAAATTGACTGTAGTTGAACATAATTGAAGATTTTTACCAGAAGAGAACATTGATAGAAAGCCCAAAATGACTTCATTAACCCATTGATCATTGGCATATCCTAACAGCAAGACACTAAGGAGATAACATGACTAGACATCTCAGGAAACATTGCAAAGGGATAAGGTGGGTTTGTTTTGGGTAATTCTAAGTTTTCTGGTAAAAATGATCAAATATATGAGCTCTCTGTGAGAAACAAAGTTTCTAATAGATTTCCATTAGATCATCAGAAAAAAAAAGGGTGTAGAGAGTTTTGAGAGTTTAGTTGGAGGGCTTGGAAAATTAACTCAGTTGTTATATGGAAAAGAGTTGCATTGTTCTGAGCGATTACAACTCTTTGGCTAGGCAGATATTGGACTACACACTAGGTGACAAATTCAGGAAAATGATGGGTTTGAGGGAAACAAAACTGAGGTGGTAGGAATTCCCAAAAATAGAAGTCATCACTTACGTCTTCGTATTTTTGAAATGCCCAATTGTGAAGTTTGTATAGGTCGAATTCACAATTGGTCTCTAGAATTTTAAACTAAGTGTCAACTAGTAGGAGTTCGTCCAAGTTAATGACGGGGGGTAGCAGAGGATTATCTACAAACATTTTCAATTTTCATTTATGGGAAGCCATCAGGAAAAACAAAATTACTAAGGATTGAGAGAGTTACCCGGAAATGATGATGGTTGGAAGTCATTGTTTGTTGGGATTTTGCTTGCAGTATCGTTCTGAGTATTACATTGACAGGGAGAATTCGAAAATGGTCGATTTGAAAGGGATAACAATGTTTTATTAGGAGCAAATAATGGTTTTTAGTTACCATAATCATTATTGGTGTGAATGATTAAATGTTGAAGAACGTTGGCGGGAGAAAATTAATGGGCAACGGTCATTTGCTAGATTTGGCGGGAGGGATAGCAATGGTTATATGTAGAGGAACCTTCGCAAATGGTAAATATAGCAGGAGATATGACAATATGGGTGAGTGGTTTTTTGGGGGGAGTAGAGATTGTAAGTGGTATTGAGTGGAGGGGGCCGCAATTGTTGGGCGCTTACCATGTATGCAAGGCGGGTTATAAAGAACCATCTTTGTGGACCTTCACCCCCCGTCTCCATTATCGTTCGGGAATGCCTGGGGTCTCACTATTTGCCTGGAACCGTTGATATCAGCGCGTTAAATCTTAGCCGTTGAACAATACGTGCTTGTTAACCATTTGTGGAAGGAGATCACATCACCTTATTACAAATCCACAATTTATTTTAAAAAATGAAATATAACAAACTATAATAAGCACCATTTAAGTGTATACGCTTTCCAAAAAGTGGAAAATTCTTTCTTTTTTTTTTATTATTTCCCTTTCACATATTTCTTTTTCTTTTCATTTTTTTTATTTTCTCTTTTTTCTCTACATTTTATTTTTATTTTATATTTTGAAAATGCAGGAAAAATATAAAAGATATTACGAGGTAAAAATAAGTTACAACAAACGACTCTATAATAGTAATAATGGTAACTGAATAGTCATAGGGACATAGTAATTGAATAGGCGTAGGGACGCTCTACATTTGATCCCCCATCTTTTCCATTGCAAACAACAAATCAGTGACCTTAAGGGGACCTTTAAGTACTTCTCCTTTGCCCACACGAGAGGTTGACCCCCTGTCTAAGTGTGGGTGCACTGATATGCCAGGTGTAATATGCTATAAGGCTTTCTTTGAAGGTAGTCTTTTCAGCTCGGGCTTTTTCATCCTATAGAGGCCAATGCTTCTTTGCCTGTCTTCCCCTCTGTCCCAATGGAAAATCTCTTTTCTTTGGTTATTTTCCCGGTAGCAGGGACATAGCATGCATGTGCTCCTTTTTTGCTACATTCCCCAGTGTTGGTCCATTAACTGTTTCTCTCGTGATTTCTTGGGTTTTTGTTTTTGTTACCCAAATCACTGCTTTTGTAGGGAGACACTCGTTTTGGGCAAGAGCTAACCAGCCATACATTGGGTATTAAATGCCCCTATGTAGGCTGGCGCATCTATGTATGTGAGCGGGTCATGGGCTCATGGTCGGCTTCCTTGCCGAACTTTCGGATGACCGCCAAAACAGGCAAGAGCTAACCAGCCATACATTGGGTATTAAATGCCCCTATGTAGGCTGTCGCATCTATGTATGTGAGCGGGTCATGGGCTCATGGTCGGCTTCCTTGCCGAACTTTCCGATGACCGCCAAAACACCTCATCTTGCATCCATGCCAACCCATGCGTACACCTGTACCATTTCAAACCTCCTCGGTTTTCGGTTTTCGTTTTCATTTCCAACCGATGTGTTGGTCGACTACTCCGTCTCTCTAACGGCGTTCGTCTCCGTCCCATTCCTTTTACATATAGTAATATAAAGCAGGTTTTTGCGATCCGTGTGACAGCGGACGAGGATCACAACGTCAACCGTCGATTAGAAGTAGAATTTGGACGGTAGAGATCTGTGGCGCTGTGGGATTGCAAATAAAAAAGGAACTCGGTTCTAGGACAATGACAGAATCCTTGTTGTGTGTTTGAATTTGCAGAGTAGAGGAAGAGAGACGGCGAGAACAAAGCGGACGGAGAGCTCAGGTTTGGGAGGACGTTAAATTTTCTGAATATTATTGTGATTTGCTTACTGCGATTTTCTGATAACATCCCGATTTTCTGATTTTCGCCTGGGTTCTTCATCCCGTTTCGCTGGTTAGCTCTTGCCTTCAATGAACCGAGGCAACTACCCAGAGAAATTAGTGTGAAAGAATTTACGATGTGTGCATCAATGTTATTGACAGAACGGCCATGAAGTACATCCATAAAGCAATCAAATAATACCAGAAAATCTCCCGCAATATAGCTCCTTTTTCTACCAAAATATAATATACGTTTACATGGAGAATATTGAAGGTGGGAAGACATACAACGAATATGTGAGTGTGTAGCTTCGCCGAGACCATAGCAGTGAACAAGGTTAGGCATATGACCATCTCCACAAATCTGGCTGTAAATGGCTGCGCGGACAGATGCTGATTGAACGCCTCCATTGCCTATAGATTGATTCACCAGAACGATCCGAACTTGAAACTGCACAGAATTGAATTGACAGTCGAAGAGGAAGGGACGAGATAGGCATGGATCACAAAATTGCCGAGATCAAGTATTTATAATTATCAATTGAACTCACTTCAGTTCAGTTTGGTGATTGGTCTATGTTCGAATTGTTAAAGTCATTATAAAATCACGGCAAAAGCTGGTGAAGCTGAAAGTCGTTACAAAAAGGCTAAAATCGGTGAGCTGAACTCCAGATTAAAGATGAAAGCACACTCAAACCGTTGTACAACATCCGAAAGGTCTGTTCACTCGATGACGGCACCACCCCAGGGAATCGGGAATCAATCATCTGACCTGCCATCCATATATTATCTTTGGTGGAGACATGAAGACTATGTTCATAGTCTCTCTAATCATTTCTCCCCATTATTAATTATGTGGAACATCATGTACTGCAAGAAGCAACAACGAAAGCTCCACTAAGATTGTTACGAAATTTTGTGTGCACAGAGAGGGTTTAAATATCTGATTAATTATATTGTTTTAGTACGTTGAAATATCTTTGTAAAGAAGCGTTGATTTTAAGTCCGATCATAATAATTATTCTTGTAAGTTAATTATTCTTGTAAGTTAATTGTAAACCAATAGTGCATTCAAAATAATTATGAAACGACCCATGATCATTATGGATGGTAAGGAAATAATAATAAAGAATTTAATGGATGGTAAGGAAATAATAATAAGAATTTAATGGAGAGTAAAGAATTTAATATGATGTATGGTTTTTATTTAATTAAAATGAGAAGTTAATATAAGGTATATTTTTTACTATAAATGAATTTAAAAGTACTTAAAAAAATTGTATTTAATTTAGAAGTATTTAATAAATTGTATATAACTAATATAGATTTATCTTAACCCTAGAGGGATCAAATCTCTCTAGGTGCAAATTTTTCCTCAAGTTTTCCACTCAAAAAAGAAGTTTTCACCTCAAGAGAATTGATCCCTCTCGCCGGTTGATAGATCTCGGGTTAAAATGGGTCTATGTTTGTTTTAGTCATTATCTCCCTCTCTATCTCCTTCTCTCTCTCCCCTTCTCTCCCCCTTAATCTATGTGTCTCGCTCTCTCTCCCCCTCTCTCTCTTCCCTCCTCTCCTCTCTCATTCACTCTCTCTCCATCTCTTCCTTGTCACTCCCTCTCTCTCTCTCCAACTCTATCTCTCTGTGTCTCTGTTCTTCCCTCTCTCACTCTCCCCCTCCAAATCCATCTCTCTCCCTCCCTCTCTCCCTCCCTCTCTCCTTTTCTCTCACGAGTCCTCTCTCTCTTCCTTCCTCTCTCTCTCATCTCCCACCTCCCCCTGTTTCTCCCCCCATCACTCTCTCTCCCCCCCCTCCAACTCTATTACTATCTCCCTCACTCTCTCCCTCTCTCCACCCTCCCTATCTCTCTTCCCTTCTCTCCCTCCCTCTCTCTCCTCTCTCCCTCGCTTTCTCTCCATCTTTCCCTTTTCACTCCCTTTCTCCTTCCATATCTATATATATCTCACTCTCTCTCCCTTCCTCGTCCTCTCCCTCTTTCTCTCTCTTCCCCTTCTTTCCCTTGTCACCTTCTCTCTCTCCAACTTTCTCTCTTGATGTCTTTCTTCTTCCCTCCCCCTCCAACTCCGTCTCTCTCACCCTCCTTCTCTCCTCTCTCCCAAGTCCTGTATCATTTCCTTCCTCTCTGTCCCTTTCTCTCCCACCTCCTTCTGTCTCCACCTTTTCATTATTGGGATGAGGAAAATTTCACGAATATTTGTAATGCTTTGGGTCAATATATTGATTGGGTCGAGATATAAGAAGGAATGTGATATTTTGTTTGGATTTGTGTTGAAGTGAATCTATATAAGGGGATACCAATAGCAATCAAATTGTAGCTAGACAATTGGATTCATTATCAAGGGGTACATTAAGACCAACTACAATTAAAATATAATATTTTCCATGAATATGGGCATTTTTCCGTTAGATTTCCAAGGAAGGAAGAGACCTAGAAAAACAATCAAGAGGGTGATTAATGGCAGCAGCTAAAACAAAGAAAGGGAGCTTGGAAGGAGAGTGTGGCTACAAAACCTTAGGAAGGAAATGGATCAAGATCTAAATCCCCTTATTCTCCAAAGAAATTAACCACTATAGATGAAGGATCTTCCACAAGTAATCTCAAGGGCCCTAGAGGGAATAAATTTGAAGCCTTGAACCTGGTATATGAAAATGGGAAATTCTGGATTTGACCCATTAAGAGATTCCTCTAGCGGAATCTCATCACATGAGCTTTGAGCATCAAATTGTTGAGATGCATCCCTTAGACGATATCCCTCTTTGTGAACAAGTCAATACAAACAAACACACTAAAATGGAAGAGGAGGAATTATTTCACTCCACAAAAAATACAAGAATCCCACAAGGATCTTCTACCTTTGGATCAACAATTGAAAATTAGAAGGTGAAAGGAAAAGTAGAGAAAAACCACACGGAAAGAGGGCCAGCAAACAAATCGACATGTGAGAAGCACGCATGTAGATAAAGATAATGATTTGGGTTCCCAAAGGTCATTAGAAGAAACATTCCTAAAGATTCTCAAGCAAACCAGAAAAGGAATTGGCCATGCCCCTCTTCAAGGGGGCTCTAAATCTACAAGTAAATGATGAAAGTCCACTCCTAGAACTACAAATAATTAGGGTCAGAAAAAAGAATGGTTGAAGTTAAGAGCCTGGTTATAAAATAAAAACCCTTGGCCCTCCTTCTCCAAGAGACTAAATTGGGAAAACATGATGTTATCTGAAAATGTTCAAATTTATTGAAAGGGTGTGAACTTCAGATAGTAAATTCTCATGGAGCCTCACGAGGTTTGTGCATTGTGTGGTCTTCTCTTAACTTTCATTTTCTCTCTTTTCAATCCACTATTCACTAGCTCGTGGTTCAACTTTTGAATTTACATTCTCAAAAGATATGTTGTTTCTTCAATATTTATATGCTACTCCATTATCAAGAAAAAATAAAACGTTTATCTTCCCTGTAAATGCTAATGGACTTTTATTGGTGCCAAGACTGTATTTTTAGAGACAACATTAACACTACTCTCCATCTGTGGGAAAGAAAGGAAGATCCCTAGTTAGATACCCTTTTCAAGAGCAGATGTAAGACCTTATCATTAGATTAGGCTTGATAGATATCAAGACTCAAGAAAACAAATATATGTGGAGTAATAAAAGGATATGTCTAAGTCACATAGCTACAATATTGTATCACTTTCCTGTAGCCATTCCTTCCTTAAATCAAAATCTTCATGTTTACTCTAAAATATTGTCTTGGAGTGGTTTTAATCATTGTCCTATTTCTTTAGAAATTCAGACTATATTGGATTATGGCCCTTTACCTTTCATATTTAATCCATTGTGGTTGCATAAGCCTAGATTTTGGGAACTTGTTTGAAAATCTTGAGGGAAATGAATAAAACAGGTTATCCAATTTTTATTTGGGAACAAAAAATTAAATATCTAAAAGTGATTTTAAAACAATGGGCCAAGCAAAATGCTTCAAAAATAAAAATTCAAGATCTTAACACAATAACAAGTGGAGCAACTCCCCATTTACAAGGAGATCTTGGTGGAGGAAAATCAAACTTTGATAAATATCACAATGCTATTAGAGAAGAAGAGGAAGAATGGTGACTCAAATCCCATATCTTGCAGCTTCAAGTAGGAGATAAAAATACAAAAAAATAATAAATATCATCCCACAAAAAGAACCTTGAAAAATAATATAAATTCAATATTTGTGGATGGGATATTTCTCACAGATCAAAGAGGAGATCATTCATCCCTTTCATTCTCTCTATGAATAACTAGGTAGCTAGGAGGATAGTGTTATGTGTGATATGCTGGAAAATATTCCTCATCTAGTTTTCAAAGAGGATAATGAGGCTTTACTACTCTCTATTACATAAGAGGAGGTATGGAATGTCTTTCTTTATTCAACCCAGATAAACCTCTAGGTCTCGATGGATTCTCAACACATATTTATCAACAATGTTGAGATATCATTAAATTTGATCTTTGCATAATGATATATTATTCCATCAAGAATAAGTGTATTGAAGATGTTGGTTCAGGTGCACAGCAAAATTAAATAAACACAGAATTAACACAGCAGAACAATCAAGCACATAGGAGACAATTTTTAACGTGGTTCACCCAACCAATCTGGGCTACGTCCACCAAACATAGGCATCAGGAATTTATTAATCAAATTGGAGATTACATCAAGAAATCCTCACACTCTCTTAGCAAACATCTGAATGGTTGCCTGTTATATAGCCTAGAGAATCTAACAGCCTCATTAATTCCCTCACATCAAATATAGGAGGCATTAACTCCCTCCCAACAACCTGGAGTTAATCTAGGACCTGAATTCCTATTGTTGTCACCAGTTGAGATTTTTTTCCTATTTCATTACAAACAGAAAATCTCAACAGAAGAGGGTGTCAACTCATCCTTTCTCACTTTTGTCCCAAAATAGGTCAACCCTTCCTCCTCCTCTTGTTTTATACCTATCTCCCTTCGAAATTTTTACCTACAAGTTAATTTCTAAAATTCTAACATTGTGAATCAAGCCTCTCTTATCAAATTTGATATTAGAAAACTAGGGAGGATTTGTAGGCAACATACAAATTGAGGAGAACATAGTCCTTGTCCAAGAAGTGATCCATTCAAGTAAAGCTTGACATGAAAATGGGATGATTATTAAATTAGACACAGCTAATTCTTTTGATTGAGTTTTATATAAGCTTCTCTTTGAAGTTATGAGAACATTTGGGTTTGAGGAATAAATGTTACAATCGCTAAAAAATTTCATTTCAAACAATTGAATCTCTTCTTTGGTCAGTGGGAGACCCAAAAATTTTTAGAGCTTCAAGAGCTTTGAGACAAGGCTATCCTCTTTCCCATTTGTATTTATCATAATGGAAAATTCCTTGAGTAGAAGGTTAGGCCTTGAATTGTCAAGATAAAATATTATAGGTATTTGCCTTGGTCCAAGTATTAAAAATATAAATCATGCTCAATTTGTTGATGACACTTTACTATTTGGGGGTGACTTAGTTATTATAGCTTCTAGGTTTCTTCTAGTTCTGAATAAATTTATTAAAGTATATAGAGCACATATTAATAAAGGTAAAATTCAAATATATTGATGGAATGCCAACAAATCCCTCATCACCCAAATCAAAACTATGTTGGGATTTTCAACCTTGGTAGGAGTTGAAGTATTTAAGTATTATTATATTCCTAAATTCCCACTTCTAAAACTTGGGCTCCAATTATTTCAAATTCAAGTATAATTTTGACCAATGGAGAGCTCATTGGCTTAATCCAGCTAAATGTGTGGTTCTTATTTAGGTTGTTTTGTCAGCACTTCCCATGTTTCAATTCTCATCCTTTTGAGCTCCATTTGGAATTCAAAATCTAACGTTTGAAAATATCCACAAATTTCTATGGCAAGGAGGAAAATCTAACATCAAAAAATTTCATCTAGTCAAATGGCTCATTATTAACACTCCCAAATTACATGGTGGATTAGGTATTACAGATCCATCACTAGTGAACACAGTGATTGGGGAAAATTTGGTTTGTAGGTTAACATCTCATTCTAATGATTAGTGGAAGAAGGTTCTTAAATTTAAATACTTTTATGGGGATTGGGTTATCCCATTTGGGATTAGGGAGGTTCCCCCATTTATAATATTTTGTCTTCAACTATATTAATCGTTAAAGAGCATCTAACTTGGATTCCAAGTAATGGAATGAAGATAAGTATCTAGAGCAATGGGATCCTCAATAGCCCTCCACTAGAATAAAATCTAGAATCTAGCTCTCTTCAAGATTGGTTGTCCTCCCAAGATAAATATTCACTTCCAAACATCTCTTGTTGGATGCACAAAGGTAGGTGGAAAGGATGGGGTATTCTAATTGTACCGTTTGCCTTGAAAAAATTAGCTTGCTTGCTAGAAAACATGCTTTCTCGTTTTTCTCTTGGGCATAATGAGGATGAAGGCACAAGAGGATGGCAAGCCTCTGAAATTTCTCCCAAACTAGGATGTCTCCAACTACTATTCCCAAAATGAATCCCTCCAAAACCTCACATGGTGAAATATTTGGACTCAAAGTAGTCACCCTAAAATTAATATATTTGCAAGCCTTTGAAATTTCTGCCAAACAAAGATATCTGCAGCTATTTTTCCCAAAATGAATCCCTCCAAAATCTCATGTGGGAAAATATTTTGACTCAAAATAGTCACCCTAAAATTAATATATTTGATGGAATTTATTTCATTAGGATATCAATATTGGAAATCTGAAAAATAGGGGAATAATTGGTCCTTCTCGGGTACCCTCTTTTTTCTTCTCAGGAATAGTTTATCTCTCATTGGTCTTGGAATTTGTTTTCGTTTATTTGGTATGGAAGCATAATTTGCATCCTATGGAGGATAGACTAAATTGGATATCCAAAATAAGTGGTTAATTCACCTCTTGGGATCATCATTATTTAGGATCAATGAAAGTTAAAAATGTCTTCAAGAATCTTTGGGTTTCTTTCCCTAAATATATTTGGTGGAAAGTATAGATAGCTAGAGATAAAAGTATCTTTCAAGATTATAAATTCTTTCCACATAGTGCAGCCATCAATTCCCTATCTATTTTCAAGTAATTTTGGTCTCATAAATATCAACCATGACCTTAATCCAATTCATTAGATAAGCAGTAATTTGGATATCTTTACAATCTTTGTAAATATAATATATAAATTTAAAATAATATATTACATGATTTTTTAATAATTTGTTTAAATGTTCTCTAGATGGAGTGATCGAGATGCGAGGTGGTGGTGGGCAGGCTTCTACCATTCCACCAAGCTACATGTTAGTGGGAGGTGACAGCATGCCTCCTTAACAATATAAGCAGTTGCATGTAAAGTGCAGAGGATAGTCTCCTGAGCCACCACTAGGTAACCTGAACAAAAAATATTTTATACCTTTCCAACATGAGAACGATGGAAAATCATATAAAATTATTTGGAAATGACTCTGATGTGGATATCAAGTCACCGATCGATCATGTCATACAACCTTAGCTAATCAATTTTTCATTCTATAGACATCAAGTGGTGAGTATCAGTTCCAAGACTTTGATATGTGGAATAATTTTACATCATTTTCATCATTTCTTATTGATCAAGGATGTGTTACAATGAATTAATAGGTGGTTGGGGATCTTTTAGATCTCTCAGTTTAACAATTCTTATTTACATTATTGCAATGGATAACACACATTCCTCTCTCACATTCCATCTAGTTTGTAAATTAGGTTTCTCGATACTCAAGATCCTCTTATGGGTGGGATATGAAGGAAAAGAAAACACAGTCATGTTGTTTCCCTCACCCCCTATGTAATTTTTCTTCACTCCAAGTTTCTCAATACATTCCATCTTGTCTAGATGAGATCAGGGAGAAAAAATTTCTTTGAACGTAGTCTTTTCAGTTAACCTTATACCTCCTAGGAAAGTCGCCCATAGGAGTGTAGGTTTTAACCCTATACAATTAATTGTTGTAAACAGATTCTTAATTAAAGAAGAAAATATACAATGGAAAACACACAATTTACACAAAGATTTTATATTGAAAATCAAAACCTGGGAAAACTATTAATATTTTTATCATTATATAAGTTTTGTAGAGTATTACAATATAATATACATATTGTGGCATATGAACCACAAATTGAACCATAGATCCATAACCAAAACTAAAAAAACCATGAGAAAAACCATCATGCACCACATAACCACTTTTAGCAAAATCTATGTCCAAAACATTGCCAAAATGGATGCAAAAAAACCACCCAAAAAATTTCTTAGGGTGCTGCCCTAAATCCTATGTAGGGGCTTCCCAACCCCCTCGGACCCCATTTTGTTCCTTGTGCATATAATTCATGCAAATAATGTAACGCATACACAACATTCTCACATATGTTGTTTTATTTGCATATAGGGGAGCATAGGACTACATAGTGAAAAATTTAGAGCGGTGACATCTATTGTTTGTACATAGTAAAGAATTTTTAGCACTCACAAATTTTGTTAATCCATCTACAACATTCTTCAAAATGTCCACCGTTTCCAACAACACCTTCTTTTCTTCAATCATATCCCTCACAAAGTGATAATGAACATCAATATGATTTTTCTTTGAATGATAAGTAGGGTTCTTCACTAAGAAAACTACACTTTGGCTATCACAATCTATCATTATAGCTTGTTGTACCAACCCCATACCTTAACACAATATCTATAACCAAACTACTTCCTCACTTGTATGAGTGGTTGCCATGTATTTATCTTTTGTGGTTGAAAGAGCCATTACAATTTGTTTCTTTCTCATCCAATTGATATCTCCTCCAAATAGGTTGAAAACATATCCACTTGTAGATCTTCTACAATCTAGATCTCTAACCTAGTCAGCATCAACAAAGCCATGTATGCCCAACACTCTTTCTAGTCCTAGTCTTCCTTAGTAGAAAAATCCTTAATCAATAGTGCCACATAGATACTTGAAAACCTTCTTTACTATTGTCCATTGATCTTTCCATGGTTTTGACATATACCTATTAAGTACTCCCACTACATGTGTAATGTTTAGTCTTCTAGAACCATCATGTACATCAAACTTCCAATCGCACTGGCATATTATCCAGGGTTCCTCTTCCTCTTCTTGTGTCTTGGGACACTAGTCTACAAATAAATTTACACCTACATGAACAGTTACCTTCATTGATTTACTTTCCTACATATTAAACCTCTACAATATTTTATTGATACACTTCCTTTGATTTAACCAGAGTTTCCTCATTACCTGAACTCTTTTAATTTGCATTCCCAAAATGAAATTTACAACACCAAGATCCTTCAAGTTAAATTTAAAAGACAACTGGTTTTCACTTCCTATATGATTTTCCTTTCATTTCCAATCAATATCATATCATCCACATACAATATCAAATAAATAATACAATCACCAACTAATTTAAAATACACTCAGTGATCCAATTTGCTTCTTATGAAGCCAATTCCTTGTATTTATGTATCAAATTTTTTATACCAAATCCTGTGCGATTTCTTCAACCCACACAAGGAAATTTTCAACCTTCATACCAACACTTTGTTACCCTTTACTGCAAATCCTTTTGGTTATTTCATATAGATCTCTTGTTCCAAATCCCCATGTAGGAATGATGTCTTCACATCTATTTTTTCTACCTTACTAAAACAAAAGCAACAACAACAAATAAAATAAATATAATATAAGCTAACTTTGCAATTAGATAAAATATATCACCAAAATCAATTCCCTACACCTGAGAATATCCTTTTGCTACCAATCGAGCTTTTTATTTCTCCACAATGCCTTCTACATTCAAGTTCTTCTTAAATGCCTATTTGTTGCCAATGCGTTTTCTTCCAACTAACAAATCCACTAGATCCCAAGCCTCATTTTGGTCTAAGGCTAATATTTCTTCAACCATGGCAGTTTTCTAGATTTTTCCATCATTTGAATCCACTGCCTCCCTAATAATTCTAGGCTCATCATCAGTAAATTACTAACAAAGAAAAATTAAAGAAAAAATCAAGCTGAGTATTCCTTTCTGGATGACTTCTTTCTTGAACTAATCTCCACACAACCGGAGTATGTGGTTCTTCTTCTTCTAATTCATGTTCTTCTATAGAGTCTAAATCATCATCCTATAGTTCAAAATCGATCTTCTTTTGTTCTTCCTCCCTTGGTAAGACTTATTTTTTGATAACATATTATACTTCTCTAAATACCACATCTCAATTGTACAAAACCTTCTTTGTTTCTAGGTTCCAAAGATTGTAACCTTTTAAACCATCTTTATAACCAATAAAGATGCACTTTTCAGATTTTCTATAAAACTTAGTTATATTTTCCTTTGGAATATGTACATATGCATCACAACCTAATATCTTCAAATGTGTGTGATATGGTTTCTTTCTAGTCCATACTTCATGTGGATTCTTATCATACAACATTGATGAGGGTGATCCATTCACTAAGTAACATGCAGTATCCAGTACCTCTACCCAGAATTCCTTTCCTAACTGAGAACCACTGAGCAAGCTCCTGTATTTTTGCATAAATGCCTTATTCATATTTTCCACAACTCATTCTATTGAGGTTTGTATGGGTTAGTATTATTCCTTTCTATACCACGCTTTTCAAATAACTCTTCACATTCTTTCCCACAGTAATCAACACCTATATTTTCTTCTCTATCTGATTCTACGCTAGATTTCTAAATTCTTTAAATGTGTCAAAGACTTCATATTCTTTCTTGAGGAAATATATCCACATATTTATTAATAATTCATCTATAAATGAGACACAATACACATATTTACCCAATGATGGAACTGGCTCATGTCCAAACACATCCTTATGCACTAGTTGTAGTATTCCTTATGCACTCTTAGCACCAGAGAAGAATCTCACCCAATTCTGCTTCGTAAATAAATAATGTTCACTGAAATCAAAATACAGAGAGAAATTAGACATATTTTCTACCATACTATTTCCATGCAATACTCAAAGTCCCTTCTCTCCTATGTGTCTCATTCTTTAATACCACAACATAGTCTTGTCTCCTAAAGCTGCAAGAGTTTTTCTTTCTTCTAGTCCACTCTTAGGAATAATGGAACTATTGCACCCAGCACTAAGAGTGCTTCCAAACAACTTATACATAATTTCAATCTAAAATCCCCTCAGCAATACCATTTCTCCTTGAACCATCCCGCAGGTATACTTTTCAAACATTATTTTTATACTTGCATCACTCATCTTGCTTACAAAAATTAAATTTCTAGCTAATCCTGAGATACACAAAACACCAAGAACTGTCCTAATAATTTCATCCTTCATCTTCAACTTGAATTTTCCTTGTCTATGATTTTGGCTCCTTATTTGTCTCCTAATAAAACATCACCACCATCAAATCTTTCATACTCACAAAACCACTCCTTGTGAGGAGTGATATGAAAAGGTGTTCCTAAGTCAATATGTCATGCCTCATCAGCGACCTATGTACTTGAAGAATCCAAGTACGCATTCCCTCCTTCATCTAAGGGTTATTTGCTTCTATAAAAGGAGAATCTTCAGATCCATTCCCTTTCTCTACAATTTTGGATCTACAGTATTTCTTGTAATGCCCTTATTTTCCATATCTCCAACATACCTTTATGAACTTTCCTAGAGATTTCTATCTTCCTCTAGATTTAGTTCTTCCACTTGAGGACATTTTCTATTTTTATTTTGGGAGAATCCTCTTACATATAAGGAATCCTAATTTTTGATCTCCATGTTTTTCTATCCCATCCCCTCCAATAATGAGGATGAGATTATTTTATCAAATTTTGAAGTAGTTGCATTACTACGTATGGCAACAACCAGACTATCCCACAAGTTTGGTAGAGAACATAACTAAATAATTTACTTATCCTCATCTAAAATTTTAATATCAATATATGACAATTGAATCACCATATTATTGAATTTGTTCATATTTTTTTTCATCGAGACTCCATCCTTCATCCTTAGGTTATATAGTTTTTTTCTGTGGGAACAATTTGTTCACTGGGGACTAAGACTAATACAAAGCCCATAACTTGTTCCATAAGTCTTTATTGTTGCTTCCACTGACACATTTAGTAATATTGAATCTAAGAGACACAATTTATTATGTCCTTTACCTTCCAATCCGGATTCCTCCAATCTTATGTTCACATCCCCATTAATGCAATACCTAGATCCATAGTGATCCACTTATCTTTGTCCACCAACAATTCTTCCATTATGAGCTTCCATAGGTAAAATATTTTCCCAATAAATTTCTCAATCTATATTTTTGAATTTCTCACCATTTATTTTCACCAAAAGAATCACTTGCATAGATCTCCCACTATAATTGGGTCTACCATGGTTCGAGCCAAACACCTTAGCCACAAAGGCATCCCCTTGTATCCAAAAATTCTCTCATAACAAATGTAGGTTTTAACCCTGTACAATTAGTCATTACAAATAGATTCTCAATAAAAATAGAAAACATCCACTGGAAAACATACAAATTTACATATAAACCTCTATTTTTAGGAAATATAAAATATTTACTTCGCAAAAAATTATTAAAAATGTTTATATTATTTTAAAATTTTGAATTTTGAATTTTGAATTTTTTTATAAATAAGTTTTTTTCCTATTAAATTGATACCATATTACATAATATCAAATTCCTTTTGTTGTGGTCTACTATATTGAAAACCACAACAACAATAAAAGTTAATGTTGTTTATCTGAAATGTCCAATATACTAACTAGATATATACAAAAGGATATCATAACCAAGACTTGATTATACAATATATTACGTCACTTGGGCTCTAATTCCACAAGTAAATGATGAAAGTCCACTCCTAGAATTACAAATAATTAGGGTCAGAAAAAAGAATGGTTGAAGTTAAGAGCTTGGTTATAAAATAAAACCCCTTGGTCCTCCTTCTCCAAGAGACTAAATTGGGGGAACATGATGTTATCTGAAAATGTTCAAATTTATTGAAAGGGTGTGAACTTCAGACAATAAATTCTCATGGGGCCTCACGAGGTTTGTTCATTGTATGGTCTTCTCTTAACTTTCATTTGCTCTCTTTTTAATCCACTATTCACTAGCTCGTGGTTCAACTTTTGAATTTACATTCTCAAAAGATATGTTGTTTCTTCAATATTTATATGCTACTCCATTATCAAGAAAAAATAAAACGTTGATCTTCCCTGTAAATGCTAATGGACTTTGATTGGTGCCAAGACTGTATTTTTGGAGACAACTTTAACACTACTCTCCATTTGTGGGAAATAAAGGAAGATCCCTAGTTAGATCCTCTTCGACTGTCAATTCAATTCTGTGCAGTTTCAAGTTCGGATCGTTCTGGTGAATCAATCTATAGGCAATGGAGGCGTTCAATCAGCATCTGTCCGCGCAGCCATTTACAGCCAGATTTGTGGAGATGGTCATATGCCTAACCTTGTTCACTGCTATGGTCTCGGCGAAGCTACACACTCACATATTCGTTGTATGTCTTCCCACCTTCAATATTCTCCATGTAAACGTATATTATATTTTGGTAGAAAAAGGAGCTATATTGCGGGAGATTTTTCTGGTATTATTTGATTGCTTTATGGATGCACTTCATGGCCGTTCTGTCAATAACATTGATGCACACATCGTAAATTCTTTCACACTAATTTCTCTGGGTAGTTGCCTCGGTTCATTGAAGGCAAGAGCTAACCAGCCAAACGGGATGAAGAACCCAGGCGAAAATCAGAAAATCGGGATGTTATCAGAAAATCGCAGTAAGCAAATCACAATAATATTCAGAAAATTTAACGTCCTCCCAAACCTGAGCTCTCCGTCCGCTTTGTTCTCGCCGTCTCTCTTCCTCTACTCTGCAAATTCAAACACACAACAAGGATTCTGTCATTGTCCTAGAACCGAGTTCCTTTTTTATTTGCAATCCCACAGCGCCACAGATCTCTACCGTCCAAATTCTACTTCTAATCGACGGTTGACCTTGTGATCCTCATCCGCTGTCACACGGATCACGAAAACCTGCTTTCTATTACTATATGTAAAAGGAATGGGACGGAGACGAACGCCGTTAGAGAGACGGAGTAGTCGACCAACACATCGGTTGGAAATGAAAACGAAAACCGAAAACCGAGGAGGTTTGAAATGGTACAGGTGTACGCATGGGTTGGCATGGATGCAAGATGAGGTGTTTTGGCGGTCATCGGAAAGTTCGGCAAGGAAGCCGACCATGAGCCCATGACCCGCTCACATACATAGATGCGCCAGCCTACATAGGGGCATTTAATACCCAATGTATGGCTGGTTAGCTCTTGCCCTCGTTTTGTCTAATTATATGGGGCTTCCTTGATTTGTGCTTAGAAATTCACAGTTGTTACACTCAGGACGAAATTCTACATTTTTCAGTCATTACCAGAAGAAAAAAAAAAAGAAATTTATTTCCTGTCAGATTCGGAAAGCCAGAAGATATAGAACTATGCTACTGTAACTACCTTTTATCTAACCAAAAGAGTTGGTTTTCTATTTTGAAAATTGTTATACCTTTTATCTAACCAAAAGAGTTGGTTTTCTATTTTGAAAATTGTTATGTGGTAGGCCTTGCAAAACCATTATTGAATGCAATCACTATTGCCAGAACACCTGTCACTTTGGAGAGCATTCAAACCACATATTCTACCAATCCAATTTATCAGTCCAATTTGTATTCCGAGATTGCAGACATGAGGGGCCCCATGGCTCTCATTTTCAATGGAAAAATTCAAAGGATCTATTAAGAAAGGGACAAAATGAGCAAGTTGCATCGATACACTATTTTGACAGCAAGAGTTTCAGTTAGGCTGTGCTGACGGGTTATGGGAGCCTTGGGGGGTGGAGAGGCTCATTTTCAAGTCCACAAGTATATGGTGTTGCACACAAATGACTCGTTCGATACAAGGATTCTCTCAAAATATGAGACCATGATCCATGTGTGATTGTGCATGTTGCCACGTTGTTTTGTAATGACAAAAAGATGTATAAACTGCGAGAATAGGATTGATCATCAGATAAGAATTTACAATGTGAATAATGGATGGACAGCTCAAAAGAATTTTCCTAGCAGAAATTTGCGGTACTTCTGACCAAATGGATGAGAACTTGTTGCTAGCAGCAATACCAATTCTATATATGTTTATGTTTTTAAAGTGAACAAGTTATCCTTTAAGACAAGTAGCTCATGAGAATGATGGGGAATTGTGCCACTAATAACTAAGTTAAGTTGAAAGAAAATTAATAGCTTGAAAACGAGATGGCAGCATGAAAGTATTGAAGAATTGATGCAGAAAACAAATTTTTATTTTCAAGATTATATGAGACAACTCATAACCTTAGATGTTGACTCCTCCAACACAACCATATCTTCAATTTTATTTTTAACAAAAAATTACTTAATGGTTCCAGGATTTGAGGCATCGGCTTAGCATTTGAAGGCATGCACGCATCAATTGAAGACTTCAACGGTGGGAGAGAACAAATTGTATTATTTTTTATTGTGGATGATACTTTTGGATCAGTCATAGTAGATTCTCTTTTCAATCATTAATAGTCTTTCTTTTCTTTGTGTTAATATGTTTTCCATAATTCAAAGTCTTTGCATATGCATAATAGCTTGAGGTTATATGAATTACTCTTTGAGAGGTTAAAATTGAGTAGAAATTTTCCACCCTGGTCGGGGCAAGGAATTGAACCAATGACTTCATATCAAGGAGTGCCTTAACAAAGCACCCGATCACCATCTATCCAAGACCCATGGACATATAACAACTACATATTCAAATGTATATTTCTGGAATATTATTCCAATAAGTTTTCCTCGTTAAGATATTTGTACATTGGTTTAATGTTTTAGATCATTTAGTTTATATTTCTCATTCTGCAATTCATCCCTTTAAATATATGTAAATGTTTGTTTGAGTTGAAAAGTAACTTGTTGACTGGTCTATTAAATCCCATTGTCCCATAGTTTAGAGAGTATAAAACAATATTCATTCAATCATTTATTAAAAACACATAGTCTAGTGTCTTGACATGATTGACTCTATGTCCAATGGATAGGCTATTGATCTAGGAGATTTACATACATTAATCCTAATTTATGGCGAACTCTCTTCAAACCTTTTCATCCCATTCTTCAACATATATGGCCTTTTATACTCAATAAGTCTTAGTTTAGTGATAGTGGACAACAATTTCATTTCAATTATTGAGGGAGCCCCTCTAACCCAAGGGCCAACTTGAGAGCGAAAAAAAATACAAATACCTTGACATAGTTCCTAAGTAGCCAATAACAATCTCAAGAAACAACAAACCCCAAAATAAAGATTGTTGATGTTTGAGGAAACTATTTTGAGGGAAACTAATTAAGAGTGCTCCCAATAATTGGAGAACAACCTATCAAAGGTCATCAAAATGGTGACCTTTGATAGGTTGTTCTCCAATTATTAGGAGCACTCTTAATTAGTTTCCGGTTTTCATTAGGATGATTTCTGCTTCCTTTCAATTTCTATGATATCGTGCTGAACTATTAAACACCTACTAGATTATGATTTTCTCTGTTAGATAACATGGAACTGTACCCGCGAAACTCAATCTCTCGGATCTTAAGCTTTAATTGGAGGGGAGGGGTCAGGTGGTCTCAATAGTCGGTCAACTAAGAGAAATTGTTTCTTGTTTCTACCTCCCTTGGCACCACTGTAAGTTTTAACCCCGTACATAAATT
Organism: Pinus tabuliformis; assembly: GCA_031772625.1. Classification (NCBI taxonomy): domain Eukaryota; kingdom Viridiplantae; phylum Streptophyta; class Pinopsida; order Pinales; family Pinaceae; genus Pinus; species Pinus tabuliformis. Next base: position 371,537,369 of record CM062804.1, read on the forward strand.
ACCTGCAAACGAATTTTTAAAAGCCGAAAATAAACAATGGTGAGAGCACAAAACATAAAACAAATATACACAAAGATTTTCCCCTGGATCCCAAAACTGGGACTACCAGATTGATTTTTCATTATATTCATTTCAATGTTACAGTACATATATATACATGTCGAAGCATCCATAAACCCCAATCCATTAACCCTATATTAGAACATAACCATAGTTCCCTTAACCGGATCTACAAAATACCATGGACAGAAAACCATCATGCCCAAAACCATGTGAAAAATCCATGCACAAACCATAAACAAATCTACCCACCTAATATAGGGTCCAAAAAAAAAATTCCCGAGGCACTGCCCCAAGCCCCGTGCAAGGGGACTCCCCGCCCCTGCTAACTCCCCCACACGTGGGGTAGTCATGAAAAAAATATAACACACACCCAACATTCTCCCACTTGTTGCTTTCTTTCCACAAGAGAGCTTAGTCATTGGTCCAGCCCTACAACTCCCATTGTTTCTCTACACCAAGAGAATTTCTCAGTTCTCACAAACTTTGTCAATGCATCTGCACTATTCTTCAAAGTGTCTACCTTTACCAGCAACACCTTTTTGTCCTCAACTATGTCCCTCACAAAGTGATATTGAACATTAATGTGCTTTGTCTTTGAATGATAAGCAAGGTTTTTTGCCAAGGAAATTGCACTTTGGCTATCACAATCTATCCTTATAGCTCGTTGTGCTAATCCCATAGTTGAACACAATCTTTGCAACCAAATTGTTTCCTTGCTTGCATCTGTGGCTGCCATGTATTATGCCTCTGTAGTTGAAAGTGCCACTACATACTGTCTCTTACTCATCCAGCTGACTGCACCTCCAAATAGGTTAAACACATACCCACTTATAGATCTTCTCTGATCCAGATCTCCAACCCGGTTTGCATCAATAAATCCATGGATGTCCAAAACTTTGTCCAATCCTGGTCTTCCTTGATAGCACAAACCATAATCACTAGTGCCACGCAAATAACTGAAAACCCGCTTCATTGTTGTCCAATGCTCCTTCCCTAGTTTTGACATAAACCTTCTCAATACTCCCACTGCATGTGCGATGTCTGGTTTAGTACATACCATTGCATACATCAAGCTACCAACAGCACTTGCATATGGAACACGGGACATGTCCTCTTACTCTTCAAATTCCTTCTTGCAAAATTCTCCACCATTATCTGTCCTCGGCACCTTTATCTTCTTCTCTGTCTGGTTTTCCACCAGAGCCTTAAATTCTTTAAACCTGTCAAAGACTTCAGATTTCTTCCTAAGGAAATATATCCATGTATTCCTTGAGAAGTCATCTATAAATGATACATAGTACACAGACTTACCCAGTGATGGAACCGACACATGTCCAAACACATCACTATTCACAAACTCCAATATATGTTTCGCCCTCTTAGCACCAGAGGGGAAACTCACCCAATTCTGCTTCCCATATACACAATTTTCACAAAAAATCAAAATACAGAGAGAAATGATGCATACCTTCTACCATATCATTACCATGAAGTATTCGAAGGCCCTTCTATCCAATATGTCAAAGCCTTTGATGCCATAGCATGGTCTTTTCTCCAGAGACCACAAAATTTTCTGCTCCATTTTCAGGAACCACAGAACTGTTGCACCCATCAATAACAGTGCTATCCTAAAACTTGTACAGAGTTCCAATCTGAACTCCTCACATCAATACCAGTGCTCCCCGAACCATCTTGCAAGTATCTTTCTCGAACACTATTTTTACACCTGCATCATCCAGCTTGCTTACAGAAATCAGATTTCTAGCCAATGCAGGAATATGCAGAACACCCGAAAGTGTTCTAATCTTTCCACCTTACAACTTCAACTTGAATTTTCCACGACTAACGATTTTAGCCTTCCTGTCATCCCCTAACAAGACATCACCACTATCATATTTATCATACTCGCAGAACCAATCTCTATGGGGAGTGAAGTGAAAGGATGCACCTGAGTCAATCAACCATGCCTCGTGATCTACATGTGTACTTGAAGAAGAAGCCAAGTACACATCCCCACCTTCATCTAATTTGGTTCTCGCCTATGTAGAAGAAGCATCATCATATCCCTTTCCTTTCTCAGGAGCTTTAGATTTACAATCCTTTTTGAAGTTCCCTTCCTTTCCGCATTTCCGGCACATCTTTACAGGTTTTCCTTGAGATTTAGATCTCTCTCTATATTTAGATCTCCCACTCGAGAACTTATTTTTGTTTCTGTTCTGGGACCATCCTCATACAGACAAGGCATCATCATTTTGGCCCTCCATATTTTTTCGTCTCATCTCCTCCGACAATAAGGATGAGACTATTTCATCAAACTGCAAGGCAATTGCATTACTACCTATTGCAACAACCAGACTATCCCAAAAATCTGGTAGAGAAGACAACAAATTGATGCACTTATCTTCATCTGATATTTTAATATCAAGAGATAATAACTGGCTTACCACAGTATTAAAGGCGTTGAGATGCTCTGTCACCGAGTCTCCATCTTTCATCGTCGGGTTATACACTTTTTCTGTAGGAACAGTTTATTCACCAGACTTAGATTGGTACAAAGTCCCTAACTTGTCCCACAAATCCTTCATCGAAGCTTCCCCTGATACATTCAGAAACACTGAATCTGAGACACACAATCGTATTGTGCTCTTTGCCTACCGATCCAACTTCGCCCAGTCTTTAGCTAACATTGTTTTTGGTTTAGTACCCAGATCTACCGTGATCCACTGATCTTTATCCACCAGTAGATCCTCCATGTTGAGCTTCCACAACTCAAAACTCTAACCATTAAATTTCTTGATCTTTATCTTTTCACTGCTCGCCATCTTCTTTCACCACAAGAATCGATCCCACAAATCTCCCATTGAACAAAGTCTACCATAGGCCCGAGCAAAGCCCCTCAGCAGCAAAGGCATCCCCTTGAAGCTGAAACAGCTCTAATACCAAATGTAGGTTTTAACCCCATACAAAATTTACCTACAAACGAATTCTTTAAAGAAGAAAATAAACAATGGTGAGAGCATAAAACATAAAATAGATATACATAGAGATTTTACCCTGGATCCCAAAACCGGGACTACCAGATTGATTTTTCGTTATATTCCTTTCAATGTTACAATACAGATATATACATGTTGAAAAATCCATAAACCTCAATCCATTAACCCCAGATTAGAACATAACTGTAGTTCCCTTGACTGGATCTACAAAATACCATGGACAGAAAACCATCATGCCCAAAACCATGTGTGAAATCCATGCACAAAACCATAGGTAGATCCACCCACCTAATATAGGGTCAAAAAAATTCTCGGGGCACTACCCAGGACCCTATGCAAGGGGGCTACCAACTCCCCTCCCCCCACACACATGGGGTAGTCGTGGAAAGAATATAGCACACACCCAACAACCACTTATAGGACAAGACCTAATAGGACCAGTGTGATTTACTTAATAAATAGTTTTTGACTTTTTGTGAATCTGCTTTGTCATTCTATTGGAGATACACAAACCAATTAGTTGGAGGGATCAATACAAGATGCATAAACCCAAAAATGAAGATTGGTAAATGGATCCAAAATCAACAACATCTCAATTATTTACATACATGATATTTTCACTTATATCCATACATAATATTGTTCAATTATATAAATTGAAATTTTATCAAATCTAAAAATGTAAAAAAAACAAGAGTATGATGTTTGTTCAAATCTAAAATGCAAAACATGTGTATAATTGTTCATTCACATTTAAAATTTATATATGATATTTAATAATAATAATAATATAATTTGAATGTTAAAGTTAGTAAAAATATACTTACTCTAACCTCTTTCGATTTAAAGATCTTATAAAAAGAAAAGCATGTTTTCAATCATTAAGCTTATTTAAACTATCTAAAATACTATAAATACGACAAAATTACTTAATAATAATAATAAATCTTAATTTAATTTATTTTTTCAAAACACATTATTAGAATTCTCTAATATTTTTTTTTTTTTTTTTTTGGTTCATCTTCGCAACATTTTTACTCGAACATTTTTCATTGATAATCTCATTAACTATATAACCATTTTGTGAATCTAAAATTTGCATCTCATATAGCTAAAAATAAGCATATAGTATTCATATTTATATTTAGAAATAGTCTATAACGTGACTTTTTGAAAGCCTTTCCGACGGGTTTTTCCGGTCGAAATCCGGCAGGGATTTATTGGAATCGCAAGTTTGATAGCTAGTTTCTGCACAATGAAAGCATCCCAGGGGTTTTCCAGGGTGCTGAATCCAAATATGCAGTTAAAAAACCATTTTAACTGCAAGAAATCAAGATTTAACCTCAATTTCTTCCGCCGGATTCCGTCACCGGAATCTCCAAAAAGTCGCATTATAGACAACTCCTTTATATTTATATAAACATGTATTATTTATATATTATTTATGTCAATATTTAGTGAAAAGTTATGTTATCAATGAATTAATGCACGTTTTTATTTATATAAACATGTATTATTTATGTCAATATTGAGTGAAAAGCTATTTTATTAATGAAATAATAAAAACAAATATGTATTAGTTATTTTAAACCAATTTTTTTTTAAGTATATTAATGTAATTAATTAGGCTAGATGATCAAATTTTTCTTATGTGGTTAACAGACCTCGAAGATCGGTGACTGCTACGTCCACGAAATATTTGTACGAGGCAAATCCACCCAAAGAGATTACTTCTTATCGGCTCAACCATAGGGTCTAACCCTAAGAGTGTTAAGAGAATTGAACGCAATACCTCTCAATAGCAAAGGTGCTTTAACAAATAGGACTCCACCAATTGAGCTAACCCTCAAAGTTAGGATAAATGATCAAATATTATATCCATGAAAGAAATAAAAACTTTGCTTTATTACTCCTAACCTTTTGCACCCTATCCTATTTTGACGTTGATATGGACTACAAAACTACATGGCTACATAATATGAGTAAGCATAATGAGAAATTTCACATTTATTCGGTAATCAATTCATATGGAATTTTTTAATTTGTTGTAATTGTGTAAGTTGTTTTTACAAGTATTTTTCTTTTCTTTGGTTAATTTCACTTAAAATTTGGTAGACATTTTTTAACCTAAATTTCGATAGGGATTTGTTAGAGTAATAAAGTTTGAGTTATAAAATATACATGATTTGAGTGTTTCAAAAATATTTTAGAAGTTTAAATTTATTTATGCATTCAAAAATACATTCCAAACCAAAAAACCACAATCTCAAAAAAATTACATCACCCAATTCCAACTAAAAAAACCAAAACAATGAAAAAAAATTGCACCATTATATAATTTCACACGATCTCTTAATAATTGGAAACTCCGGAGATGGATCCCATCATCAGTGCATCCTAGCACGTGTTCATTGTCAACAATCAAATCGTACACATCACCAATTTATCCACCAAATGTTAAAAAATGTTATACATTTATGAATCAAACATATGGGATATTAATAACCTTTTGGCACGAGTGTGTAAAAGATCTTAGAACCATGGTTAGAACAACCATGACATTGTTCCATAGATTGCTCATGACTCTTTTAAAATTATAGCACTTTGTATTGTCGATTTCAAAAAGTTACATAGATCAAAATGCTTGTTGGCTCTAGTCTCTAGTCTGCTTAGCGGGAAACCAACCCAAAGGTTGAGTAGTAAAATCTTGAGGTTATGATATATTTGTTTGATGATAACATAAGCTAAACAAAAAATACATATTATAAGTTGACTATACAAAGACTACTTGAACATGGACTGACAAAACATATACATGGAATATTCATTAGAAGAGTTGTGAGCAAAAAAATGGGTGGGCATGATGGTTGACATTCAGATATTTCCTGCTTAGTAGTAGGAGCACTCTGAAGGAAGGCCCCGCACATCCCCCACTCTGGACATCCCTTCCCTCTGCATCCCTTTGCTCCACACATCTTATTTCCCGCACACCCCACTCTCGTGCACTTCCTTGCTTCATACAAGTAATTACCCTAGTGGTGGTGGGCGTCGCTAGGTTGACACATTGTGCATTTTCCTAGCAGACAACAGCCATGTTGATCTTCATGGTGGGATGTTTATTCATTGAGTGAGAGTGTAATAGGGGGGTTTGTGTTGGGGCACCCTCCTTGGGTAACCATAGATTGTTCATGATTATTAACGATGGTTGTTAGCCATTTTTTTAAGGTGGATGATTTCTAAGGAACCTTGACATGGGGAAGATGGGTTTTATCTTAACAAATATTTATTCATCCTCATCAAATCTTATTTATCCCTAGACTCTCTCTTGTCAAACTCTCACTCAGCGTTTTATCCTTGATGATGGGTGAAGTGTTCACCAGAAATGTGGAACGTTTCAAGAATTAAACAATACACTTCGAAAGCAATTCCAACACAAAATTGTTTATTCTTTTGACTAAATTACCTTTGGTTGTTCTATAAATATATTGTTTGAACTTAGTGCTTCTGAAATGAAAAAAATGAAAAAAAATGTTTATTTATTTATAATTGTTTTTTTACGAAACACTCTCCATATTTCATGAGGAATACATCATAGGCTTGAATTCATTACATCAAAGGTCATCATGTCACATGTGGGAGATCAACTTGGGTGGAGAGGGTCCTAATAATTTCTTCCAACCACCCAAAGTAAACTCAATTGACTTACTTATTTATAATTGTTATTCTAAATATATTTGACATTATTTGTTTTTAAAAATAAACAAGCTTATGATCTTTTAGTTATTATAATATCATATTTGTTAAGAGTCCAACATTTAACATATTAGCTAGAATTGAAATTAAGTAGTGAGGATAACATCATTCCTCCTAACCACTCGAATTAAACTCTCTTAGCTTAAATAAATAAATATTAATATTAATAACATGATTTTTTAAGTATAGTGTAAAAAAATATATTATCAAAACTCCAAAACATGATATTATTGTGTCGAAAGATGCATTTTATAGTCAAACATGAGCAAAATGTGTGATACATTCCTTGCTCAATATGGAGTTAACACATAGCAAGCTTTTAGTCAAGGTATTGATTATGGCTTGTCATAGGGTTGCAAGCCATAACCAATACCTTGATTGAAAACCAGGAGTGGTAGATTGCCTGAAATGGGGATTTCCTAGGCTCAAAAAGGTGAGTACTTGATGGAGGTCCATGCAAGAAAACCCTTGGCTAGATAGACTACCTGGGATGGGGGTTGTTTACGCTTGGAAGGGTGAGTAAATGATGGGTGAAGAAATTTGTCATGTGCTTACTCAGATGTGAGCATGAGAGGGCATGTTCAATGGAGACAGTGAGTTGGACCTCTAACTTGTGGAGGCAAAGGAAGCCAAGAATAATCACACATATAAGTATCTGTTCGAAGCATTACCTATTGAAATTTTAACTTAAGTTGACTTAAATTTATTATGATTGAACTCATGAGAACTATATGCTCGTGATATAGGTGAGTTGATGAACTATCCAACAAAGGTAGATGATGGAGGCTACAAAGTGATATCAGAGTAGCACAACGGGAGCATAATGGAGTTGAATACCCTAGGGACTAGGTCATTATGGTGACACTAGAACCTAATACATTAGGTGTGTCCAAGAAGACAATGCGCTGAATTTGTTCCCTATGGACACCATGTGGAGCAATGAACAACCATGTTGGAATGTGTTGGAATGCCAGATGGTCTAGAGGTGACTAGACCATGGATAATGAATGGCATGGCTTAAAATGGAAACTCATGATATGGAAGATATTGTTGATGTAAGAGTTGTAATTATCAAGCTCAGTTTTTGTTTTTGTTTTTGTTCTTTGTTTATTAAACAACGAGGATGGTGTTCCTTTAAGGGGGCGGGATTTAACATTTCTCACTTCGACCCATGTTTATGTAATATTAGATTATGATTGTATAACCAACATGGAACCCACCACTGACTAAGACAATATGTTGTAACAAATAAAATATATTATTTAAAATTTATGGCCAACTGAAGGAACATGTAACTGACATCAACCACAACCACATCACCATATCCAGCATTGTTGAACACTTTTTAACTCTAAACACTTAATTTGTTTTGATCAAACTAAACTCTTAGCCTTTGTTCCCCATTACACTCTCACATTATCCACAAAACCCTTGAAATTGAAAAGAACCAAAATAACTTTAAGAGAGAATATGGATATAGAGTTAGTCCTAGCAAGCCCTCATTTATCATCTTGACCTTGTTGATCCTCTCCACCTCCTCTTTGTTTTCTAATCTTATCCAGTATCACTAACCTCTCTCTTCTCATCTTTTTTTATTCTTTGCCATCAATTTTGAGGCCTTTTGATCTATTTCTCAATTACTTGAGCTCACCCTTGCTTAATTTACTTGTTAAATTCAATATCCTAAAAATTATCTATTAAGTCTCCCCTTATTTAAAATCTTAAACACCTTGATTTATATATTTAATATAAAAAAAAAATTAATTTATTTACTCTTACCTGTTTGTATAAGAACCTTTTATTTATAATTTTACCTTTATGTATTTACTTTTCCTTTCCCTCCAATGGTAACTGTGATCCCCTCGCTTTATATTCCTCTTTTCTCTGATTTGTTTCATTCATTTAGCTTTGTTAACAACCCTTCTCTTTGGTTTTATATTTCCTCCTCTGATTTGTTTCATTCATTTAACTTTGATTTGTTTTATTCATTATTTAGCTTTGTTAACAACCCTTCTCTTTGGTTCTATATTTCCTCCTCTGATTTGTTTCATTCATTTAACTTTGATTTGTTTTATTCATTTAGCCCTGTTAGCTTTATTTGTCCCTTGATAATGAGTGGAGTGTCTACTAAGAATGTTGAAAGTTTCAAGCTAAACAGTTCAAAGTTTCAAGCTAAATAGTTCACTCTAGAAAACTATCAACAATATAATAAAAAAATTGATCCTTGAAAACAAAAATCAACACAAATAACATTTTAATTTTAATTATAATACAATGACAAAACATGTGACAACTGCTGCAGTTTTTAATAAAACAAATTTTGCAAGTAAACTCCTCTACATCTATCACTATTTCCACTCCACAAAGAATTTTAATAGCTCTTTGCATCAAGTTTATTTCTATGTATCTTTTAATTCTATCTACAAACAGTATCAGAGATGCTTGCAAATTACAAATAAAAAAATAAGCCAAACAAACTAATGAATGTGTTTTATCGAGATTATAAACTGTAAAATTAGTCATTTTTCCAGGTTCAAAGAGATATATTTAGTTATGGAAGATGATACACAGTCGCCTACTCTGAAACATGCTTTTGATACATGCACATCGCAAGTATAAGTTGCAATAACATATCAATTCCGTTTGAAAAATAAACCTTAGGATTTGGAAAGAAGTAGAACCATTTACGGCTATTTCCATATGAATTGTATCCAAAAATCTCAATTGATGATTTTTTTAATATTTATTAATTAGTTATAATATAATAACAAAAAACTCTTATTTTAATATATGATAAAAAGCCTTGCTAGTGAAGTGCATTCCCCTACCTATTGAGAATAGCACTGCTCTGGGCACAATCGAAAGGCTAAAAATAATTCTTCCCGTAACAAATGATTCCATCCAGCTTGTAATGCTTTGATTAGACTTTGATATAACAAACATCATGGTTTTTTACTCAAGAATATGGGTTTGGTTGTTTGAAATTTTCTAGCTCAACCCAGGTACTCAATGTTTACGGACTTTAATCTGACTGATCCTTGAAAAATAGGTAAACAGACCTGTTTAAGTATAACACGGCCAAGCTCCACCTCTTAAGAAGGTATTAAAGGACACAAACAAAAGTAGCACTTTATAATATAAAAATCATATATAGTGTGGGAGAACATTATAAAACCCTACATTTCAATGTCATTAAAGCCCGACACCATTAGCTGGACTTCTTAATTACAGCTAAGACGAAACCTAATCCTTAAAAAGAGAAAATACACAAACTGTGATCAATTTAATATTGCAGCATCTTTATATGGACACAGTCCTTGTGGATTTCAACTCAAGTATGCATAAAATGAAAGTATACCAAACATCTTCAACTCAATCTAGCGTAATATTGAAGTTCTCCACAATAGGTTCAAACGGAAATGCACAGCCTAGTCTCCATTTGCTTAATCTCTATCTAATTTAAATGCTTTGCTACACATTGGAAAACAGCTACAATCATGGTGATTCTGCCACCGCATACCAAAATATTTTGCAACAGGGATTTGCAGTAGCCTTCCTGACAATCAACTCTAGACTTGTCACTAACATATATGGACATGATCACAGCATCATATCGTTGATAGGCTGTACAAGATGACATTACGAAGAGTTAAACACCAGGATTCAATAGACTCATAAAAGGGTTCCTGTTCCTGCACCTGATCAAAATCCATATCATCCTACAATTAATTCTCAATTATAGCCATCGAATAATCTGCCTTAAACAGTGCGAAACATTTCACTGAGTTATCCATTCCAATATCCTTGCAAAATCAACACAAAGGCTTAACGGTGGCTGAAGCAGTTACAAAGCCTATCCACCACACTAGGTGTGATCTTTATATAACCAACCTGACCTTTTAATTCACTTTTGTCGTTGCCACTCCTCAATCGTGGATCCTCGTCACTCATGGATTTACTAATTTCAACAATACTCTCCTTAGATCTCTCCTTTTTTACCAAGTAACCAATTTTCGTGTTCCTCTACTAGCCCCTAAAGACCCATCTTCCACACTAAACGTACTTGGTAATTAAATGTCATATCCACTTTGTTCTTACTTGATTAGGTGACAAATGCATTGTTAGTGTAATGCGCCCATCTTCACCCTGTCTCATTGCAATACCAACAAAGTGAACAACAAAATGCCCTAACAACCCCTCACGTAGGATAATAAAAGTTGAGATGGAATCCAAACATTTTCATGCATTCATTAGAACCGAGTTAGGGTAAGCCCTAACCCTGTAGTAATGCAAACTGCATTGCAGTTGTATTCATAGTAATCAAAGTCCATGGATCCTCCATTGGTGCCTCGCCCACCAGAATTATTCACAACTTCAATTATATTTTGATATTTGCAAAGAACCTAAATCAGTTGTAGAATAATCTAATTGGTGTTCATTGTTTGCCTCGGATGTTTGTGACAAACATTAAACAAGAAGTTACCAAGGAAACCCAAAAGGTTCTTCTTGTCCTTTGCACAAGATGGACACAGAACCTGTTTCCTAATTTAAAGCACATAAAACCATTTAAATCCAAAAAACTGATTAGTTTTTTACCTCACATTCTAAGCTGCCAATGTGCAAATCAGATAGCTGAAAACGAGACAATTAGAGAAATTAGGCACACAACCACAATGTCCAAGTTTGATGCATTGACAGGATTCCTTCATTTCTTCAAAGTAAAAGCATAGTATGTGCCAATAGCATAATAAAATCATTTCTGCCAAGATAATTTTCAATGATCCACGAAATATCCATCATGATGGAAATTGAATCCCAATCAATGATCAAAAAAACTTTGTAATTTTGGCCTCGGTATGATTGGTATGGTCCCAATAAATTGATAATGAATATGCAAGTCCATTTACAGAAACTTACGACAGCAACCAAGTTAAACATAGATGGTAAGGATGTTGAATGGCCATGCTCCACCATCAAACATAAGACATCAAATATTGGAGCAAAATTTTAGTTGTAAACCATGTATTTGGGTGTCGCACTAAACTTTTGATATCCTTTAATGACTTTATTCACAGCTTCAAGAAAGTCTTTCTCGGTAACAGTCTTTCTACGTGCTCGAATAGCATACATGCCAGCCTCAGTGCAGACACTCCGAATGTCAGCACCTGCAAAACATCAAACCATAACCACCAATAAATACTGGGGCTTCTTTTCTTTCCTATGGCAGAGTTCGAATGCCATATCAAGCAACATATCAGAATTAATCCAGCAGAGGTAAAATTACTATAATAAGACAAATTTGATTGTTTCACAGCTTGCCCAATCAAGTTGAACTATATTTCAAAATCTGAAAAATCTCTGAACTCTCCCACCTGAATGAAGTCTATGATAGCAATCCTCTCTAGAAATGTGCTTTCTAATAAGTTAATCTAAGAATGATGATGCAATCTTGTACCAAATGATCAGTTCACTGTGCCAGCCTATCCCATCTCAAGACTATCATGTAATGTCAATATTTCAATTAAACCAAGGTATCAGTGGCATTAAGATACCTGTAGAATTGGGGCATAACCGGGAAAGCAGCTCAAAACGAATGTCTCGCTCACAATTCATGGTACGTGTATGAATCTTAAAAATCTGTGTCCTGCTTTCCAAATCCGGTAAGCCAAATTCAACCTTTCTGTCCAACCGACCAGGCCGTAATAATGCAGGATCAAGAGTGTCAGGCCTGAAAATCTCACAAAAGAAGTATATCAAGATTCCAAAGGTATACTTTTCAGATTTCATCCCATCACAAAGAAAAAAACACAAATCAGTTTAGATATATATTTTTGCTGTGGACTGTTCCAAGAGAAGTAAAAAAAAGAATGGGAAAGAAATATAAAAAATAAATAAAACACAACTCAAAATTCTGAAGATTCTAGGTAACCCCAAATTGAGGAGATGCAACTAATGTGTGGTGCTAAAATGATGAAAAAGAATTTCAAGCTGGCAAGATGACAATAAATAGTTTTAAGGCATTTGTAAAGCCCCATGCACTAAAGGATCTATGTCTCCATTCATTAATATTTTCTACATTGTGTAATTATAAAAGTATATCAAATTTATTTATTGGTTATCTCTAATATCTATATACAAGCTAATATTTTATGTGCATGTCAATTTTAGTCATCTATAAAAAAGGGCAAACCTGATCCATGCATATTTATTAATGCCAGTCGCAAGGGATTTTTATAATTCTTTATCGCTACTGCCGCCACACTTTTTTGAACTGTTCATAAATTTTTACAAGACTTCAAAACAAAGCATGCATGTATAATTACTAATTAAACATTTGGATACATAACAAGAGGCTCTGAGGCTCTTAACACATAGAGGAGTTTTCTGGACAACTGCTCATCACAACATTAAAAGCTTAATTTAAAGTTTTAGCTCCATACTACATGCATGACTACAAACATCTTGATGAGATGCTGAGCCTCCATAGCTATTGTTCCTACAAGAAATCCCTAGGTCATAAACAGAATGATGCAAACATTTGTTGTTTCTGATACGAAAACCTATCTTCGATGAATTACAATAAGATCAAAAGTTATCTGACACTGATATTTTCAAGAGTATTATCAAAATCAACTTGAGTCAGGGGGCAGGAAGGAAGTAAAAGACGTGTTGTGGGTGCCAAAACTCAAGTGGAGTTTCCTCTGAGTCTCTATGATGGAGAAGGGGTTCTATGTTACATTCAAGGATGGGAAGGTACCGATCAGACCCAGAGGATCTAGCTCTAAAGAGGGACATGTTATAGGAGTTAGAGAGAGAAACATGTAAAGGCTAAAGGGCCAACCTATTTGAGCGATGGCACAAAGCAAAGTAGTGACAGAGAACAAGGAATAGGTAGCTCTGAAGGTTGAGCAGCTCAGAGGAAGTTAGCCTTCAGGTTCAAGAGGGGAGTAGCCGATAAATTCCTCCAAATCTATCAAGAAGGTCTCTTGGTACAAGATGATTTAAGATGATGTTTAGGAGCAGAAGGCTTCTAGGAAATAGGCCAAGTAAAGCACGACTTCGAGGATGTTTCTAGACCAGACAACAGAAGAGACTTCTAGTTCACATGGAGCAGTGATGGCAGCCGATACAGTTCCAGAATTGAAGTCAGTTCCAGGTGGCAAAAGTACCTCCCTCGCTAAGAGGTAGTGTTGATGTTTGTAGTTTGGGCAGGTACTTCTGCACAGGCCTAAGTGTCTAGGCATGCAGAAGTTGCCCAAGATCTCCTTAATGTGAGCAAATTGCTATAGTAATCCACTTTAAATCTAACTTAGGAAAAGCACATAATTATTATGTTGGCTAATTGAGCTAAAATAATCTTAAATTATTTATTTTAGTGATAATGTTTTAATCTCAGCCCTTGATTTCAAGTGATGTGAGATCTAATCTCGGCCTTCAATCACTTTGGAGATTAGGGTTAGGGATTTAGCTCAATGTAAAATTATAAAAGAAAGGCTATGGAGAAGGGAAAGCACACCATACAGCAGCACAAGATTGAGAGAGGCATCCCAATGAGTGTGTTGGGTCCGAGGAACAGGGCAGCAAGGAGATACAGATCATCCAAGGTGGACTTGATCAGCTCGATTAGATCCAGTTGTTGTATGTACTTCCTCAGTTGGGCCATTTTCCCAGGTAGGGAGCCCAAGTAAGTTCAGAATTCTACTGAAAAACTGTGATTGGATAAAATCTGTTGTCACTTATTTTGTGATTGAGATTGGTATATTTTGCTTCCGCTAAATTTATTGTGTTAGGAACCTAGTTGTGCATTTAATTAGTGGAATTGTAATCTGCTAGGAATTAGGTGTCGAGTTCCAGGTTTGCAGAGAAACTAACAACTACAGGACTATTATGATTGGACACGCTGCATACATTTGCCAAACTATCTTGACATGTTTTCTGGCTTTACAGAAAGGCCTTTGAATTGGTGCCCATACACTTCTGGACCAAATATGTTTATAGTTTAGACCAGTGTTGTGAAAATCGCGATTAAATCGCGATATTTTCAGCTTGCCGATCAAATCGCGATTTTTTTACGAAAAAATCGCCTATTTTTTTGCCGATTTTTATTGAAAAAATCGCGCTTTTTCAAAAAAATCGCGATTTTTTCCAAAAAAATCGTGCGATTTTTAGAGATGGTTTAGATATTAAAAAAAATGAATATTTTTGTACCAAACTATTTTTTCCTGATTTTTTCCGATTTTTTCCCGATTTTTCCGATTCGTTCCCCGCGCCGATTTAATCCCGATCGCGCTTTTCACAACACTGGTTTAGACCTTGTTTGATTTAGCTTTCAGGCACAGATAAATGGCTGATCCCGTGAAGGCAATCTCAATTCATACCTTTGGTTAAAAAAAGATTGGCACCACATAGTGGATAGCTTCAGCCAAGAAGAAATTTGAAATTCCTTTCAATATTTTATCAAGGCAAACAATAAAAAAGATAGAAAAAAGAAATGCTTTCGCAACTGACAAATGCTCATCCACAAAAAAAGTACAGAATAATACAAGATTTAGAGACTGAAGAAAGCATAATTTTAACCAAAGGTGTTCACAGTGCTCTAGGTGTTTTCAACAAGGTGCAATATTTTTAACAGCTATTAATTACCAAATACTTGACGGAAGAAAAAAATTTAAAACCTGTTTGTAGCCATTAGAACTTTGATGTTTCCACGAGCATCAAAACCATCCAACTGGTTCACTATTTCAAGCATAGTTCTCTGTACTTCATTATCACCACCTAAACCATCATCAAAGCGAGCACCACCTATGGCATCCACTTCATCAAAAAAGACAATACAGGCTTTCTTTGACCGGGCCATCTGCACAAAGCAAAGAAACAAGCATTAATCAATGTGCACCCTTATAAAGCAATGATGTACGTATCCATAAAAGGCAGGGAACAAGACAGCTGAATCAGTAATCACGGCTCAGGAGACAACACCAAAGATAAACATATTTAGCAGCAGAAATTAAAATAATAAACAAACATATTAAAGACAGGAAAGCATTATATAAGATAAATTATCTATCCTATAATAGCTAAGAAAAGTGCATATGCATGAGATAAGCATTGGACATCACAGATCAAAACCCCCTATGTTGACATAGTTATTGTTGAGATTGTAGCTTGGAAGGTGATTCTGCATGGATCAAGCGCCATGACATGCAGCGAGTCACCTTAATTATCTCCTATAATTAATGAATTTCCTAAGTCAAGACTTTAGACGGCAGTTTAATTTAATTGTTGGGTACCTTTTCATAAAAGGAAAAATAAAGTCAATGACAGATTAAGTTGTGACTGTTGATCTCAGTAAAATAAGATTTTATCTCAACCATTGAGATTAGGTATTTCACTTGAGATTATTGTTTGATCTTTTTAATAGGGGGATTCGAGCCAAAGGAGAAATACAATTGTTTTGGCACAAGTTGGGATTCAATGGAGTGCAATATTTGGTATCAAGAGTGAGAAGAGGCTAGATCGAGCCAGCTAAAGCGATATCAGCAGACAAGCCGAGTTACCTTGACACGTGTGGGCCAAGTTATCTTGAGTGAGTAGGATGAGTTTTCTCCTGGGCCGTGAGGCCGAGCTTTCCATGTGCGCAGAAATTCCTCTGTTGGGCCACACGTGTGGGTCATACAAGGGCCAAGTGAGAGAGAGGGCCGAGATCTTTTGTTGTGTATTTGCTGGAGAAAATTCTTGTAAGTTTACTGTAAATAAATATTTCTCCTGAAGCTAAATAGGAAGCCCAACATTTGTTGGTTTTCCCCACGTTGGGGTTTCCACGGTATATTTGTGTTATTCTTTGTCGCATGTGATTGCATGTGATTGATTTCAAATATTTTCATTTCAATTGTTTATTTGGTTAAAAACCCAGAATATTTGTTGTTACAAATTATATTAGAAAGCATTGTTTATTTCAAATCTGCTATTATTTGTTGAGACGATAAGTTTTTAACTGGGTTTAAAGAAGTTAACATGGTATGAGAGCAGTAGTCTTTGAATACGAAGCCTAGAGATTTGACACAGATACTAGGACAAAGGCTCTGCGTTCAGTTTTTCAATCTCTTCTAGGGTTATGCTACAATGGCTACCAGTGTTCGATATGAGGACAGGGTTGATGGTTCTCTACTTCATGTGTCATGCACTAGACCGGGACTAACAGTCATAAGTTTTAGTGAAGGCCATGAGGGAGAGAAGAAAATTAGAGAATGTATTTTAAAGCGCTGCGAGATAAGAAAAGTCAGATCGATTTGTGGAATATGTTGCTGCATGAGAAGTAGGAAAGGAAGCTATATGGTTGAGGAATCTTCTATCAAGATTCATTGGAAAAGCTCTAAGTCCTACTATGAAAAAATGAGAAGCAACATCAAGTTTTCTGGAAGACCCTGGAGGTTTGTATATGTTTATGTACATTTGAAAGTTTGTTGCTAATTGGGGTTGTGTTTGTACAGATAAATCTCTCGGAAGTTTGGTAGCATGTCTTTACATGTTTAGAGTTGACAATCAATTTGATTGGAAAGATTTGTTTGATCAAGAAGGATTTGTTACCAATCGGGAAGTTGAGGCTTTGTGAGTGAAACATTGCCTGGGAGGACATCTGGTCAGCACTATGTGTTGATGTCTAGTTTCTGAAGTAGGGAGGGTGGCGTTGTTCATGGAGCTCTGACCTCAAATATGCACCTAGATCCCTGGGTTGATGGTTAGTAAGTAAGCCTAATGGTACCTAGAAAGGCTGAAAGCTTTCGATAGATTGCCCTGGTCAGGAATCTAGTCCATGGCATTGCAGAGCCTAAAGTTCTTCATGGTTCATGTGTTCTGAGATCTTCCTTGTACTTGTACTAATGAATACCTCCCTAGTTAAGCGGGAATGTTGAATTTGTAACTAGGTTCGATCTTCATAAATGTATTTAAGATGTACTTATCAAAAGAATGAAGAAAATATTTTTATTATTATTATTATTATTATGACTTATTAAAGCATGGGTTTCGTGCTTGGGTCATAAAGTTTTAGGTCAAAGTCCCCATTGAGGACTTCTAGGATTTATTCAGAGTCATTAGAGTCATTGTACATTTAAAGAGACCCTCCTTGGGCTTTCGGATCATGTAAAAAGAATTATTTTTTAGTCAAAAACGAATTTAGTCTCCTCCACACCAAGTTGGCCTCAAGACAAGTAATTCGACCTCCCTGGAAGGCTATAAACACAAGCATTTCGAATTCATTAGGATCATCTCATTCTCTCTCGCATAGTTCGACCTCTAAAGTTGGAAGCTGGAAAAATGCGAAATTATTTAAGGGTTGGAAAAGGAGCCGGAAAGAAGTGTGAGTTTCTAGAGGAAGATAGAAGGCCTCAAAATCGAAATTTTGAAACAACTCTCACTCAATTCTGAGGTGTATCAAAGGAGATCAAAGTTCTCCAAGTTTGGTCGATGTTGTTGTTGCTACATCTGTTGGTCGAAGCTGTTGTTGATGTTGCTAGATCGAAGTTGCTTTGGAAGGGTTGTCATCTGCAAAAAGGATTGAGGGTTGACTTGGTGTGGAGGGGGTCTTTGTTTGGGTCTAGAGTCTTGGATTATCTCAAGAAACTATTGAAGGAAGAATTGTTGACTAGGTTTCCCCTAGATAGAGGTTTTGCCCTGGCTATCTGCCTACACCTATTGTCCTTGTGTTATTGTTTTGGTAATTGCTTGATGAACTAAAAGATAAAAGAAGAACATAAAGATAAAAGAATCACAAGTAATTATCCATATAAGAAAATCTTTTTGCCTTTCTGATTTTCTAACATGGTATCAGAGCTAAGGTGAAGGAGAAAAAAGGCAGTCTTGAGTATCTACTAGAAGGGATCTAAATGATTGATTTAGTGATTATATAAGGAGCTCTTATAAGAGAAAAAGCTCACTATCTTCAAGGACAATGTCTAACACCATAAACGAAGAGAACAAATTAGAAGGAGCATCAAATTACAAGTCATGGAAAAAGAGGATAGATCTAATCCTCGAAAAGAATAAATTTTTGGATCTAGTCAGAGGAAAAGTAAAGAAGCCTGCAGATGAATCAAGTGAAGCAAATAAAACAAAGATTTTGGCCATAAGCCTAATAGTGGATGGAATGCATGCAGTCAAGGAGGAGTCTGAATATCTTTAGTAATCAACAAGGAGAGTGAAGAAGAGAAAATCTCGAATGATTGTTCTGCTCATCACAAGAAGAAAGGAACCTTCAAGAAGTCCAAAGGGCCAATGTTACAATTATCACAAGATGGGTCACTAATAAAGGGATTATCCTGAGAATCCAGGGAATAAAGGAAGCAACAGGGATCAAGCAAACTTTGTCGAAGAAGTTTCACCAAAGAACAAGATGGAAGGTTCCGAAGTCAAAGACCTATTTTTTAGGGACTCTATTAAGAGGGAGCCCTCACCACCTTCCAAAGATAAGTATCTTACTCGTTGTATTATCTTTTATATTTGGTTTCCCTTACTTATCTAAGTTTGTTTGCATTAAATACTAATCACATTTCTACTATTACTTTCCTTGTTTAGGAAAACTTGCTGAAGACTCAAGGAAGAAGGCCTCTCAAAAACAAAGCATTGGAATTACAAGGTTTGTTAAGAAACAAGAGGTATGTTTTGAAGTACAAGTTTTGCTCTCTCCACATTCATTCTTGATAAATTATTACTAACATCTTTTTGTCTAACTCTCTTGAATATTAAAGATTCTTGATTAGGTGATTCATCATTAGATAAATCTACCCTCCTCATATCTTTGATTACTTTTGTGGAACCCTAGAAAGGTTCATTGTGAAAACCCTAACTTAAGGGTATGTTGATGATTATGTGTGGAAACCCTAGCCTACTTAGGGTTATTGTTAAAGTCTGGAGAAAATGCTTGATGCTTTGATGATGTCATGTTTGGGGTTTTTGGTATGATTATGGAAACCCTAACTTGTTAGGGTTGAATCGCAATGTCTGAAATCGCAAACCTTTGAAATATCGGTAATTTAGGGTTTGCAATGTTCTTCTATTGCAACCCTAGATATTTAGGGTTTGGTAGGGTGTGTAAGCAAGACCCTTATAATGTCTTAGAAATGAAATCCTTGATATGTGCGTGTTTGTCCGATCAAACCCTAGTCCGATCAAGTTTGTTATATGTCTAACTCTTATTGATGTGTAGTTGGGTTTGACTAACACATGCTATGATATGCTTGTGCATGATGATGGAATCCTAGATATATGAGTTGACCTAATTGTTGATGGTCATGAGCCCTAGGGTTTGGAACTAAGCCCTAGTCGAAGTTTGATCCTCTAGGATGATAGTTTTGTAAATTATAGGGTTTTGTAATTAAACCTTAGTAGAAGTCCAAATCTCTTATATGTGATGACTATGTGATAATTTTAGATTTGTGTAAGATTGTTGAAGTCTGAAGTTTTAGTTATGATTAATGTTTGATAGTTTGAGAAAAACTAGGGCTTGCATAAAACCCTAGTGGAAGCTAGTCATGTTTTTGATTAAGCTATGCTTCATTTTTAAAATCTCATGTATGAAATCTAGGGTTTGTATGAAATCCTAGTAGGAAGTCTAACATATGAATTCTGAAAGTTGTTAGATACATTGTAGATCTATATTTGTCTAAATTGTTTCTAGGGTTTGCAATATGATATAGTAGGGTATGTCATACCTTTGAAAGAAACATTGAAACTCTAGATGTAACGAAGGTTGTTATGAAATGCTCAAAGTCTTGATGATATAGACTAGGGTTTATGACAAAAACCCTAGCAAGGAGTTGTAGAGTAAGTGTCTCTTGTTTGCAATTAAGTTTGGGCATCTAATATATAAAGTTCAATGCTTTCATGATTTTGATATGGTTAACTTCATGCTTCTATAAATTTGGTTTTACTTGCTATTTAAGTTGTGCAAGTACATGATTTTCAAGATGGTGAAGATGTTCATAAAGAAAAGTTGATATGATAGCATGATATGAATGACGATGATCATGATAACTTTGATGAAGAATGGAAGCCATGAAAGATTCTTCGATGTCATAGAAAAGAAGTAGAACTCCATAAGATAAGAGGGAGTCTGGATGAAATCTCCCTATGTTAGGAGGGAGCTTGAATGAAAGAAATCTCCCAAGATTGAGAGGGAGCACGGAGGAAAGGAATCTCCCTAGGTTAAGAGGGAACTTGAATGAAAGAAATCTCCCTAAGCTAAGAGGGAACTTGGGTATATTCCTTGTATAGGAATGATTAGATCCTCCCTGGTTAAGGAGTGATGGATATGGTTCTCTACTTCATGTGTCATGCACTAGACCAGGACTAACAACCATAAGTTTTAGTGAAGGCCATGAGTGAGAGAAGAAAATTAGATAATGTATTTTGAAGGGTTGCTGAGATAAGAAAAGTCGGATGGATTTGTGGAATATGTTGTTGCATGAGAAGTAGGAAAGGAAGTTATATGGTTAAGGAATCTTCTGTCAAGATTCATTGGAAAAGCTCTAAGTCCTACTATGAAAAATTGAGAAGCAACATCAAGTTGTCTAGAAGACCCCGGAGGTTTGTATCTGTTTACGTACATTTGAAAGTTTGTTGCTAATTGGGGTTGTGTTTGTACAGATAAATCTCTCGAAAGTTTGATAGCATGTCTTTACATGTTTAGAGTTGACGATCAATTTTATTGGAGAGGTTTGTTTGATAGGGAAGGATTTCTTACCGATCAGGAAGTTGAGGCTTTATGAGTGAAACATTGCCTAGGAGGACATCTCGTCGGCACTATGTGTTGATATCTAGTTCTCGAATTAGGGAGGGTGGCGTTGGTCATGGAGCTCTGACCTCGGATACGCACCTAGATCCCTGGGTTGATGGTTAGTAAGTAAGCCCGATGGTACCTAGAAAGGCTAAAAGCTTTAGTCCATCTTAGTCCCACTTGAATAGATTGCCCTGGTCAAGAATCTAGTCCATGGCATTGCGATGCCTAAATTGTTGGAGAACCTTGGATAGGTTTCCCTGGTCAGGAATCTAGCACATGGCATTGTGATGCCTAAAGTTCTTCATGGTTCATGTGTTTTGAGATCTTCCTTGTACTTGTAGTGATGAATACCTCCCTAGTTAAGAGGGAGCGTTGAAATTTGTAACTAGGTTCGATCTTCATAAATTTATTTAAGATGTACTTATCAAAAGAATGAAGAAAATATTTTTATTATTATTATTATCACTATTAAAGCATGGGTTTCATGCTTGGGTTATCATGTTTTAGGTCAAAGTCCCCATTGAGGACTTCTAGGATTTATTCCAAGTCATTAGAGTCATTGTACATTTAAAGAGACCCTTCTTGGGCTTTCGGATCATGTAAAAATAATTATTTTTGAGTCAAAAATGAATTTAGTCTCCTCCACACCAAGTCAACCTCAAGACAAGTAATTTGACCTCCCTAGAAGGCTATAAATACAAGGAGTTTGAATTTGTTTGGATCATCTCATTCTCTCTCACATAGTTTGATCTCTGAAGCTGCAAGCTAGAAAAATGAGAAATTGTTTAAGGGCTGGAAAGGGAGTTGGAAAGAAGTGCGAGTTTTCTGGAGGAAGATAGAAGGCCTCAAAATCGAAATTTTGACTCTCACTTAATTTCAAGGTGTAGCAAGGGAGTTCGAAGTTCTCCAAGTTTGGTCGAAGTTGTTGCTGCTACATCTGCTAGGTCGAAGCTACTACTAATGTTGCCAGGTCGAAGTTGCTTTGGAAGGGTTGACTTGGTGTGGAGGGAGTCTTTGTCTGGGTCTAGAATCCTGGATTATCTCAAGAAACTATTGGAGGAAGAATTGTTGACTTGGTTTTTCCCCTAGATAGGGGGTTTTTCCCTAGTTGTTCGCCTACATATGTTGTCCTTGTGTTATTGTTTTGGTAATTGCTTGATGAACTAAAAGATAAAAGAAGAACATAAAGATAAAAGAATCACAAGTAATTATCTATATAAAAAAATATTTCTGCCTTTCTGATTTTCTAACACGATATGCAATAATTGATGACTCATCAAGATGTATTCAACAACAATAATCTCTAGGAACATTCACCCATTCATATATGGCCCATGCCATGATGCAACGCTACAAAAGATCAAAACTTCCACAATTTCGCATAGAAAAGTAGTAAATTTCAAACTTATATAGCGAAAATCCCAGCATCATTTCATGTGACAAATTAAATAACAAGAATAAACATGAAAAAGATCACTTACATGTACAAATAAGTATATCCAATCATCAAATTGTGCCAATAATGAAGCTCCAAGATCAAAAACATAGAATCCAAACATCAAAATTCAGTCCATGACACCAAACTCGTCCTCCAAAAGGGAATGCGAAATTCTCAAGTAGCTACTAAATCCCAATCCAAGTGATGATGAGAAAAATGAATCACCTCTCATCTATTTATACAATCTCTAATGAGTTCGATTTGCCTAATTGGCCTAATCAAGCCCCAAATAATAAATTATTATGCCATAATAACATCGCTTGGTGACAAGCCCACCAAGATAGCTCAATAACATAAAAGTATGCTTCTCAAGAAGATAGAATGATCAACAAAATGAGTCGTTGGGCCTTTTGAGAAGACCTAATGAAGTCCAAAGTGTGCCATGATGTGAGAATGGACTCCAAACATAGTGGACAAGGGGTTGGCCCCTTGTTTTCCAAGCCTGTGGTGCTCCCAAGTGGGTGTGGGGGCACAAGGACATCCTCATGGGTCTCCAAGTGGATTGAAAATGCATGTAAACCATCTATAATGGCTAGGATGATGATATAAGCTCTCCCTTTGTCTCCTGCAGTGAGACATGTCCTCATTTGGACCCTGGAACATCTGCCAGGTGTATGGTGCAAGTGTAGAGCCAGCTGGGCATGGTGAACCAAGTGCATCATCCTCATGCAAAAGGAGGAACACGAGCTATCAACGAGCGGTGTTGGGGATCTACGAAGTAATTTCTGCTATAGTGGAGGCCCATGGCTCTCAATGCTCATCCTACAAGTGTCAATGTGGCTCTCTAGAATGCTAGGACCCCGTATAGGGAGACCAAGCCGCAAATGGAGACCCAACTGCAATCCTGCATAAGATTTAATGCATCCCCTTGCCCTCTAATACAACAAAACATTAGAATAATAAAGTAAAAGAGTTTACAAGTCATGAAATCAATGGGTCACTTCATGGTGGCATGCCCTTCCATAGTGGGCTTTGGCTTGTACAAGTGTCTCCAAGCTCATTAAGGGGGTTAACCAAGGACCCTATTAGGTGGTTTCAACCTTTAAAGGGGGTGACATGTCCATGGTACATCCATCAAGTGGTAGGTGGCAAATGATATAATGATGGAACGAAGTGGGGATCAGGGGAATGCTCCAAGCCACATGCCATGGTACAAGGGTAGCTATAATAAGGGAAGCCCACACCTGGGTATATGAGTGTAGGAGGGAGCAAATCGTGGTTCATGAGTTACCCTGACCTTTGTTTTTCCACCCTTCTTCATATGCCTTTTGCCTTTAATTGATTTTTCTTCATAACTGCTCGGGGCTCTAGGGGATGAGAGCATGATGCGTCGGATATGGCAGTAGGTACCCCTTTTTAAGGTGGGGCATTTCATTGTCGACCAACGGTTGGGACAATCATGGGTTCCTTAATGGAGGGGGGTCATCTAGGGCCCATAGGAACCAGGGTTATGGCCATAAAAAAAGGGGTGGAACTCATGTGTACCTTTTGCCCACGTGCTAAATTTGTATGTCTCGACCAACTTTTGCATTTTGTGGTCCATTTCCTATTGAGAGTGGCCAAATTATGCTTTTTCTTTTCTTTTTAGCTGCATCAACCTCTAGGGCATCGTTCCAGGCCCGACCCAAGTTGTGGACAAGGGAAGTGGGAGGCTAACCCTCTGTGGACATAGAGGACACATGTGGACCTAGACGGGAAAAATGATGAATGGAGCTAGAATGAGCGAAAAGGAGTGATGTATATGGTATCGAGAAGCAAGACCACACAACCAAAATCAGGATTTCCCAAGTAGTGCCAACCCTAAAGCTATTGGTCAGTAAAGGAGATCCCACCGAACTAGGATACAAGGATAACCACCAAATCGGGCAAAGGAGACAAGAGCACAAACCTAGCCCACACTTTCTGTCGAATCCCCCCACCAATCCATGCCCAAAAGTGTCCATGATAAGGAAAATTACTCAACCATACCAATGAAAAGCCATACCTTCAGGGTCGGGACGCCCACCTTCAAACATACAATCATAACAGAGATGGGTGAGAAACCACCTCACTGCCTCAGGTGGTAGAAATAATGGCACATCAAGCTATCTAGACGCTGCAAGGGGTTGTCGGCTGCTAGTTGAGGACTATCTAGGAGAAAAAAATTCTCCTCTGCATACTACCCACAAGTTGTGGGTAACAGGCCTATACCTTGAATCTCGGTATGTTATCCCTTGATTCTTGGCCTGCTATCCCTGCACAATATTCCAGGACTACATGCTTGAAGGTTCAGCTAGAAATCGGGTTTTGGGAGCCTCCTAGAAATCGGGTTTCCCTTCTTCCAAATTTACAATCGCAACCCCCTCTCAAACTCTTCTTATCACCTCCTCTCAAATGCTCATTAGAAATGAATGAAGAATGAATTTTCCTTTGCCCTTTTTGTCTTTTCATTAGAAGAGAACCCTAACCCTTGAGATCCAATGGCTGAGATTAAATTTCAACTCATTAGATCAAAAGTGGAGATCATTCCCTCTCTTGACCCCTTCTCTCATGTGGTCCCCCTCAATTAATGAGTCTCATAGTTACCTTTTTAATGTTTTGTACCATGTGCACTTTTTCTCTCTTAAAGTTACTTTTAAAACATAAGTCACTTTAATATTAGAAAGTGCACTTTGTACTTTTTCATTAAGTCACTTTATAGCACTAGTGACATTAATATATTAAAGTACATAGTACATCATCCATAAAAAGTAAATTCCCTCTATGGCATTAACAAAACTCATAATGTCAGATAACGAAAAGGCATTAATGTGTTTTCCTAGACCAAAAGGATAAATGCACTAGGAAACACCTCCTTGGTACCCTTATTTTCAGCACTCCCTCTTACCAAGGAAGGTGTTTCTCACCACTCCCATTCTATCTCTGAAATATACATGCTTTCCCCTTGGCAATGACTTGATGAGAATATTTGCTACTTGTTCATCAATGGATATATACTCAAGCTTCATAGCTCCCCTCTGAACCTCGTCTCTGATGAAGTGGTACTTGATCTCAATATGCTTTGATCGATCATGAAATACTAGATTCTCAAAGAGTTTAATACAACTCTGATTATCACAGTATATCGTAGTTAGTCTCAACCTCTGACCAAATAACCCATGTAGCGTCTTGTGCAACTCAACCCTAGGTCAGATTCAGACACAGTTTGTGGCAGCAAAGTGAAGTCAGGGTGGGAAGGGCTGTCTGAGCAAGCAGCGTTCTAGAAGTTGTCCGAGCAAGCAGCGTCCATTATAGAATAGCAACAAAGCCCATTAGGGCTCTTTGTTGGTGATGCAGGGTTACCCCCGCTTACACCCACAGTATGCATATAAATGCATAAATACATTGTCCTAGGAATTTAACTCACAAAGGAGTCAAATCTTAAACCATCAAATGGTTAAGGCCTCTTTATTCGTTCCTTTATATCGGAACTCAATCACCCTGCCTAAACCTCCTATCCGAACTTAATCAACCCTCAAGCCTTCTTATAAGACTTTGATTAAAGCCTTTCATTAATCCTTCCTATCGGGACCTTTAAACCTTCATTATCCTTTTAATGTTCGCATATATGTAACCTTCCCCTTTAATGCATTGGTTACATATGTTTTATCGCATGAAATACTCTATTGGCACTCTTTTCCTTTATACACCTTTTACAAAGGAAAACTACGCAAACATACCCTTTTCCGCCTCTGTACAGCTTCTGCACATTTCCCAAGGCTACCTCTATTGCAATCGCTATCGGCTCTTCCGCGGGTCATACATACATGTATGCCTCACCACTTCTCCGACTCCGATATGTGACTATCGGAATAGTTAACATATGTTCTAGGCTACTTCTAGCCTTAGAAGACTCAACACAACACTTTCACGAATACAAAGGAAAACCCCTCCCGAACCCTTTGTTCAGATTCCAAAAACAATTCACTCGGATCTATATATCTGTCGGGTCTGCTCTTCGCTTCGACCCTTTCCGCAGCTCCGATCTCCGAACCTTCCGATCGCCGATCAACGCTTTATCACTATCAGCGCATCGACATTCCAATAACCGCTAGCCCTTAACTCCTCCGATTGCGAATTAGCGATCAAATCGCGACCGTTGATTTGGTTCGCGATCCAACGGTTGTGATTAACTCGCGCGATCGCATTTCGCTCAACCTCAAGGCCAAACCCTTTCCACTTCCATGTGCTGATCCGATGTCCTTACGGACCCGATATGGATATAGGCCACTCTTTATAGGATTTCAAGTTCGGATTTCAAATCCGACTATGTTTTGCACTCGTTTTTAGTGTAAGTCGAGGTTTTCACTTGCGGGCCAAAATTACATAAATAACTCCGCCGATGCGATATTCCGCTTGCTCCTCAGCGACATCATCTGGACTGTTGATCTTCCAAATCCAACGACTGCTGAACACTGACACTTTACTCCTTTTCTCCTCCTTTTTACTTAGTTTTTACGCTAAGTCTTCAATTCTTCTATGGTTTTGCTCTTCTTCAAAGGTTTCGGCCTTTCTGTTGTTTTACTGCGCGATTCCTCCTGAGCTTGGCTTTAATCCCTCTAATGGATTCAATGACCCATTATGGTCCTCTGAATCGCTCTTCTCTTGCGTAGTTCTTCAGAACTCCGCCTTCTGCTTCCGCTGCTCAGCTACCTCTGAGCTTTACTCTTCTGCGAAATCTCACTTCGCTATTTCACCCCAGAGCTTCCCTCTGTTCCTCAATTGGATTCAAGGATCCATTCATGATTCCTCTGAATCATTCTATTCCTCTGCGTCCTTCAGAATTCTGTCTGCAACCTGTTACAGAGCCTACGAATTCACAAGTAGTTCATTCATGAAATACTCTTCAACACACTGACACAGTCAGGAATAAACATCTATATATATAAATATAAACAATCAATTACATATCCGAGACTCTGTGTCTCGCACAGGCCTGTTCTTCAATATCGTGGCCTCTCTGTGCTCTGCCCGTAGGCTTACATTTATGCCAAAAAGTTTTGTTGAACTAATCCTGGTTCGACTCCTAAATCCTCTGAACTGACTCCTAAATCCTCTCTCCACTTCTACCTCAATTTATTCCTAAAAGCTCTCTCTCGTCCCTTGAATCATGAAATTGTTTTAAGAGTTTTAGATGATCAAGTGTCTAGTGATGAAATGTACAAAGTGATTGTCGAGCCCATTGTTCCAACAATATTTCAATAGACTAAAGCAACATGCTTTGCATATGGGCAAACAGGTAGCAGAAAGATTTTTACCATGCAACCCTTGCCACTGAAGGCCTCCCAAGACATTTTGAGATTAATGGACCAAGTTTACAAAAAATCAAAGATATCAATTGTGCTTCAGTTTCTTTGAAATTTCTGGTGGCAAGCTTTATGATCCACTGAGTGAAAGGAGGAAGCTTTGCATGAGAGAAGATGGCAAACAACAGGTCTGTATTGCAGGCCTGCAAGAGCTTAGAGTATTTGATGTGGAGACTATTGAGAATTTCATTGAAAAAGGAAGTGCTTGTAGGAGCATTGGTACAATGGGAGTAAATGAGTAATCATCACGTTCTCATGCAACTCTTCAACATGTCAAAAGATCAGTTCATGGCAGTATCAAAGCCTGCTCGTTTGGTTGGGAAGCTTTCATTCATAGATCTTGCTGAGTGTGGTGATGATACCACCGATGATGATCACCAAACAAGAATGGAAGGAGCAGAAATCAATAAGAGCTTACTAGCTTTGAAAAAATGCATACGTGCTCTAGATAACGCTCAAGTTAGCATTCCATTTGGATGGAGCAAGTTAATAGAAGTACTTTGAGATTCAGTGATTTGTGGATTCATGTAGAAAAATTATGATCTGCACCCTTAACCCGGTTTACAAGTTTGCATGTGTTTGTTTAGGCCCAACCCACATGTTTTGTCATGCTAATATAAATTTCAGTATGCATTCATTGCAAACATTAAAAGAGTTCTACTATTTTTCACTTTCCTATCAGCTGGTAATTAAGACAAAATTTAGGCAAACATTCACACATATGAGACACTTGTTTTTGGTCAAGTTGACCCCAGAAAAACCCCACAGCTTCTTGGGGAAAACCGGTCTTCAAAGGAGGATCTTATTGCTTAAGAAATTACAAAATAAGTACAAAAATTCACTGTACTTATATCCCTTTTTCTGCTGTAGCATTAAATACAAATTCTGGAAATTTGTGACCACTGAATAATTCAGATTTTCACAAAATGCATGCCCAGAATTTCTTCATTAAATTCTCTGCCCAGCTCCTAGAGAAATGTGCCCAAAATCTGCCTTGAAAACTGTGCAACTGCTGCCTCAATTTCTGCGCTGAAGGGTGACTGTTCTGCCTCGATTTTCATGCCAGACAGTCGCTGAAATCCCCCTCAAAAATCATGCTGACTGAGGCTGACTGTCCCAAAATTCATGCCTTGAATTTTAGGCATGAACTGAGCTGTTTCCTCCTCAAAATTCATGCTCAGAACCTCCTCAAAAATTGTGCCCAGCTCCTTGAATTTCATGCTGCTGCCCCTCGAAATTTGTGCAGCCCATCTCCTTGATTTTGTGCCTCCCTGAAAATCGTGCTGCAAGTGCAACTCCCTCCTAGAAATTTGAGTCCTCCTTTTTTTGCTGCAGTTTCTCTTCCTTCATGAAGCTTCTCCTCTCATCTCTTCTCCTCATGCTCTCTCTCAAGTGTGAAGTGAAGAATGAGATCCCTTTTCCCCCTTTTGTTTTCTTGGAAAAGATTGAATCCCTAAACCTAGGATACATTGGTTGAGATTTAATCTCAAAATCTCAAGATGTGTGGTTGAGATCAACTCTTCCAAATGACCCCCTCACACATTGGCCCCATCGCTTAAAAGTCTCCTTGTACCTTTTTCAAGTTGTGTACTTTTTTCTATTTTTTTCATAAAGTGATTTTTCAACTCACTTTAATATTAGGAAAGTACACTTAGTACTTTACACATAAAGTCACTTTATAAAATAAAATACTTGTAAGTACCTTTTCCACTCATGACATTAATATAACACATAAAGGCCACCAAGACAGAAGTAATTAATGTGTTCACTAGGCTAAAAGGGATAAATGCCTAGTAAAACCTCTCATTGGTAATATTTCCAACACTCCCTCGGTCTTACCGAGGAAGGTGTTGCTCACCACTCCCATCCTGTGTTTGAAGAAAACATGCTTGCCTCTTGGCAAAGACTTGGTGAGAATGTCTGCTACTTGCTCATCAGTGGTATATAATCAAGCATCACTACTCCTTGCTGAACTCAGTCTCTCATGAAGTGGTATCTCAACTCGATGTGCTTTGACCGATCGTGAAATACTAGATTCTCTGAGAGTTTAATACAACTTTGATTATCATAGTAAATCGTAGTTGGTCTCAACATCTGTCCAAATAATCCATGAAGCATCTTGTAAAGCCATAATGACTTGCCCCCTGCCTGACTAGCTACCATATACTCTGTCTTTGTGCTGCTCAATGCCACTGACTTCTGTTTCCTGTTGAACCATGACACAACTGCCGAGCCCAATCATAAACAACAACTAGAAGTACTCTTTTGGTCACTGACACTGCCAGCCCAATTTGAGTCTGTGCAACCAATCAATCTGACTTCATCACATCTGACATAGTTTAAACCATGATCCACTGTGCCCTGTAAGTACCTCAACACATGTTTTGCAGCCACCCAGTGTACTCTCCTGGTCTCCATCATAAACTGACTCAATGTATTGACTAGATACATCAATGAACCAATTAATTGACGATACAAAGTGGGATCCACCAACTCGGAATCAGCATCATGCAACTTCTTCCAGTTGGTGATCATAGGAGTAGCCATAGGCCTGCAACCATCCATACAAAATCTCCTCAAGATATCTCTTGCATACCTACCCTAGCCAACAAAGATGTGCCCATCCTCCTGTCAAACCTCCAACCCCAGATAGTAATGAATCAACCCCATATCATTCATATCAAACTTTGAAGCAAGATCTCTCTTGTAATGTTGGATGAGACTGTCCTCCCCTGTAATAAACAAGTCATCCACATACAGTACCAGAATGAGTGGATCGTCACTTACCAGGATAAAGTATAGGTTCGGATCTGCATCACTCTTCTGGAATCCTAGTACCATGCCCTCGGTGCCTGCTTCAGTCCATACATGGCTTTCTTCAACCTACACACATGAGACTCCCTCCCATGCAACTCATCCCTCAGGCTGCTCAATGTACACCTTCTCCTATATAACACCATTTAGAAAGACGGTCTTCACATCCATCTGGTGAATCCTTCATCCCATCTCAGATGCTATAGATATCATTACTCTAGTGGAAGTATAGCGAGCAACTGGTGCAAAGGTCTCATAGTCAACTCTTTCTACCTGTGATAACCCCCACACCACAAACCGAGCTTTGGACTTCTCCACATAGAGCCACTTGGAAATCACAACTGACTTCCCATTAGGACGTGGCACTACTTCCCAGACATCATTCTTCATGATAGAGGCATACCCCACCATGGCATCCCTACAGATCTGTGGTCTAGTGGCCTCCTCAAAACTAGTTGGTTCTGTGTCCACAACATCTGCCACAAAGCCACCCAACCTGTCTGGTGGTCTGCTCTCCCTCACTGACCACTTGGGTCTTCCCACTGCCTCCTGAGCCTCCTTCAGGGTCTCCCGAAGCCAACTTGGCTCCCTCTTCCTTGCAGTAGTCTGTTGTGGTGGTATGGGAAAATCCTCAACTGGTGGCTCTCGTCCAGTCAAGGAAGGTTCTAAAAAAACCAATGGAGATCCTGAACTCTGAGATACTATGCCTGATGAACTTGCACCAGGTGAGCCTGTACCAGGCAAAACTATGCCTTATGAACCTGTCACCCCTGAAGAAGGTGAACCTCCTGATCCTGATGTACCACGTGATACCCCTTAAACCTGTGGGGTTTCCCCCTGTCGAGGAGCATGTTGCTCTACCTGATCAACCTCCCGAGACCTCCTCAAAGCCCTCTCCTCCTTAAATGTCACATCCCTCCTTAGGGAAATCTTCCTCTGCGCAGGAAGATATATGCAGTAGGTTCTGCTGGTCTCACTATAACCCACTAAGATACCCCTCTCTGTAATGGGTTCCAACTTCGCCCCCTCTTTGCAGTGGGTTCCAACTTCGCCCTTTTCTCCACAGGGATGTGTGAATATGTAAGGCACCCAAATATCCTGATGTGCCCAACTTTCGGCTTCTTGCTGGTATACACCTCCTTAGGAGTCTTGCTCCCCAAGACTTTGTGTGGGCCCCTGTTCTGCAAATAAACAACAATGTTACATGCCTCGACCCACGAGAAGAAAGGTAAACTCTGATCATGCAACATAGCTCTAGCTGCACCCACAATGGTCCTAGTTTTTCCTTTCTGCCATTGTTAAAATTGGAAACTAGGGCCAAACTTCATGTGGGTCTTCTTATTTATGGGAGCTGATATTTTTCTTGGATTCCTCTCGTCAAGAGGTGTAGGATTGATCTAAAGCTCATTTGATTCCGACATGTATTCATAGAGATATGAATTTATTTGTGTTATGTGACAATTCGTCAAGGTCGGCCAACATCCAAACTACCCCCACTTGTCCTCAACGTTTCACCATAAATAGAAGAGGTCTTCAAGTCATTTCATAATCATCTCTTGTGTTTTGTCTTCACTTGTCTCTGGGTTTTGGTGGTAGGAGAAATCTAAAGAGGATACGTTGCCCTAAGAGGATACACTAGCCCTAGATACTATCAAAAGAGAGGGCCTTACACAGCGCTAAGAGGAGACGCCTCTACAAAGTTAAGGAGGACTTATCTACGTAAGGAGAGGTCTTCTATCTGCAATCTTTAAAGAGACTAGGCCGCAGTTTAAGGAGGGTTTTTATGTGCCCTAACCGCAGTTAGTATAAGCCTTGGCTGCAGTCATAGAGTTGGCTCTCATACGCAGTTCAAAGGGTTCCCAATACGCAGTTCAAAGGGTCCTCAATCCGTTGTCCTAAGGAGAGGTCTACACGTTGTTCAAAAGAGACCTAGTCGCAGTTTTGTGTGTGCCCTAGTCACAGTCCAGATGCAAGATGCACCGTAAATGCTGGCCTTATTCCGCAGCAAAAGGACTCTATGCTGCCCCAACCGCAGTCCTCAAAGGTGATACAATCCGTAGACAATGAGGGTTCAATGCAGCAAAAGAAGGCTTCTTATACGCTGCCATGGAGAGCGCTAAATTACAGTCAAGGAGAGTACTCTACACGCAGTTGAAGGGAGGAACATCTAGACACATTCTGGTCACAGTCAATGAGGATTGTATATGCAACAAGAAGGCACTCACACACAACTATCTAAGGGAGCCTCTATACGTTGCAAAGGAAGCCTAACCGCAGCATAAAGGAGACATATATCAACATAAAGGAGCAGCATGGAACTCCTTGTAACAACGTGTTAAATATTGCTATACTAAGGCATGGATGAGGTACGTTTGGGAGCAACAGTCAGTAGATTAGAAGATAGAGGGTTAAGTTGCTATTTAGGATTTTGTTTGGGTCTGATTAAGGAGTCTACTGGTACAGCTAGCTACTTTGCTAGGCTGCAAGCCATAACAAGCAACTAAGGCTGTTCCAACGCAGTATTATAGTTTTCTTTGAGTTTGGATGGCAACATGGATTAGGAGAGACTCTCCTAGGTGGACTGAAGCCCTTGAAGGGCTTAGTTATCTAACAACTTGGAAGCATGATGATGGATGCAGCATGGTTGAATGCAACATGATGGATGCAGCATGGTGATGGAATCACCTTGGAGAATCAGTTGAAGTATGAGGACTGATAAGGTTGCCTTCACCTGAGTTCAGATTTGCAGTCCTTGTAATCAGAACCTTTATGTCATCTTCATGGTGAAGATCTCTGATGCCTGATCTTGTTAAGTCAAAGTGTTGACTTCTGATGTATATGTACTATCTCTCTCTTTGCTAAACTATTGAAGATCATAAGAAGATTTGATCAAGGGTTTCCCCACTTTGGGGTTTGTCCTTGGCTGGCACCACATCTTGTGTCCTCTTGCCTTGGCTTGTTTTCTGATGTTTATGTTTATGTTCTATCTGTACTTTACTATCATGCTGATGTGATTGCCAATCTGAAATTGATAATGAGCTAATGGAAAAATAGAAGTAAATTGCTCTAAGCATAGAACATACCTAAAACTAACACACCCCATTTTGCTAAGGGTTATAAGGTACAATGAGCTCCCTCTTGATGCCAACACTCCCACAAAAATCCCTCATCTCCGCAGAAGTGTACTCGCCCCCCTTGTCTGATCTCAACACCCTGATTTGCCTCCCTGTCTGGTTCTCCACAAGAGCATTAAACTCTTGGAATCTCTTGGAATACCTCATCCCTAGTGTTCAGGAAGTAAACCCAGGTCCTCTTCGAGTGGTCATCAATGAATTCACATAGTACTCATATCCACTCAATGAAACATGGGACATAGGACCACATATGTCAGAATAAATCAAGTCAAGGATACCTACAGCTCTGTTGTCACTGCTCTAGAAAGGAGTCTTGTGTACTTTCCCAAAGTACACCCCTTGCACACATCACGATGCTCTGTGTTGAAGTTAGGCAACCTTGTAACCATCTCCCTCAACATCTTGAAAGCTCCATGGTGCAAGTGGGCCATCTCCCTGTGCCACAACTCACATAACTCACTACTACTGGTTTGTGCTATTGTAGCTCGAAGAGGCTGAAATAAAAATCTGTATAGTCTCCCTCTCCGAGCTCCAATCACACGAGCAGACTCGATACCGGATACCCTAGGATATATCAACACGTGTCCCTTCTGGAACAATACCTCATACTATTCTCGAAGTTAGAGACTGATATCAAACTATTCTTTAAACCTGGAACATAAAGAACATTTGCCACCTTCAGAGGACTCCCTCTGAAATGAAACTGTCCCCATACCTGTCGCCTTGACTTTAGAGTTGTCGCCAAGCACAACCTCCAAGTCAATGCCATCCTCCAAAAGGCTTGTGAAGTGCCCTCTAACTTCAGTCATATGGTAGGATGCTCCGCTGTCTATGAACCAAGCACGGGAAGATGTGACATGAGTGGCTAAACTCACCACCAAAGCACACTCTCAATCAAACATAAGCGTAAAATTATCCACATTCGCTGAAGCTTCATCTCCTTGTTTCTTCTTACCCTTCTTGTTGGGACACTGAACAACATAGTGACCCATCTTCCCACAAGCAAAGCATTTCACTTTGCTCATGTCCTTCTCCTTAGCCTTCTGCTTCCCCTTCTCCTGCTTTGCCCCACTAGAAGACCCCTTCTTGATCTTCTCGCCCTTCTTGCCCTTTGCCGCAAGGGCAACATTCTCCTATCCACATCCCCCACCACTCTTGCTGCCACCTCTCACACTCCTCCTGATCTCCTCCTAGATGAAATCGTCCCACATCCTCCTCCAACCAGGAAAGTGTTCTCAGGCCACCAGGCTGTGGATAAAACCATCCCACTTCTCAGTGAACCTATTTAAGGCAATCCTAACCAATTGCTCCTCTGGAACAGCCTCTCCAACGACAACTAACTCATCATTCACTGGTGAGACTCTGGTGAGGAAAGAAGTGACACTATTGGTCTTGGTCATCCCGGTGTTGCATAGTTTTTGTCTCAACACCATCTTCTTGTTCTCATTAGAACTCTGGTGCAAAGCGACCAAGGACTCCCACATCTGATATGCATATTTCATCCTTGAAAGATGAGGGAATAAATGGTCCTTGATGGCATCTAGAAGGATCCTCTTTGCGTTCACATTTTTCTTGAACTCCACAAACTACGCTGGATCATGGGTGCTTGCTCAATTGCTTCAACAACATCCCACACTTCCACCTCCTCTAGTAAAAGCATAATCCTCTCTTTCCATGGGCCAAAGTTTTCAACCCTATCAATCTGTCCTCTACTCTCAACCCAATAGCCATGACCCCACAACCAACAAAATGAAGCAAATCTGGAAGCTAGAACCTTCCTCCCTCTGAACTGCTGAAGTCTTTAGGTTTCTGGCAAAGTTTCAAATGTATGTTTCGCTGTTTGAAGACTTTAGATGCTTGCTGCCCTCTTTATCAGTTGACTGAAAATGAAGATTTGAGCCTCAACTTAGCTCAACTCGGATCTGATACCATGTAGGAAATTTATGATCTGCACCCTTAACCTAGTTTACAAGTTTGCATGTGTTTGTACTTCTACTATTTTTCACTTTCCTATCAGCTGGTAATTAAGACAGAGTTTAGGTAAACATTCACACATATGAGACACTTATTTTTGGTCAAGTTGACCCCCGGAAAAACCCCACAGCCTCTTGGGGAAAACCGGTCTTCAAAGGAGGATCTTATTGCTTAAGAAATTACAAATAAGTACAAAAATTCACTGTACTTATATCCCTTTTTCTGTTGTAGCAATAAATACAAATTTTGGAAATTTGTGACCACTGAACATTTCAGATTTTCACAAAATGCATGCCCAGAATTTTTGCATTAAATTCTCTGCCCAACTCCTAGAGAAATGTGCCTAGAATTTGCCTCGAAAACTGTGCAACTGTTGCCTTGATTTTTGCATTGAAGGGTGACTATCCTACCTTGATTTTTGTGCCATACAGTCATTTAAATCCTCTTCGAAAAATTCGTGCTGATTGAGGTTGACTGTCTCGAAATTCATGCCTAACTCCTTGAATTTTGTGTAGCTATCCCTCAAAATTCATGCAGTTTGTCTCAATTTTTGTGCCTCCTTGAAAATCGTGCTGCAAGTACAACTCCCTCCTAGAAATTCAATCCCTCCTTTCTTTGCTACAATTTCTTCTCCTTCACGAAGCTTCTCCTCTCATCTCTTCTCCTCATGCTCTTTCTTAAGTGTGAAATGAAGAATGTGATCCCTTTTCCCTCTTTTGTCTCTTTGGAAAAGATTGAATCCCTAAACCTAGGA
This sequence comes from Pinus tabuliformis, assembly GCA_031772625.1. Taxonomy (NCBI): domain Eukaryota; kingdom Viridiplantae; phylum Streptophyta; class Pinopsida; order Pinales; family Pinaceae; genus Pinus; species Pinus tabuliformis. The sequence continues at coordinate 371,574,455 of CM062804.1, forward strand.
TCCAATGGTTGAGGTTTAATCTCCAAATCTCAAGATGTGTGGTTGAGATTAACTCTCCCAAATGACCCCCCTCACACATTGGCCCCTTCACTTAAAAGTCTCCTAGTACCTTTTTCAAGTTGTGTACATTTTTCTATTTTTCTCATAAAGTGACTTTTCAACTCACTTTAATATTATAAAAGTACACTTAGTACTTTACACAAAGTCACTTTATAAAGTACAAGTGACATTAATATTAGAAAAAGTAAATGGTACGACACTTCTAAGTACCTAAGAAACCAGATTCATTGAAAATCCTCTGCATGTCCCAAATCAGGCAAATCAAACACGATTCGGTGGGACACATGTCCTCCGATCTAGTCCGGGGAACGAGTCCATCATGTCCCGATTTTGGGACACATGTCCCCTTGATTTGCGTGCTGCACGACCCATAAAGACCAGTTTTGGGTCATTTCTCCCTCACTTTTCTTTGTCTCTTTTGCTGTGGGTGTGTGGGAGTGAATAGCAAAGTGTTTGGGATCATTTTGGAGGTGATTCAAGCAACATGTAAGTGCATTTTGTTTCTTTTTTATTACAACAATTTATATGTGCATTTTTTATAAGTTCGTGCATTTTTCATTATTTTTTGACAACATTCATGGCTCAATCAAGGGCAGCAGGGAAGGGGAAAAGGAAGGTGAAGAATGTTGCCATTGGAGATGCCCCTCCTGTTCCAATTTCATCAGGGTCTGCAAGTGTTCGCTCTATTAGAAGTGGGGTTGTAACAACAACTTCAAATGTTGAGGGAAGAATTAATTTAGAAAGACATCAGGCTCAAGAAAACAAATATCCCTTGTGGAAGTATGTCACAAGAGAGCAAGGGTCAGGCAACAACTTGAAAGGAGGAGGCAGTGTTGCTTGGAAATGCAACTATTGCAACAATCATTTCATGAGCACTTATTACTGTGTGAAATCCCATTTGTTGGCTTTACCAGGTTGTGGAATTGTAGCATGTACACATGTGTCTTTAGCTAAGAGGAAAGAAATGGAAAAAGATGCCAACGTTGGTATGGCAAAGGTGGCTGCAACATCTAAGCAAAACAAGAATGATGATCCCCTTCCATTCTTGAGGAAAAGCAACAACAAATTTCCATTTGAGAGTTTTGTGGGGGACAAGCAGCAAAAAGAAAGGCAGTGGCACTTGGTTCAATGGACAAGATTTTGCAGAAAGGGAAACGGGAAGAGCTTGATCTCACCATTGCATTCTTTTTCTATGAGAACTTCATATCCTTTAATGTTGTGTTCTCACCTTTATTTATTGAGATGTGCCGAGCTCTAACTCAAGGGGCTCCATCAAGGTATGTGCCTCCTGGGTCGGAAAAGCTTAAAACGACATTGTTGATTAAGGCAAAGAAAGAGGTGGACAAAATGCTTGAGCCTATTAAATCAGCATGGCCAACATCTGGGGTTAGTATTGTTTCCGATGGATGGACAAATCCAATGTGCCACCCACTCATCAACTTCATGGTGTCTTCCTTGAATGGTCCAATTTTCTTGAAATCAATGGATGCACTTGGACAATACAAGGATGCACAATATATGGGTGAGTTGTTCATTAAAGTTATTGAAGATGTAGGTGTTGATTCTTGTGTGCAAATCATTACAGATAATGCCCCTGTTTGCAAGGCTACTGGCATGATTGTGGGAGCTAAATATCCACAAGTATTTTGAACACTTTGCATTGTCCATTTCTTGAATTTAGCACTTAAATCTATTGCTTTTGATGTGCTTTGGCTTGGAAGTATTAGTGAGGATGCACGACATATTCACAACTCTGTACAAAATCATACAAATGCCCTCACAATCTACAAGGAGTACACCGATTATCATTGTTGAAGATTGTAGATACACGGTTTACCTCTTCATTCATCTTGTTGAAGAGGTTGAGGGAGGTCAAGACTGCTCTTGGAGCCATGGTAATTTCAATGTTGTGGCCTTTTTGGAGGAAGACAGATCAAGTAGCCTAAAAAAGAGTGAAGGACACAACGTTAGATGATGCTTGGTGGAAGAGGGTAGATCTACTTATTAAGATCATGGACCTTGTCATTGCTTTGCTAAGATTTACTGATACAGACCAACCCATCCGAGGAGAGGTTTATGAGGGATGGGATTCCATGATTGAGTTTGTGAGGACCATTATTTTACAGAGTGAGTGCCCCGAGTATGAAACATCATCAGAGGCCTTCTTCACCACCATACATGATATTCTTGTCAACAGATGGACAAGAATTGCACACCTTTGCATTGTTTGGCTCACTCATTGAACCCAAAATACTACAGCCATGAGTGGCTGAATGGTGGACCTTCCCGCAGATTCCCTCCTCACATGGATGGTGAAATTTCATAGGGGAGGAAGGATGCATTGAGGCGGGATTTTCAGGATAGAGCATCCCTTGATGAGGTGGAGGATGCCTTTGCAGAGTTTTCCACTGGCACTGGTTGATTTGCAAGATATGATGTGATTAAAGACAGGGGGGCTAAGAAGCCCTATTCTTGGTGGCAACTCATGGGGCAATAAGCCCTCCTTTACAACAATTAGCCATGAGGCTCCTCTCTCAAGTGACTCCATCCTCTTGTTGCGAGAGGAATTGGAGCACATATGGGAATTTGTATAGTGTCAAGAAGAGCAGGCTTGAGCAGTCCAGGGCAAAGACAATGGTGTATGTGCACACCAACCTTCGTCTTATTTACAGGCAGAGGGATGAGTGGTTGAAGGGAAAGACACAGATGTGGCATGTCTTTCCTGATGATATGGGTTTGGACATCAGTGTTGAGTTGACATTGGCCAGCTTGGATATTAATGAGCCAGTGCTAGAGCTTGTCACTCTTGATGATGGTGATACTGTTGAGGGGTCATCCTCCTCACCAACAGAGGCAAAGATGACATTGGATACAGAGGAGGAGGATGCAGCAGAGGAGAGCAATGGTGACCATGATGATAATAGTGATACTGATTTTGATGATGATGATTGATGAATCATGAGCTACCTACTTCCTTGAGGCTTGTAGTTGTTTTGTATTTGCTATTTCTATTTGCCATTTGCATTGCTACTACCTATGTAACACATTTTGATTTTGATGACTTAATGAGAAAACTGCAGTTTCTTGTCTTTCTCCTATTGGATCATTGATGAATTTGTCACAACTTTATTTGTATGCATAATGTTACTTTGTAAAACTTACATCTAGATGAAAATATATGTTTGAATCAATGAATTTGTATCATGAATAAGAATTTGTGTAAAAACATCTACTTTTTAATATATATATATATTTAATAAAATAATATATAACGGGTCCTGTCCCGGGAGGTCAATGTGCCCGTGTCGAACAATCGAATCCTCGTGTCCTACGTGTTCCGTGTCCCTGTGTCAGGTGACTTGGTTAAGTATTTTTTCCACCCATGACATTAATATAATTCATAAATGCCACCAAGACAAAAGTAATTAATGTGTTCACTAGGCTAAAAGGGATAAATGCCTAGTCACCTCTCCTTGGTACTATTTCCAACAACTCACACATTGTCATGATATCCTATATCTCTCCAAACTCGGACTCTTGTGAACACACCCTCAACATACTAAGATATGCTAACAGGGTTAAATGAAAGAAGGAAATGAGCTCTCCTGCTACAACATTGAGAGAGTCATCCACTGCTCCATTGACTCTACCATTGTCGTCATCATTGCTTTCACAATACACTTTTGACCAGCTTCCTTACCCCTGGCATTATCTATTGATGCAACCTAGATGTGGAAAAACCAAAGTTGGTAGTTTTTAGAGAGATTGTTGTGCTAGGCTTTGATCGGACAGAGTTTGAGGCTAAACATGTTTTCATAACCAGCAAGGATGGAACTTAGATTCCAATGTTCATTGTATCCAAGAAAGTCACCACTCTTGATAGACTTCATCCAACTCTATTTATGGGGGGCTTTAATATCAACATCAACCCAAACTTTAGTGTTGGTCGTTTTGTCATTTCAAGACATTTCGGGGGCGGGGGGGGTGCAATTGTAAATATTCATGGTGGCGGTGAATATGGAGAAGGGTCAGGGACTAATACATCACTTGTTTTGGCTGAAGATGGGTTGTTTGGAAGTAATGAGAGGAAGGAATATGGATTAATTGAGAGGTCGTCATTCTTGAAACCATTAGGAGAGAAAAACTATTTCGTAAACCTTGGGGATTGGGGTCATAGTATTGATTTGCCGACTCTGCAATTGGTCAAGGACAAGCAATTTCGGGAAGGGGGGGCTGTAATGTCCTCTTCTAATTATATTGCTCAAGGGAGGACAAAGTAGCCTATCCAACCCCATAGGCTATAGTCAATGACAAAGTGGGTAACCCATTATTCAATGTTTTGGGGTGTAACATTGGGTAATTCAGGGTAATTGGAGGAAAACTTGTGAAAGAAGCCAAATTTGGGGAAAAGTGGAGGGAAACTTGTTAGGCCTTCAAATTAAAATTAGGAGAAGAGACCCCAAAGGGAATCTATAAATAAGAGAGAGGAGAATCATTTTTCTCATCATGGTTGGTGGATATTTATGTTTTGTGAGCTAAGGCTCTTGAGGGTTTTAAGACCCCTTTCTTTTTTATTGGTTTCAGTGGTGAAAGATTCCACCCTAGCTAATCCCTTTCTTTCTATTATGTTTGGAATAATTTCTGAGGCATCTTTCATCTAATTTTGGGAGGATAGGGGGTATTTTTGTGGATTGATTGATCTGAGGAGCAATTTTGTGGCACTGAGATCTGTTTTAGGGCAATTCCAGGGTAGAAAAACCCTTATCTAGGTAGCAAGCAACCTGTTTTGTGGTAGCGTAAGCCTGTTAGGCAAATAACAACAACAATGAGGTTCCAGACAGTTCTGAAACCCCATAAGGCATCCCTGCAACAACGATGCCATTTAAGGGTAAAATTTGGACAACAAAGTCCCCTAAGCCCCTGGCCTGAGGCAACGTCCCTCTGGAGTGTTTTCTTGTGGTAAAACAAGGTTTATCCAAGGCAGCAAAGCCCTACCTGAAGTAACGGAGGCCTCAGAGGCTACTTTTTATAGTAGTGTGGTCCATCTGAAGTTGGTCTGAAAAGTGAGGAGCTTATCCTACGATTTTGGACCCTAGTTTGAGTACTGTTTAGAGAGCGACTCAACCCTAGGTTAGATTCAGACACAGTTTGTGGCAGCAAAGTGAAGTCAGGCTGGGAGTAGTCCGAGCAAGCAACATCCACTCTAGAATAGCAATAAGGCCCATTAGGGCTCTCTGTTAGCAACATCACAACAAGGCAACAAAGTTCTGAAGGTAGACTAAGTAGTAACAAAAAATTTGTAAGCTCGTTAGTTGTTACCGATAGGGTAATTTAGTGTTGTTATGTTACTGTTACTAAATTACTAAGCGCTGTACAACAGACCCTGTTGGTGTAACAACCCTAGAAGCGAATCCATGGAAATTGTAACTAGATGTGTACTGTTGGTATTATTGAAGATTGTCTACTTGTTTCTTTGATGTGTAATCATTGTCATCTTTGTTGAATTGGAAAAGAATGCTGTGATATTGGTACTACTGCTATATTGTCTCATGTCCCAATAACTCTTAAGGGCAAAATTTTCCCTAGTTATATTTCACCAATCCTTTGAGGCAATACCAGAGAAAACATAATGAAGTGTTCTGATAAGTTTCAGCCTTCTAGGGCAATCTTATCACTCATAAACCAGATCTGAAAACTCTTAGTTACAACAGTAAAACAACCCTTATTTTCATCAATTACATTGTTAAATCACTGAACATTATTACCTGGGCCTTAACTTACGTCAAATCACGAGAACTTATATAGCTGAAAATTACAAACCATGAAGAACATGGATGGCTGAAAATAAAATCCTCATCTTACACAAATATAGGACAGCTGAAAGTTTGGTTTTTATGATAAGATGAAGTTGTACATACCATAGCTTTATCACAAGGCTAGTACAATTCATTAGCTATCCAAAACCCTAGCTAGAGAAAACTGAGAATCTTAGCTCAAACAAATAGATTTGACAAGCAAGAATCAGTTAAGCAAGCCCTCCAAGGCAAGACGTCTCCTTTTTCTTCACCAAATACAACCCAGGGTTTCATCCAAAAACCCTAATGTCCAATTATGCAAGGGATGAAACCCATTTATTAGACATCAAGATGCTCCAAGAAGATCAACAAAACCCCACTGAATCCAAGAAAAAGAGAGAGACCAATTACAAATGGAGATATAAAAGAGAGGATGATTGGTGCATTCCTCCTAGTCGCATCTCTATGCAAGAGTGAATAAGAATAATAAGTGTATGAATGGTTGATATTCTCCAATGTTTTCTCCTTCACAAAAGTAAACCCTATTCACAAGAGCAATCTCCAACAAAGATGTCCTTGCCCATGTTAAATCTCTTCTAGGGTTTCATTATGAACCCTAGTGAATCACTCCAAGAAGACCATGTACAAAGAGAAGAGTACAATGACAATGATTAATGAAAGGGCTCTCCTTCCACTATATATGTGGAAGGTAAGGAAGGCCAACAAGACAACGTGGACCAATGCCCTTACAAGCAACCTACAATAATCACATGTCGGTTCACACAAGTCAAGTACTTCACTTCAAAGGTACACATGTTAAGCTCTAAGGTGATGTTGCACAAAATAAGTGCTTCGAGATGATGTGGCCGTATAAGGTGTGTCCATACTCCTCTGCCACAAGCCCTTGTGGACTCCATCACTCTTGCTAAGCCACGTACTCTACTGGTTCCATTCCCCTTGCATGAACATTGTTGCAACCTAAGCGTCCCTATGCTAACTCCATGTTTGCACAGAGGAATTCAAGCTACCCCTTGCTCTCTAGGGTCGTTGCCCTCCTTGAAGTGCACATTGGTCCTTCGCATAAATAAGATGATCTCCAAGTAAGCAAAACTTCCTATGTGGCCATCAAGAAAGACATCCCCCAAGTTGTTAAAAGAAGTCGTACACCCATTTGAAAAAAGCTAAGTAGACACTCAATTGAGGTCATTGAGTAAGCTATCTCCTATGTGCAAATCCATCATAGACCATTTCCCATGTGCTAATTTATCTCAGACCATCTAGCAGGTGAACATGCACCATATATGCCAAATCTCAAAGCATCCACAAACATGGTGTAAACATTTTCGAAGTAACTTGAAAGCGAACTATTGGTGGTGGCTCATGTGGATTGTGGATAAGACATATGTGGTCTAATTTTTGTGAAGGAATATTTGTTCATCACGAATGTATAGTAATGTCTATTAATATTTTGATTCAAAAATCAAACATATAACAAATCTATTATCCTAGCTATGGCTTAGAGCCTTAGGTAGAGTAGAGCTCCAGGGATTGTTGTTGCAATATCTAGTAGTTCCATTGCAAAGCCTCACTAGGTGGGACTAAACCTTATGGCAACAAGAGAAAGGCTTGCCACTGTCACCTTAGCAACCTTTCTGTTGTTCTTAAGTGGTATTTGACCTCAAGGGAGGCTTCCCTAAATCACCTCAAGGATATTCTAATGTTATGGCTCAAGGTGATGGACAAGAGGTCTATCGAGCCAGATAACGTATCGACAAGGCCTATAATGACCTAGATATTCTATGCCAAGGTTCATGTACTCTACACCTAGACCAAAGCTATGGTTGTTATAAGTTAGTGTTTGGTTGATGTGCAATGATAGGGTGCACAATGCCATTTAACAGCCAAAGAAAGGGTCTATTAGTGATAATCAACAAAAAGGAACAAGGTCTTCCAATAGACACCTAGGGTTAGGGTCACTTAATGGGAATTTAGAGCTGAAAAACATGCATAAACAACAAACAAGGATGATGTCAGCCCTAATAAGGAAGAATTAACTATGCACAATGCTAGATTTTGCTTTTATGTGATTTATTGATGCAATTCCTAATTTATTAGCCACAAACATCCAACCCAAATTCAACTTTATGTAGAATTTAATAAGGCCATATATCTTGACAACACTATCATGGGCTTGCATAATTGTTGTAGGTTCTTTATTCCTAAGGTGATATAACACTTCTCCTTCAAATGTTTGGAGGTATGTAGAGAGGATTAATTCATTGAGAGGTTTAAGCTTTTTAGGTATAATTACTATTAAAAGGTTAAACCTTTGGCTGAACTCTCTAACACCCTCAGATGCTTCTTTCTTCACTAAGAGGAGACATCGATTTGCAAGTAGTCCCACCCGTGTTCTACGATGTCTTTTTCTTCTACCCACCTAAATGAGAAGACATCAATGAAAACTTCCCACGAATGTATGCACTTAGTTGGGAGAGTTTGAAGCTATTCCTTGGCATTTCCTTTAACTTTGACATTGTCTAATAGTTGCATTTGCACTCCCACATTGTACTCGTACTAGATGTATCCTTTGGTCCCATTGATCTACTTTTGTGGTCATTTGTTGGACATTAATAAAATTATCTTATCTTAGGGAAAGGACAAAAATCCTCATTGGCACATCATCTTCTATATCTCTACTTAAGTGGGAAGAACAAGCAAATCCAAAATTGGTCAATTGTCTCTATGGATCATCATAAGTAATACCATGGTAGAGAGGCAACCACTTAGGGTTTTTAGGCATGGGATGAAGATTCCTTAAAATTCCATCTAGGTCAAGAGGAGTCATGGTGTAATGGATCCAATGCTTTTTAATGGTAGCCCTATTGAGTCTTTCAAGGATAGAAACTTCAGGGGAAGCTTTAGTTCTCACATGATAAGTTAAAATGGGATCAAACACTTCAAGCTTTATGATTAAGGAGTTGCCGATCGAAAATTTCTAACACAAGCTTGGGGATGTTCTCATAAAAAATTATTGAAGCATAGATTTCGAATTTTGAGGAGGTAACTCCTCCCTGACAACAATGCCAAAAATGGTGCCGCGAAATCTAGTAGGCTCAGTGCAAAGCCTCACCAGGCAGGGCCAAACTTTATGGCAATGAGAGAAAGCGTTGCCATTGTGACCTCATCAACCTTTCTCCTGCTTAGTGGTATTTGACCATAAGGGAAGCTTCCCTAAGTCACTTCAAGGATATTCTAATGCTATGGCTAAAGGTGATGTATAAGAGGTCTATTGAGTGGTAGAAAGTACTGACGAAGCCTAGAAAGGCCTAGATATTCTATGCTAAGGTTCAAGTACTCTACACCTAGACCAAAGCTATGGCTGTTAGAAGTTAAGGTTTGGTTTATTTGCAATGATAAGGTGCACAATGTCATACAACAACCAAAGAAAAGGCCTTTTAGTGACAATCAATAAGAGAGGACCAAGGACTTCCAATAGACACTTAGGGTTAGGGCCACTTAATGGGAAATTAGGGCTGAAACACATGCATAAGCAACAAACAAGCATGACATTAGCCCTAATAAGGAAGGATTAACCATGCACAATGCTAGATTTTGCTTTTATGTTATTTATTGATGCAATTCCTAATTTATTAAACACAAATTCACTTTTATGCATAAATTTACCCTAGAAACCCTAACAGCTAACCCTAGACGTCTAGGAGCAAGGTAAGAAGAAGAAACTTAATGAACTTTATGGATGATCAACACAATAATGATTAGTGCCTTATTGTAAATAGTCTCAATGGAGTTTTCTAGGGCTAACATTTCATGAAGTGGTCTTGACGGAGTAAGGGGGATGGCTAGGGCATCCATTTTTAAAACTATAACTATTTTCCCTGTGAGGGGAGAAATTAAGTATAAGGAATGCACATTCAAAATTTCTGTATAGGCTTCAAAGATAACAATTTTCCATGCAATAATAAAGCACGATATCATACATAGGAACCCTACTTCACATATACAATATGTAAAATATCAAAGATAAAGAATGAAACTTACAAAGTTCTCCAAAGAAGGAATTCTTTCAATCCTAGAAAAACATTTCCATGCAAAATACCATCTCCACAAGAATTCACACCATAGAAAAGTCACATCTTGCCCAAGTAGTGAAAAAGAGAGGCGGTGATGATCAAATGAAATGAGGCGGATCCTCTATTTATATGAGACATAACACCCTCATTTTTACTATAATACAAGTGATTGAGTGTTCTACAAGTGTGAGGTTACAAGGCAACCTCAAGGCAACCTCGTAGCTCAAAAACATAACAAATAATGCCAAAATTGCCCATGTGCAAGAGAAAAGTCGCCTCCACTATGACATCATTCTCCAGAGGAGCTAAAAATGCCACAAGGACGTGTCAAATGGGCTAATGAGTGCTCCATATTCCAAAATCTAGCTCTATATCCATGGGTATGCCTCCAAAGTGCCTCCAAATCATGACATCATCACCAAAATGCCTTGCATCACCCTCTAAATGGTAATATCTACTCAAGCGTTGGGTCAAATAGTGATGTGCAACCCCTCCCCTGTCATCTCAAGGATAACCATCATCGTTCGGTCTTTAAAACAAGCAATGGCCATCAAACAATGTCAAGGCCAGCTTAGGGGGCATCTTGGGTCCATTTGGGCACATCATCAATATTCCAACACCAAGCTTCATGGGCTCAACGTTTTAGCATCTGGGGGTACTCGAGAATATCAAGTACCATGTGGAACCATCACATAGCCAAATGCCCTGCTCTCGGTGGGAAACTCTACATCAACAAGGTCATATTTGCTCTTGGGAACATGTAGGGACGAGATCTAAAGTGTTGAAAGTTTCCATTAAGGCAAAGTGTGTGAATAATTAGTTCATATTTTGGGTGCGATCTCTCAGTCTATTTAGATGAGGGTCTTGAGGAAGAGATTTGGAGACCAAGTGGTGTATGACCATGATCAAGTCTAAACCATTGTCATCTTTTTAATGCCTTGATTCTTCATTATCTAGACTCTTAACTAAAGAGTTAGAGCTTGAACCTAATTGTTGGAGGTTTTGCCAATTCCCTATGTGTAAGAAGTTTCTTTTTTCCTTTGGGGTCAAAGATCACTCCCCCCTCCCACCCCCAAATTTCCCTAGGTGTAAGAAACTTCCCTAGGATTGCATGCAACACATGTTTGTCTAGCACAAACCACCATGGGATACCCATTTATGCATTTAGCGAGATACTCATGCTTTGGTTTGTTTGATAGCCAATTCCAGTGCTTGATTAAGAGGTTATTTGGTCGATGATGGAGTCAAAGGTAGGTCAATTTGTGATCAAATTTCTATAGGGAGAAGGGTAGGAACTTGTTGATCACGTTTAAATGAAGTTGAGGCATGAGGTTGCATTGAAAGAAAGGATGTTTCTTTGTTGATTGGCAGGCTAGTGTTGATGCAAAAGAGGTCTAGGATTTTGGCAAAGACTTTGGCTTTAGTTGTAGTATACCTAGGGGGGATAATATGGGGTATAGAGGGAGGTACCCAAGGGAATAATGTAATGAATAATGTAAGGATGATAAATAAATGGGCCATAATTAATAAATAAAGTGGTTAACCCACATTATGCAAGGGACCACAAATAGTTAGGAAATAATGTGATAAGCCCATGGTATTGGATGTATGGTATTTAGAGACCCATGGTAATTACCCATGGTATTGTATGTATGAAGCTTATATAGAGGCTAGAGACTCCCCATTGAGATGTCAAGGATTGTTGTATTGACAAGCATATGGCTTGTGGAGTATTCTCCTTCCTTAAGGAGTGATTGTATGGTGTTACCCTACCTCAAGGGTTTTGATATTAATAAAGATCAGAAGATTCTATATTTTGTTCTTGTATTTGTATTGGGATTATTGACAATTATGGGGCATATTTGCAATTATAATATATTTGTAGGTCAGATTTACTACAAGTGGTATCAGAGCACTTTCTTGCGTAGAGTGGGGAGACTTTTTTTCTTTATTTTTGCAAGAATTTTTTGGGGCGAGTTTGCAGATCAAATTTGAAAATTTTGGTGCAAAATTTGCAAAAACAAATTGCAGATTTGAATTCCTTGCAAAAAATTACCCAATTGAAAAAAAAAACTGTCGAATCAAAATTCGGATGAGAGAGATCACTGATTTAAAATCAACTATTTTCTAGAAATTTTTTGACGACAATGCATGGACAGCGGCTCTCCACACATTTTTTTGCAGTTTTTGTGCAAAATTTTAGACAAATAGGTGCATATTTGAGATCCTCTTGAAAAATCACTCCATTTCAAAAAAAACTGGTCGAATCAGAGTCTAGATGAGGGAGATATTGCTGATTTAAAATTAGCGTCTTTTTAGAAATTTTTGTGACGGTCAGACAGTTGCAACTCATATCTGAGTTCACAAAGTGCCCAACTTGTGATTCCAGTCACATGGGAAGATCCAGAATGGTCATTCCATTTCCCAAAACAAGTTATAATTAGGAGTCTAATTTTTATTGATCGAGTTATACCCATTTTAAATTTTCGCCGAAGTAAGTGATTTTCTTCAAAACCCTTACTCTATTTTAAGGGTTCTAGCAAGATGAAGTTTATAGGAAAAGATGATGACCCTACTATTGAAGAATTTCTAAAAGTGGAAAAGTCAACATTTCCGAAAGTTTGGAAAGAGACAACATGGCTTAATTTTAGAGATGAGACTGCCATATGGTGGAGTCACTTGACAAAAAGAAGTTGGTAAGCCTTCCTGATGAAGAATTTGAAAAAGTCCTTTTGGAAAAACGGTTTCATGCTAGAAGACAAGATAATAAGAAACATAAAGTGTTGTTTTCTACTGATATCTCTATATTATAGGTTCATAGAAGTATACTAGAGATGAGACTGCCATATGGTGGAGTCACTTGACAAAAAGAAGTTGGTAAGCCTTCCTGATGAAGAATTTGAAAAAGTCCTTTTGGAAAAACGGTCTCATGCTAGAAGACAAGATAATAAGAAACATAAAGTGTTGTTTTCTACTGATATCTCTATACTATAGGTTTATGGAAGTATTCAAAAAGAGAATATTATTGTTGTTATTTGCTGTAGTTGCAAGCAAAATCTAATCAATATCAAATTGGCCAAACCCTTGCAAGTTCCAGCACAACATATTGCAAACACACAGGTTGATGGGGCGCTTATTCAAATATTTAAGGACTTGAAGATGGCCATGGATAAATGTGTATTACATGTTGACTTTTATGCTTTAGATATGGATGACGCAGATGTTGTTTTGGGTTATCCTTGGATGGACTCAGTGGGCAAGATCAATATTAATGTACAAAAGAAATTCCTGAAGCTATGGTATAAAAAGAAGAAAATTACCTTGCAGGATATTTCCATTAGGAACTAGGTAGATTTTGTGGAGGCAAAAGCAAAAATCTCTAATGACACTGACACATCAGATGATAAACCTTTGATGGTAGACAACCAAACACATACATCAAACCAAGTACCAAAAAAAGCACCAGACACCACTCAGGCACCAATAGTGGAGGAATTAACGAAAGATATACCATCAGTTAAAGCTTTAGCATATCACCACCCGCATCACCCAACAAGACAACAACTAGCAAGGTGGCAACGAATTAGAAACAAGGACAACAATCTGTGGATGACACACAAAGATGTGCGACGATCCACCCACAACATGTCAACACAGAGGAACCGCCAGAACCAACTTCCATCTCAAACGAGCGAGTCACCAACTAGATCAAGTGTTCACCTTTCTCTGGGATGGCTAGATGCATGTCCATGGTACTAGTGGACTACTCTTTTGAGTAGATCTTATTATTTGTGTTCTTCTCATGTTTCGGGGACGAAACATGTTTAAGGGGGGTGGAATGTAGTATACCTAGGGGGATAATATGGGGTACAGAGGGAGGTACCCAAGGGAATAATGTAATGAATTTGTAAGGATGATAAATAAATGAGCCATAATTAATAAATAAAGTGGTTAACCCACATTATGCAAGGGACCACAAGTAGTTAGGAAATAATGTGATAAACCCATGGTATTCGACGTATGGTATTTAGAGACCCATGGTCATTACCCATGGTATTGTATGTATAAAGCCTTTATAGAGGCTAGAGACTCACCATTGAGATGTCAAGGATTGTTGTATTGACAAACATATGGCTTGTGGAGTATTATTCTTCCTTAAGGAGTGATTGTATGGTGTTACCCTACCTCAAGGGTTTTGATATTAATAAAGATCTAAAGATTCTATATTTTGTTCTTGTATTTTTATTGGGACTATTGGCAATTATTGAGCATATTTGCAATTATAATATATTTGCAGGTCAGATTTACTACATTAGTAATGTATCCATTCCCAAAAAGTAGGAAGTCATCCACAAACATGAGATGAGTGATCTGAGCCTACCAACGATCTTAATTACCATTGGATTCGCAATGCTTAATTCAATTTTGAGTGCTCTGCTGAGGCCCTTTGTGATTAAAAAGAACAATAGAGGGGAGAGGGGACAATCTTGTTGGAATTCTCTTGAAGAGGGGAAGAAATGAGTTGCATTGACATTAATAAGAATGGCAAAGGAGGCCACATTAAGGTGGGTTTCAATCCGTGAAGTTAATGGTTATGAGAAGCCAACTTAGACAAGTTCATTTTGAGATTGATCATTCAAAAGCTTTAGATAAATCAATTTTTCTATAAAGGCCTTTTTGTGGTTGACCTTGATAGTGTGAAACACCTCTTGGGTTGGTGCCAATGGCATCTTGGATGTCCCTGTCATGGAGGGAACATATTTGTTCTTTTGAAATAGTTTCCTATAATATTTGGTTTAGTGATTTACGCCTACCAAGTCATCCACAAACATGAGATGAGTAATGTACGCCTACCAACGATCTTAATTACCATTGGATTCCTAATGCTTAATTTAGTTTTGGGTGCTCTGCTAAGGCCCTTTGCGATTAAAAAGAATAGAGGGGAGAGGGGACAATCTTGTTGGAATTATCTTAAAGAGGGAAAGAAATGAGTCACATTGTCATTAATAAGAATAGCAAAGGAGGCCACACTAAGGTGGGTTTCAATCCATGAAGTGAATGGTTATGAGAAGCCAACTTAGACAAAGATCATTTTGAGATTGATCTAGTTTGATCAATCAAAAGCTTTAGATAAATCAATTTTTCTATAAAGGCCTTTTTGTGGTTGACCTTGATAGTGTAAAGTACCTCTTAGGTTGGTGCCGATGGCATCTTGGATGTCCCTCTCATGGAGGGAATACATTTGTTCTTTTGAAATAGTTTCCTATAATATGGGGTTTAGTGGAGCAACAATAATATAGGAAATGAGTTTATATATTCAATTACATCATGAAATGGACCGAAAATGATAAAAGATTAAGGGGTTGTTTTCCCTAGGTATGGTGTCGAGGAAGGTTGTATTGAAGGCAAGGAGTACCTTACTCTGAATTTTGGATTCCTTAATGACTTTGAAAAGGCCATTATTGAGTAGATGCCATGCATGCTTTGTCACTTGGCACATTTTTTAGTTAATTCATTGTGGTGGGGGCCATTGGTGTTTCATTGTTGTCATCATCTACCTATCTAGGAAAGGCCACATTCATAGATAGTGTTAGTAAAAGCGTGAGAGAAATAAACCAATAATAACACAAACAATTAACATCACATGAACACAAGCCAAAGTGCCTCACAACTGGCATGACTAGTTGCCATATACTCTACCTCTGTGTTACTCAGTGCCACTGACCTCTGTTCGTGCTGAACCATGACATAATTGTTGAGCCCAACGAGAAATAACACCCAGAAGTACTCTTCCTGTCACTAGCACTGCCAACCCAATTTGGGTCCATGCAACCAATCAATCTAACACCATCACCCCTAACATAGTCCAAACCATAGTCCATCATGCCCTGTAGGTACCTCAACACATGTTTCGCAACCACCCAGTGCACTCTCCTAGGCTCCATCATAATCTTACTCAATGTGTTGATTGCGAAACATATATATGGTCTTAGTGTTGACCAGATACATCAAAGAACCGATCAACTAACAATACAAGTTGGGGTTCACCAACTCGGAATATGAAGCATGCAACTTCTTCCAGTTGGTGATCATAGGAGTAGCCATGGAACTGCAACCTTCCATACAGAATCTCCTTAGAATATCACCTGCATACTTGCCCTAGCCCACGAAGATATGTCCATCCTCCTGCCAGACCTCCAACCCCAAAAAGTAATGCATCAATCCCAGATAAGTCATGTCAAACTCTAAAGATAGGTCTCTTTTTCCAACGTTGGATGATTGTGTCCTCTCCTGTAATAAACAAGCCATCCACATATAGAACCAAAATGAGTGGATCATCACCCACCATGATAAAGCATAGGTTCGAATCTGCATCACTCTTCTAGAAACCCATTTACTGCAAGTAGGCATCTATCCTCTTGTACCATGCCTTCGGTGCTCGCTTCAGTCCATATAAGGCTTTCTTAAGCCTACACATATGAGACTCCCTCCCATGCACCTCAAAGCCCTATAGTTGTTTAATCTACACCTCCTGAATAACCCCATTGAGAAAGGCAGTCTTCAAATCCATCTGGTGAATCCTCCAACCCATCTCAGTTGTTATATATATCACTTCTCTAATGGACGTATAACAAGCAACTGGTGTGAAGGTCTCCTCATACTCAACTCCCTCGACTTGTGAGAACCCCCGCGCCACAAAACAAGCTTTGAACTTCTCCACGCTGCCATCTGCAACATGTTTAATCTTGTAGATCCACCTAGAAGTCACCATCAACTTCCCCTCAAGTCTCGGCACTATCTCCCACACCTCATTCTTCATGATGGAGGCATTATCCTCCACCATGGCATCCCTCTAGATCTGCTAACTAGTAGCCTCGTCATAACTAACTGGCTTTGTCTCCACAACATCTACCACAGAGCCACCCGACCTCTCTAGAGGTCTGCTCTCCCTCACTGACCACTTGGGTTTCCCCACTACCTCATGGGCTTCCTTCAAGGTCTCACAAAGCTATCTTGGCTTCCTCTTCCCTGTAGGAGCCTCCTTAACTGATATGGGAAAATCTTTAACTAGAGCCTCTCCTCTTGACGAGGAAGGCCCTCCTGTGGTATGTGGTGAACCCGGACTCTAAGATCCTGTGCCTGGTGATATTAGACTCTGTGAACCTGTCACCCCAAAAGTAGGTGATCCTCCTGAATTGGTTTATCACCTGAAGATCTTGATACCTGTGGTGTGGCCAACTATTGAGGAGCTTGCCGATCTACCTAATCAACCTGATCAACCTCCCGAGACCTCAAGGCCCTCTCCTCAAATCTCACATCTCGCCTCAGGACAACTTTCCTCTGTGCAAGAATATATACACGATAGGCATTGTTGGTCTCACTATAGCCCACAAAGATACCTTTCTCTGCTGTGGGTTCCAACTTCATCCTCTTCTCCTTGGGGATGTGTGAATATGTAAGGCACCCAAAGATCATGATGTGCCCAATCTCAAGCTTCTTCCCGAAAAAGGCCTCCTCAGGAGTCTTATTGCCCAAGACTCTATGTGGGCTCCTATTTTGCAGAAACAATGCAATGTTACATGCTTCAACCCATAAAAAGAAAGGTAATCCCTTATCATGCAACATAGCTCTAGTTGCACCCACTATGGCCCTGTTCTTCCTCTTCGCCACCCCATTCTATTGGGGGTTATAAAGCACTATGTACTCTCTCCTGATGCTCACACTACTACAGAACTCCTCCATCTTGTTGGAGGTATACTCACCTCCATTGTCTAATCTTAACACCTTGATCTTCTTCCTCGTTTGGTTCTCCACAAAAGCCTTAAACTCTTGGAACCTCTTGAAGACCTCATCCTTGGTATTCAAAAAGAAAATCCAAGTCTTCATGGAGTAGTTATCAATGAAGGTCACATAGTACTCGCATCCACTCAATGATACATGAGACATAGGACCACAAACATCAAAGTGTAAGATACCTACCACCTTGTTGTCACTGCTTGGGAAAGGTGTCTTGGTGTACTTTCCAAAGCACACCCCCTGCACACATTATGATGCTCAGTATTGAACTCATGTAAACCTGTAACCATTTCCCTCAGCATCCTGAATGCTCCATGGTGCAAGTGGGCCATCCTCCTATGCCAAATCTCGCACAACTCATTGTTGCTGGTCTGCGCCACCAAGGCTCTAGTAGGCTGAAACATAAACTTGTATAGCCTCCCATTGTGAACTTCAATCACTCTAACAACTCGACACTAGATCCCTTGGGATATATGTGTTGAGAAATGTAACTAGTTTCGATCTTCATAATTATTGTACTCATTTCAATGTGTATACTATGTAACAAACAAGAAAAAGGAAAGAAAAAATATTATTATCAAAGCATGGGTTTCATGCTCATTATTGATGATCTTTTAGGTAAAAGCACGTTCTTAGTTCTTCTAGGGTTTGTTATGTCTTAGGATTTATAGTCATGAGTCAAAGGAGTCAACATCATGTTTATAAGACCCTTCCAAACAATTTGTAATTGTAAAAAGAATTAATTTTTAGTTTATAAAGTCCTGGAATCTCCAAGAGCACAAGTCGGCCCTGGGAGCCTCAAGTCAGCCTAAAGGAGAGAATTCGACCACTTGGGAAGGCTATAAAATGAAGCAATTCGACCTCATTTACATACACTCATCACAAATTCAATCTATCACAAATTCAATCTATCAAGGAAAGAGTTCAATCTGTAGCGGGAAGCTAGGAAAAGGAAAGCGAAAGTCTAGGAGAAGCTGGGAGGACGAAATTTGTTCTATGGGCTCTATCTCTCTCACATGTGCGAAGAAGCTAGGGTTTCTGCAGCCAAAAAGAGGTCGAAGTTGCAGGTTTGAATTGTTGGGGAGCAAAGTTGTTGCTAGGGAGCAGAATTGCAAGAACAAGTTGTTGGATAGAGCAAAATCCTTCTCTTGACCTTGTTGACCTTAGGGAGAGTTGTTTTGCTCCAGGAAGGTCTCAAAAGGAAGATAGATTAGGGTTTCTGCAGCAGTTTCTCGAACGTATTTGCTAGAAGGACGAAGTTGTTGGGTCAAGTAGTTGGGTACTTGTTGGAAAGTCGAAGTTGCAAGGAAGAAGCAGTTTAAGGGGGGGTCTTGGAGTTGGTCTAGGGATTGGGTCACTATATCTCATTTGAAGCAGATTCTAAGAAGAGAAGAGTTTATGGGTTTTCCCCTTAGAAGGGTTTTGCCCTGGCTGAGAGCATATATCTATGTCCTCTTTTTTTGTTACTGTTTCTTGATATTATTTGATGAAAAGATATAACTAAAGAACATAAATAAGATAACTAAGATTCACAAGCAAGTATCAACGACTAATCCTGGTGTCTCTATGTGTGCATGTTTTTATTCTATTGTTCATTTATGTGTCGCTACATAGATGATGATGATATTGTTATTTTTACATAATTGCATATGCTAATGAATAATGATGTAGATCTAAATAATACTATAATGTTATGGGGTGAACGTAATGTGTTAATGAAGAAATGCAATTATCAAAGCAAATAACAATGTAGCCATATGAAAAATTAACATGGTATCAGACTGAAATCAAGTTCTTCTTCAGCCCTGGAACATAAAGAACATCAGTCACTTTTAGGGGAAGTAATGACTCCCTTTGAAAGGATATTGTTCCCACTCCTGCTGCTTTGACCTTGGAGTTATCTCCAAGCACAACCTCCAAGTCAATATCATCCTTTGTGAGACTCGTGAAGTGCTCTCTCACTCCAGTCATATGGCAAGATGCTCCACTGTCTACAAACCATACATTGGAAGACGTGACATGAGTGGCAAGACTCGCCACCACGGAACTCTATTTCAAATCTGGAGGTAAACTCACCCACCTCTGTCGAAGTTGCAACTCCCTTCTTCTTGCCCTTCTTGTTGGGACACTGAACAACATAGTGACCCAACTTCCCACAAGCAAAGCATTTCACTTTGCTCATGTCCTTCTCCTTCGCCTTCTACTTCCCCTTCTCCTGCTTAGCTCCACTAGAAGACCCCTTCTTGGCCTTCTTCTTGCCCTTAGTTGCAAGGGCAACATTCTCCTCTTCATCTCCCCCACCAAGTTGATTGCCACTCTTGGCACTCCTCCTAGTCTCCTCCTAGATGAAATCATCCCACATCCTCCTCTAGTCTGGAAAATGCTCTTTGGCCACAATGCCATATATGAATCCATCCCACTGCTTGGTGAAACCATCTAGTGCAATCCTAACCAACTGGTCCTTAGGGATAGCCTCTCCCACAACAGCCAACTCATCTCTCACCTAAGTGATTTTGGTGAGGTATGAGGTCACATTGTCAATCTTGGACATCTTGGTGTTTCTTAGCTTCTACCTCAACACCATCTTCTTGTTCTCATTAAAACTCTGGTGGCATGTGTTCTCATTGGAACTCAGAAGGTGTTCCTCTGAAAATTCATGCTTCAATTCTGCTAAATATGCCTCCTAGATTCACGCTAAAGGTGTCTCAAAGCTCGTGCTCTCAAGCCAAGAATAAACAGTGAGGTTGATCTCCTAGATTCTCAGCCCAGCTACTACTTCGGCAGATTCGAGCAGCTCCTCTGCTCCACAAAAAATATGCATAGAATCACTCTCAGCCACCCAACAAATCAGCGCAGGCCTATACCTTGAATTTCAGCCTACTGTTTCTTGATTCTCGGATTGTTATCTCTGCACGATATTCTCAGACTACGTGCTTGAAGGTTTAGCTAAAAATCGAATTTTGGGAGCCCCCTAGCTATGTGTTTTCCCTCCTTCCAGATATGCAATCTCAGCCTCCTCTCAAACTCTTCTTCTCACCTCCTCTCAAATGCTCATTAGAAATGAATCAAGAATGAATGTTTTTCCCCTTTTGTCTTCTCATTAAAAGAGAACCCTAACCCTTGAGATCTAATGGCTGAGATTAAATCTCAACTCATTAGATCAAGGGTGGAGATCATTCTCTCTCTTGACCTCTTCTTTCATGTGGTCCCCCTCAATCAATGAGTCTCATAGTTACCTTTTTAATGTTTTGTACCATGTGCACTTTTTTTCTCCTAAAGAACTTTTAAAAAATAAAATTCACTTTAATATTAAAAAATGCACTATGTATTTTTCTCATAAAGTCACTTTATAACACTAGTAGCATTAATATATTAAAGTGCATAGTACATCACCAATAAAAAGTAACTTCCCTCCATAACATTAATAAAACTCATAATGTCACATAACAAAAAGACATTAATACGTTTTCTTAGGCCAAAAGGATAAAAGCACTAAAAGCATCTCCTTGGTACCCTTATTTTCAACAGTTGATAACCTATTTCTCACAAGGTCTGGGGAGCTCATTGCCCACTGTAAGAGGGACCTTGCAACAGAGTTTGACATGAAGGATTTGGCATTGATGCACTACTTTCTCAGGTTGAAGATATGGCAGGGAGAGGGAGATATTTTGCTTGGACAAGGGAAATACACAGTTGAGATCTTGAAACATTTTAGGATGGAGGACTGTAGACCTATGGCTACGCCATTTGTGACCAACTACAAGAAGATCAATACTTCCATATCAAAGGCAGTGGACCCTACCTTGTATAGACAATTGATTGGCTCTCTCAAGTATTTGGTCAACACCAAGCCAAATATTTGTTTTGCAGTGAACACACTTAGTCAATTTATAGTAGAGCCTAAGCAAGTTCACTGGGTAGCTGCAAAACATGTTTTGAGATATCACTGAGGAACAGTTGAGTATGGGCTGAGGTACACTTAGTAGGATGGAGTGAAGCTAGAGGGGTACACCGATGTGGATTGGGAAGGCAATACAGTGGACAAGAAGAGTACTTTTGGGTGCAGCTTCAGTTTTGGATCAGGAGCAATCTTTGAGTACAGCAGGAAATAGAAGTCAATTGCGTTGAATTCTGCAGAGGCAGAGTGCATGGCTGCCAGTGTGGTGACATGTGAGGTTATTTGGATTGGGAAACTCCTTGTTGGGATTTTTTATCAAGAGCTAGATCCGACTGCCATTCACTGTGACAACTAGAGTTATATTAAACTGCCTGAGGATCCAGTATTCCATGACAAGTCAAAGCATACTGAGATCAAACACCACTTCATCAGAGATTGTGTGTAGAAGGGAACTGTAAAGCTACAATACATTCCCACAGATGAGCAAGTCGCAGACATCTTAACGAAGTCCTTGATGAAGCACAAATTTGTATTCTTCAGGGATAAGTTGGGTGTTGTACATAACACCTTCCTCACTAAGAGGGAGTTTTGAGATTGTACCTTGGAAGGTGATTTTGCATGTATCAGGGGCCATGACATGCAGTGAATCACCTTACTTATCTCCTACAAAAGTTAATTAATAAATTTCATAAGTCAGGACTTTAGACAACAGTTTAATTTAACTGTTGGGTACCTTTTTGTAAAAGGGAAAAGAAGTCAACAACATATCTAAGTCGTGACTGTTGATCTCAGTAAAGTAAGATCTAATCTCAACCGTTGAGATTATGGATTTCGCTTGAGATTAGGGTTTGATCTATTTATAGGGGGTTCTAGCCAAAGGAGAAATACAATTGTTTTGGCACGGGTTGGGATTCAGTGGAACTCGATATTTGGCAGCGAGAGAGAGAAGAGGCTAGATCAAGCCAGCTAGAGTGAGATCAAGGCAAACGATATCAGCGGAAATGCCAAGTTACCATGGCACGTGCGGGCCAAGTTATCTTGAGCCAGTAGGCTAAGTTTTCTCTTGGGCCATGAGACCGAGTTTTGCCTGTGCGCAAAAGTTCTTCTACTGGGCTCTGCACGTGTGGATCATACAAGGGCTGAGAGAGAGAGAGGGTCAAGATATTTTGCAATGTATTTTCAGGTGCAAATTCTTGTAAGTCTGCTGTAAAAAATATTTCTCTTGAAGCTGAATGAGAAGCCCAATGTTGGTTGGTTTTCCCCACACTGGGGTTTCCACCGTTTATCTATGTTATTCTTTGTTGCTTGTGATTGCATGTGATTGGTTTCAAGTAATTTCACTTTTGCTGTTTATTTGGTTAAAAACCCAGAATATTTATTGTTACAAATCAGATTAGAAAGCATTGTTTATTTCAGATCTGTGCTTATTTGTTGAGACAGTAAATTTGTAATTGGGTATAAAGAAATTAACAGTTATCTGTGTCCTAAAAGAAATTATTCCATTGGTTGAGATACCAAATGTATGCTTCAACTAATCAAAAATCCCCACTGGCTTGACCAGGCATTACCACAGCTACCCTTAGGCTTTCTTAAGCTCATCTGATGAACTCCCTATACATTTCTGCTGTGAAAACCTTAGGTTTCTACATGTGGCTTATAGTTGGGTTAGAAGCAAAAGCAGCATACATTTAAATACATTATATATCAAATGGGTCTACAAAATGCACTGATTCAAAGATACAAGCAGATAAAAGGAGACCAATCAGGATTAAGAATCCAATGTGATTCTTGATATAATGACATAGATCCATCTTAACTCCATATCTATTAAGTGCAGCAAGGGACGAAAAGAAACCGCGGCATAAACTTCTCAGTGCTTAAAAGATCGGGTTTAGGATAGATGTAGGCTCCTTTATCATTAATTATCATATTGCTTTTAGTAGAATTTAGAAGCCTGTAACTCAGTTTTTCATCAATCTTACAAAAATGTTGCATACATATATTCAATTAATAAAAATAATATAAAAATACTGTCGCCGAACACACTGATAATTTTCTATAACAATGATACTTTTGGACATGAAATATATACTGATAATTTTCTATAACAATGATACTTTTGGACATGAAATATATATTAAGGCCATCTTTATGCCTTTGAATTTTGATTTAAACGGGTGTTTCATTTGAAAAATTAAGTTACGTCAATCCATCATATCTAAGCACCTAATCTAAAATTATATGACCTTGCAACTAACGTTAAAAAGTAAGATTAATAAATTAACATTAAGATATACTTAACATTACCTAACATTCAAATTATAAAAAATTTCATCTTTTCCTCATAGTGGAAGAAGCAATGGGCAGCAACTGTTTGGTTGACCTTAAGTGGCAGTGGGCTTCAGTGACCACCACTGAAAACAACAGTTGTTGAAGGAAGCTTATGGATGTTTCAAGCAGGCATCCATAATTTCATTACACTCATTGAACTCCACGGTTTTGATACAATGTAATATAAAAGATTCCAACAAATGCAGCAGCAACATAATATGAAGCAGGCTAAGGATTGTTGCAATGCTTCTGCAATAACTACTACTTTTAATGTTAGAATGAAAATCTCAGGTATACTGTGTCCAGCTTATGTTTTGATGATAAATTACAATATACAAGCTGCAAATTTCTAGATTTTCACAAGGGCTTTTACATTAGGGATTTTTAAGCATATGAAAAGCCATAAAAGGTTGATGCCACACGACACAATATTTCTAAGAAATAAAATTCAATTTGTGATATTGTTTGGTTGTTTTTTAGAGATCATCTACAACTTTTGTCCAAGATTATACAAATTTGGTAAATACAAATTTTAATTGCTGGGTTTGAAAATTAAAAACATGATTTGCTTAGTGCTCAAACAAATATGCTTCTTCTAGTTTCCCCCTCACAATCATAGTTACCAGGTTTAGTAGACCCTGAAAATTTTGGACCAGACAAAACTGATCGAAACCAGACCAACGTACCTTTCCTTGAAAAAGCAAGAATTAAAATTAAAAATAAATAAAACAAATCAAAAGTTCAAAAAAACTACTTCGTAGCCCAACAGCACCCCACCACCACCACATCACATTCCTTCACTATATGAGCTAAAAACATAGTGCTGATTTCATTATTTTTCTCTGATTATTCAAATTTCTCAGTAATATGTATAATTTTAAGTAAAGCTTTTAGATGTTCCATGTTTCCCACCCTTTCAAGCTTTTCTGAAATCACAACCTTTTCCAAACCTTCCCCGCCTCCCAAAACCTACTAAACTTTTATGTCTGTTAACCATGCTCACAAGACATAATAACACTTAGTCTAATTAGTGCTACAGAATCTCATTTTGGCACCACTCAACAAGAAATATATAATTAAACAAGTTCTATTCTTTATTTGAATCAGCAATGTTTCTCATTGCTATCTGAATCTTTTGTGATACATATTTTAATGTTTTGATTCTATAAACAAGAGTTATGGTTCGATGTTTTATAAAACCTGTAAAAAAACCATTTAAGATATAATAATATTATTTGTTGACAGTATAAACAAAGAAAGAGACAGCATCTAAAGGGGAGCTAGAATTTACAAACCTGAAAAAGCTCCCGTACCATTCGAGCACCCTCACCAACATACTTCTGAACAAGCTCACTTCCAATAACTCTAATAAAGCATGCATCAGTACGATTAGCCACTGCTCGAGCTAATAGTGTTTTTCCTGTGCCAGGAGGACCATAGCAAAGGACACCTTTCGGAGGATCTATTCCAAGCTTAACAAATTTCTCAGGATGAAGCATTGGAAGCTCCACAACCTGGAATAACAATAGGAGAAATTGTCACAGTTGCATAAACAAAGAAAATAATGAAATATTATAATGAGCGCAACAGAGAAAAATGCCATTTCAAATATCAAGCTTACGAAAGTCACTTCAGCCTCTCGTAGCAAAGGCTACAAAATAGAAAAGTTAAAACAAAATAAAAGAAACATATGAGCTACCAACAGCCTGCATGCAAGAACTATTCAACTTGTTATAACCCCAATTAAATTCTCCTGCACAGCTTCATGATAAGCTAGCAAAGGCATAAAAACATCATGAATTACTGTCATCACTATAGAACAATAATCCAAGCACCAATTTAGAAGGAACTAATACTCCCACAATAACTTCTGAATGTTGATATTATTCTAAGAAATTATAAGCAATCACTTAAGTTACATGTCTTTTATGGTTACATAGTGGTAGTTTCCCAACTTAGCAACTGTAAAGTTTTGTAGATGTTCTATGCTAAGAGCAATTTCACTTTTCTCACAGCAATCATACAAGTAGATAAGCAAAATGCAGATAGAACATATAAGCAGATCTTACAGAAGACAAATCAGAAACAAGGAAAATGTATGTGTTCGTTTCGGCGGTCAACAGGATGCTTCAACCAGCAAAGTCTCCTTTGGTCAGCCAGCCCAGCATGTGTCACAACAACCCTCCAACCAGTAGATGAGTCAACCCAAGTCAGTTCTACAAAAGTCAACGTTGTCCTGAAAAGTCAACGCAGGGGCAGCAAGCTAAAAGTCAACGCAGCAGCAAAACGGTCAACCCTTTGACCTCGATTTTTGTGCCAGGTAGTACGGCCTTCAAAAATCGAACCTCCCACAAGTTTTCAGCTTGTTTGGACCAAGCGTTGTCCAAAGTCAACGCTGGTCAAACTTCTGCGAAACCCTAGCAGCAGAAAACCTTGCCGCAGAAAAATCCTCTTCGTCCTTCCCACGTGTGGCTGAAATTCGTCCTCCAGGTAGCTCGTACTTTTTAGGATGAGAGAGGAAGATGTGAGTTGTGTTGTATTCAAATTCTCTCCAACTTTTCCTGTATATATATCCATCAATGAGGGTGTGTGACACATCTGTTGGGCATGTGAGCCTACATTACAAAACTGGCTGACCTTGCACATATAATTTATTAAGAATAATAAATTCAAAATATAAGTTCTGCTCATCGGATTAAGACTATTTTTATATGGATTTTACACCTCTCAGAAAGAGGAATCCAACAAAAATATTAGCCTCTTAATCTGAGCATCAGAACATGGAGTTTGGACCTAGTTGTCCAAATTTAACACTCCCTCTCAACTAGGGAGAACTCCATCTATTAGTGCAATTAACATCGTGAGTCATCCCGCCGAAACTTGCTTTGCTGGCTTCTTTATTTCAGAACAGAAGTGGGTCAGTCACAAAGACATCATTCCCCGACTGACATAATCAGTCCAGAGGTCCCAGACCTCACAAATCTTGATCCCAGATCAAGTGGTTGGACCATGCCATCCTAGATAGAGAGTACGGCAATCTCTGATGCGTCCATCAGTCTTTGCTAATAGTCTCTAGCTTTTCCACACCTCATTGGCCAAATGAGAGGTACTTCCCATGAGCCCTGAACTCAATGGGTAGGATGCATACGGGGCACAGATTAAATGAGTGGCGAACCAGCTCAATAATCACAAGGGTGGGGCAGAAGCATTATGAGTGCTTATAGCTCCGAGAAGCTATCCCCAAAGCCCCCCAGAGCTCCCAGAGCTCATCGTCCAACAGGACCCACATCATAGGGTCTTTCCACGACACCAAGACTCTCACGGAAGGTTAGGAACTTGACCTTCCCCAGGGGCTTAGTGAGAATATCCGCGACCTGCTCATCAGTTCCTATATGATCGAGCCTTACGGCGCCTCGCTGTACCATATCCCGGATAAAGTGGTACCTGATATCAATATGCTTGGATCGGTCGTGGAACACAGGATTCTCAGTCATACGAATCCCACTCTGATTATCACAGAGTATTACAGTGGTATCTAGCACATGTTGGAACAACTCACTAAAGAGCTTCCTCAACCAAACTGCTTCACAACAGGCCATACTAGCAGCAATGTATTCGGCCTCCGCGGTGCTCAAAGCCACCGACTTCTGCTTCCTGCTCATCCATGAGATCGAAGCAAAACCAAGATTGAAACAGCATCCAGATGTGCTCTTACGATCCACCACACTGCCAGCCCAATCGGCATCAGTATATCCCCGAAGTATCACACTCCCGGCAGTGTATCTCAGCCCATGGTTTATCGTGCCCCGAAGATATCTCAAAAGATTCTTGGCACCAACCCCGTGAAAATGATGAGGATCAACCATCTGTTGACTCAAAGTATTCACTGCAAAACATATGTCCGGACGGGTGTTCACTAAGAACATCAAAGCTCCTATGAGTTGACGATACTCAGTAGGATTGGCCAAGATAGGCCCTGCAGCGCTGCCACTCAACTTCTTAAAGTTGAGTTCCATTGGTGTCGACACGGACTTACAGTGCACCATCCCAAATCTTTCCAGAAGCTTCACAATATACTTTCCTTGAGAAAGGAAAATCTCTCCAGGTCTCTGCCAGACCTCCAGGCCTAGGAAATAGTGCATCAGTCCTAGGTCTTTCATCTCGAACTCAGCAGCAAGCTCCCTCTTACATTGATGAATGAGAGGGTCATCACCTGTCAGGAAGAGGTCGTCCACATACAGCACTGGAATGAGAGGCTTTCCTTCCACAACCTTAAAGTAAAGGTTTGGATCAGCATTGCTTCGAGTGAAGCCCAGCTTCATCAAGTAACTATCCATCCTCTCATACCAAGCTCTGGGTGCTTGCTTTAACCCATAGAGGGCTTTCTTCAACCTGCAGACATAAGTGTCTCGATCTTGAACTTCAAATCCCAGAGGTTGTTCTACATACACCTCTTCCTTTATTGCACCATGCAGAAAAGCGGTCTTGACATCCATCTGATGAAGACTCCATCCTTGCGTAGCAGCAAGGGCTATGATGGATCGGATGGTGGTATATCGAGCCACAGGTGCAAATATATCGTCATAGTCAATTCCTTCCTTTTGAGAGAAGCCACGGGCAACAAATCTTGCCTTAAACTTTTCAGCACTCCCATCAGATCCATGTTTAATCTTGTAGAGCCATTTAGCGGTGACAACAGATTTGTCCTTCGGTCTCGGGACCACCTCCCAGACATCATTCTTCATAATAGCCTCATATTCTTCATGCATAGCATCCTTCCAGACTTGATGCTTGATGGCTTCCTCAAAAGATCCAGGTTCAGATTGTATAATAGTACTCATGGCAGCTAGATACCCTTGGTATCTACACGGCTTCTTGCTTTCTCGGAATGTTCCCCTTGGGGCAGCATGACCCTCAGCATCTTCGAGGGTGTCCCTGAGCCATGATGGCCTCTTTCCTAGAGAAGGGGAAGGATCAATAGGGTCCATTGGCCCTTCAACATCAGGCATAGTTTCATCCTGGGGTTCTTCCAGATTTCCAGGTCTTTCTTCATGGTTTTCTTCAGATCTAGGAAGATCTACTACTTTCTTCAGGGAAGCATTTTCGTCAAAAGTGACATCATGGCTTATCTCTACTTCCCTTTGACCAGGTACATAGACTCTATATGCCTTAGAAGTCTCACTGTAGCCCACAAACATTCCTTTCTTCCCAGTAGCATCCAGCTTACTTCTCTTTTCTTTCGGCACATGAAAATAGACAGGACATCCAAAAATTCTAAAATGTGAGACATCAGGTTTCTTACCAGAGAAAACCTCTTCGGGAGTTTTGGAGTCCAAAGTGGAATGAGGGCATCGGTTTTGAATGTACACAGCAGTATTTGCAGCTTCTCCCCACAGAAACTTGGGAAGACCTTGGTCACATAGCATGGCACGGGCAGCTTCCACAATAGTCCTATTCTTGCGTTCAGCAACACCATTCTGCTCAGGAGTATATGCAGTGGTAGTCTCCCTCTTAATGCCAGCTTCTCTGCAAAAGTCTTTGAACTCATTTGACTCATATTCAGTGCCATTGTCAGTCCTCAAAATCTTGATCTTCTTTCCGGTCATATTTTCCACCAAGGCTTTGAAGGTACAGAACCACATGAAAGCCTCATCCTTCTTCTTCAAGAAGTATATCCAGGTTTTGCGAGAGAAGTCATCAGTAAATGTCATATAGTAAGAACATCCCCCCAGGGATGTTACAGGCAACATACCGGAAAGATCAGAATGGACCAGTTGCAATATCTCAGATGTCTTTGTGACACTTGAGGGGAAAGGTCCCCTTGTATGTTTTCCTTCAGCACAGCCCTTACATACACCTTTATGATTATTTCCAAAATCAGGCATCCCTGTCACCACCTTCCTTGCTTCGGGAAGAGCCTTGTAATGAAGGTGTCCAAATCTTCAGTGCCATAATTCGGTTTGACGGATAGTATCACAAGTCATAGCTCCCAACGGACTCCCTCCAACCTGGTAGAGTGTACCAACCCTAAAACCAATTGAGATAGCTTCCTTGAAGCTCTTCTTCCACATGAGTACCTTTCCATCAGAGAAAGTTACATTGAATCCTTTGTCTTCCATGGCAGATACAGACACAAGGTTCTTCTTCAATTTGGGTACATAGAGTACATCTTGTAGATGGAGGACTTGTCCTTGAGACAAGAGGAGGGTCACAGTCCCGGTCCCTTTCACAGGATAAGTGGCATTATCCCCAAGGATAATGTCTAGATTAGTATCCCTTTCAACCATGTCAGAAAGTGCTTCCTTGAATCCGGTGATGTGTCTTGAGGCACCACTATCGATTAGCCAGACATCCATAGTGTCGGGCGGAGATGCAGCTGAGAGAGCAGATATTAGAATATACTCATTTCTTTTATCAACAACATTAGACTCCTCATACCTGGTATTTCTGGTCCTTTTAGAAGGTGGATTGTTTCCTTCAAAGTGAGCCTTCCTATTTCCTTTGGATTTGTCATTTCTTCGATTCCCATTCCTTCGGTTGTTGTTGTTGTCGTCACTATCGAGAGAATTCTTCTGGAAGGGGCATTCTCTAGCATAGTGTCCAGTCTTATGGCAGGTGAAACATTTACCCTTCTTCTTTTGAGTCTTAGTCCTTCCTTTGTCCTTGGAACCACCAGAGTTCTTCTTTCGGGAATGAGCAACATAGGCAGCATTTCTTTCATTATCAAATTCCTTCATCCTTGTTTCTTCTTGCATACATCTAGACAGAAGCTCATCAAAGTTAGGGATGGTATTATTGTTGAGAATGGTAGTTGTGAATACTTGCCATTCATATGGAAGTCCTCCAAGTGCGGTGAGAACCATCTCACGATCAGCTATTGTCTCCCCAATAGCTAGCAGATTGTTCCTGGTTTCGGTCAACTTCATAAAGAAAGTTTGAATAGACTCGTCTCGGCCCTTCTTCATATTCTTCAACTTGTTCTTGAGGAATAGCACTTGGTTCACATTGTTTACCCGGAACATAAGTATCAGTTTGTCATACATCTCCTTGGATGTGTCTAGTTCAGATATGTAGGCAACCAGACTCTTATTTATGGATTCCCTGATCAGCAGCTTTGCTCTGATTTCTCCCTTCTTATACTTGTGTTTAACAGCAGCAGAGGCATTTGATGGAGGTTCTTGAATCTTCCCTGTCACATGATCTAGGAGATCATGATCTTCTAATTTGAGATCTAATAACATCTTCCAGGCATGGAAGTCATCACTTCCAGTCAGCTTGTCATTCTCCCTGAATTCAAGCTTAGAGGAATCCATTTCCTTCGATGATGATTGCTATAGATAGAGTTTGTCTTCACCTCAGCTCCGATACCATGTAAAGTTTTGTAGATGTTCTATGCTAAGAGCAATTTCACTTTTCTCACAGCAATCATACAAGTAGATAAGCAAAATGCAGATAGAACATATAAGCAGATCTTACAGAAGACAAATCAGAAACAAGAAAAATGTATGTGTTCGTTTCGGCGGTCAACAGGATGCTTCAACCAGCAAAGTCTCCTTTGGTCAGCCAGCCCAGCATGTGTCACAACAACCCTCCAACCAGTAGATGAGTCAACCCAAGTCAGTTCTACAAAAGTCAACGCTGTCCTGAAAAGTCAACGCAGGGGCAGCAAGCTAAAAGTCAACGCAGCAGCAAAACGGTCAACCCTTTGACCTCGATTTTTGTGCCAGGTAGTACGGCCTTCAAAAATCGAACCTCCCACAAGTTTTCAGCTTGTTTGGACCAAGCGTTGTCCAAAGTCAACGCTGGTCAAACTTCTGCGAAACCCTAGCAGCAGAAACCCTAGCAGCAGAAAACCTTGCAGCAGAAAAATCCTCTTCGTCCTTCCCACGTGTGGCTGAAATTCGTCCTCCAGGTAGCTCGTACTTTTTAGGATGAGAGAGGAAGATGTGAGTTGTGTTGTATTCAAATTCTCTCCAACTTTTCCTGTATATATATCCATCAATGAGGGTGTGTGACACATCTGTTGGGCATGTGAGCCTACATTACAAAACTGGCTGACCTTGCACATATAATTTATTAAGAATAATAAATTCAAAATATAAGTTCTGCTCATCGGATTAAGACTATTTTTATATGGATTTTACACCTCTCAGAAAGAGGAATCCAACAAAAATATTAGCCTCTTAATCTGAGCATCAGAACATGGAGTTTGGACCTAGTTGTCCAAATTTAACAGCAACACATATCATTGCAGAAACATTGATTATGACACTAAATAATACAATCAACTCTTCTCTCTCTGAACCATTATTGATGAGGCATACCATCACTCTTTCAAAGTCTGTTGCTGCTTTGTTGACTTTCAATAGACATTTGACTCGGTCCTAACACAGGCATTATTTCAAAGGTTGCTCAACACTGGTATCTTGGAGACACTTCTAACTGCCATCAAGAAACTCTATAATTCAATTCTTGTTCATTTTCACACTATTCCTGGCCTCCTAAAGTTCATCAACAGCACCATTGGGGTTAGGTAGTGGTGCCCTCTCTCTCCAATTCTCTCTGGACTTTTCATTGATAAATTAGAATCAAGGAGCGTATAAAAGATAGGGATGGATGTCTTCTCTACCATTCCTAGATCTCTTTGCTTCTTTATGTAAATGACATGATCCTCCTAGCCTCCATTCCCAAGGGGCTACAGAGACAGCTTGATGACCTTTACCGCTTTTGTGACCTTCAAAAATGGATGGTTACCTAGGTAAGATGCTCCAAGCCACCTTCTGTCGTCTAAACTGGATAGAGGACATCTATACATGGCACATTTAGGTCACTTGGACCATGCCTCTTGATGGTCTTGGCCCAAATATGGCTTTCTATTCCAAGCACTTTTTGCAATCAAGAGATGTTCTTATTGTCAAACATGCATATATAAACAGCTTTTGATGCAAGCCCTCATGATCCCCCATGGCCATTGCCAAGTTGGCTCTTATCAACTTCGAGTTAAGATTGATCACCACCTTCCTCACTTGAATAGGATTTTTGTTAGTTTTGCTAAATTCAAGACATTGAGTTTATGGATCACCTCATCTTCAAATGTCCCAGTTATTATTAGATCAAAGGGGGAATATACTACCTTTATTGGGAGTCAGGTGGCTCCCTCTCCACATTTTTCATTACCCAGATCAAAAATGCTTAATTGTTTTTACGAGGGAGGTTCTTAGGTATAGATCACAATCCTCCCCATCCAGAACCTTCTAGTAGGATCATACCATTCATCCATATTCTTCAACTGACTCAATGTACCAAGAGCATATAAAAGTTCAAGCTTCTGTAAATATCAGATTAATGAGACCCTAAATCCCTTCTCAACAACCCAAAGAGTTGTCCCATCTCTGCAAGACTTCTGAGGATCTCTCATTCCAGAGCTCGGGCTAGACCTCATCAGCTAGCAAACAAAGCAATCGGAGGGGCCAAATCCTAAGACAAATCCCTCTGTGAAAAGTACCACTCTCCACTCTCGATCGAGTAACTAGCCATCCATTCAAAGATTCTTCCCTGGCTCTAAATGTTAGGAGTGACGGGCCTTCTCAATCTAGAGCTCCCCCAACAAGATCACTCTAAGGATTACAAGGTGGTGTCCCCTCAGCCCTAAGCACTCTCAAAAAGACTTTATAAGAGAGTCTATCAGCTCCTCCATAACAATGAAGGACTCAGATGTAGAGACATATTCTTCTTCTTTTCCCCCATCTTTCAAACTCAACTTCTAGTTCTAGCACCTCTTTACATGGTCATGATGAGATTTCAATCATGTATTCATCATGCTCTTTCTCTTTCTTTCTTTGAGCTAGTCTTTTATCTTTGGTTTTAGATCTTTTCTTCTTGTTGTTACTATAGCTATAGGAGTTGCTTTTGCACAACCACTTTGTATTACATAAGCTATACAATCTGGGCACAAAAGGATAAACAGTGTGAAAGGATTAAATGTTTCTGAAGATAAAATATTGGAAATCAATGTTCATTTTTATTTTCATTAGGTGAACAGCATAATCTAACAGTAGTTAGACAAGAAAGCATGGCTCAAATAGGAAAACATCAAACAATGGCTTAGGCTGGTCAAACCAAGAAATTAAATATTGGAAATCAATGTTCATTTTTATTTTCATTAGGTGAACAGCATAATCTGACAGTAGTTAGACAAGAAAGCATGGCTCAAATAGGAAAACATCAAACAATGGCTTAGGCTGGTCAAACCAAGAAATTAACGAACTAGCAGAACAGCATTCTGGGTAGTTTGACTACGGTGCCTAAATGAATGGTGGCAAAGTTCAACTTCTACAGGAAGACATATTACAATATTGAAAAATAAAATATGTACAAAATACAAGTCGTCAGATTACATCAAGTTTTAACAAGAGAAAGTACATGCAAAATCTAGTTATGTGTCACAAGAAGCAAGTAAAGATGTTGACAATGAATGTAAAGTGTACTGCCTTGATGAGCACCATAGACAATCCACAAATTGCTTTCAGTAAAAACAATTGTGGAAATAATTTGACAGAAAGCACAAACTCCAATAGAAAATCTACACCAGAATAGAGTCAGCCATTGGCTTTTGCATTGGGAATTAGGTATGATGTTAGAATATGACAAAAAAGCAAGAAACATAGTTTTGGATGATGAGGCATTAGCAATGTTACCCACCTAAAGTGGGTAACCCCACAGGAGAGTTTTTTCTCCAACTTTGGACAGCAAGTCAACCAGCAGCCCTAATATTGCTCATTATATGATGAATTGTATTCAAAACCGGTCAGTTTGAACCGTAAACCGGTCAAACCGACTGGTTCATTAACCAAAGCCACCGGACCTATAGAAAAACCGGGTCGAACTGCCCTCCTCGCCGGTTTTTTAGTCAAATCGGGCATAAACCGTCCAGTTTATGATAGAACCGGACGGCTTTCCCATAAACTGGCCGGTT
This sequence comes from Pinus tabuliformis, assembly GCA_031772625.1. Taxonomy (NCBI): domain Eukaryota; kingdom Viridiplantae; phylum Streptophyta; class Pinopsida; order Pinales; family Pinaceae; genus Pinus; species Pinus tabuliformis. The sequence continues at coordinate 371,609,402 of CM062804.1, forward strand.
CTAGTTCACTGCCAAGTGGCAACGTCTATTTGATCCTATCAACGAATACCATCAACTTTAACTTTACCAAAGGATTTGCCTGTGGTATTGGCTAAGGCAAAAGCTATATAAAGAGATGGAAATCAAGGTGTATGTGTGCAAGTAATGGATTACTCATGTGTGATCTGATCTGGAACAAGTGTGCACCAGGAAGTAGGGAGAAGACTCAGATATGAAAAATCCGAAGACATGTTGAAATATATGGGAGCCTTTTTTCACTTGGTTAATCATTATATCCTTACAAGGCTTAATAATTAATTGAGTTTTTTCCTCCAAACATAACCCCAAAGCCGGAGTACGGCTTGAAGGCAAGGCCTTGGGTGAGTCCTATTATCTAGAGTCATTGTATATTACCATGCTATATCACTCGTAAAATTACGTGGAATTTGATTAGGTCTAGGGGTCATTTTAAAAAAAAAAAAAAATTCCTGCAAGACGGAAATTTAAATAGAATCTGAATGTAATATGTAAAAAGTGATGTCTAGAGAATTTGTATGGGGTATGTGTGCTCAAAATTACACCTCTCACACTCAACTTTCAACTATGACACACTTTGAGGGGTAAAAAATAAGTTTTAGACCCTCAAAACCTACTTTTCCTAAGTTTTAGTGAAAAATGTGGTAATAAATTGAGTCAGCAAATAAAATAAATTAGAGAAAATAAAAATCCACACATGTTAAATGATGTGGAAATGAGGTGGAAAATCGTCAAGGAGTTGAAGTCAAGTTCTAAAGTGATGTGGACCAAGAATCAAGGAGAAACATGTGACAAAAAAGGGAAATTGAATTTCCTTTAGGGGACCAAGAGTTTCACAAAAGCAAATCACATTTTCTTAGGAGGATAAGTCGAGTTTAAGAAGTAACTCACCCATTGGTGGGCTTTGACTTGGAGTTCCACAAGAGATGAGTGGAGAATGGTCTTCTACCACTCCACTCTCACATACACATGTCCTCTCCACCTCAACAAGTTCTCCTATTCAAGGATTGTGTTGGCCTCTATAGAGGAAATAGAATGGCCACTTGGGAAATTCGAATTTGCATGTAAAGGCATTGGGATTGTCACCCATTTGTCTTGGGATTGTCACCATTTGTCTTGGGATTGGCTCCCAAACTTCTATATAATAGAGCATTTATCTCTTTTAACCTAGTGAACACATTAATTACTTTTGTCTTGGTGGCATTTATGAGTTATATTAATGTCATGGGTATAAAAGGTACTTAGAAGTGTTGCACTATGTACTTTTTTCTAATATTAAAGTCACTTGTACTTTATAAAGTGACTTTATATGTAAAGTACTAAGTGTACTTTTCTACTAGTAAAATGAGTTGAAAAATCACTTTATGAGAAAAATATAAAAAGATACACAACTAGAAAAAAAAGCACTAGAAGACTTTTAAGTGATGGGGCCAATGTGTGACGGGGGTCATTTGGGAGAGTTGATTCCAACCACACATCTTGAGATTTGGAGATTAAATCTCGACCATTGGATCCTAGGTTTAGGGATTCAATCTTTTCCAAGGAAACAAAAGAGGAAAAAATAATCTCATTCTTCACTTCACAGTTGAGAAAGCGTGATGAGAAGAGAGGAGAGAGAGAGTTTGCTAAGGAGAAATTGCAGCAGGAAAGGAGGCTCGAATTTCTAGGACAAGGAGGGCAAACACCAACACGAATTTCAAGGAAGAGGGCAGCTACAGCAGGCATGATTTTCGAGGCGGCAAGAGGCACAATTTTTTAGGGTTGTAGAATGCATTTCGAGGAGCTGTACAACACGATTTTCGAGGATGTTTTAGCTGCTGTCAAGCCCAAAATTCGAGGCACTAATTTCAGGACAACAGCCTCTGTTAACACGTTTTTTTAGGCAGAAGACAAGAACATTTTTCAAGACAATCTGTCTCACATTCAATGCAAAATTCGAGGCACCTTCAACAAAGATTTCAAGGCAAAATTCTGGGCACGATTTTCAAGGAGCTGGGCTGTGAGAAAATGCAGAAATTTCTGGGCATGTAAATTTTGTGGAAATCAGAAAATTACAGTGGGCACAAATTTCCAGAATTTGCATTTAATGCTTCAGCTGAAAAGGGAGATAAGTACTGTGTTTATTTTATGTACTTAGTGTAATTTCTCAAGCAATAAAATCCTCATTTGAAGACCGGTTTTCCCCAAGAGGATGTGGGGTTTTTCTGAGGTCAACTTTGTTGAAGAATGTAACTAGGTTCGGTCTTCATCAATTGTATTTGAGTCATACTGAATGTATTTATCAAAAGAAAGAAAAAAAGAACTTTTTTATTATTATTATCATGAATTATTAAAGCATGGGTTTCATGCTTGGGTCATCATGTTTTAGGTCGAAGTCCTCACTGAGGACTTCTAGGATTTTTTTTGAGTCATTATAGTCATTGTCCATTTAAAGAGACCCTTCTTAGGCTTTCGAATCATGTAAAAAGAATTATTATTGAGTCAAATAAATTATTTCTCACCTCCACACCAAGTCGGCCTCAAGCAGATCAAGTCAGCCTCAAACAAGGTAATTCGACCTCACCAAAAGCCTATATATTGAAGCAGTTTAAATTCATTTGAAGGAATCTCTCACACAAGTTCGATATCTAAGAGGAGGCAAAAAAAAGTGTGAAATTCCAAGAGAAGAAGGAGAATTGTTGGAAAGGACAAGATCGAAGTTTTTGGGTCATCTCTCTCTCTCACGTGGATTTTCTGGTCTACTACTAGAGGGTCAAAGTACTGCTGCTAGATTGAAATCTTTCTACTAGTTCGAAGTTGTTGTTGGGCTAACTATTGGATCGAAGTTGTTGTTGGGCTAACTGATGGGTCGAAGTTGTTGTTGGGCTGCTGTTGGGTCGAAGTTCTACTAGATCTAAGTTTTTTTGCTGCTACAAGTTGTTGCTGCCAGGTCAAAGTTATTGTTAAAAGAGTTATCATCTACAGAAGGAAGAAAGGGTTGACTTGGAAAGTCTGTGTCTAGGTCAAGAGTCTTGGATCATCTCGTGAAATTATTAAGGAGGGGTTGTTGACTGGGATTTCCCCTAGATAGGGGTTTTTCCATGGTTGTCTGCCTACATTTGGTGTTTGCGATCTTTGTGATATTGTTTTGGTAATTGCTTGATGAACTAAAAGATAAAAAATGAACATAAGAAAAACATAAGAATATCACAAGTAATTATCTATATAAAGAAAACATTTATGCCTTTCTAATTTTCTAACATGGTATAAGAGCTAAGGTGAAGGAGGAAAAAGGCAGCTCAAAGATCTATTAAAAGGAAAATAAGAGGTTTGAATAAGGGTTATCAAAAGGATCATATAAGAAGTCAAGTCTACCATCTTCAAGGACAATCTCTAACTCAATAAAGGGAGAAAACAAATAAAGAGCATCCAACTACAGGGCATGGAAGAAGAGGATAGACCTCATCCTCGAGAAGAATAAAGTTTTGGATCTAATCAAAGGAAAGGTGAAGAAGCCTACAAATGAGTCAAGTGATGTAGAAAGGCAAAGTTCAAGGAAATAAAAATATTGGCCATGACACTAATGGTGGATGGAATTAAGGATAACCTCATTCCATATATATCCAACATAGATTCTGCTTAAGAGATGTATGAGGCATTATCCAAATTATACACTATGAAGAACCTTGGTCAAATAGCAAGACTTAAGAATGAACTAAGATTTATAAAGATGACAAAAGAAGACATTGTGGCATCCTTCTTTGTGAGAATAGCAAGAACCAGAGATGAACTCCAGGCAATTGATGAGATAGTATCGGAAAAAGAGCTTGTAATCACTGCACTTCTAGGACTACCAACATCATGGAGTGCCTTCTCATCAGGTCTCAACAGTTGGAAGGAAACTCCTACATTCGAACAACTATGGAATGCATGCAATCAGGGAGAAGTCAGAATTGCTCTAGTAAGCAACAAGGAGAATGAAGAAGAGAAAGTTTCAAATGCTTATTCCGCTCATCACAAGAACAAAGGATCATTCAAGAAGTCTAAAGGGCCTAGAAGGAAGATAGACCTATCCAAAATCGAATGCTACAATTGTCACAAAATGGGTCACTATAAAAGTGATTGTCCTGAGAATCCGAGAAACAAAAAGAGAAAGGGAATATGCAAATGTTGTTGATGAAAGACCTCCAAAGAAGAAAAAGAAGGAAGAATCCGAAGTCAAAGACTTATTTTCTAGGAACTCTTAAGGACTTTATCCTTCTACTCTAAGTTTTTGAATTGTTTTGTATTTAGATTTCTAGCACTTATAGGTTTAACATTCCTTGGAAAGACTTTGTTGAATTGTTTTGTTAAAGTTATAGGTATCCCTCGAGATTGGATTAAGAGGGAGCCCTCACCACTTTTCAAAATATAAGTATTATCTTTTGTATTTGGTTTTCCTTTTCTTATCTAGATGTGTTTACAGTAGATGCTAATAACATTTCTTTTTATATTTTCCTTGTTTAGGAAAAGCTTGTTGATATACTCAAGGGCTATGAAGAAGACCTCACAAGACAAAGCATTGAAGTTCTATTGGAATTAATGTCCTATAAGGTTTGTCTAAACTCAAAGGTATGTCTTAGACTATAAGTTTTGTTTCTCTTCGTGATAAAGGTATCTTCATTCATTTTAAGAAATCTACTTTACATTACTAACAAGTGTTATGTCTAGGACCTTTGAATCATAGAGATTTTTGTTTGGGAGATTAATCATTAGATTGAATCTACCCTCATTAAAATCATTATGTGTGTAGAACCCTAAAAGGTTCTCTATAAAACCCTAACCTAAGTGTGTGTCAATGCTAATGTGAAAAACCCTAGTCTACTTAGGGTTTTTGATGAAATCTAGAAAATACTATTCTTTTGATGTTTGGGATTTTGATGGTAATATCATGTTTGGAGCTTTAGTATTATGGAAACCCTAGTCCTTTAGGGTTGAATGTTAATGTGTTCCTAGGCCTTGAGGTTTTGGTAAATTAGGGTTTCAGTAAAACCCTCATGTATCAAGAGTTACTCCTAGGAATGAATCCCTAGGTAAATGTCTGTTTGTATGATCAAACCCCTAGTCTGATCTAGAATGTTATATGTCTGACTTTAAATATATTAATATTTGTGTCTTGGGTTTGTCCTATATATGTTATGATATGCTTGTGCATGATTATCCAAGATATGTATTTGTCCTAACCTATTTGTTGATAAGTTCTAGGGTTTGTAACTAAGCCCTAGTAGAAGTTTGATGTTCTAGGATATGATGTGATGATATTGTTTCCATTATGATGATAAAATCTAGGGTTTACAACAAACCCTAGTAGAAGTTGGTCATTTAGTTGAAACCTTGATTACATTGTAGTATCTCAAAGATGGAATCTAGGGTTTGCATTAAATCCTAGTAGAAGTCTAACATATGAATTCTAAAGTTGTTAGATGCATTGTAAGTGTACTTGTTTGAATTGCTTCTAAGGTTTGCAATATATTATAGTAGAGTATGTCATATCTCTGGAAGAAATGTTGAGGCCCTAGATATAATGAAACTGATATCTTGATTGAATTACTAATGTGATCTAGGGGTTATAACCTAACCCAAGCAAGAAATTGGAGTATAAAAGTATGTATCTCTTGTTGATTATGAACCTAACTAAGTTTAGGTATTTGATGTCTAAGGTCTAATGCTTCCATTATTGTATGATACTGATATAGTTATGTTCATGCCTCTATATATGTATTTAGTTGTACTTGCTATCCAAGTTATGCAAGTGCATGATCTTCAAGATGATGAAGATGTTCGCAAGTAAAGTTGATTTGATAAGCGTGATGAAGGAAGTTATATAAATGGTGATGATCAAGAAGGATGGAAGCCATGAAAAATTCTTCGATGTCATAGAAAAGAAGTTGATCTCCCTAAGTTAAGAAGGACCCTGGATAAAGAAAAGAGTATATCTCCTGAGTTGAGAGGGAGGGCATATTATAGTTATGATGGATACCTTGAAGAAGAAATTCGAGAATGAATATTGAGGTGTCACTAAAAGAAGGAAAGTTGAATTTAGTGTTGCATGTGAAGTAGGAAAGGAAGTTGAATGATTGAGGAAACCTTTGTCAAGATTTATTTGGGAAGCTTCGAAGTCCTATTGTGATGAATTGTGAGACAGCATCAAGATATCAGAAGACCCCGAAGGCTTGTGTTTACTCATGAGTATTTGATAAGTTGTTACTGATTGGGGTTATCACTGTTCGGGTAAATCTCTCAAAGTTTTTGAAAAGCATGCTTGAGGTTAGAGAGATTTGATGCGTTGAGGCATTGTGTGTAAAATACCTGGGAGGACATATGGCTGACATATGTGTTGATGTCTAGTTCCTGAAGTAAGAGGGAGGGTGGCATTGGTCTTGGAGCTCTAACCTTGGATACGCACCTAGGCCCCTGGGTTTATGGTTAGCAAGTAAGCATGATGGTACCTACACTGGTTGAAAGCTTGAGTCCATCTTAGTCCCACCCAGATAGATTGCCTTGGTCAGGAATCTAGTCCGTGGCACCGTAAGTGCCTAAACTCTTCATGGTTCATGTGTTTTGAGATCTTCCATTTACTCGCGTATGTAAGTATGAATACCTCCTTAGTTAAGAGAGAGTGTTGAAGAATGTAACTAGGTTCGGTCTTCATAAATTGTATTTGAATCATAATGAAATGTATTTATCAAAAGAAGGAAAAAGATTTATTTTTTATTATTATTATTATTATGACTTATTAAAGCATGGGTTTCATGTTTAGGTAATCATGTTTTAGGCCGAAATCCCCATTAAGGACTTCTAGGATTTATTCTAATTCATTAGAGTCATTGTCCATTTAAAGAGTGCTAAAATTGGCAACTAGGGCCAAATTCCACCTTGGAAAACTCATATGATGGAGATGATATTTTTATTGAATTCCTCTTTCCGAGAGGTGCAAGATTGATCTAAAGATCATCTTGTTTGGATAAGCAGAAGTGAGATTTTGAATTTAATTCTCACACATGTACAAAATTTCAAGGTCGGCCAGAAGTCTAATGTAGGCTCAGGTAGCCCCAATAGATGTGTCTCCACCTCTCATCGAATTGTATAAATAAGAGACATTCTCCTCATTTGGTCATCATCACTCAACACATCTTTCTCTCTCCTCTCCTCATTGGTTCGTACAGCAAAGGAGCAGCTCTTCTTCTCATGTTGACTTGGGTTGACCGAAAATTTCAGGCAGAAATCGCAACACTGTTTTGGGCTATTTGCAGGGACATTGACCAGTGTTGACCGAGGGTCAAATCACCTTCTTTGACTACGATTTTCAAGCAGAACATCCAACCTTTTAAGGCCACATCTCTTGGCACGAAAAAAGAAGAATTTGGAGCAAGTTGACCTATGTTGACTGCAGGACCTTTGACCGCAGCATTGACTCTATGTTGACCAAGTTTGACCGAGAATTTCAAGATTGTTTTGGGTTGATTCTGACTGTCTTTGGAGGCCGAGTTGACTAGGTTTGACCGAGCTCATTTGGAGGAGATTTTCTGCTAGTTTGACCAACGTTGACTTTCTAGTTAGGGCATCTTGTTGACTGTTGTTTGGCTAGATTGTTTTGACAGTGATTGGGCAAGTAAATTTTGTATGATGTACTCTCTCTCTCTCTCCTAAACTTTTGAAGAATAATAAAAAGATTTGATCAAAGGGTTTTCCCCACATTGGGGTCTTTCCCTGGCATCTGCCAAATATTGTGTCCTCTTGTCTTGGCTTGTCTTCTGCTTCTTGTTTATGTTAGATCTGCATTTACTATCAATGTTAATGTGATTGCTAATCTAAAAATTGATATTGGGCTAACAAGAAAGATTGAAGTAAAATTTCTATTAAGCATAGAACATACCATTGTTACCTAAAATTAAGATGGTATCAGAGTTGAGGTGAAGACAAATCCCAAGCAAGAGTGAGAAAAGAAATCACTAAGATTTGTTGGACAAGGACAAGATTCAATGGCCTCCTCATCTTACTTCAAATCTGATGACAAGCTCAATGATAAGCCTGATTATCATGCATGGAAGATGTCTCTTGACTTGACTTTGGAAGAGCATGATGCTATGGACTATGTGCAAGGAAAGATTGTTGAACCTCCTTCAAATGCACCAGCTGCCACTAAGACAAAGTACAAGAAAGGTGAGGTCAAAGCTAAGAAGATCAACAGGGATTCTATTCACAAGCATTTAGTTGCTTACCTCTTCGATCTGGGCACATCTAAGGAGATGTATGACAAGTTGGTTAGCATGTTTAAAGCTAGCAATGCAAACCAAATCCTCTTTCTTAAGAACAAGTTGAAGGACATAAAGAAGGGAAGAAGAGAAGATATCCAATCCTACTTCATGAGGATTACCAAAATCAAAAATTATCTTCTACCTATTGGAGAAGTTATTGCTGACAGGGAGCTCACTCTCATTGCCCTTGGAGGTCTCCCTCGTGAATGGGATGTATTCAACACTACTATCCTCAACAATGACCGAATTCCAGATTTTGATGAATTGTTGATTATATGTACTCAAGAAGAGACAAGGATGATGGAGAGAGACATGCCTTCAAATAGGAATGATCCTACTGCATTTTCCGATCATGCTAGAAAGAAGAACAATGCTGGTTCAAAGAAGCAAGGTCAAAGGAAGACAGGGATTCAAAGATGGAAGAAAGGGAAGATGCTTCAATTGTAACAGGTTTGGCCACTATGCCAAGGAGTGTCCTAATAAAAGGGATACACCTCGGGATGATGATAACAACAACAACCGCAACAATTTCAAGGGAAACACAAGGAAAGTAGTTGATGTGGTGACAGTGGCAACGCTTCCAATGTTGCACATTGTCTCAATCACTTAGTAAGGTTTTGCACTAAGGTGCTAGATTTTGTTGTATCATGCACAATCTAATATTTAGTAATGTTGTAAGAGAGTTATAATATATAGACTTTACATTTTTGTTCCTAACTTATTAGCATATGATGGTCCTTTTAGAGAACAAAGGAACACACAAATGCATCTGAAGTACATATGAATGGATGCGAATATAAAATTAGCATTTACCTTATTTATTATTATAGCATACATATGTATACATGCTATTTCCATCTTCCAAAGTCCCCTAAGTTTTTTATTGCTAAAATTTTAAGGATGAGATTGCCCACCATTGTCTGTTCAACTGTTCAAATAAATTTTTACTTGCTGACCATTTATAATCATAGCACTCTTCACATTGCCAACAGAAAACACTTGCTAAGACACACAATTTTTCCATATTGTAGTTTTGGGTAAATTGATGGCTGTCAATTCCACAAATCCATCAGCAAACTAGAATTGAGATGAAGAAATCTGAAAACTAATTAAAAGAATATAAGCAAATTTGACAGACCTCTCTCATCTTTTCAATTTGTTCTTTGCAACCACCAACATCATTGTAGGTAACATCTGGCTTTTCTTCAACGGTCATCATTGTCACACTGGGATCAATCTTAGGAGGTAGAGGGATCTGAATATGATACTTATTGCGATCAACTCTGCATAAAGAAAATATAACCATCCATCATTACATTCATGACCAAGCGCAGAAGGTGTGGCCAGAAGAAACCTCTGCATTTATACATGACATTAATAAAAATGTCATACTATATTCGAGTTAGGAAGTATAGTAGTAATTGACAAGGCAACGTTATGATTTCTTATATGTGTCACAATATATGCAACTGCACATAGAATAATTTTTTAATAAAACCAATTCCTATAAAGATTAGACATGCATTAAAGCTTTATGGGGAAAATAACTGACCCGACTCGCATCCCCTCTTCAATGTCAGTTGGGGAGACCTTATCACCTAAGCCAACAACAAACTGCACTTGCAAAACTCAGCCTTAATATATGAAATGCATTTCAGAATCTTGGGTTTTAAGTGAACATAGGTTTAAATTTTTTGTTGCAAGAAAAAAACATTGATGTCGCTATAATTTTACTGTTAGAGACATCCAGCTACATCAGCATTTTTCCATTGATTGTTGACTAACACAAATCAACTAATGCACAATAAAATCTAGAATAGGATAATCATTTCAAATAAGGACAATACAATCTGGAGAAATTGGCATACCTTAGCAATTTGTTTAACATTTATAACATACTTGGCATCCTCAGTGTTTGGATTAATGATTTTAGTGCACCGTGCAACCTAGAAGAACAAACAAAAACATTGTGATAACTTAGGCATGACAAAAACCGACTTGCTTGATGCATGAAATAATGCTTTCCCTAACCATTTCCACTCTCTGATACATTTGGCCATTGTTTACTGAGAAACCATGCTACATATATAAGCATGACTAAAACTGCCACCAAACCAGATGCTATGCTGACGGCTTCAGACACTGATTTGCAGTAGGCATCCACAGGAAAAAAAAAATACCTTCCAAATAAAGGATTATCTAAACCTCTTATTCATAGTTTTATAATGTTTATCAAAGAAATACCTGCAGAGGCTGCTCCTCTTGCATCATTTGCTTGTCAGAAACAAGATCCCATTGACTGGGAGCAGCCAAGCCAGTATCTGATTCTTTTATCCCTGTCAATATAACAATCTTCAAAATCATTATAGCATTTAAAACTATTTAAAGCTATGTGCATGTCTTTCAACCCATCCACCCCTATTGTGAGGAGCACAAACTACTTACAGAACGCAGAAAAGTTCCTTGAGAGAGACCAAAACTGCTGTGCAAGTGAAACATTACAATCAACATACAATCTCAGTGTAGATTTTTGAAGATTTTTAAGTTTCAACATGACTCTAAGCCAAAAACTGAGGTCACGGCCTGAAGATGCATAACAGCAGAACAATAGCATACAAGAAACCTGAAAAGAATAAGATTTTATGAAAGGCAACCAACAGAGAAACTGCAAACAAAATGCAGAGAACACCACCATAGTATTGCATGTATCAGCATTTTCCTTGTCATTGAGATATGTAATACCAACTTGTCAACAGTTGCCTTCAAAATTTCAGACAGGCTACTAGTTAACTGAATAAACAGACAGATGCTGTTAGAATGTTGGTTGCTACTTTACTCATACATACTGACCAATTTATTTTGGTTTCTCACTTGCATTTTGTATGTGCCACGATTTTATACAAAAATATAGACATGGATAAGACTAAAAAACCCAGCTTATACTCAGCTCCTAGGCTTCAGAGAACTTACTGGATCCAAAATAATGTGAACATAATTTGTAGATATTTCACAAGAGCTTCAAGTATTTTATAATTTAGCAGTTTGTACTTCAATGTGAATTTTGAATCTTTAATGCACAAATTTACGATACACCTGACATGAAAGAGAAAAAGCTCGGTGAACCAGATGCTACAAGCAAAGTCATATGATTGGGGTTCAAGTTCGAGTTTGGCAATGATGAAATTCAGTTCGAATTTAAATTTCCCATTAAGATTCAGATGAGCTTCGCCATTAGGTTTGTCCATGTACATATTTTCAAAATATAAATTATATTTTAGAATATATTAGCATATCACATATATAATAAATAATATTTAGAATAGAAGTATAAGATATTGTGATTTTGTCAAGCGGATCTAACTCGTGGTTGCAAGGAAAATTGTTATCCTCCCCACCTGGGTTCAAATCCCACCTTGTGACATGATACTCTCATGAGCTGTTTGTTGAAAATCTCGATCATCATGAGATTGTTGACAAAGCCTTGAGCTTCTACAGCATCCGATTTACCCTGGGTACCATTCTTGGAATGAGAAGAAGAGTCTGGCAGGTTTCCCCGGGATTTGTATTTCAAGTTAAAAAAATAAAAGACAATGGTTCAGTATGTCACCTGCATAATATTGTGATGCATGTTTGTAGTAGTGAACCCACATAAACTGTTCTTTGCGAGAATAATAAGAATCAACCCACATATTTATGCAAGAATAAACCCCAAATATCCCATTGGCCATCAGGAGGGAAAGGAATACAAGGCATCGACCATCAAGAGGGAAAGGACTACATAGCACAATTAGTAACCCATTGGGAGGGAAGCATGAAATGCGAAAACCTTAAGGAGATAAGAATGTGTGCAAGTGCAAGGCAGAGTGAATGAAGCACGACAATCGACATGAGGTAAGACGTTAACCAAGAAAAGGTGAATGAATTTTATCCAAAAACAGCAAACTAAAGCAAAGTTTTGCATGCCTTCAAAAATAGGTAAATTCAAACTTGAAGCTTGAGATATGGTAAACCCTATGATATAGGCTGTAAGTATACAAGCACCTAAAACAAACATCACCAGGATGGGAATCTAACACAGGAAATAATATACTCTAAACTTACCAGTGAATTGGTAAATCAACAGCATCGAACAAACAAAATTAACTAGCAAGTAGAAAGATTGTGGTGAGGATTATGATACATCATCTTAAGTACTAAGAGTTTGTAGTGAACAATTGCTTGAAGTTTGATTCAAAAATTGTAAAACCAACAATGGACATATGTTAAAGGTAAAGGAATTCTTTGCAACAAATGAGAATAGCAATGAAAAGCAAAATCAAATCACATGAAAACAAAAACACAATGAGCAAGGCTCAACAGAGTGAAATCCTAACCATGGAGGTCCTCTCTTAATCATAGCCATAGCACCCACCAACTCCACAGTCCCTCCCCCCTGCCTATGTCCCATCATGAGAAACCCAATTGTCTCGTCAAAGTTGAGACAAGACACTACTAGTCTCCCCTCATCACTACTTGCAAACCTCCTTGCAGTGACCACCTGATGGTGTAGAAGAGGGGAACAATCTCAGCTCACTATATAATATATATTCAACAAATATATTATCATGTAGTATATAACATATTAAAAATAGGTTATTGAATATAAAACATGATATATAAGATTTAAAAACTTTATCTAAATAAAAAGATAACAAGAAGTATTATATAGGATATAACATAACAAAAATAAGTATTACAAAATAAAACATATTATATGGTTTTATGAACATAATCTAATAAAACTTAGTTGTAGCCAGATATGGGTTGAAGGGCATTGGTTTCAACCATGAAGTATGAGCACTCACAAAGACTAGACTTCACAAACTTCCTTTTTGATGTTGTTTCTGCCAAGAAATTAGGCACCTTAGGTACTCCTGCCCTAGGAGACTTGTCAAGAGCAAGAGGGAAGAGTGTGAAGAGGAGTGGCTAATAGGAAAGTGTTATAACCATATCTTTATTGGTGAAGGCCCCTCTTAGGTTCAAGGTACTAGTAAAGCACCCCTGGACACTTCCTTTCTTTCTCTACATTCCTCTTCAAAATCAATGGGCATCACTGAACCACTTAATGACCCCACTTCCCAAGTTCTGAAGAAATGCAAAAGGGACCCTTATTTGAGAAAGTTATTCACTACCTTCTCTGATGCGCCGCCCCCTATGGTCGACCCGTCATCCTCTCACACTTCACCTAATAGCTAACCTAACTATCTTACCCCCAACCAAGCCCACTATTTGTTCAAACATCTTTGTTTCCCCCGTCAACATTGACAACTTGGAGAAAGGTATCCCCTTGGCTTTCACTACCCCCATACCTTCCCATCTCCCCTTGTTGGAAAATCAAAAAGGAAGTAAAGATTTTCTTGATCTTGATAATTACTTGTGATGTTTCTTATTATTACGATTCTTTATATCTTCTTTCTTTATTTCATCAAGTAATTACAAAAAGCAGCAGCACATAAAACAATAGACACCAGATGTAGGCACATGCCAGCGAAAAACCCCCCTCGAGGGGAAAACCCAGTCAAGATAATTCTTCCTTTCAATAGTATTCCTTGAGACTCTTCACCCTAGACCAAGACCAGACCTTCCCTCCACACCAAGTCAGCCTCCAGAAGTTCGACCTCTTCCCAACAACTTCGACTATGCAGTAACTTACGGCAACTGGCAGCTTCCGGCAATAGTCCAACTTGGAAGACTTCGATCTCCCAATCCAGAGCACGAAACAGAGAGACCACCACCAAAATTTTGATTTTCCTTATCTCCTTAGACTCCCCCAAACTCGCATTCACTTCGACTTCCTAGCAACAGACTTCACACCTTTCCCAACTACAAGAGAACTTCGCACTTCTACCTAGCAACAAGAGAGTTCGAACTTGATGAGAGAGAGATGCTCCAAATGAATTCGATGTGCTTCCTTTTATAGGCTTCTTGTGGGGTCGAATGGGTCCTTAGGCCGACATGGTGTGGAGGTTACATAATTCATATTTGACTCAATACTTAACATTTTTACATGATTCAAAAGCCAAAGCAGGGTCTCCTTAAATGTACAATAATTCTATAGACTCAGAATAAATCCTAGAAGTCCTCAATGGAGACTTTGACCTAAAACATGGTGACCTAAGCATGAAACCCATGCTTTAATAAGTCACAACAATAATAATAATAATTTCTTTATTCTTTCAACAAGTACATAACATGATGACTCAAGTACATTATTGAAGACTGAACATAGTTACTTTTTCCAACACCCCTCCCCCGTGTAAGTGAGCTAATTATCCACGATAGGCAAATTTGATAACCAACACTGCTCTTGATCAAAGACCAAAAAGGCCATCAAGGTTCCTCCCCAAACCATTTGTGAAGGAATGGATATGATCCCTCTCAATGCATCAAACAAAAAGGTAGTGGAAAGAAAATCTAATACATATCACTAGAATAACATAAAGGTCCAACAAGGTAGACAATACAGCATCCATGAAGCACTTAGAGAACTTGAAGCCCCCAAAGAGGGTTCCAAATAATTTTGATCTCCATACATAACAAGGACCTGAGATCTACCCGTAAGCTAAGATCCCTTCATGCGATTATAAATGTAGATAAGCCCAAGGTTTTTCTTTACAAGAAACAATGATTATTGATGCCACTTGTAAATCCTCTATATCCTTGAGTAGAAATATGAATGCACTAGCTCTATTGAACTCCTTAACAGTTGGCAATGGCTTGGAAGTCCTCATTCCCCCTCATCAACTATGTTAAAACTAAGAACGCCAAGTATGTCACCCTTTTCTTGGAAGAGCTCAACCACAATATGGATTTTCTCAACATTTATGGTCCAATTAACAATGGATAGGAAATTTGGAAAGACATTCTAATCAAAGGCTTCATGGGCTCCCCTCAGCTCAGCTTAGAAAGGAACCTAAATTTGATCTTGAATGGAGAGAAGAAATGGGGCAACAAAGCCCAAAATGAGTGTTATTTGAGCCAAGGGATCATGTCCTGTAGTTGCAAATGTTGGCAAATTGTATGTTGAGGTCAAAGCTAACACAGAGAAGCCTGATTAGGATTTGACCCGCATATATAACGATTGCCTAAGAGGAAATAGAGGCCCCACTTGGTGAGATGCAAACACAGAAGCGAGATTTGGTGAGGAGCACCCATTGTGAGTAGGTGTGCAAACGTGAGAGAAAGGTAGCATTAGTGCTAGATAGCAATAACAAGCAAACAAACAAAAATTACTTTGGAGATGAAATTTGTAATTTACATGTATATGGGCATACGACTCTAAGACCTGGTTATGCATGCGTACCCCTGTCGAAGTCTTGGAGTAGACCTAGGTTATAAGGGAGGAGAGCATGTAGATTCCCATTCAAGTTTTAAGGGGGGATGTTAAGAACCTAACTCGATGAAAGAATGAAAGTTGTTAAGTCCACAGTGGTGGTTTTGGGCAGATGGTTTTGGTGGCCCATGGTATTAGAGCCTTTAGATTCCATGTGATGAAGCCTTTAAAAGGTTTGAGGATTTTCCATTGTAATGTGCCTGAGTTGAGTTGAGGACTCACTTGGCAGGGCCAGGATGTTGACCAGCTTGGCTGCTTTTAATCCATGAGGAATAATAGATCTATTATTCACAGTTGGTTTTACCACAAGGGTTTCCAAGGTAAAATATGCTGCCCTAAATAGTACTCAGACCAGGGTCTGAAATCACAAGATAAGCTCATCGCTTCTCTGACTAACTTCCGATGGACCATGCTAGCCTCTGAGGCCTCTGCTGCTTCAGGCAGGGCTTCGCTGCCATTGATAACCTTGTTTTACCACTGAAAATCACTCCAAGAGGGCCGCTGCCTCAGGCCAGGGGCTTAGGGGACCTTGGTGTCCAAATTTTACCTTTAAAATGGCCTCATTGTTGCAAGGAAACGTGCTCAGATTAAACATATGCCCTGAAATTGGGGTTTCAGGACTGTCTGGAACCTCGCTGCCCTTGTTATTTTCCCTAACAGGCTTACACTGCCACAGAACAAGCTGCTTGCTGCCCAGATAAGGGTTTGGCTGCCCTGGAATTGCCCTAAACAGGTCTCAGTGCCCACAGAATTGCTCCTCAGATCAATCAATCCACAGAAATCCTCCCTTGCTTGCCAAAATCAGATGGAAGATGCCTCAGAAAATTATGCCAAACAGAATGGAGAGGGTGGAATCTTTCACCACTGAAAACAATCAGAAAGAAAGGGGTCTTAAAACACTCAAGAGCCTTAGCTCACAAAACAGAAATATTCACCAACCATGATGAGAAAAATGATTCTCCTCTCTTATTTATAGATTCCCTTTAGGGTCTCTTCACCTAACTTTAATTTGAAAGGCTAACAAGTTTCCCTCCACTTTGCCCCAAATTTGGCTTCTTTCACAAGTTTTCCTCCAATTACCCTAAATTTACCCCACGTTACCCCAAAAACATTGAATAGTGGGGTCTCCCTTTATAATTGACTATAGCCTACCAGGTTTGATAGGCTACTCCGTCCTCCCTTGGGCAATTTAATTAGAAGAGGACATTACAATTGGAATATTGTTCACTTCCACTGCTGTTTTGTATTATATTTCATAGCGGCGCCAAGGCTGAAAATTCACAGGATTAAGATCCAGAAACCTCTAATTAAGAGATTAAATTTCTGTTACATTAAAAGTCAAAGCCAGAAAAAATCTCTTCACCAGTAACTACTCTATCTGAGCCATGCCTAGTATGGTAGATATGCTATGCGTCCAGTTTTGCATCATAGTCATAGTAGCTACAGCACCTTTGGTATGAACAAATAATCCCTCTTGGAAATTAGGCCGTGTATTTCCAGACTGTATTCAATCAACCCCATGCCAATAAACCTGTAGGAAGCATTTTATACATCTACTATAAAAGTACTGTAACTTTAATGTCTAAGACTTCTTTACGATTAAAAAATAGACACGTTTTTTCTGAGGTTTGATCTTTCTAAATATGCCAGACCAATTCATCCAAATAGCATACCAGTCCATTTGAATGTTAGTTTAGTTTTTTTTTATGGGTACATTGCTGGCAGACTAGTACAATGCATCACACAGCCTCCTGCATTGGTTGATAACTTGGAAGTGGTTATGGGTTGAAGAAAATTTTAAATTAAAATTTCCCGATTGACAAAGACATGTAGACAGGCAATGAAAAGTCTTAAAATCGCAATTTGAAATAATAGCAGCTCATATTTATTAAGACATGAGAGAGAAAGAATGATATGGCACAGAAGTTTAGAGGCAATCAGAAGTAGGACCCACCCCTATTGAAGGTTACCACCTAAACGTAGAAAAAAACTTGTGACCGCTAGCTAATCCCTTGACTCTGACCATATCTAGTTAATACAAGAGATACTCCCAATAAAGGACAGCTGACTACTCTCAAGGAGTCATCCTAGCAACCCCCAGTGGAAGGGCAAATAAAAGATCAACTTTGATGGGGCAGCAAAAGGAAATTCAGGGAAAGCATGGTGTGAAGTCCTTAAGATCCTAAAGTTCAGATCAAATAAATCTACATGAAAGGCTTTGGGGGCAATGCAAACAACCAAGCTGAAGTCAGTGCTTTAATTGCATGGGTAATATCCTGATTCCTACCAAATGGTTGGATTCGAGACATAATGTAGAAGGAGACTCCCAAATTATCATCAACATGATGTAAGGGAGGCTCAATCTTCAGAATCGGAAGCTCTAAGATCAGTGGACGTGGAGCAAACGGGTAAGTTTATTGAACTACATCACCTGTCATAAAATCTGCCAAAGGAGTGGTAGATTGGGTGGCAAACCAAGCAACGAGGTTGAAGGACAGAGATCTAAGAGTATTTAAACTTTAACTCCCAAGTTGAAAACGGATCAAGGTTGGGAGGGGATCTAAGAGCAGAACTTGGAAGATAATCTGAATCAAGAATGACAAGTAGAAATATATTTTGAAGAAGAGAGTTTGGGTAACAAACGTCACCGGAAATTAATTAGGAGGATGAAATGTCACCAGAAATCCAGAAGACGTAATAGGAGGATGAAATTATAACTTTACAGTTTTTCATCCCAATTTTTTTGTCTTCCTTGATGTCCTTGATGAAGCAAAGTTAACTCTGTTTCTCCTAGATTTATTGGAACTCTATTAGAATGGAGCAGGGAGAAGGCTCAATAAAATGAGGGGACGGAAGAAGAAGCCTATATCCAAAATGGCTGATTCCGGGAAGGCATATGAAAAAGCCAAGAAAAAAGTTCTCTTGTCCCATGTTATAGCGATTACACAAGTCAGGTCTTGATAAGCCTCGGAAGAAAGTCATCAATAGCTGGATAAAACAGTGACTCTGGGAAGAAACCTACCACAGAAATCGGAGAGCCTACAATTGAGGTGACCCCAACGACTCGGAGCTAGGTGCAACATCTATAAGGCGGTATCCCAATACAAGGAAGCAATCTTCAAGCAGTAGCAGGGGTCGGAGAAAGACTGGTCTAGACGAAAAATAACAGTCAGATATGAAGAAACGACTTAAGAAGAAGATACATGACATGAATGATGAGCTTCACAAGCAACAACCAGACCCAGCAAATTTCATTTAGTCAACCATATTACGAACAAAACAAAAAATAACTTAATTGTGTGGAATTATGCATACTTGTGTTACAAATACATTTGTAAAAGACCTGTCTTTGGGTGGTATTGCCATTGTCTTGAATCCATTTTTCCAAATGACATCTTTTTGTAAGAAATCAAAACTAAAGCATCACTAGCACTCCAAAATAAGCTGATAATGACATTACCGCGTACCCAAGGAGCTCATCTCCCATTATCTCTGTTCAATTGGTATAATTCGCACGTCTCCTTAGAGATGTTCATTCACTAACAATATCTATTCACATACATGGTACTAGTTGAGCTAAAAAGTAGAATTGGGGAGTTATACGCATTGAAGATGGATATCTATCTTGTCGCAAAGCCGGGCAAGGAATCCACAATTGTAAGGGCCTCCTACTTGACATTCAACCAGCTGTCAATAAACATGACTATCTATCGCAGGTTACACTTCACAGTACAAAATTCTCTCCACAAGAAATGTAATTAGGTTTAATTAGCGGTATTTAAGAGGTCTGAAAGGAAAAGCTCACCGCAAAGATCATTAACCTTCTTTGCCATTTCTTTGATTTCCTTCTCTGCTTTCTTTATGGCGGTCGAATAAGGTCCTAAACCCTGCAAAATAATATGAAATATACATTTTACAGAACAAATAAATGCTTGGCTGCGGCCCGAAGTAAAATTGCTTGGAGGAAAAGAGGGCGAAGCGGAGGAACAGACATAGGAAACATACATAGGTCTTGAGCAAAGCTATGTCATCCTCGTCAAGAGGTCTGGGGTTGGATTCCTTCAAGTCTTCTTCTGGATCAGGTGCCATGGTTGTCTGTTCTCTTCCTTCTTACAAAGACCCTCGCTTTTGTTTCTCTTCGTTGCTCCAACCCGCCTCTCTTCCTATAACCTGCCTCTTTTCCTTTCCCTGATGTACCTTTTCTGTTCACCGAAATGTCTGAACAAAATGCGCTCCACCCTCGAGCTTTACTTTCTGCAAAGGAAAACAAGGACAAACATACTTTATACTTTAGTAATTGAATTTTGAGAGGTTACTTGCTCAATTAAATTTAGGTCTTAAATATTATGGTATCAACTTATATATTATTGGGTATTACATTTTTCAACCAAAGTGGAATAATTTGTAAGAAAGTTAATACCCACTTCTTTTTTTTCTATAAAGAAAAAGCTAAATTGTATTATATTGAGTCTATATAACAGTTGCAGATGGTACATATTATGCAAATTAGAGAAGCATAGGACAAAAACCAGAGGAGAGTTCCTTTTGAGCATATTGCCAAAACTCGTAGATACACAGATGCAAGGACACCTCCAGCGCCAACTGGGAGAGAAATCAGAGATAGAAGAAGCCATACATAATCCGACAGATACCAGGAAAATCAAAAAGGAGAAACCAGAAACAGATCATAAGGACAGATAGAAAGAAAGCTAAAAACCCGGAATGCAGAAGTCCTGAATGGAATAGGACTCCTCGCCAGCTGTAACCTTCAAGGACCATGAACCTGAGCCGAGGTGAAGGCCCTCCTTTGACAAGCAATCCGCTTTCTGGTTCTGGTCTCTGTAGACGTGCTGAATGGAACTCCCTCCCATAAGACCCCAAAAAAACATAATTCTATCCATCCAGCATGCGAGGTGAGGGCACCTGATGAGGCTTTTACCATTGACATGATCGACCATAGATTTTGAGTCCCCGAAGATTGAGATAGAATGGATGTCAAAAAAAATACAGAAAGCGAGAAGACCCGCGAGGGCCTTCGCCTCTGCCAAGCTGTTTGTTCCCTTACCTGCGTTCCAGGACAGGCTATAATGAAGATTCTCATCCATAATAATGACCACCCCACAGCCGCATGAATTTTGTTGGGCAGCTCCGTCAAAGAAGGCCCTCGGGGTCCTGAGAAAAGAATCTGCCAGCCCACTTCTGTTGACATTTTTCAATTTTGGAAGCTTTTTGGGGACAGAGTCATATATGAGAATTATGTGATGTAATATATCCATGAGAGGCTCCTTTGCTTCATTGAAAATTTTATTATTCCTCCACCTCCAGGCACACCATAAAGCAATTATAATGATCGATCTCCATGATTCTCTTTGCCTACTCCACCAATCAAAAGCAACGGGAGTAGAAGCATGAGATAAAAGAGGGAAGCCATATAGAAATGCCAAATCCCGCCATATTTGCTGAATAGAGTTGCATTGGAAGAACATGTGAAGATTGGATTCCTCTTCTAATTCACACATTTGGCATCTACTCGGCCCATGCCACTTTCTTTTCCTCAAATTCTCCCAGGACAGATTTTTATTATAAAACACCAGCCATGAGAAGTATATGAATTTGGGTGCGCAGCCTGATTTCCAAAACGCTGATGGGAAAGTGGGATAAGAGAGCATAGACTTTGAGCCAATCATATCAGCATAAATATCCTTTACGCATGCCTGAAAAATTGCATTTGTCAGATTCCAGACCAAAAAGTCCTGTGGCATGGACCTGAGAAACCCGCAGCTTCTCAGAACGTTCCTGACCGAGTCCCATTGGCTCAACAACGACTCCGACAAACCAAGATCAGCAGCCGATTTCCATATAGGGAGGGGGCCTTGCCAACCTGCAATCAACTTATCCCACGTGAAGAAGCCTTTGCCATGGAGGAAAAATAGAATCCTATCGGGAATTGATATGATCTCACGCCCGCTCATGATGGGATCAATTCCGATGAGGATTCTATTGCCGGACTGAAAGCACCATTTCAGGTTCCTTAAAAAATACTTCTCTATTTTGCGGAAACTGAGCCAGATGGCAGAGCCGCACTTAGCCCCAATCCTTCCTAAACGAAACCAGTATTCCATGCCTTTTCCTCTCATGTATTTCATCTTAATGGTATAGCTCCAAGGTCCTTCCCCGTAGATACCCCTCCACAAGGATTTGCACAGGAGTGCCTTCCCGAAGGTCCTCAAATCCAATAAACCCCAACCACCAGAAGACTTTGGTCTAGAAATCTTCTCCAAAGAGGCGAGATGATATTTTCCTTGAGCTGAATTGCCGCCCCATATAAAATTTGCAGTGATCTTGTTCATTTTCTGAATGATGCTTGCCGGGAGGAAGAAAATGTGAGCCCAATATACAGCAAGTTGCAAAAGTACTGCTCGAGTTAGGACGATTCTTCCAGCCAGAGATAGACATTTATATTCCCAGGCAGATATCTTTTTATAATATCTATCAATAAGCCATTTCCAGTCATCTTTAGAATAACCCTTTGCCTTTAGGTGAAAACCCAAATATTTTACTCCATCCTTAATAGACCTTATACCGACTCTAAACAACTCAGAAATCCATTCCACCAATTCCATATTGGCATCGTTGTGGTATAGAATGGATTTGGTCTTATTTATTTGTAAACCAGTGGCCCTTTGAAACCTATATAGAATGTCGTTTAGACATCTCCATGTAATCCTGCACAGCATTGCAAAAATAAGCACATCATCAACAAATAAGCCTGCAAGTGTTCTCTGTAACAGCCTTATTGATATGAAGGCTCAAAGAGTTCATTGTTATGATGAACAACAGCGACGATAAAGGGCATCCTTGCCGCAGCCCCCTTTCTGCTGAGAAAAAGGGGAAGGGATCCCGTTAATAATGACCGCATAATTCACGTTCTCAATGCATGCCATAATCCAATTAATGACATTTGATTTCAGACCAATTTTTGCTAATAAACACCTGATAAAACCCCAATCTAAACAGTCAAAAGCTCTTTGCAAATCTATTTTCAAAATGGCCGCTTCAGATCGATTAGAGAGCATGGAGAACAGGCTTTCCTGAGTGTTGGCGACTGCATCCATTATATTCCTACCCTTCAAAAAAGCATGCTGGTCCCTTGATAATGAACCGGCCAATGTCGCTTTGATCCTCTCTGCTATAATTTTTGTGATAATTTTGAAAGTAATGTTGCACAAGGAGATCGGCCTAAAGTCTTTAAAGGTGTCCGCTTCCAGTTTCTTTGGGATGAGGGCTATCTGCGTGGATGAAGTAATGTGATGGATGTTGCCTGAGATTCTTGCTGCCTCAACCATCCTCAAGAGATCTAGTTTGATGATGTCAAAAAAGTGGATGAAAAATTCTATTGTCGAGTTGTCTGGACCAGGGCATTTATCCTTCTTAAAAGCCTTCATAACTCCTAAAAGTTCCTCCTCTGTTATGGGCTAGAACAACTCTTCATTTTTTTCATCATCAAACATTTGGGGGACCAGATCAATACCCCATAGAATATCCTGAAAGCTGCAATTCTCTCTTCTTTTGTATTGTTCTTTAAAATGTCTCACTGCCTCCTTTGAAATTTCTTGATGAGAGAAGAGAAAACCTCCCTGACCATCACTAATTTTCCATATAGTGTTCCTCTCCCGCCTGGCATTTGCATACCTGTGAAAAAAATTGGTGTTCCTATCTCCTTTTTAATACCCACTTATTATGTCCCTTGGCAAATATAACATCCATTTTGATGTATTAATTTGAACAATATTTTAATTTTGCTTTGTAAAGTAAAACCTATATTTATATATAATAATAAAAATATATTATTTTTATTTTTTAAAATTTTGTTGAATGGTTAGAGATGAGGTCATGTCTCAAATTTTGAGCCTAGTATGGGGTGGTGGGATGATGTTCTGTTAGTATTAATTGTTTTTTTGGGTATGTTTTATGTTTTGGCGGTTTTAATCATGCTATAAGGTGTTTATTATTTGACACGCATTATATGAATATAGAGTGAAACGCACCAAATTCAAATGTAGTGATTTCTCTTAAGATCCTCAAGAGTTTGGGTGTATGTAGAATCATTTTTCTCACCATGGTATGAAGTGATTATGTGGTTTTATCGTCGTAATTATTGTAACGCCTCCTCCTCCTAGGTCCACCCAAGCAACCAACTAGTCAGGGAAAACATGTGATGAGAGGGGTCACTATAAGGGATTCAATCTCCTTGGTAACCTTAAGGAAATGGAATTGACAGAACACATCAAACAAACCCATCCACATCAACAAAACACCCTGAAGAGACATGTTAGTCACTCAAACAGCCTGTCCCTGAGTCCCATTGATGATTTAAGCCTTTTAACCCAAAGTCGCTCGCATGCTAGGCAAGACAGCAACCAGTAACTCAAAGTCACTCTCATAGGCATATGTGCCAGTGACTGTAGACTTTTCTCAGCAGACCTGTGCCAGCGGCCCCGAGATTTGAGCCACTTTTCTAGCCCAAAATCTCAGCCTCTGCCCAGAACTTGGTACAACCTTCAAAATCATTCAAAGACATGATAACAATACTAAATACTTAAAAGCAACCTCAAGATTAGGCCTGAGCATCTCCAACCGGGACTAACATTCTGTCAAACACTTGGCATCAATACAACCTACAGGTCTAGGATACAAGACATAATATATATGATTGAAATAACCTATGAAACATAACCAAAAGGATCACCTCCTTCTCCATTGAACTATTATATCATCAATTAGGTCTTGCATCCATCCATTTAACAATTACAAGTAAGTACATGAAATAACCATGACATAAACTAGTCATTTAACCATGCTTATAACTAGCACAAAACCATATATATATATATATATATATATATATAAGAGATATGGCAATCAATAAATCCACATATAAATCAGTGCGAAAGTAAGAGAACTTAGCTTTTATTAATCATAGGCAAATCCGACCAGGTTCGGGACTTCCACGTACCACCCGACCATAGACATGGTTGAACCAAATCTCTCTTTCAGCCAGATACCCCCATGTTATATTCCAACCATGAATGTGGGATCTCATAGAACAACCAAGGGAATCCAGAGGTTAAACCACCTCCGCCCTCATCAAATCGTGATCACACCTAAACCGGTGCCTGATCACAACCAAACCGAACTTGGAATGCCATCTAGAATCCATCACTATCCTTGAGGAATTTTATGTCTCCTTGTCTCTCAGGCTTTACCGTAATCCAAACCTGGATCACTATGCCCTAAACCGAGACCTCTCCCTCAGGCTTTACCATGTATCCTACCAAACTTAGTCGAGGGATTCCTAGGCCTTTGGGAATGGAACTTGAGACCACCTCCGCCCCGAATTCCGAAATCCATCCGACAAACCAAAGCTTAAAAACTGAAATAAACATCCCAACAACATGGCATCCGGAAAAAGGCAAGGCTAGTCATAACCCGGCAAAACCATGCCACTGACAACAAGAGAACCATACACCAACATGCAAAGCCATGCATGTCCAAACCAGCGAGGAAATCACACATGCAAAAGGATACCTGCAAGTATTCCTGCTGAAGTTTCTTGATCCATCTCTTCTTCCTTGATCCTTGCTTTCCTTCCTTTCCCTTTGCCTACTTTTCCTTACTTGATCCAAAGCTAGAGTGCTCAAAGAAAACTCTAAGTGACCAAGAGTGAGAGAGAGAGAGAGAGAAAGAATAATGAGAGAGCTCCAAACTTGAACTAACAAAAGGTTGAACTGACTAAGAACCTCACCAACCAAGCCTGCCAATTGATCCTCATAAGCCTTTTTATTAATGAGGCCTCTAATTTCTTCATTTTACATTATTTTCCTTCAATTTCCTCCTCACATGCAACCTATGACCTTTTACCTTCATTTTCTCCTAATTCCTTTATTTTCATAAATAAATGTGCCAAAAATGATTTTTTGCCATCTAATATCTTTGCCTTAGCCTTTGTCAATTTCCTTAGCCAAGAACACACATCTAGTGATGCCCACTAGGATATCTTTGCCCAACATTTAGCTTGGAATATGTATCCCTTACTTATGGTCTTATTTTTCCTTTATTTACATTATTACATTAATTTTTACTGAGGTTGTTACATAACCCTCCCCCTTGGGGAACACCATCCTTAGTGTTAAATCATACCAAGACCTCAACAAGACCGTTGAAAAGCAAACATACTGCCCATGGAGCTTTATAACTTAGCTCGTTGCAGTATTTACAATGGAAGACCTACTCAAAAGCAAAACATCATGACAACATGACCAGATAACAACCATACTGCATGTTGGAGCTTTATAACACAGCTCATTACGGTATTTACAATAACCACATATACACATATGCACATTTGCTAAACCAACAAATAAAAGGATGTGATGCCTGTATCTATCAACAAGGAAATCCAAAGGCTCACACCTCCACCCTCAAAAGTAGTATCAGGATTCACCTCCTTCCTAGGAAGTCCACAATCCACTGTCACAGTCAAAACTGCATCCAATGTCCAGTGCTATAATCTTGCGCCACTTGCCCCCTCAGTGAACAGTTACCGACTCATTGTTCCAGGGCGCACTCTCAATGTGTATATGATTCCATATGGAAATGCTCATGACTAAAACAAATATATCGGTGACCTTCCCTTCTCTGCTACATAGTCTCCCGGGAAATCGGTCACCCCCTTTCGTGCAGTGACTCACCTTCCAAGTTCCCCAACATCCCCTATCCAAGGCAATCCATCCCTTGGAAAGGATTCCTCGCATCAGAATATACAAAACCAAGGCATATACCTCCCTCAAAACCATTGTATTGGTCATAGCATGCTCATTGTAATCACTGGACACTATTGGGTACCAGTGTCCCACAATGGCCTTGCTCCTAAAGTACTTTACCAACATACTGCTGCATGTTCCAATTTCTTTTGTTGTTGCTGCCAATTCTTGCAGTCGATTTCAACCACCCAACCGGGCATGTTCATGCATTCTTGTTCCAAGCACATAATTTCCATTAGATTCAAATAAATCAAAATAACCTCAAATCATACCTCATTGGTAGCTCGTTAATAAGGTACACTTGCAATCTTGTTCGCTTCCTGTCACAACAAGTCAAACTAACTGTTTGATCAAACATCATGTATAAACATATCACATATGGTTAGCTCAAACACAACCATCATAGATCAAAATCGTAAATCACATGTAACAATCATAAACCAAAATCATAGATCACATATAATCATCATATACCATAATCATAAATCACATGCATAATAAAACTGAAATAAAATGTTGATACTTATCCTTTCATCAATCCTTAGCTTCTACCTTTGTCTTTATTTTATATGCACTCTGGATCGGTTGCCACACCAAACAAACACCCAGTGTCTTCTCCTCAACCATGTGCACATACACATAGCGTGCATCACACACATACAAGTACACATGTCATACAACACCGTGCAATACATGCATCTACACCAGTACCATATGTACCACATGTACACAGTACCACCTGTACACTGGAACCACTTGCACAACGTGTGCACAACATCACATGTACACGGCACCACTTGCACAACATGTACACAATGCCACTTATACATTGCACCATTGTACAATGTGTACACAATACCACATGTACATAGTGCCACACGCACGACATGTACGTGACACCATATGTACACAACATCACATGCACGACATGTACACAACACCACATGCACACAGCACCACATGTACAACATGTACACGACACCACATGCTCACATCACCACTTGTACAATCATGCACACAACGCCATATGTACATAGCACCATATGTAGAACATGCATAGAGCACCATGTGTACATAACACTGCATATCCAACATGTGCATAGCATCATCTATACACAACAGAACACATCAAACAAACCCATCCACATCAGTAAAAACACCCCCATGAGACATGTCAGCCACTCAAACAGCCTGTCCCTAAGTCCCACCGATGATTTAAGCCTTTTAACCTAGAGTCGCTCTCATGTTATAGGCGAGACAATGACCAACAACTCAAATTCGCTCTCATAGGCCTCTATGCTAGTGACTGTGGACTTTTCTCAGCAGACTTGTACCAGCGACTGTGGACTTTTCTTAGCAGACTTGTGCCAGCGACTGTGGACTTTTCTCAGCAAACTTGTGCCAGCGACCCCGAGATTTGAGCCACTTTTCTAGCCCATAATCCTGGCCTTTGCCCAGAACTTGTTACAACCTTCAGAATCATTCAAACATATCATAACGATACTAAATACTCAAAATAAATCTCAAGATTAGGCTTGAGCATCCCCAACCAGGACTGACATTCTGTCAAACACTTGGCATCAATGCAACCTACAGGTCTAGGATACAAGACAGAATATAAATGACTTAAATAACTTATGAAACATAACGAGAAGGATCACCTCCTTCTCCATTGAACTATTGTATCATCAATTAGGTCTTGCATCCATCCATTTAGCAATTATAAGTAAGTACATGAAATAATCATGACATAAACTAGTCATTTAACCATGCTTATAACCAACATAAAACCATATAAATATCAGAGATATGACAACCATTAAATCCACATATAAATCAGTGCAAAAGTAAGAGAACTTAGCTTTTATTAATCATAGGCAAATCCGACTAGGTTCGGGACTTCCACGTACCACCCGACCATAGACATGGTTGAACCAAATCTCTCTTTCAGTCAGTCACCCCCGTGCCATATTCCAAGCATGAATGTGGGATCTCATAGAAAAACCAATCCAAGAACAACCAAGGGAATCCAGAGGTTAAACCACCTCCACCCTCATCAAACCGTGATCACACCAAAACCGGTGCCCGATCAAAACCAAACCAAACTTGGAATGCCATCTATAATTTGCCACTATCCTTGAGGAATTTTTCGTCTCCTTGTCTCTCATGCTTTACCACAATCCAAAGCCAGATCACTATGCCCTAAACCAAGACCTCTCCCTCAGGCTTTATCATGTATCCCGCCACAACCAGTCAAGGGATTTCTAGGCCTTTGGGAATGGAACTTGAGACCACCTCCGCCCCGAATTTTGAAATCCATCTAGTAAACCAAAGCTCAAAAACCGAAATAACTTCCCAACACCATGGCATCTGGAAAAAGGCAAGGCTAGTCATAACTTGACAAAACCATGCCACCGACAAGATTAGAACCATACATCAACATGCAAAGCCATGCATGTCCAAACCGAGTAGGAAATAACACATGCAAAAGGTTCCCTACAAGTATTCATGTTGAAGCTGCTTGATCCTGCTCTTCTTCCTTGATCTTTTCTTTCCTTCCTTTCCGTTTGCTTACTTTTCCTTCCTTGATCCAAAGCTAGAGTGCTTCAAGAAAACTCTAAGTGACCAAGAGTGAGAGAGAGAGAGAGAGAATAATGAGAGAGCTCCAAACTTGAACTGAAAAAAGGTTGAATTGACTAAGAGCCTCACCAACCAAGCCTGCCAACTGATCCTCATAATCCCTTTTATTAACGAGGCCTCTAATTTATCATTTTCCATTGTTTTCCATCAATTTCCTCCTCACATGCAGCATGTGACAGTTTACCTTCATTTTCTCCTAATTCCTTTACTTATATAAATAAATGTGCTAAAAAAGCCTTTTTGCCTTCTAATGTCTTTGCCTTAGCCTTTGCCAATTTCCTTAGCCAAGAGCACACATCTAATGATGCCCACTAGGATATCTTTGTCCACCATTCATCTTGGAATATGTTTCCCTTATGCGTGGTCTTATTTTGCCTTTATTTACATTATTACATTAAATTTTCACCAGGGTTGTTACAATTGTATAGGGTGTCGAGGGATTTTATATTTTCTCATTCCATCATCGTAATTGTAAAGAGAGTGACTTTAAAGAGATTTTTTTATTAATTTTTTTAATATAAATGTGATGAAATTTTTTTGATTAATTATTAATTACAAAGTTATAAATATTAATAATATTAATTAAAAAACAGAGGAATTGACCCGTGGATCTTGTGTGGCGCATTTTATTCCTTATTAATTGGGTGTTTTGTTCATGATTGAGTCGATTAGATTGAATCACAAGGTTCTCTAGGATTACTGAAATCGATGAAGTCTTGTATAAAACTTTGTGAATGTGTATGAACCTTTATTAACCCTGTAATACGTCTGCAATAGAAGTCGAGAACATCGTATAAGCAAAAAGGGGTAAATACTTGGTTTTTTTACCCTTGACAGGAGTTCATTAGTTAACAACAGTCAAGGAACAAAACCAAAGTTTTGTCAGAGGATTTCCTTCAAGGGACATTTTCCCTAGAAGAATCTTCCTCACAAGGCTAACCCTCAAAACGTCGAGGTGATGTGTACTTTTAAAACACTAGGGTGACCTGTATTTCCAAACCATTGGGGTGACATATATTTCCAAAGCATCGGGACGTCATGTACCTTCAAAGTGTTAGGATGACGCATCACAATGAGACAGAGTTTCAAAACGTCATTGTGATGGACTATGAAGGACAAAGACGGGAAGTATTTCTTCCCCGGAGGTTTTCTCCTAGAGATAAAAGGTGGTGTTTGT
The DNA here is from genome assembly GCA_031772625.1 of Pinus tabuliformis. Taxonomy (NCBI): domain Eukaryota; kingdom Viridiplantae; phylum Streptophyta; class Pinopsida; order Pinales; family Pinaceae; genus Pinus; species Pinus tabuliformis. The sequence goes on from CM062804.1 coordinate 371,639,705, forward strand.
AATAGCCCTGGTGAAAATTCCACGTAATAAAAGTTAATAAGGGAAAAATAATAACCACGGTTATGGGACACTTATTCCAAGATGAATGTTGGGCAAGACATCCTAGTGTGGGTGTTCATTTGGTTTATTATGGCTAAGGAAATTGGCAAAGGCAATAACAAAGGCTTTGGAAAGGCATGAGGCATTAATTGGCATTTTATTTATGAAAATAATCAAAATTAGGAGAAAAGGGAGGTGAAAGTTCACAAGTTGCATGTGAAGAGGAAAATGAAGAAAAATAATGGAAAATGAAGAAAATAGAGGCCTCATTAATAAAAAGGCTTCTGAGAATTAGTTGGTACCTTTGTCAGTTCAATTTTGGAGCTCTCTCTCTATTCTCTCTCTCTCTCTCTCTCACTATTTGACACAGATTTTTCTTGGAGAACTTCAGCATTGGATCAAGAAAAGCAAAGAAGGCAAAGGAAAGCAAGGATCAAGCAAGGAAGAGCAGGATCTAGCAGCTACAACGGGATTATTTGTAGGTATCGATTTTCATGTGTGATTTCCTTACTAGTTTTGGCATGCATGGTTATGCATGTGTGTTCTTGGTTTGGTTTTTGTCATTGGCATGGGGTTTTCCAAGTGTGACAATGTTTTTCAGCCTAACCTTGCCATTTCCGAATAGCCTTGGTGTGATGGGGTTCTCATGTTTTGGTTGAGTTGGATTGTCGGATGGATTCAAAACTGAGTGAGGTGGATCTCTGAAAGGAAGAACACATGGCATAGTGATCCCTGGACCGAACTATGGATTTTAATAAAGTCTTGGCCTAGTAAAGCCAGATTTTGTGTTGCCTTGTTGGGCTTAAGGATCCTCAACCGATGAATGGCGAGATATACGCTAAAGTCTAGAGGTGGGTTCCCTTGATTAGGCCTAGGAATCCTCGGTCGATGAATGGCATGATATATGGTAAAGCCTTGAGGGTGGTGTCTCGATTATGGCCTAGTGATCCCTGAATCAGACTGTGGATTGCGGTAAAGCCTAGAGACTAAGAGACAGTAAAATTCCTCATAGTGTAGGTGGAGAAATCTAGTGGAATCCATGCTCATTTTGTTCTTTTTTGGTTATGAGTCCCACATTCATGCTTGGAATATGGCACGGGGGTGATTGGTTGAAAGAAATATTTGGTTCAGCCAATCTATGGTCAGGTGGTTCGTGGAAGTCCCAAACCTGGTTGGCTTTTGCATTCATTAATAAGAGTTCTTTCTCCTTGGTATTTCATGTGTAAATGTACTGGTTTATATGTGGATTATATGGTTGTTGTATCCTTATTATTTTTGTTGTTTATATGTTGGTTATGAGTATGTTTTATGACAGTGATGATGTATGGCTCTCATCATGTTTTGATTTGTAAATGAATGAACAATGAATATATGACCTAATAGATGATAATGCAACTAATGTGATAAGGCATCAATGCTTCTTAGTGATTTTCAGATAAGTATGAGACCCCTATGCTCAGATCTGTTGTTATGACCTGTAGAATGCATATTTATGACATGTTTGACGAAATGTTTGTCATGGCTAGTATGGTTCCAGTGAAGACTTTGTTCAAGTATTTGCATTTGTATCATTGTTTCAATGTTACTTTTCATTTCTGGAAGTTTCATGAAGTTCTGGGCAGTGGCCTGAGACCTGGCCCTAAAAAAGTGGCACAGAATCCAGGGTTGTTGGCTCTAAACTAGCAGAAAAAGACCCCAATCGCTTGCATGCCCTTGCTGTGAGAGTGACCAAAGGGTCCCAATCACATGCATGCCCATGTCATGGGAGTGACTGAGGCTTTATGTCAGTGAGATGGTGGGTTGCCTTAGGGGTTGGTCACTTGGGAAGGTTGGTTGGCTCTTGGAGGTTCTAAAGCATGTGTACAAGGTGAGGTTGGTTGTGTTTTGTCAGTTCTGATTCCTTAACTATACATGGGGAGTTGAATCAAAGCATAGTAGCCTCTCATCGCATGTTTACCCCAAAGAACCGATTAACTTGGGTAAATGTGGGAGGAGGGTGTTACAGAGTAGTATCAGAGCATGATTCACCCCTTGGACTATATGGGTGGTGTGTTGGTCATGCATTCATATCGATTGCATATGTGTTCTTTATGCTTGTGGTTTATGTGCTTCTGGCATATGCATAATGTTGGTCATGGTTGCAGTGGTGTCGCCATGTGAAAGTGAATGGTGTGTTGTTGGATGTGTTTATCACAAGTATAGGTCAGTTATGCACTGGTTATGCATGACAATGTTTGTATGTATTGTGTATGTGTGCATGTCGTACATATGTTGATTATACATATGTTGACATGGTTGTAGTTGTCATGCATGAGGTCATGATGTGTGGTTGACATGGTCACGCATTGATGACTAGACTATGGTTAGGGTGATATCTATATGTTGTTATGATTATGTTTATACATGTATTGTGCTAATCTGGTTGATCTTGCAGATGATATATCCTCCCCAAACTATACTGAGGTATGTTGATTATGTTTATATTTTGGTTTTGCTGACATGATATACCTTGCAGGAAGAAAACAACAAAGATGACTAGCAAGATGGTAGACTACAGTTCCCAAGACTCTCCCTATGGATCAGATGAGCAGCATGGTGTTGGGAATTCTTCTAAATTAGCAGACACATTGAGAAGCTTGAAGGAAGAATTAAGAAGTTGCAAGGTAGATAATGACAAAATCATGTAGGCATAGGAGAAACAAGCAGAAGTCAATGCAATAATCCTTTAGAGTTTGTCAGAATTGCAAAGATAGGGACCACTTCGGATCAGCCATGGGCAGGAGGACAAAACAAATGGGGCATATGGCAGTAGATCTCATGGTGGGCACAGGTGGGATAGGGATGACGCGGTTAGAGATGGTAGGTTATTTGATCCAGGTGGATATTGGTGGCCACCCGCCTATTCCACTTGGACCCTCACCACCATTATTATTATTATATATATACTATTTTTCCTTAATAGTAGCACAATTTACTATTTTTGGCAATTTTTTCGGGCCCTGAATTTCTGGAGGTGTTTTGAGGCCCTAAACGATGTTTTTTGGCGAAATGTATTTGGCGATTTCTATTGAAATTGTCTTTGTAGTTGTAGTCCTCAGAGAGATCTTTCCAACGAGGTATCATATGCGTCAAACAAAGATAATATGACCAAGTTACGAAGCCACAAAGTTGGTTGCCAACTAACCCCAACGGGGCCCATAAACACTTGGTGTTACATCTCCTCGGGTTAGGGTTTTGGTCATTTATGGTTTTCTCTTATTGTTCAATAATAAAAAGGCCCTTAAGCCTCATTGTAACTCAGTTTAGAGGCATGCATCCACATCATCTCTTCTCAGAGATAAGCTACCATCGCCCGAGCTAGTCTTATTTCCATTATGTTTGTAAGCATATTTCAGTATTTGATATTAATGAAATGAAGTGTTATTTCTGCTGCATCTCTATATTTATGGTTATATTTGTAATTTGTTGCGTTCCTGTTTAAATATGGATCAGTGGTATCAGAGCGGTCTTCTCTTTCTCCGTTTTTCTTTGCATGTCCACAACGAGGTTGGGATCTAAGGAGTTAGGGCTCGATCTGGTTGAACCTTTGCAATATCAGCCTCGCAAACCCCAACAGTCACCCATGGGGGAAGAAAAGAAATATGAGGGAGCGGGAGATCCTATCAAAATATTGCTCAAGGAGGCCCTCGAGAAACAAAGGAATGCGATGATGGATAACTTCAACAAATCCTTCAACGGTTGCCACCAGCGGCGCTTCCACATCCACTAGCCACTCTGGAGGCTCCACACCTTTTAAGGTATAAGTAAACTTTGACATTCCCATATTTGAGGGCCAAATAGATGCAGACACCGTAGATAAATGGTTAAATCTGTTAGAAGGATATTTTTTTGTTCATGATTTTTCCAGTTGGGAAAATATTACTTTTGCTCTTCTCAAAGCCATCCCCACGTCAAGGACTAGTGGGAAACCTACTATGAGAAGAAGGATGAAAGTACGACTTCACTATTTTCAACCACTCCCACTTGGAATTCATTCTAGGATGCCATTAAGGAGCAGTACTACCCTGTCGGGAGCTATAAGGACAAATACATAAAGTGGACCACGCTACGGCAGGGAAGGGACCAAGATGTGCAAGAGTTTACCAATTTTTTTCATACCCTTCACACAAAGTTGGGTATCAAGGATTCTGATAAACATTTAGAACTCAAGTACCATGGCTGCCTACACAGATACATCCAGGACGAGATGGAATATCTCCTCACTTGGCACGACATACTGATATGTCGTCAAGATCGAGTAGAAGTTTAAACAGAAGAAGCAAGACTTTAGATTTGCGAATTTGAAGCAAGGGAAAGGTGCCCCCAAATCACAGAACAAAGGACAAAGCCAAGGCGGGACGACCTAAGACAACCTGCCAAAGCCACAAGTAAAGGACAACACTAGGAAGCCAAAGAAGGACACGGGAAAGTGGTGTGAGTTCCATAAGAGCTCCACTCACAACACAAGTGTGTGTCGAGCCAAGCAATCACTATTGACCAAGCTGAAGGCTTCGAAATTAAATGCATGTTCTGAATCTAAGTCAGAACCCGACAAGAGGAATGACAAAGGGAAGTAGATTATCGATGTGGAGCCTAGCACCACCATTTCTACCACCAATATTCAGAAGGAGGAACCCGAAGATCTAGAGGAGGAGGAACATCTCTTCCACTCCCAGGTGTGGGTAAAGGGTTCCCTGCTATAGTTCATTGTCGACAGCGGGAGCCGAAAGAACCTCATTGTAGCAGAGGTCGTGAAGCGGCTGGGCTTACCGACCATAACACACCCACAACTGTACACCATCGGGTGGCTTCACCAAGGACGAGATCTTCGCGTGACCCAATAGTGCTGCCTTCCATACAACATCAAGCCCTTCACGGATGAGGTATTATGTGAGATTGCTCCCTTGATGTTTGTGATGTATTATTAGGCCAACCTTACTTGTGGAAGCGACATGATGTGTATGAGTTAAGGCCTCGCACTGTTATTGTTACCTTGGGAAATAAGTTGTACCAAATACTGGAGGTAGCACTGCCTACCGCCATCTCTCTGGTTACTGCAAAACAATGCAGTAAGCTCATTTCCAAAAGCGAGAAATTTGTTTTCTTGATGATATGCCCTTAGGGAAAGAAGAAGACGGTGGCCACGACCTCCAGACAGGGCACCTTCACACGAAAACAACAGATGGATAAGGTTGTGGAGGAGTACGAGGACATCTTCACCTCCCCCGCAAGGGTGCCTCTACACTGTCAAGTCAAGCACTCCATCGATCTAACCCCAGGTGCGTCGTTACCCAATGGACCAATCTATCGATGCTCTGTTTTGGAAAACGATGAAATCAAGAGGCAGATTTAGAAGCTGTTGCAGAAAGGTCACATCTGTCCAAGTTCATCACCCTGTGGGAGCCCGGTCATGTTGGTAGAGAAGAAGGATGAGACTTGGAGACTCTGTATTAACTATCGGGCGCTAAACAAGATCACTGTCCGGAATAGGTACCCGATCCCACAGATTTATGACCTTCTGGACCAGCTCAAAGGGGCAAAATATTTAAGCAAGATTGACTTGAAGTCCAGATATCACCAAGTACCAATCGAACCCTCTGATGTGTGGAATAATGCCTTCAAAGCCAAGGAGGGCCTTTTTGAATGGTTGGTTATGCCTTTCGGTTTAACGAATGCTCCCACAACCTTCATGAGGCTAATGGATGACATCTTGTGGCCATTCACCAACTCATTTGTAGTAGTATACTGAGATGACATCCTGATCTTCAGCTAGAGTTGGGAAGAGCACCTCCGCCAAATCCAACAGGTTCTCCAAATATTGCGGCAACACAAGCTGTGTGCCAATTTGGAGAAATGCACTTTTTGCATGACCCAGGTTGAGTATCTGGGATACACTATTGATGAACGTGGGGTGCATGTGGATCTAGCCAAAATCCAAGTCATTCGGGATTGGCCAGCCCCAACCACTCTGACAGATCTCTGCAACTTTTTGGGTCTTGCCAATTGCTACCGCGGGTTCATGTTGGGGTTCTCTCATATCACTTGGCCCTTGAGTCAAGTCACCAAGGGAGGAGCAAAAGCAAAATTCTTTTGCTCTAAATCTCAAAAGAAGGTAATCGTAGAGTTGAAACATCGCCTATGCTCTGCACCGGTGCTCACATTACCAAACTTGCAACAACCATTTGAGATCAAGACAGATGCCTCTAACTATGCTATTGGGGCAATCCTTACTCAATGGGGGCATCCAGTGGCATATCACTGTGAGACACTTTCAGACACAGTCCGGAAGTATCCCACTTATGACAAAGAGATGTATTCCATTGTGTAGGTCTGCTGACAATGGAAGCATTACATTTTGGGGAAGGAAATGGTCATCCACAGAGACCACCGACCCTTGCAGTTCATACAGATGCAAGGGAAGTTGCAGAATGATCACCCGGTCCACATACCTGCAATAGTTCCATTTGAATATCAAGTATAAGAAGGGCAACACCAATAATGTTTCAAATTGCCTCAGCCAACCACCAAGCATGGTGTTAACCACCGTGCTCAACTCTTGTGGGCACGAGACTTTTGATTGGCCACTTCTCTACAAAATCGACCCAGAATTTGGCCACACATACCATATGCTCTTGGAGGGTCAGCAAGTTCCAGATTTTCAACTCCAGGATGCTATGTTATGCCACCTAGAACACCTTTGTGTTTCTTCAAGCGAGCGTTCCAAGATGATTTGGGAAGCGCACTATAGTCAAGCCACTAGGCATTTCGGGGCCGAGAAAACGGTGGCAGTACTGCAGAAGTATTTCTATTGGCTGAATCTTCGACAGGATGTCAGGTGGTACATTAGATCCTGCACTACCTGCGCCATTGCCAAACCGACCATCAAGAAGCAAGGCCTTTATAGTCTGTCGCCTACCCCTAGTCGACCTTGGGAATCCATCTCCATGGATTACATGTTAGGCAAGCATGGAAACAACTATGTTTTTATGGTCATCGATAGATTCTTGAAGATGGCCAGTATGGCGACTTGCAAGAAGAATATCATAGTGATGTTGGGTTGTGTTATATTCTTTCCATGACTAACCATGTAGTTAACCGGGGGGTTAGAAGGGGGGCGGAGCCCCCCCTTGTTGCGCCGATTGCATAGCGGAGGGAGTCACAGGGGGTTTGAGGGGTGTAGGTAACCCCACTCTATGGGGTCTGGAAAATTTTGTTTTTGGACCCTATATTAGGTTGGGCGGACCTACCTATGGTTTTATGCATGATTTTTGCACATGGTTTTGGACGCGATGGTTTTCGGTCCATGGTTTTGGACGCATGGTTTTCGGTCCATGGTATTGGATGCTTCGACATGTATAAATATGTATTGTAACATTGAAAGGAACATAATGAAAAATCAAGCTGGTAGTCCCGGTTTTGGGATCCAGGGGAAAATCTCTGTGTATATGTGTTTTATGTGTTATGCTCTCGCATTGTTTATTTTTTGTGTTTTAGAATTCGTATGCAAGTAATTTCTGTACAGGGTTAAAACCTACAAGTGAAAGCCACTATTAAACTCTTCTTTGAATGAGTGTGGGTACACTTTGGGATCCCATAGTTTATCATCTCATATCGAGATAGTAGGTTCGTCAGTGCATTTTGGTCCAGTCTCTAATCGATGTTGGACACCAAGCTCACTAAGTCCACAACTTTCCATCCCCAAATTGATGGCCAAACAAATGTCGTCAATAGGATGATCATACACTTTATGTGCATGTACAACTCAAAGGATCCATGCACATGGGATGAGAGCCTCCCCTATGTCAAGCACAATTAACCAGGCTCTCCACAGCTCGGCTGGCCACAACCCTTTTCAGGTGGGCTTGGGATTCCAACCACTATGTCCCATTGATGTGGCCATACCATTTGTAGTGACTCAGGCAGATTTAGCTCATGTCTAGTTCGAAGCCGACAAGGAAAATAGCTTCATTGAGCACATTCAACACATCCGCCAACTAGTTGATGACATATTGGACAAAGCCAATGCTAAGTACAAACAGTGACATGATCAATATCGGGTGCCACACAAGTTCCAGGTGGGCGACAAAGTTTGGCTACATTTGCAGAAGGAGCACCTCGCTGGGCCCCACCACAAGATTCGCCCGCTTCGATATGGGCCATACACCATCACCAAGGCTATGGGAGATAATGATTTTGAGATCAACATTCCCCCATTCCTTGGCCTGTATCTAGTGTTCAATGTGGATTGCATTCAGTCATACTTTCCATCATTATTGGACGCATCCAACATTGCAAAACAACTCACACCAACAGAGTTAAATCCAGACTGTATGGAACAAGCTGCAACTGATCGATCATGGACACGCAGATCAAGAACACTCACTAGCGTAAGATATAGCTGTATCGATTTGGCAAAGCCAACCAACTCCTGTACTAAGGAAAATGGCTCACCAAGGACCAAGTTCAGCAGAAGTTTCCTCATCTCATGAAGGAACTCAACGTAATGGAGACCATTGCTTCTTAAGGGGGGAGGACTGATCCAAGTGGATATTGGTGGCCACCTGCCTATTCCACTTGGACCCTCACCATTGTTCTAGCATTATTTATTTATTTATTTATTATTATTTTTAAGATTGTTTACTATTTTTGGCATTTTTTTTCAGGTCGTGAACTTTCAGAGCCGTTTTTGAGGCCCTAAACGACGTTTTTTTTTTTTTTTTGGCAAAATGACTCTACTGGTTTCTATGGATATTGCGTCACCGACTATAATCCTTGGAGAGATCTTTCCAATGAGGTATCGTACGTGTCAAATAGAGATAATATGACCAAGTTACGACCTTGGGAAGTTGGCTGCCCAACTAACCCCAACGGGGCCCATAAACTCTTGGTGTTACATCTCCTCGAGTTAGGGTTTTGGTCGTTAAGGATTTTCTCTTATTGTTAAATAATAAAAAGGCCCTTGAGCCTCATTGTAACTCAATTCAGAGGCATGTAGCTGCCACATCTCTTCTCAGAGATAAGCTACCATCGCCTAAGCTAGTCTTGTATCCGTTTTGTTTGTAAGCATATTTTAATATTTGATATTAATGAAATGAAGTGTTATTTATGTTGCATCTCTGTATTTATGGTTATATCTGTAACTTTTTGCATTTCTGTTTAAATCCAGATGTTGACGGTGCTGGACCTGCTAACATGTCAAGGGGATCTCCCCGGTAAGAAGTCCCAATTAGACTTCGGACCGTTTGGTGTAGGAGTCCCAGTAGTAGGTCGTAAGGTAATGCCTTGACCGCGATGTCGCACAGAGGCAAGTAAGATAACTCTGTCAGTAGCAAGGGTGTGACTGATGCAGAGAATCAAGGAATGTGTACGAGAGGTTCCAACACTTCGAAGGGAGAGGAAGGTGAAAGTGAGTTCCAGGCTGAAAGGGATCAGTCCCAACTCGGCTAGGAACACACCACACAAAGGACATGCATAGCTTCTAGCGGAGCAGTCCACTCAGATGTGGCAATCACAACATATAAGGTAAGACAACATGAATAGCATTCACGTATCAATCCAAGACGAGTGTGACGGTTGATATAGCAAGGTTCATGAGAAAGGGTTGTTTGATGTCCGATAGAGTAGTCGACACGAAAAGTGACAACATTAACAACATATGCAACACATTAACAACAAGATTCATATAATTGCATACAAATTAGTTCATATACAAGTACATAAGTTAAACAACATATATCATTAAGGCAATCAGAATAGTCCAACTACAATAACAACATATGCATGAAAATGTGTTGGCTCTTATTGTTAAAGAAGTGTAAGTCACAATCATACAATACACCATGTAAACCTGCTAGCCCCAATAGTGGAACGTTACAACCACATCCGCCTGCTCCTCCAAAGAGATGTACTAGCTCCATGCAGTGGAGAAGCCAAGGCGCGTTATAATATCGTCCAAGCCTTCTTCAAGATGTTTTAGTAGAAGCGTGGCTAACCAAAAGCCTATACAATGAGTTATGAGGGATTGTTTATAGCAAAGGGTGGGGTGACCCTTGACATTCCCCTTTGTGACCTTTCAACTACCCTCATGACTCTTCACCTACTCTATGTCTGTCACATTCACTCTTGAGACTTGACTTACACTTAACATGACTCAACATTACAATGCACATGTACCCATGTGAACAATGGCTTGAACAAGCCAAACTAGACACCACTTTGACTTAGACAACTATAGAAGTCCAATTGCTCGACATCCTCATGCTAATCAACAGTAACATATTGGTGCCAAGATTGGTAGTCTCTGATAATGTCTGTGTGTTTCACTGTGACATCCGTTTGGAACTTGAACCTTGCCTCCATGGCATCCGGGTACACTACTTGGGCTCCTTTGTCCAACTCATCTGAAATCATGCGCATCATTGTCCTCAATGTGGCCGGACCAGCAACATACTTGCACATGGTGTCTGCACTGATAGGCAAGTCTGGACTGGCGGTGACGTGCATCAACTTGTTGAAGTACGAGTTAAGTTCATGTTGGACTTGCTTCTTGGTCTTTGCTTGGGTGAGAGTCCCAAGTGATGGAATCACATATGTGTGCACAACAATCTCTATGCTCTTGAATACTCGTGCATGGGAAGCCTGTATGTCAGTGATGAGTTGTGGTAGGTCCTCATAGTTCCGGATTTGACTCCATATATGTGCTTGCAGCTTGACCGCATTGGCCTTCATCATCTTTGGAAAATGAAGCGAGGCTCCCTTATACTTCATCGTCCATGCTCGCATGCTATCAACAGAAGCATGAATGTTCTTCAAGATGCGAGCTCTTCTCACACATGGATGCTGCCATTCATGAAGATGAATGACTGCTTGATGCACAGTACCGAACTTGGAGTACAATGCTCGCATAATCGTGTCCAAGGACAATACTTCCTCTAGTATTGCCTTCTTCAGTTCAGCGCGGGGGGACATTGTCACCAAGTCTCCTCCCTGCTTGGCCACATGTAGTTCCTTCACCATTCGCTCATTCTCAGCTATGAGGAAGTAAACACTTAAGCTAGTGGCTTTGGCATACGCTCTAGTTACATCAGCCAAAGCAACAAGGTCCTTGTGCACATCAGTCACGATCACTTGTTCTTCAACTTGCGCAAGGGATGTTCGGTCCTCCGGAGTTGGTACTCTGTCAGGGTGCACAACTCTATGTTGAGATTCATCAAAGGAGTTTTCGCGCATCTCTGCTTTCGGCTGACCACCAAGGATCTCAGTGCATCCTTGGTCATTCGAGACTTTCTCATCATTTGGATGCATGGAAGCGGGCGAGTTGACCTCTCTGTGGTGAGGCATGAGGTCAGTATCCTGTTCCAACTCTTGTTGCTTCATGTCTACATCCAACTGTTCAAAATCTTGTTTTATCTCATGAGAAAAGTCTTGCCCCTGCGAGGGTTCACCTTGTTCGTTTTATGCCAACTGTTCAGAAGAATCAACTACTTGTACGGGTGTTGCTTCGTATGTCTACACGTGATGCGCCCCCTATTGAATCTGCTGCTACTGCGCTTCCTTCTCATGTTGGTGCAACTCTTGTTCTTTCGAAGTTGCTCCCTCAACTCATGAAACTCCTTCTTTGCTTCTTCCATTCTCTTCTGATCCCTTTGCCTTCGCTAATTCGCTTATCGCGATGTTGCCTCTTCTGTTGAATTGCCATAGTTGCTTGTTCTACAAGTGGATATGCTCAAAACTTGCATCTTTGTTCCTCCTCCATGCAGTCGACAATCTTTCTCTTCCCTTTGTCGCACGCAAGTATGCTTGGCTTTGCTGCCTCTGTTGTTGCTGCTACTGCTGGTGTTCTTCGTGGTGCTGCTTCATGTTGTCGTGCTAACCATTCTACGGCGAAACCGACTTGTTCATTGGGTCTGGAATGATGGTAACAATACCTCCATGAGTCTTCCTCGGCCCAATGAAATGCCCCATGGATCCAATTGAACTGAACTCTCATGCAGTGATCCTTCACAATGCAATGTGGGTCATACGAGTTGAAGCTTTGAAGGTCGAACGGGTACTTCCTCATTTGTTCAGCTTCGACATCCGCTTTCTTGACGCTCTAGATCTCGTATAACCCAATCCGCAATGGAAGAGTGGGCCAAGGTGCCTTCTTCTTCCGCTGCATCCTAGCTATTAATCCTGTTGAGATATGATACGCTACTTCTTGCATGATAAGCACGTCCAAAGAAAACTTTGGTGGAACATGCAGAGGCTTCTCCCCAATGAATACTCTGATGAACGTTCCATCCAGTGAGGCATACCAATCCGCAATGCCTAACAATGCCTTCATCGCTCCTTTTGACATGCAGGGTGGATCCTTTTCGAATATCAACCTGTACAATAGGGTGACAAGATGGTCGGAGAGCCGTTTGATCACTCCTCTAAAGTTGCACTTGGAGAATAGCTTGAAATATGTGCTCACAATAGTCTCCGCTGGTGACCATGCCCATTGTAAGCCCGAGAACTCCTGTCAGGCACATAATGCATCTAGAATGTAGTCAGACATGGAAATCTCTACATGCATGCCTTTGGGCGACTTTCGAGCCTTCGTGACTTGCTCCTTCAGCTAATGAGCCAGTATGACAGACCAATTGCACGGTCTTCCTTCTCTAGCCAGTTGGTCCAGCGTGATCACCCAAATCTAAGGGAAGGTCTCAGTGCTCACTTGGCCAATCAGTCAACATGCGAATATGACCAAGTATTGGTATGCCTTCCTCAATATCTTCATCTAATAGATCTAGTTAGGGGTCATCTTGAAACGAGTTGGCTCCTTTACCCAATCCTTCAGAATATCTCTAGAGTGGCTTCTGCTATTGGGCAAGCTGAACAAAGGGGTCATGACAGTCATGGGCTTGTCCATCTGATACATCTCATGGTAATATCGTGCCCAGAAGGTTGCAAGCTTCGTCCCACTGACACTACTCAAGGTCATCATCTCAGGGTCAGTGTGAGAGACGATCCAGTGAATCATATCCGCACATGGGAACGTGGGGTATCTGCATGCAATCTGGTACAGGCCGGACTTATGAATGTTCACGTACACCTGATGGTCTTCAAGGTCTTCCCCAAAAGTACCTATGAATGTTTCATTCACCTCTTGCCACTTCAGTTTGATGTCCTTGTCTAGATACAACTTCGTATCTTCGTAGATCGACATGTTAGAGGACACCTGTTCAACTGCTGTTCCAACTGCAACACCATCAGTGTCCTGGGATCCTGTTCTCTTGGAAGCCATTGAGATAGATGAACACCTGAAAGATTTGGAAACAAGCAGCATGCATGGCAAGAAATATGTTAGTGAAAACAAAGCAAATCCGGGGAAGGTCACAACACATACTTGGGGAACTGATGAGCAAGATTGCACAAATTTCACTAGGAGGCTGAGTGACTGGCTGCCAGAACTACGCAAAAGGAAGTTTCAACTGATTGGGTGGTTGGACTAGTTGCTGGATCTACAAAGTGCGCAATCTAGTTAGCCAGTTGGTTGTTGGGATTGCACAATGCGCGATTCCAGCTGGGAAAGATTGTTGGCCCAAGGAAATTTTTGCGCAAATTTTTGAGCCAAGCAACCACTGACCTCCATAAATGTGCAATTCAGTCCAGGAGCCTAATGTTGGGCAGAATGCGCAAATCTGGAGAGGGAGGTGAGCCTTCCTTCTCCAGATTACGCAAAGCGGCCTTGGTGAAAGCAGAGACCGGGCCAAGGTTGGTCGGACTCGCTGACGAGCAACTGAAAACAAGTAAGTCGATGAAATGCATGGCGACAGTAAGTGATAGCAGAAGTGATAAGCAGTGCATGCAAAACATGAATGGAAGATTGAGCAAATAGATCAACATGCATGTGGGTGAGGTCGTTCGCGGGTTGGGCGAATGTCCGTGCAAAACAATTTCATGCATGTGGAAGCAACGAGATAGCAATGAAAATTGAAACAGATCTAGGACAAGCTAGAATATATGTAAACAACAAAAGGCGTTCAAATAAATCAAGCAAACATCACTCACACAAGCAAATACACAAAAATTGACAAGTTGAGGCCACTTACCCCTGAATAGATGAGCCGCGTGTGTTGAAGAGTCCTGGATGTGTTCTGGGATGTCAGAGCTCCAAGATCGATGTGAATGAATGAGCTCTGATGTGTCGAATAAATAAGTTTGGTCTCAAGACGCGCATGCCACAAATCTAGGAAAAAGCGACACTTTGAGGGAAACTTCTAAAACAACTTTACATGTAACCCCCGGCTGCTAAAAATAGCTCGCTGAATCATGGGATGCCTTTTGCATGTTGTCTCTTGCTATTTCGGGAAGATCAAGTCATGCATGCATGCAAGTCAAGTTTCCTCGGTTCCGGGTGGAACTAGTCAACCAGACTGTCCATGCATGCCAGTGCTCAACTGCTTGGGAAAAATGCGCATTCCTGACTGTAAGCTGGGATGACTGCCCAAGGGGATTGTGCAATTTCTGGGCCCAGCAGCTGACTGCTGCCCAGATTTGTGCAAATCCTGGGCTGAACAACCTGTTGATGGGAAAGTTTACACAAATCTTGCTGGGAGGGTTGGTCGACAAGATTGCGCAATCTTGAAGCGTATCATGCTGTCAGAGAGGATTGCGCAATTCCTGGAGAGAAGGCTAGTTTCCCTCCAGGAATGCGCAATTTTTAAGGGGAAGCTGCTCAGCCTACAGTTGGACCAAGTCCGGGTAAGCAGCCAGTGAGGGGAATGGATTGATTGTGATCGCCAGGCTACCTTTATGCAAGGAAAACATTGAAGCTTGAGTACTTGACGAAGCAAGACAAAGTGGTATGTAAGGTTGGTAGGGAGGCTCCAAAACAGGCTAAGGAAAAAAAAATTAGGGTGGTTGTAGCCGCTACAACACCAGATCAGTGGTATCAAAGCAGTTTACTCTTTCTTTATTTTTATTTGCATGTCCCCAACAAGGTCGGGATATAAGGAGTTAGGGCTCGATTTGGTTGAACCTTTGCAAGATCAGCCTCACAAACCCCAATGACCGCCCATGGGGGAAGAAAAGAAAGACAAGGGAGTAGGAGATCCTATCAAAATATTGCTCGAGGAGGCCCTCGAGAAACAAAGGAACGTGATGATGGATAACTTTGCCTAGATCCTTCAACGGTTGCCCACCGACGACGCATCCACATCCAACAGCCACTGTGGAGGCTCCACACCTTTTAAGGTATAAATAAACTTTGACATTCTAATATTTGAGGGCCAAATAGATGTAGACATCGTAGATAAATGGTTAAATTTGCTAGAAGGATTTTTCTGTTCATGATTTTTCAAGCTAGGAAAATATTACTTTTGCTCTTCTCAAAGCCACCCCCCATGTCAAGGACTGGTGGGAAACCTATTGTGAGCAGAAGGATGAAAGTACAACCTTACTATTTTTAGCCACTCCCACTTGGAATATGTTCTGGGACGCCTTCAAGGAGAAGTACTACCCTGTTTGGAGCTATGAGGACAAATACATAAAGTGAACTACACTGCAGCAGGGAAGGGACCAAGATGTGCCAAAGTTTACTAATGTTTTTCATACCCTTCGCACGAAGTTGGGTATCAAGGATTCTGAGAAACATTTGGTACTCAAGTACCGTGACTGCCTACATAGATACATCTAGGATGAGATGGAGTTCCTAGACATCTCCTCGCTTGGCACGACATATCGATATGCCGTCAAGATCGAGCATAAGTTTAAACAGAAGAAGCAAGACTTTGGATCTGCGAATCCAAAGCAAGGGAAAGGTGCCCCCAAACCGTAGAACAAAGGACAAAGCCAAGGCGGCATGCCCGAGGACAACCCGCTAAAGCCACAAGCAAAGGACAACATTGCGAATATGGAGAAGGACATGGGAAAGTGGTGTGAATTCCATAAGAGCTCCACTCACAACATAAGTGAGTGTTGGGCCAAGCAGTCACTATTGACCGAGCTGAAGGCTTCGAAATTAGATGCATGTTCTGAATCTAAGTCAGAACCCGACAAGGGGAATGACAAAGGGAAGCAGATTATCGATGCGGAGCCCAGCGCCACCATTTCTACCACCAAGATTCAGAAGGAGGAACCCGAAGATCTAGAGGAGGAGGAACATATCTTCCACTCCCAGGTGTGGGTAAAGGGTTCCCTGCTACAGTTCATTGTCGACAACGGGAGCCAAAAGAACCTCACTATAGTATAGGTCGTGAAGTGACTTCGCTTACAGACCACAACACACCCACAACCGTACACCATCGGGTGGCTTCACCAAGGACGAGATCTTCGCATGAGCCAACAATGTCACCATCCATACAACATCAAGCCCTTCATGGATGAGGTATTATGTGACATTGCTCCCCTTGATGTTTGTGATGTATTATTAGGCCAACAATACTTGTGGAAGCGACATGCTCTGTATGAGTCAGTGCCTCACGTTGTTATTGTTACCTTGGGAAATAGGTTGTACAAAATATTGGAGGTAGCACCACCTACCGCCATCTCTCTGGTTATAGCAAAACAATGCAGTAAACTCATTTCCAAAATGGAGAAATTTATTTTCTTGATGATACGCCCTCAAGGAAAGAAGAAGACGGTGGCCACGACCTCCAGATAGGGCCCCTCCGCATGACAACAACAGATGGACAAGGTCATGGAGGAGTACGAGGACATCTTCACCTCCCCTGCAGGGGTTCCTCTACACTGTCAGGTCAAGCACTCCATTGATCTGACCCCAGATGTGTCGTTACCCAATGGACCAATCTATCAATGCTCCATTCAGGAGAACAATGAAATCAAGAGGAAGATTCAGGAGCTGTTGCAGAAAGGTCACATCTGGCCAAGTTCATTGCCTTGTGGGAGCCCAGTTGTGTTGGTACAGAAGAAGGATGGGACTTGGAGACTCTATATTAACTATCGGGCACTGAACAAGATCATTGTCCGGAATAGGTACCCAATCCCACAGATTGATGACCTTCTGGACCAACTCAAAAGGGAAAAATATTTCAGCAAGATCGACTTGAAGTTCAGATATCATCAGGTACCAATCGAACCCTCCGATGTGTGGAATATTGCCTTCAAAGCCAAGGAGGGCCTTTTCAAATGGTTGGTTATGCCTTTCGGGTTGATGAATGCTCCCGTAACCTTCATGAGGCTGATTGATGACATATTGCAACCATTCACCAACTCATTTGTAGTAGTATACTTGGATGAAATCCTGATCTTCAGCCAGAGTTGGGAAGAGCACCTCCACCACATCCGATAGGTTCTCCAAACACTATGGCAACACAAGATGTGTGCCAAATTTGGAGAAATGCACTTTTTGCATGACCTATGTTGAGTATCTGGGATACAATATTGATGAACGTGAGGTGCATGTGGATCCAACCAAGATCCAAGTCATTCGGGATTGTCCAGCCCCAACCACTCTGACAGAGATCTGCAGCTTTCTAGGTCTTGCCAATTTCTAACGCAAGTTCGTGTTAGGGTTCTCTCATATCACTTGGCCCTTGAGTCAAGTCACCAAGGGAGAAGCAAAAGAGATATTCTTTTGGTCTGAATCTCAACAGAAGGCATTCGCAGAGTTGAAACATTGCCTCTGCTCTGCACCAGTTCTCACACTACCAAACTTGCAACAACCATTTGAGATCAAGACAGATGCCTCTGACTATACTATTGGAGAAATCCTTACTCAACAGGGGCATCCAGTGGCATATCACAGTGAGACACTTTCAGACACAGTCTGAAAGTATCTCACCTATGAGAAAGAGATGTATACCATTGTGCAGGCCTTCTGACAATGGAAGCATTACATTTTGGGGAAGGAAATGGTCATCCATAGAGACCACCGACCCTTGCAGTTCATATAGACGCAAGGGAAGTTGCAGAATGATTGCCATTAGAAGTGGTCCACATACCTGCAATAGTTACATTTGAATATCAAATACAAGAAGGGCAACACCAATAATGTTGCAAACTACCTCAGCCGACCACTGATCATGGCGTTAACCACTGTGCTCAACTCTTGTGGTCACGAGACTTCTGATTGGCCACTTCTCTACAAAAGCGACCCAAAATTTGACGACACATACCATACGCTCTTGGAGGGTCAACAAGTTCCAGATTTTCACCTCCAGGATGTTATGTTATGCCACCTGGGACACCTTTGTGTTCCTTCAAGCAAGCCCGCCAAGATGATTTGGGAAGCACACTATAGTCGGGCCACTAGGCATTTCGGGGTCGAGAAAATGGTAGCAGTACTGTAGAAGTATTTCCATTGGCTGAATCTTTGACAGGATGTCGGGAATTATATCAGATCCTGCACTACCTACATCATTACCAAACCAACCATCAAGAAGAAAGGCCTCTATACTCTGATGCCTACCCCTAGTCGACCTTGGGAATCCATCTTCATGGATTACATGTTAGGCCTTCCTTCTACTAAGCATGGCAACAACTGTGTTTTTCTGGTCGTTGACAGATTCTCGAAGATGGCCATTATGGCGGCCTGCAAGAAGAATATCACAGCAAAAGCCACTACTAAACTCTTCTTTGAATGAGAGTGTGTACACTTTGGGATCCCACAGTCTATCATCTCATATCGGGACAACAAGTTCCTCAGTACATTTTGGTCTAGTCTTTGGTTGATGTTGGACACCAAGCTCACTAAGTCCACAACTTTCCATCCCCAAACTGATGGCCAGACAGAGTTCATCAACAGGATGATCGTACACATTCTGCGCATGTACAACTCAAAGCTTCCATGCACATGGGATGAGAGCCTCCCCTATGTCCAACATAGTTATAACTAGGCTCTCCACAACTCGATTGGCCATAGCCCTTTTTAGGTGGGCTCGGGATTCCAACCACTATGTACCATTGATGTGGCCATACCATTTGCAGCGACTTAGGCATATTTCGCTCATGTCCAATTCGAAGCTAACAAGGCAAATAGCTTGATTGAGCACATTCAACACATCCTCCAACTGGTCTGTGACATATTGGACAAAGCCAATGCTAAGTAAAAGCAGCTGCATGATCAGCATCCGGTGCCACATAGGTTTTAGGTGGGCGACAAAGTTTGGCTACATTTGCAGAAGGAGCGCCTCGCTAGGCCCCACTGCAAGATTTGCCCGCTTCGATATGGGCCATACACCATCACCAAGGCTGTGGGAGATAATGATTTTGAGCTCAACATTCCCCCATTCCTTGGCCTGCACCCAATGTTCAATGTGGATCGCCTTTGGCCATACTTTCCACCATTACTGGACACATCCGACATTGCAAAACAACTCACACCAACAAAGTTAAATCTAGATTGGTCGGATCATGGACACGTAGATCAAGAACACTCACCAGCAGAAGATCCAACTATATCGAGTTGTCAAATCCGGTCAACTCCTGCACCAAGGCAAATGGCTCACTAGGGACCAAGTTCAACAGAAGTTTCCTCATTTCATCGAGGAGCTCAATGCAATGGAGACCATTCCTTCCTAAGGGGGAAGGACTGATCCAGGCAGATATTGGTGACCACCCGCCTATTCCACTTGGACCCTCACCATTGTTCTTTCAGTTTCCTTAATTGTGGCACAATTTACTATTTTTGGTATTTTTTCGAGTCCTGAACTTCTGAATTCGTTTTGAGGCCCTAAATGACGTTTTTTTTGGCAAAAAGGCTATAATGATTTCGAAGGAAATCACGTAAGCAATAGTAGTCCTCAGAGACATCTTTCTAGCGAGGTATCATACGCGTCAAACAAAGACAATATGACCAAGTTACGACCTCGAGAAGTTGGCTACCCAAATAACCCCAACGGGCCCATAAACTCTTGGTGTTACATCTCCTCGGGTTAGGATTTTGGTCATTTAGGGTTTTCTCTTATTGTACAATAATAAAAAGGCCCTTTAACCTCATTGTGACTCAGTTCAGAGGCATGTAGCCACCACATCTCTTTTCATAGATAAGCTACCATCACCCAAGCTAGTCTTATTTCCATTCTCTTTGTAAGCATATTTTAGTAATTGATATTAATGAAATGAAGTGTTATTTCTGTTGCATCTATATTTATGGTTATATTTGTAATTTGTTGCATTCCTATTTAAATCTAGATCATTCTTGGATACTCTGGATAGGAGGGGTGATGGACGCAAGTACTATTAAAGTTTTGGTTCTGACAGACACTATGACCGTCATTGTTATCACCCCTATAGGAGGAGTGATAGGGGATATTTTCCGGATGAGTTTAAGAAAGCTAGGCCACCTACTTTTGATGGAGATTTGAAGAATCCAGAGGATGCAGAGGCTTGGTTACTTGGGATGAAGAATTTCTTTGAACTGCATGAGTACATAGAGAATATGAAGACTAGAGTAGTTATCTTCAACCTCAAAGAAAATGCAGACATCTGGTGGGAAGATGTAGGACGAGTCAAAGACATCAGGACAAAAGACTTGAGTTGGCATGAATTCAAGAGACTTTTCAAGAAGAAATACTTGGCAGAAAGGTACTTCAACGACAAAGGCAAGGAATTCTATGAGCTCAAAATGGGATCGATGACAGATGAGGAGTATACGACTAAGTTCTTAAATCTTTTGAGGTTTGTGTCGTATCTTAAAGATGAGAAAGCTAAAGTTCAGAGATTTGTCAGTGGATTTCCATTAGCATTTAGAGATCGGATTGAGTATGATGAGCCTCAGTCACTTGAGGAAGTTATTGGGATATTGAAGCATTGTTACAAACAATCAAAGCGTAAGCCATAATCTTAGTAAGGATGGAAAATGAAAGATAAAGGTAAATGGCAGCAAAAAAAAACAAGGCCTAAGAATGTAGAAGAGAAAGAGAATGTTGCACCATACAAGAAGTCCAACGTAGCTAGACAAGGACATGGGTCACAACAACAAAATAAAGGTGATGGTACAAGATGGTTGCAGTGTTGGACATGTGGTAAGGAGCATCTTAGGAGGGATTGTCCGCAACATCAGGGTGGTAGACCACAAATATATAGTGCACAAGAGGCGTAAACTATTGGGGATGTTGGGCAGAGCATTCCTCATATCTATGCAACATTGGATAATAGGCAAGTAGATCATCAGGCATCTATCATTGAGATGGACAGTAAGCTTTCTGATCAAGTTGTTTCTATTTTGATTGACCCTGGATCTAATTATAGTTATGTTAACCCTGACTTGGTGGATAAGTGTGGTTTGAATAAAGAAGTGCATGCAAAATCTTGGTTAGTGCAGTTGGCTACAGGTACAAAGAAGAGAATTCATCATTAAGTAAGAGCTTGTGCTTTTGAGTTGAATGGTATGCCTACATCAACACATTTGAATGTATTGTCGTTGGGATCATATAGTATGTTATTGGGTATGGACTGGTTGTATCTTCATATGACCAAAATGGATTGTTATGACAAAGTCATTGAGTGTTTGGATGACAATGGAGAACCGAGGATCTTGTAGGGTAAGAAGAAAGCAACATTAGTTAGGATGGTGACAATTATGCAAGCAAAGCGCAGTCGTAGAAGAGGGCATGTGTTATTTAGTACATATTTTCTAGTGATAAAGGTAAGGAGTTGGCGATGCAGAGGTATTGAGGAAGTAACCGATCTTGCAACAGTTTTTGGATGTGTTTCCCACAGATATTTTAGAGTTGCCACCTCACTGTTGAAAAGTGTGCAACAAGAAATGCTTGTTGAGAATGCAACAAGATGATGGAGCTTAGTGGAAAGGAGTTGCCTTCACTAAGTGGATCCGCAGGCAAATTATGGCACAAAGTCTATTTTTTTGGATCACAACAGGATTGTTCACAGCAAGAGTGATCACAGCAGGAGTGATCAGAGTCTATTTTTAGACTGCTAGTCAAAAATAGAAAAGTCAAATATTATTGTCTCATAATAATATTTAGACTATAAACTTTATGTTATCCTCTTGGAGCACTTCAGTTTGAGCTACAGATGTGGCACATGCAGCTGTCAGAAGGAAATATGTTTTCTTATGTGTTAGTTGAACTATTGCATGCATGACATCAGTTAGAACTCATGTGGTTGAGTTCTGTGGAGTTAGATGAGCAGTTAATGGAGTTGTGTTCAGTTTGACTTAGTTGAACTAGTTGTATTTAGTCTAACTGATCAATAGACTAAGTGATGAGTTGTGTGAATTAGTTATTACTTAATTCACTAATTATTAACTCATAATGCAACTGAAGAATACATCAGTTAACTCAGTGCATGTACAGTTCAACAGGGACAGGTGTTAGAGGTTGAGATTGCTATGAGTTGTGACTATAGTTGTGCATGAGACTTTGCACAAGCAATGTATTGAGTATGCCCAGTAATATAGCTTGTGCTCACGTGATTTATAGTGTGGGTGATTTTCACAAGGTAAATAGGAGTTTGGATCAGCCATTCTCATTCATTCTCAGCAGGTATTGTGCAATGGAGGCAGGCAAGCAGAGGAGGAGATTTGGAGATCAGATCTAAGCTGTATTGTGTGTAACAGGTGAAGATAGTGCTGGATACTTGTGAGGAGTATTGTACTATGTAATGTTACATGTTCTCCATCAATATAATATACAAATAATTGGGGTTTTTAGCAAGATGCTTTCCCCAGGAAAATACTATGTTGATATGTGTGATTGATGCCTCTATGTGCGCATGTTATTGTTTCTGCTTCTGTAAATTGATGATCAACGTAGAGGAGATTATGTATTGTTCATGTATTCTGCAATAATGTATAATTGGGATAATCTCTGTGAATAAGTGTCATATTATTCAAAATTTCTACATGGTATCAGAGCGAGCTGATTTGTAGAAGAAGTTGTACATGATATCAGTGCTGTATTGATCATCAGATCTATTCTTCACAAAGTGTTTACATTTTATTTCTTCAGGCAGAGTCTGTAATCAGGCCAGGTAGCCTCTGGATTCATCCTTCTTTTGGAAGGTGAGATATCCAGTGAATGCCCATACAGTCGATCTCTGTACGAGAAATACTTTGTTCTCATGAATTTTAGATCAGAGGGAGTTGAGTTTTGAGTCGGTGGAATGGCGCTCAAGGATAAACTCAGAAACATCAAAGCTAAGAATGGAGACAGTATGCCCCAGTATCTCACGAAGTTCACCCAATGCTGGGATGAGCTGGGAAGTGTGGGGGTAACTGTTGAGGATGAGGATATGGTGAGTCTAGCACTCCTTGGCCTTCCTAAGAGTTGGCATAGCTACCAGGACTCAGTGAATGGAAGGGAGAAATTGCCAGGATGGGAGAGACTTTGGTCGGATCTTGTGCAAGAGGAGATTAGACGGCGTACCAGAGACAGTTCTTCATCTATGCATGATGAGGAGAACTGTGCCTTAGTGAGTAAGGCGAAGAAGGGGAAGGGGAAGGTTTCTCTTTCCGAATCCAGTTCTTCCAATGATGGGAAGAAGGTTGACAAGTCGAAGGTGAGATGCTTTCGTTGTCATGAGTTGGGCCATTATGCTACTAATTGCCCAAAGAAGAAGTCCAAGAAGGCATCCGGGGAAGGATCTGAAGGTGAGGCAGCCTCACTTGCTTCACAATATGAGTTGGATTTCACACTCTTCGCATGCATGGTTTCATCCATGGTGGGAAGTGGTTGGTTTCTTGACAGTGGAGCTTCTTCAAACATGACCGGTGACAAAAGTTTGTTCAGTACTTTGGAGGAGAAAGATCTCCAGATACTCATAGGGATGGGTAATGATGAGAAGTATAGTGTCTCAGGTGTAGGCACGATTATTTTTCAGAGGGAGCATGGAGCTCACCTTACGTTGACCGATGTCAAGTATGTACCAGGAATGAAGAGAAACTTGGTGTCGATCGCGATGCTGGAAGATAGAGGCTATGATGTAGTCTTCAGTAAGGGAAAGGTTTTCCTTAGACACATCATCACTAGACAGGTGAAGCAGATTGGTTCACGGGTCAAGAACCTGTATGCTCTTGAGGTTCAAGATGCATGCAAAGCCTTGAGCAGCAAGGCAACTGATGGAGACTTGGTGGTTGAGAGGGAGGGTATATTACCTCTCAACATGTAGAGCCAGAAGAAGTCTCAGACAATTGTGGAGGAGCCACGATTGGTGCAGCAGCTTCAGGAGGTTGTGGAGCAGCCACAACAAGGGAAGCTGAGAGGAGATCGAGTAGAGACATCTACTCATGCAAAGACCTCTAGTAGGGGGAAACTTCGAGCCAGGTGGGCTGAGGGATCGCATGCAGCCATACCTCCAGGTAGGAGGTGGGGTGATGTGGATTGATCATCCCAATGAGGAGGGGCAGGATCCTTGAGGTACCCAACTTCTTGGATGAGACCTTTCTACTGGAGCCCCGATGTGGAGTAGCAGGAACTGATTGATTGGGTAGAGACAGATGCGGATGGAGCGGCAGAGAGAGCGACAGTGCAGGGAATCCCAGGACAGTGCATAGCATGCAGGCTGCAGCAATGCGAGAGGCACAAGTGTTTTGCACAGTGCTAGGTGGCACAGAGAGGTGTGCAATGGTGCGAGATGCATGGAGATGTTGCAGTAGCGCAGATGTCAGAGAGGGAGCACTTGTTAGCAGCAGGTAGAGCTTCAGCATCAGAGTATGTTCCTAGCCCAACAGAGTGGTCATTTGGGAGTGTTTTTGTTCCAAGTGTTGTTGGAGCAAAGTGGACCGGGCAGATGTGTTGCATGCAGAACATTCCAGAGTTACAGGATTAGGTTTGAGAGGAAGCCTTTCTTGTTGAGAGAGAGTGTTGAAAAGTGTGCAACAAGAAATGCTTGTTGAGAATGCAACAAGATGATGGAGCTTAGTGGAAAGGATTCGCCTTCACTAAGTGGATCGGCAGGCAAATTATGGCGCAAAGTCTATTTTTTGGATCACAGCAGGAGTGATCAGAGTCTATTTTTAGACTGCTAGTCAAAAATAGAAAAGTCAAATATTATTGTCTCATAATAATATTTAGACTATAAACTTTATCTTATCCTCTTGGAGCACTTCAGTTTGAGCTACAAATGTGGCACATGCAGCTGTCAGAAGGAAATATGTTTTCTTATGTGTTAGTTGAGCTATTGCATGCATGACATCAGTTAGAACGCATGTGGTTGAGTTCTGTGGAGTTAGATGAGCAGTTAATGGAGTTGTGTTCAGTTTGACTTAGTTGAACTAGTTGTATTTAGTTTAACTGATCAATAGACTAAGTGATGAGTTGTGTGAATTAGTTATTAATTAATTCACTAATTATTAACTCATAATGCAACTGAAGAATACATCAGTTAACTCAGTGCATGTACAGTTCAGCAGGGACATGTGTTAGAGGTTGAGATTGCTATCAGTTGTGACTATAGTTGTGCATGAGACTTTGCACAAGCAATGTATTGAGTATGCCCATGAGAATGCCCAGTAATATAGCCTGTGCTCACTAGATTTATAGTGTGGGTGATTTTCACAAGGTAAATAGGAGTTTGGATCAGCCATTCTCATTCATTCTCAGTAGGTATTGTGCAGTGGAGGTAGGCAAGCAGAGGAGGAGATTTGGAGATCAGATCTGAGCTGTATTGTGTGTAACAGGTGGAGATAGTGCTAGATACTTGTGAGGAGTATTGTCCTATGTAATGTTACATGTTCTCAATCAATATAATATACAGATAGTTGGGGTTTTTAGCGAGATGCTTTCCCCAGGAAAATACTGTGTTGATATGTGTGATTGATGCTTCTATGTGCACATGTTATTGTTTCTGCTTCTGTAAATTGATGATCAACGTAGAGGAGATTATGTATTGTGCATGTATTCTGCAATAGTGTATAATAGGGATAATCTCTGTGAATAAGTGTCATATTATTCAAAATTTCTACACTCACAGGGAGGTAGACTTTTCCATTGAGTTGGTACCAAGGGTAGCACCAATATCAAAGGCACATTACAGGATGAGCACACTAGAGTTAATGGAACTAAAGTTGCAGTTGAAGGAGATGCTTGACAAGGGTTATATTAGGCCAAGTGTATCACCTTGGGGTGCACCAGTATTGTTTGTGAAGAAGAAGGATGGTACTCTTAGGTTATGCATTGATTATAGGCAATTGAACAAGGTGACCATCAAGAACAAGTATTCATTGTCGGTGATTGATGACTTGTTCAGTGAGTTGAAGGGAGCAATAGTGTTCTTGAAGACTGATCTGAGATCTGGATATCATCAGGTACACATTAAGGAAGAGGACATTTACAAGACAACTTTCTGGACCAGGTACAAGCATTATGAGTTTGTTGTAGTTCAATTTGGTTTGACTAATGCTCCAGATACCTTTATGTGCTTGATGGTTAGTGTATTGTGTCCTTATCTAGACAAGTTTGTTATCGTATTCATTGATGACATCCTGATATATTCTAAAAATGAGAAAGAGCATGTCGAGCACTCAGTAGCAGTGTTGAGATTGTTAAGAGAGCATCAATTGTATGCCAAGCTTAGCAAATGCAGTTTCTTTCAAACAAAGGTACATTACTTGGGACATGTTGTTTCCAAGGAAGGTATAACAATGGATCTAGAGAATATAAGAGCTATCATGGAATGGGCAACTCCTAGAAATGTGGATGAGGTAAGTTCATTTATGGGGCTAGCAGGTTACTATAGGAGGTTCATCAAGAACTTATCTCACATTGCATGTCCTATTACGTCATTACAAAGGAAAGGTAAGAAATTTGAATGGACAGAGGAATGTGTAACTAGTTTTGAACAATTGAAACAATTGTGGACAAATGCTCCAGCATTAAAGATTGAAAATTTAGACAAGGAATTTGTGGTATGCAAAAATGCTTGCAAGAGAGGACTTGGTGGAGTCTTTGTGCAAGAAGGAAAAGTAGTGTGCGATGAATCACTAAAACTGAATGAGCACGAGCATAATTATCCGACACATGATCTTGAGCTAGAAGCGATCGTCAATGCGTTGAAGATGTTGAGGCACTATCTTCTTAGAAAGAGGTTTGTATTGATGAGTGATCATAATGGGTTGAGATACTTATTTGATCAACTGAACTTGCATGCCAGACAAGCTAGATGGTTGGACATGATTAATGAGTTTGACTTTGAGATCAGGTAGATCAAGGGTAAGGAGAACAAGGTTGTAGATGCTCTTAGTAGGAGGATATAGGTGAATCACATGGTAGTTATGAGTTCTTATAGGATAGACTTATAGGATCGGATCTTACATGTAGGACAACAGGATGGCAGGTACATCGAGCTTATGCAGAGGTTACAACAGGATGCAGGTGGTCAAGATGTGGATTATCATCTTACAACAGATGGCTTGATTAGATTTAGGGATAAGATATATGTGTCGGACAATAGTGAGCTCAAGAAGACTATCTTGAGAGAGTTTCATGTGAAACCCTATTCGGGTCATCCAGGGTATCAAAAGAAATTGACAATGGTGAAGAAGTTTTATTATTGGCCGAATCTGAAGAGAGAAGTGGCAAATTTTGTGGCTAGATGTTTGGCCTGCCAGTAGGTAAAGGTAGAGTGTAAGAATCCAGGTGGACTAATACAACCAATTGTGATTTCAGAGTGGAAATGGGAGGACATTTCCATGGATTTCATCACAAGTTTGTCAATGACATCTAGACAACATGATTCCATCATGGTTGTGGTGGATAGGTTGACAAAGGTAGCACACTTCATTCCAGTGAAGTCTATTTATTCAGCTAGTGATGTAACACAGGTCTTCATCAGAGATATGGTCAGATTGCATGGTGTTTCGAAGAATATTGTGTTAGACAAGGATGCTAAGTTCACTTCCAAGTTTTGGAAGGAGTTGTTTGCAGGGTTGGGGACAGAGTTGCCCTTCAGTGCAACTTATCATCCATAGACAAATGGACAGAGAAAGAGGGTCAACAAGATATTGGAGGACATGTTGAGGATGTATGTGATGCATCAATAACGGAAGTCGTAAGAGGATATCCCACTAGTTGAGTTCGATTACAACAATGGGTATCAAGAATATTTGAGGATGAGTTCATTCGAGACATTGCATGGGCAGAGTTGTAATACTCCCATCAGTTGGAGTGATCCAGTGAACAGGGTGTTGATTGGACCGAATATGTTGGCAGAAATGGAACAGGAAATGCAGGTAATCAAGAAGAATCTAAAGGCAACACAGGATAGGCAGGAAAGCTATGCAGATCGGAGTAGGTTGGTTAAGTAGTTTTAGGTTGGGGAACATGTGTATTTGCGCATCAGGCTGAAGAAGAGTTCCTTGCGGCATTAGAGGAAATTTCAGCCTAAATGTGGTATTCTAAGGAAAACTAATAAAATAATCGTTAAAATAATAAAATAAGAGTTATGAATTTTGGAGGGAAAAGAAGAACTTTTTATTTTTTTTGGATTATCTCCTTATAGGTTTACTCAAATTTCAAGTGTAGACACTAATTAGATGTGAAATTAAAATACACATCCAATAAGTACCCATTATGCATGTTTTTGAGAAGGTCCACATAGATAAAAATTGAAGATACATTAAAAAAGCATGTTCAACGTGTTTTTTTAATGTATCTTCAATTTTTATCAATGTGGGTCTTCTTAAAAGTATGTATAATGGGTACTTGCTTGATGTGCAATTTAATTCCACATCCAATGAGTGTGTACACTTGAAATTTGAGTCAAGCTATAAAGAGATAAGCCAAAAATACAATTAAAAAAATAGTTTTTCTTCTTTTCCCTCCAAAATATTTACATGTACCTCTTTTTAAATTTAAAGGCTTTTGATTGGTTTACACATTATGACATGGGAATTACGTGAAAATTTCATGGGCACTTTTAGGCTGAGATTTACTCTAATGATTGGATCATGTGCCAAGTTGGCACCTTAGTTTTTTGGACCTTTCAAGATTCTTGAAAGGATTGGACCAATAGCCTATCGACTTGCACTACCTCCAACAGTGAAAGTCCATGATGTTTTCCATGTGTCATTGCTTAAGAAGTATGTTAAATATGTTGATCATGTGATTGACTGGTCTGTATTCCAGGTGGAGCCAGATGGAGAACCAGAACCACAATGTATATTGTAGAGAAAGATGCTCATGCACTGGAATCTATCCATCAAGCAGGTTAAAGTGCAATGGAAGCACTTTGGGCCCGATGAAGCCACATGGGAGATGACAAATCATATGCAGGCTATGTATCCTTCCTTATTCGTTGGTTGAGCAAATGTTTTTGGTGTATGTTTTGGTGTGATGTTTTTGGCTTATGTACATATGTATATGGATGTAAATACCGCCATGAGTTGTGTTATAAATCTCTAATCAGCGGTATGGGTGTCATGTTGGTTTGTTTTTCAGTAGGTTGATCATTATAAATACTGCATTGAGCTAAGTTATAAAGCTCCATGACCAATATGTTTTTCTTATAGCAGGCTTGTTGGTTGTAGGTGTCATTGAAAACCAAGGACGGTGTTCCCCCAAGGGGGAGGGTTATGTAACAGCCTCGGTGAAAAGTCCATGTAATGAAAGTTAATAAAGGCAAAATAATAACCACGGTTATGGGACACTTATTCCAAGCTTAATGTTGGGAAAGACATCCTAGTGTGGGTGTTCATTTGGTTTAATATGGCTAAGGAAATTGGAAAAGGCAATGACAAAGACTTTGGAAAGGCATGAGGAATTAATTGGCATTTTATTTATGAAAATAATGGAAATTAGGAGAAAAGGAAGGTGAAAGGTCATAGGTTGTAGGTGAGGAGGAAAATGAAGAAAAATAATGGAAAATGAAGAAAATAGAGGCCTCATTAATAAAAAGGCTTCCGAGTATCAGTTGGTGCCTTTTGTCAGTTCAGTTTTGGAGCTCTCTCTCTATTCTCTCTCTCTCACACTCTCAGACACATAGTTTTCTTGGAGCACTTCAACATTGGATCAAGAAAAGAAAAGAAGGCAAAGGAAAAGACCCTGTTGTACATTTACACATGAAATACCAAGGAGAGGGAACTCTTATTAATGAATGCAATAGCCAACTGGTTTGGGACTTCCATGAACCACCCGACCATAGATTGGCTTAACCAAATATTTCTTTTAGCCAATCACCCCCGTGCCATGTGTAGAAGATTAGGTTGATTATGTTTTGTCGGTTCCATTTCCTTAACTGTACATGGGGAGTTGAATCATCTCATAGTAGCCTCACGTCACATGTTTACCCCAGTTTACCAGTTAACTTGTGTAAATGTGGGAGGAGCGTGTTACAGTGTTGGCTTCCAAAACGTCAAGGTCCAAGGTCTGAGGTCAGTGTTTAACTATGTTCCAAGTATTGTAGTTGACAAGAACATTTATGTCCCAAAGTTTTTCTCCTTAGGGATTTCAAAGGCAAGCCTTTTGTGTTAAATTAGAAAATTTCAGGGCCCAAGGTTATGAGACTTAGGTCACAAGGTTTGGTCACGTGAGTGTTGAGATCAAAGTGTTGGGGGCGTACACTATTGGGTGCATAAACTATAAATTTCACAAAGAGAGGGATCCGCACTTCATCCCGATAGCTATTATCGTAACACCCTCCTCCCACATCTACGAGAGGACACTATGACAAGAATCAACCTCCTAGGTAACCTTAAGGAAATGGAGTCAACAAAATAAGACCTTATAAACCTCCCTTAGGTGCTTCAGGACCCCCAGGAGTTAATCCACCACTCCAGGTGCCCAACCCCTAAGTTAACCTAGCATTTCAATGAACTAAACCCAAATTCGCTCCCATGACAAGGTATGCAAGCGATTGGAACCCTATAGTCACTCCCATAATGCCTGCAAGGGAGAGATTGTAGTCTTTTTCAGTGTGTTCTGTGCTAGAGACTGTGAGATTTAAGCCACTTTTTTAGGGCTAGTTTCCAAACCAATGCCTAGAACTTGATGAGACTTTCTAAGACAATAGGTGACACCAAGGCAAAGCCTCTAACACAAAACTTGATCAAGTGGCTTGACCTAACAAAGCCCAACGACGAACAACATTTTGTCAAACACTTAGTAAATATGCAACTTATAGGTGTAAATCACAGATCTGAGCATAGGGGTCTCATACTTATCTGAGATTCGCCATGAAGCATTATTTCCTTATCACTTTAACTGCCATTCCATCCATTAGGTCATAGATACATTGTTCATTCATTTACAAGTAAAAACATGATGAGAGGCATACATAGATGCTCTCGTAAAACATATACATAACCAACGTAATAGGGACATAAATACCAATGAACTCACTGCCATATAAACCTTATATAATCTAGTATAATGCTCATAGAAATACAAGGAGAAATAACCTCTTATTGATGATGCAAAATCCAAACCCGAGATGGGGCTCCCACGTTCCACCCTACTGTAAAATGGATGAGCCAAATCTCTCTTCAGCGATTCATCCCCATGCCATATTCCAAGCATGAATGTGGGATCTCATAAAACACATCAATAAAACTCATCCAGGGCTTCCAGGGGCCATCCACCTCAACCCATCAAACAATGATTCCACCTCACGGTCGAACATCACCCAACCATTATTAGATTGGTCTCTATCCCAACCTTCCAAGGCTTCAAAGCGTTTGTTCCAACCCGACTCCTAGGACTAGTAACTCAACCCACGGCTGTTGCTGGGATCTATAACATTTGTCCAACCAAGGCTTCCAGGGCTAGAGACTCAACCCACAACATTTTCTGGGCTTCTAGACAGTTTGTCCAACCACGGCTTCAAAGACTAGTAACTTAACCCACGAAGGGCTTCCAGAGGGTTTGTCCAACCAAGGCTTCCAGGACTAGTAACTCAACCCAAGCTATTACAGGGCTTCCGGAGTGTTTTTCCAACCAGGGCATCCATGACTAGTAACTCAACCCAAGCCATTATAGGGTTTCCAAAGCGTTTGTGCAACCAAGGCTTCCATGAACTAATAACTCAACCTAAGCTAAGGAAACATGAGAACCAACCAAAAACACTACAAGGAAATAAACCCACAAACTCCATGGTTATCTAGGAAATGGCAAGGCTAAGCAATCCACTGTCAATCCTGACCATCCTCTATGCCAATGACAAATCACAACCAATAAACCACATGCATATGCCATGCA
Organism: Pinus tabuliformis; assembly: GCA_031772625.1. Taxonomy (NCBI): domain Eukaryota; kingdom Viridiplantae; phylum Streptophyta; class Pinopsida; order Pinales; family Pinaceae; genus Pinus; species Pinus tabuliformis. Next base: position 371,671,864 of record CM062804.1, read on the forward strand.
TGCCAAAACTAGTAAAGCAAACATACATGCAACTCGGTACCTGCAAGCAAATCTGATGTAGCTTCTTATCCTGATGCCCTCTTGCACTTTCCTACTCTTCCTTTGCCTTCTTGCTCCAATAATCCAAGTATGCCAGACCCTCCAAGAGTGCTCCAAGAAAACTCCAAGTCTCCAAGAATAGAGAGAGAGAGAGAGAGAGAGAGAGAGAGAGAGAGAGAATAGAAGGGAGCTCCACCAAAGCCTGCCAAAAGCCTACCAATTGGTCCTCAGAAATCTTTTTATCAATGAGGCCTCTATTTTTCTTCACTTTCCATTATTTTCCTTCATTTTCCTCCTCACATGCAACATGTGACCTTTCACCTTCATTTTCTACCAATTTCCATTATTTTCATAAATAAAATTCCATTTTTCCTTTCCAAAGCCTTAACCATTGCCTTTGCCAATTTCCTTAGCCATGATAAATCAAATCAACACCCACTATGATTTTTCCCCCACCATTCAACTTGGAATATGTGTCGCATCAACTGTGGCCTTATATATTTTTTTTACATGGAATTTTCACTAGGGCTGTTATAGAACTCTCCCCCTTGGGGGAACACCGTCCTTGGTGTTCAATGACACCTATAACCAACAAGACTGCTGAAAACAAAACATACTGCCCATGGAGATTTATAACATAGCTCATTGCAGTATTTACAATGACCACTTCTGAAACATGATAAACATATTATTTACTGGAGCTTTATAACACAACTCATTACGGTATTTAGAATAACCACATATACACATACACATTTGCTTCAACTAGCAAATAACCATGTTATCTATGGACCTTTATAAATTGAGCTTGATACAATATTTACAATAATACACACATATGCACATTTGCTCAAACAACAAATAAAAAGGATATGATGCCTGCATCTGCAATAAGGGAATCTAGAGGCGCACACCTACACTGTCGAAGTAATACCATGATTCACCTCCTTTCTAGGAAGTCTAGAATCCATTACAAAATCAAATCTACATCCAATGTCCAACTCTATAATCCCACGCCACATGTCCTCTCAGTGAATAGTTAACGACTCATTGTTCCAGGGTGCACTCCCAATGTGCATGATTCCATCTGGCAATGCTAATGGCCAAAACAAATTCATCTGTGACCTTCCCTTCTCTGCTACACAGTCCCTCGGGCAATCTTGTCATCCCCTTCCATGATGTCACTCACCTTCCAAGTTCTGCTGGCACCCCCATCTCGGGCAGTCCATCCTTTAGCAAGGCTTCCTTGCATAAGAAGATACAAAACTAAGGCATATACCTGCCTCAAACCATCGTACCGGTTATAACATGCTCATGGAAATCAATGGACACTATTAGGTACCAGTGTCCCACAATGGCCCTACTCCTGAAGTGCTTAACCCACATACTGCTCCATGTTCCAATTCCTTTTGCTAGTGTTGCTAATTCTTGTAGTCGATTTCAACCACCCAACTGAGCATGTTCATGCATTACTTTACCAAGCACATAGTTTCCATTAGATTCAAAATAAATTGAAATAACTTCAAATGATACCTCATTGGTAGCTCGTTAATAAGGTACATTTGCAATTTTGTTCGCTTCCTGTCACAACAAGTCAAACTAACATCTTTGACCAAATCACCATGTATAACATATCACATCAGGATAGCTCGAAACACAACGATCATAGATCAAAATCATAAATCACATGTAACCATCATAAACCAGAATCATAGATCACATGTAATCATCATAAACTAGAATCGTAAATCATATGCATAATAAAACTGAAATAAAATATTGATACTTATCTTTTAATCAATCCTTGGCTTCTACCTTTGTCCTTATTCCATACGCACTCCGGATTGGTTACCACACCCGACAAGCACCCAATTCCTTCTCCTCAACCGTGTGCACACACACATAGTGTACATCCCACACATACAACCACACACGACATACCACATCGTACAATACATGCATCTACACCTAGTGTACAACACAACACAATACATACTCCTATGTCTGGTGTACGGCACAACACAACACATATACGTACATAATGTACATCACAAGACATACATCTGCACACAACGTGTAACACAAAAAAATTCATACACATACACCCGATATACAATACAACTAATACATCTATACCCGATGTACAACACCACACAATACATGTACCCACACAGAGTACAACATAATGAATACATATGTCACGATATGATGACTACAAAATGCACATACATAGTACCGCACATACACAAAACAACATGTACGATATGCACATAATACCACATGTACACCGGTACCATATGTACCACATGTACACGGTACCACTTATACACTGCGACCACCTGGAAACTTGTGCACAACATCACTTGTAGACGACACCACCTGCACAACATGTATACAACACCACATGTACATTGCACCACTTGTACAACATGTACACAATACCACATGTACATAGTACCACTTACACAACATGTACATGACACCACTTGTACACAACGCCACATGCATGATATGTACACAACACCACATGCACACATCACCACTTGTACAATCATGCACACAACACCACATGTACAACATGCATGCAACACCACATGTACATAGCACTGCATATCCAACATGTACATAACATCATTTGTACACAACCCTGCATATCCAACATGCATAGAGCACCATATGCACACAACACTATCTGTACCACCTTGTACATAATCATTGCATAACAACATTTACACATACTATATACATACAACAATGCATGCACACAACATCACAAATGCAACATGTACAACATATACAACATATGCACAACAATAGTACCTCACATCCAAAAGCACACTGTCTCTACTATGTAACCTTGCTTCTAGTGTCCCTTCACCATCCATGCTTATCCTAACATGCCACGGACCACATGGCTTTCGTTCTGCTGATGCATCCCTTGGTATAACTTGTCCATAACGTAGACATAATATAATCACATATATCAACTCATAACCACATGATACTGACCTCGTAGATGTGTTAGGATACTCTTCCCACTTGATTAGTCATGAACTAGGAATCTCTTCATGCCATTCACCTGCATAAGAAATCATTCCTCCACACAAACGATCCCTAACAACCATGTCAGACAGTGAGATAGATACATAGATACATACATATATAATCATTAGCATAAAACAATCATCTTCATGTCAAACAATGACATACATATATACATGTATACATATATAAACATCAACATAATCATGATCATAACATAATTACCAGATAACATAAGGTCCAGGTTAAGAGAACTTCCTTATTTGTGCACAACATTGAGAACCACCGTTCCCAACTTGGTCAAACCATCTAACACCTCAGGTCCATTTACTTTACCTTTTCTGGTTACCCTTCTCATGTCTGTATTGCCACCGTCCATTTACCACAATGGACCCAACTAGTCCTACCGATTGTCATAGTCTTACCTTCTGATGCGCTTACTCATGCAAAGAGATTCATCTGAATCTTACATTACCTTTCGAGTACCACACAGCTCTCCCCAAGATCCTTTAACTATCCTCTTTCTCAACCAAATCCCAAGACACAAAACTTAAAATGCAAGCACAAGAAATAAACAAGAAGAAAACCCTGAAAACCAATATCAACATGACTCCGCAAACAAAGTGGTATGGCCATACACTAGATATAAAAAAATTCGCCAATAAAGCACAACAAATCGCGAAATACCAAAAGCATAAGGTTGAAAACAAACACCATGAATCAATCCCCATGGTTTCTAGTGCTTCCAAGGAAATATCAACTCGAGCCTTCTTCAAGATTTCATGGCAGTCTCTTTGCCATGCAATCTCCTGCATCATATTGCCATAAAGACATAACTGTCAGTGCATAAATAAATATAACAATACACCAATTACCTTACCTTCCTATGCCAAGCATTTGGCTTTCAATTGAACAAATCCGTGCCATCTCTTAAGGGACTCCAATTCCCTTGAAAAATCCACCAGTAACTAGAGACTGACTAATATACATGTCAAGTACATGTTCATGACTATAACACATATCCACATAATGTCAGACAAAATAAAGGTTAAGAAGACTTCATGTGTGCAAAGTACTCATTTGTTTGGAATTAGGGTTTCCAAACATAGCCAAAAGAATTCTTACCCATTTCCTTTCCTTTACCTTTTACCTTGTTGCAATCGAGGCTTACTATGTATTGTCACATCACCCAACAGTTAGTTTTAACACACATCAAGTGTTACCTTGTCACGCTAATACCAAGCATGGTTCCTGCAACTGCTCACACATGTCAACCACATGTTCCAAATATCAAGACAATCATATCTATCAATTTGAAATCATCTTTTACAAACAATCATGTCATAACCCATAGTCACTAGACATAATGCTATAACTATCAACTACATTCAAGTACATATCCATTGTGTCAACACATATGTGTTAGTACAATCATCTTAAAACAAGATCATTGGAACACATACCCATATTATGAAATTCATAAAAAAATCAACCAACTTGCAAACATACCATGTTAAATAAATCAACTAGACACTAAACAATCAAACAACAAATAGATGTCATAATCAAACAATCAAGCACAAGGTAGATGACATAAGCAAGTTCATACCATAATGTATCTCAGGGGAGGCTATCTTGTCTGCACAATCAAGCTAGTTAGCACGATATAACTTCTCAACACATCAACTCAAACATAAATAAGATCGTGATATCCATAATAGTCACTATCTAACATGTTCACATCATAAACCATTCACAATTATCATTTATGCATAGCAATCACATATGTACGATCGATCTAGATTAGTACAACACAATGCAACACAATACATCGACTCATACTTGAATATCGTAACCTTAACCATATGCATAGGCCAATCCAATTTAGTATGATACATATAACATCAATATCTTAATGTAATAACCTTAATTATCAAGCTAACTATCATATAACAACAATAAGTTAACCTATAACATACTCATCAACAATATATAACATAATCATTAAGTTATCTAGCATAAAACTACAATAACATTATATACAACCACATGTTACTATCATTCTTTGACTATCTGACACATGTGCATATGACTATACTAATCAACTATCATCTATCATGTCTGTAACAATAACATAAATAGACATGTATATAACCATAATGCACATAACAATCCTTACCTTACATACATGTATGCCAAACATACAAACCTGTATGACAGTCTGTTCTTATCCCAAAGTCTAATGATGTAACCTCATTATGATGATCTGCATCTCCTACTCTATCTTATGCAACACATTAGCATCATAACAACCAATAGCATTATGATGACCTAAATTGCATATAATGACTTCACAAGGCATGTTTGACCTACTATTCATGAATAACTATAACTGAGACCATACATGCATAACAACTGCATATAGACATATAACACATGAGTACGAAATCATATACACATCATTCTAGCTAGGGTCCAGTCATCAATGCATGACCATATCAACTACACAAACCATGACCTCATGCATGACAACAACAACCACATCACGTGCACTTAAAAACATGTGAACACTGATGTGCCTAACACTGCATACTCAACCATACACACATGAAGACATATTCCACGACAACACCTTCAACCTTCACATGGCGACATCACTACAACCATGATCAACACCATGCAAATGCAACAATCACATGGACTACATGCATAAGGAACACATATGCAACCAACATGAATGCATGACCAACACACCACCCATCCAGTCTGAGGGGTGAACTTGGCTCTGATACCACTCTCTAACACCCTCCTCCCACATCTACCCAAGCAACCGACCAGTCGGGGTAAACATGCGACAAGAGGCCACTATGATAAGACTCAACCTCCTAGGTAACCTTAAGGAAATGGAGTCGACAAAACAAGACCTTACAGACCTCCCTCAGGTGCTTTAGGACCCCCCAGAAGCTAATCCACCACTCCAGGTGCCCAACCCCTGAGTTAACCTAGAATTTCAATGAACTAAACCCAAAGTCTCTCCCATGACAAGGCATGCATGCGACTAGAACCCTATAGTCGCTCCCACAATGCTTGCAAGGGAGAGACTGCAGTCTTTTTCAGCTAGTTCTATGCCAGAGACTGCAAGATTTAAGCCACTTTTTTCAGGGCTAGTTTCCAAACAAATGCCTAGAACTTGATGATACTTTCCAAGAGAATAGACGACACCAAGGCATGCCTCTAACACAAAACTTGATCAAGGGCTTGACCTAACCAAGCCTGACGATGACAAACATTTTCTCAAACACTTAGTAAATATGCAACCTACAGGCGTAAATAATAGATATGAGCATAGGGGTCTCATACTTATTTGAGATTTTCCATGAAGCGTTGTTTCCTTATCAATTTAACTATCATTCCATCCATTAGGTCATAGATACATTGTTAATTCATTTACAAGTAAAAACATGATGAGAGCCATACATAACTGCTGTGAAAAAACATATACATAACCAACATAATAGGGACAAAAATACCAATGAACTCACCGCCATATAAACCTTATATAATATAGTATAATGCTCATAGAAATACAAGGAGAAATAACCTCTTATTGGTGATGCAAAATCCAAACTAGGAATGGGACTTCCACGTTCCACCCGACTGTAGATTTGCCATGAAGCATTGTTTCCTTAACTTTAACTTTCATTCCATCCATTAGGTCATAGATACATTGTTCATTCATTTACAAGTAAAAACATGATGAGAGCCATACATAGCTGTTGTCATAAAACATATACATAACCAACATAATAGGGATAGAAATACCAATGAACTCACCGCCATATAAACCTTATATAATCCAGTATAATGCTCATAAAAATATAAGGAGAAATAACCTCTTATTGATGATGCAAAATCCAAACCGGGAATGGGACTTCGATGTTCCACCCGACCATAGAATGGCTGATCCAAATCTCTCTTCATCCATTCACCCCCGTGACATATTCCAAGCATGAATGTGGGATCTCATAGAACACATCAATCAAAATCATCCAGGGGTTTCGAAGGCCATCCACCTCAACCCATCAAACAGTGATTCCACCTCATGGTCGGACATCACCAAACCATCATCAGATTGGTCTCTATCCCAACCTTCTAGGGCTTTAGGGTGTTTGTTCCAACCCAGCTCCTTGGACTAGTAACTCAACACACGGCTGTTGCTAGGCTCTAGAGCTTTTGTCCAACCAATGTTTCCAGGACTAGTAACTCAACCCACAACATTTTCCTGGATTTCAAAGCATTTGTCCAACCAGGGCTTCTAGGACTAGTAACTCAACCCAACAAGGGCTTCTTGAGCATTTGTCTAACCAAGGCTTCAAGGGTTAGTAACTCAACCCAAGTTGTTACAAGGCTTCCAGAGCGTTTGTCCAACTAGGGCTTCCAGGACTAGTAACTCAACCCAAGTCGTTACAGGGCTTCCAGAGCGTTTGTCCAATCAAGTCTTCCAGGAACTAATAACTCAACCCAAGCTAAGGAAAAATGAGAACCAACAAAAAACACAACAAGGAAATAAACCCAAAAAATCCATGGTTATCTAGGAAATGTCAAGGCTAGGCAATCCACTGTCAATCCTGACCATCCGCCATGCCAATGACAGATCACAACCAATAAACCACATGCATATGCCATGCATGCCAAAAATAGTGAAAGAAGCATACATGCAACTCGGTACATGCAAGAAAATCCGATGTAGTTGCTCATCCCGATGCCCTTTTGCGCTTTCTTGCTTCTTCCTTTGCCTTCTTGCTCCAAGAATCCAAGTATGACATACCCTCCAAGAGTGCTCCAAGAAAACTCCAAGTCTCTAAGAATATGAGAGAGAGAGAGAGAGAATAAAAGGGAGCTCCACCAAAACCTACCAAAAGCCTACCAACTGGCCCTTAGAAGTCTTTTTATCAATGAGGCCTCTATTTTTCTTCATTTTCCATTATTTTCCTTCATTTTCCTCCTCACATGCAACCTGTGAATTTTCACCTTCATTTTCTCCCAATTTCCATTATTTTTTCATAAATAAAATTCCATTTTGCCTTTCCAAAGCCTTAACCATTACCTTTGCCAATTTCCTTAGCCATAATAATCTGAATCAACACCCACTAGGATGTTTCCCCCACCATTCAGCTTGGAATACGTGTCCCATCAACCATGGCCTTATATATATTTTTTACATGGAATTTTCGCCAGGGTTGTTACAATTACTTGATCAAAAGGCTTAAGCCCAGTGGTTTTATAAAGCATTCATCCCTCCCCCCTTTTTTTGGTTATATATACAATATATTAAACTGACGAGGTTGTGGTGGTTCTGGATTAAAATTGAAGTTTAAATCCATATTTGGCCCGCGAAAAATATATATAAGGTAAAGTTTTGAACTCGATGGTTTTTGTAAAACTTTGGCTCTGCTTACTAGAGAAGAAAAGTTCCCCTTAGCCTACACCAACAATGAATCAAAATTCATTCAAGTTGTTGGAAGTGTTGATATCTTTTGAATGCATGATATCTTTAATACAAATATGATATTGTTATGTGTCTTGCTTTATCATTTCAAATCCAAGGTGCAAGATGATTTCTTATGTATCACGAGCATTGTTTGGATTTTTAATAGCTAATCGCTTTGTCGATCTCCAGTGATATCTTAGTGGCCAGTATGGATGCTTTTCTTGGGTAGAATTTAGTTTTCTATAAGTTTCAACAACTTTATCCTTAAAGTAGGTAGCCATTGCATCGTGAAAAAACATTTTAGCGTGAGTATGTATGGATTGGATATAGCTTATTAACCAATAAAAGGTTTTTATTTGAAATTTATGGTTTGTTAACTTTTTATATTCTACAATTTTTTTCTTACTCTTCTGATTTGTTGATCATAATTCAAATTAAGTTCAAAGTGTATACGATTTGCAATCAATCATAGACTTTACAATGAGAGATATTAAATTTTTATTCTATAACTACAAAATTAATATTTAATTTTTATTTTCTATTTATTCATGACCCAAACCCCAAGGGCAGTTCTGCATGCAACTCTTGTTATCTTTATTTTCATATAAGGTTTTGGTGGGGAATAGTTTTTATTATATTTATTTATTTTTAACACTATGGTGAATCGGTAACTCATTGGAGTAATCCGGGCAAGGGAAAATCATCTCATTTTCTTAAACATTTTATTTTTCACTTTGACTCTGAGACAAGAAGTTACTCGACATTTTCTTCCAACCCATATATGTGAATAATGACATCAACAATAAGAGTTTAATATATTTATCTTGTGTCATTATGGAATTGCTTCTATGACTATAAATTCCCTTTCTTCTTATCTTATTGGTTTTGAATATTGGTGTGCATCATAGTTGAGCTCCAATATACCATGATCCTTATGTCAATGTCTACATCCATGGATATATTGTACCTGTATTAGCATAATGTTTGATATTTTGAGGGGTGATTGTACTTGCTTTCTTGACCTTCCTCTCCTTCCCATGTGTGGCATCTATGCGTATGAGTATGAACATTGACATGAATAATAATTGTCAAACGTGTATATCTTGCGATGTATTTGAATACCTTCTATAACTATAAAATTTTCTTCCCTCCTATTCCACATTAGGATGTAAGCCCCAACACACCATGAACCTTATCCCAATAGACTATCCACAAAAATAGTGGTCTCCCTACTAACATTATAGTGGATTGGTTAAAAGATGATTATTCTTTCTTTTTTCCCCTTCCCCTCCTTATTAAGAATGGCACATGTGTGTGTGAACATTGATATGAATAATACTAACATGAATAATTATATCAGATTACACCATGTTTTGGTGACTTGGAATTACTTCATAAATAAAATATCTTCTTCCTTTTAGTGTTCTAAATTGCTGAGGTGGGATACTGACTCACGCAAATAAATTTTTTCATAGTGAATAGAATGTGTTAGAAACCTCCTCATATGATTTATGATGCAATGGAGACTAAATGTTTTGGAGATCTCAAAGATGTAAATGGGGATTAAATGTTTGGGAATTCTAGTAGATACAATGGAGCCCATTACTTAATGACGAGAGTCATGAGTTATGCGCCATTGTAGTTTTCATGACCCTTTGCTAGCACTAACATTTATTATGCATCAATCAAATTTTAATTGCATTAGACCAATTCTACATTAATGCTACAACTCTTGTGTCCAATTTAGGACCAACACTTAGAGTAGTGTTAAACACCATGTGCCACCAAAATGGCAATTTAGCTAATCACTTTGACAATAATGCAAAACCTTTATGACCTATGTAGATCACTATAATATGGACTATCAAAGACGACCACCTCATTAACAAACATATGGCAAGTCTAATAATCAATTATGATCGAACCATGCACTCAATAACTAACCTGAATTCATGTTCAAAATGATTATCAATGCTTTATATTAGATTGCAAACAAACCAAAAGAACACGATGAAGCAATGGATTACAATGAGAACTAAATTCTATCAATGAATCAAATGGTAAAAAATTACAATGTATATAGAAATACATAATGGCTTAGAATAGTGATAACCTAACATTAAGAAGAGATGTGACAACTACACTCACACATAATAAGTCCATAACAAAACTCAAAAAGTACATTTTATAACTATACAAAAAAACCTAAGAAGCAAAAACCATAAGATGAACCCTATCCCTAGTTTAATTAATGTTCAGCGGGAATCTTGGGTTGGAAGAAACTAAGCTATAAAAAAAAAATAGGACCCTTGCTAGGACCATAACATCTCACTCAATATTCTATTTTTTTCCTTTTATAACTTGTTTGAAAGAAATTAGTAGATTGATTTGGCCCCCTATCTATTATGCATCACCACCTTGAAAAACACATGGAAAGGTCCTGAAATATGTGTCAGAAAATCGTCGCCCCAAAAAGGTAGTGTTCGGATGTTTTTGAGATAGCCCAAGATGGTCACTTTTATCAACTCTTCCCCATTGAGAAACAATAGTGTTCATTGCATCAAGTTCTTGAACTAAGAGTGTGTGTGTTTTTCCTTTGTCAGTTGTGGAAGAATAAAAAGAGACAATTTAAGCATCATATACTCAAATTAAAATAATGAACTTAGAATATGCTAGGAAATACCTTAAACCATGATGAGAGATATGTAGTAGTTATCCTCCTATGATGCCCCTAAACTTCCCAATTGAATGTGCCACCTAACCAACTAGGAAAAACCTATTTGGTTTCCTAGCCTCTCCACAGGTTCCCTAGCCCTTTGTACTCAAGCACCATAACTGCAACCCATAGTGTGTGTGTCCAACCACCAGGTGCTCAACACCTTCTTCAATCTCAATTGACTTGCAACAACTCCTGCTTCCAAGTTTCCAACCCCCCCCCCCCAAAAAAAAAAAAAACTCCAAAACGCAAAAAACTAAGGGATGAAGAAGGCCCCTACCATTCTCTGACCCATTTCAATTATTCCCAACCACTCTAAAAAAATATCCCCCCTCCCCATTACTGGCTCACTTACATGTCATAAAGCCTCCCCATTACTAGCTCACTTACCATGTCATAAAGCCTCCCCAACCAAAAAAATTGTCCCTTTTAATGCTTCACTCAATCCCATTATTTTGCTCTCACAGTATCAAGTCCTTCTCCAACACTCCCCAACAAGATAAAAACATGATATTGAATTCACCAAATACTAAACACATAATAAAAAATAAAAATAAAAAATCGTGATGGTATAGTCAAAAGCAATGAGTCACGTAAGAACCTTATTTAATTAAGTATTAAATTAACACAATATTAATTAATAATTGCTCAAGCTTGAGGACTAATAATAAAGTTCCATTAATTATTCATTAATCATGCTTAAGGACTAAATATTAGTTTAATATAAACTCTATTTAATATTTAGTTCATACAATATACCATATAAATACTAGCATATTCATGCAAGGTGTGGGTATTTAGCTAGCATACACATACATTGTACTTATATTAATAACACCAACAAGAATTTAAGCTACAATAAACCTTTTCAGAAAGGAGGCTAATAACTAAGAATAACATTGTAAGATTAGGGAGTGGGAACTACATACACTCATCCTTAAGAAAACTTAATCTTGAAGTTAAAGTCAAGTAGCAATATGACAATTAGAAATAACAAAATAGGTAGAAAGAACTAGTAACCATAATTAAGTAAAATCATATGAAGAAATCACTTCCCACCTTGGGTTCACAACTAACCTATATCCATCCATCCTTCCTAACCTACTTTCACTCCCATCCTATATGCCCTTTGTTACAATATACAATGGCAATAATTATACTAATCTAACTAATGATAGAACCAAAATGACAGAATCATTGACTATATTGACCTAACTTCCCCAATAGGAAACTTGTAATTGTCATCACACGTCTAGGGGGGGACGTCCATCACAAATCTCCCATGATTCTAGGTTTGGAGGTTACACAGTGAGAAATGCCTCCACCCCTCCTTATAGAACTAGGTTCGACACCCTATCATGGAACACACTACGACATTGGTTCTAGGTGCTTGTCATCAAATTATTTAGTTGGGCAGTCATGTTACTTGCAAACCTCCATCTTACTCAAGTTCATAGAAATGCATATCAATTTATACAAAATACAATACAACAATGTACATCAAACCATTACTCATTCAATGTCCCGCCATCAACTAGTTACTAGTATATTCTTTGGACATCACTTAGACCCCTTCCAACCTACAGGTTAGTTTTCCTCCAAGCATATGCATAACAATGTGTGTGTGTGTGTGTGTGATCATAATTATCAGACCGAGTATCCATGTGCCAAAATCTTACTATTAACATCAACATGTTGGAAGTAAGTCATGCATCTATTTTTTTTTTCAATAGCATAAGATAATCTAACTAGTGCTTTATATAAATAAGTCCACCTATCAAAAATTCGAAGTGCAACAATATCACAAAATGTTCATAAATAACACATCATGAAAAAATAATTGGGGTCTTAGTGTAAGTGTAAGATACACCCTACTAACCCCAGCCCCAAGCAAAGTTAGTAGGAGGGAGTTACTAAACTAACCCGACCTCCAATATCTTGTTATGGAAATGGGGTCTAACATTTTTTTGATCTCTTATGACTTCTTCAAAACGTAAAATAGATAGCATTGTTGTCTTCATCTCATGGATACCTTTCCAATGATATAAGGCTTGTTGAAATCTGACTCCAGGATTAAGAGATATAGTTGATTAAAGTCTTGGCCAATCATGTTGAGCCATGTTAACTCAACCTGCCACACAACACTCACGTGGTCCCCACTTGGTTTCCAAATCACATACCATGTCATGCCAAGTACAGTTGTCGACATGCTCATACTCGATCATGAACTAATATCAACTCTTATGGTCCACACAGACCAACGACTAACCATAACGATATATATATATTATACAATTACATTAGGTGTATATAGGTGTGGGCCCTCTATGACCATGTCACCCCACTGTAATGAACCTCGACGAGTCTTCATAGTGCCCCCTGTCGAACTTCCAGGAACAACCTCTTGAGCTTATGTGGCATTACAATTTCGTCTAACGACGCAACTCCCTTTTACCCTACAAGTGAACTCATCCACGCCATGAGGGGCTTGTTTTCACCAATGGGTCCCTCACGACAGGTCACACCAAGACTTAAATCCCAGGAATTGTACTATGCCATGCATTTGAAAACTTTAGGGTCCGAGGTTACGTCACCGACCCCAATCACTGGGTAATGTCATCCCTCATCACATCCTTTGAGTCGTACGCCACGTAACTGTGGATCCCATCAAGGGGTTTCATGAAATATTTGAACAGGGCTACTTTTGTCATTTTGGGCATTCAATAGGCCCATTGCCACATCGTTCCAAAATTTTGACCCAGATAGTTTCCATTGGTGCTCAACTTAAAAACTTCAGGTTCCAAACCTTCGAGGTCATCCAACGGTAATGGATGCTCATCCATCACTACAAGGAAAAGACCTTATGGTGGAAGTTTTTGCGGAGACCCCTATAAAATAGCCCAAAAATTCATTTGTTGCGGAGGTAACTAGAGGAGGTTGGTGGGCGGATGTTTTAGTAGATGTTTCTTGACGGTGTGTCTAAATTATTCAAGCTCATTGGTGCTTTATTATCCATACACACACCAGAACTACATATACCATGGTGCATCATAGTTTTTTTTTTGAAAAATAAAAAACCACAATGCACTAAATGCCGAAACACATCAGTGCTTGAATATTCGGTAGCACCAGACTCCTTCATATAGTAAAATGTATTGGTTCTATTCGACAATGACATCTCGATCTGGTAAACATATAACAATTCCCTATGGCATCTTATAAAGCGTATTGATAGACAATTTTTAATTTCTAAAAAAATGACTGGTGCTATTGTAAAACCACAACACTAATGTGTTACCTGTAACGTAAAGTCCGAAGGAGTGTTGATAAAGCATTGCGATAATTTCAAATTAAACTAAAAAAAAAACCCCAGTGCTTTTGAATATAGACTGCCTCGCGCGCTTAGTGAAATGCACTAGAAGAGGGTTAATTAAAAAAAACCCTCCCGACCATAATTTTCATTTTTACCATCTACAATGCGGGAGAGATCTAAAGCACTAATGCCACTCTTGTCACGTGTAAGCGCACTGACATTGGTGCTTCTCTTGCTTACCACCTTTCAGTACCATGCTCACTATTTGAGTTTTCAATTTTTTCAAGCGGCGTGAAAATTTGTTTTTCTCCATTACATGTCCACAATGCCTCCCTGACAACCAAATGTCCAAGTAATATCTATGTTTCTTTCTAATTTAAGATTTTAGCAGATTATAAATGCAAATTAGGTTGAATTTCTCATTGTTTTTGTAAATAAAAAAAAATCGTCGGGCGTTGCGCCTTGTAAATTTACAAGGTCCACCATGATTTGGTGCATGAACATAACGAACCGCTGTTGTGTCAATGTGTTTTGTAAATATAAACACACTGGGAAAGATGCGACAAATTTTGTGTCGGTGTGTCACTACCGGTGTGTTTATATTTACCAAACACAATGCAAATAAATATTTAAAAATATTCCTATAGCTTGGTGTGTTCAATAACCTGAACATATTGTACCGATGCCAATAGGTTATATGTGCGCACCGGTGCACAAGTGTGCCACACCCCCGTGAAAAGTTAAATTTCTGAAACACCCACGGCGCGTCATACTTATGTGTGCACCGTCACTAGTGCGGTTATAGTTGAAAATGCACCAGCACCGGTGCATGACTGTGTCTTGAGCACACGAGATTTTTATTTTTATTTTTTTAAAATTGATAGTTATGTTTCCATAGTTATAAATACATGTTTCATTTAATAAAAAAACGTATTTTATGTATGAGAGTGATATATTTTATATGTCAATCATGTAGCAGAGACGTCAGCAGAGGGAGCAGGAGCAACAACTAGACCCATACAATATGGTTTGACCATGGCAGGGGAGAGAAAGGGAGAGGGATTTATACCCTCCCCCTATTAATCCAACGACCGGAGCTCTCTTGAGGAATGTAGGGCTTCCCAAGTATTATGAAAGGGTTCATCGCTGTAGGCACACTCTGTCCTATTGGTGCATTTTATCCGTCCATGGAATGTCCAGTGGTAGGCTTTCTGTGTCGGTCCTGAGTTGTGGTATAGGCCCATAAAGGAGGACATATACTTTATCACTGGCCTATCCAGGAGAGGGGAGGATTTTCCCTTGTTCCTTGATGTCCCCCATGGTGTTGTAGCTGAGATTGAACTTACATACACTTAGAGATATGTTAGGCCTCATGCAGTTCATCCATTAGATTTTTAGGTCTGTGGTGGACAACTACATATTTCTTCTTTTGCTACAGAGGAGGCTAGGTGCCTCTCATTATTAGTTAACACCATTTCACATTCTTATGGTGATGGGTAGTGCATTAGTTTCCCTCTTTTGTATTATGTTGATTCTTTGTGCCACATTGCATCAGATGGTCTGCCATTTTTTTGAGGTAGTTTTGCACGACTTTAGATAGATGTCGTGCGTTGTCGAGATAGGGGAGGGAGACCTTCCCTTTTTCTTCCAAGCTTTTTTGTTTATTTTTTGAGAGGTTTCCGGAGACGAGGCCTACATTTGATCATCGCCCTCTTAGGTCGATCACTGAGGCCCAGATGCACATGTGGGGGCAGATGATGCCCAAGAGGTGCATGTTGGAGATTTCAACCAGGATTTGGGACGAGGCATTCGTGTTACTGGCCAGTGTAGATGACCATGTGTTTATTGTGTTGGGGTTTCCATATGGGGAATTGATTGGAGAGGGTATCCCAACATATTATTCACTATGGCTGAGCCTCCAAATGATAGAGGTAATATTAGTGCTTTCTTTGAATTAATCTAGTTTCATTTTTTTTGTTTTAATGAATTAGAATAAAATTTATTCTAACACGTTCTTTAACTTGTTTTATTAAATTGTTTAATGAAATTGTCTAATTATTTTTGTAGATATTGGATCATATGATCGGGGCATGCCTCCCCCCCACCACCAGATGGAGGAGATGAGGAGATGGGCGAGGACCAAGAGGGTGAGTCACATCCTTAGGGGGGCACAGGCATCTAGGGGTGGAGGACTGCTATGTGTTTTAGATGGACTACTGTGATAGATTGGCCATAGTTTTGGTTCGGCAAGGAGTCCAACCTACGAGGCCTCAAGATATCAACATAGATCCATTGTTCATGGATCTCTACAGGGACTTTCCGCGAGATTTTATATCTCTTATGCGCTATGTCATCGGAGCTAGTACTCTTTACTGGCAGCGATAAGGACTGCAGGGCATCATGCAACAACACATCCAGCAAATGAATGTGGTCATGATGATGCTGAGGGTAATGATGATCATCATGGCGATGAGGTTGATGATGATGATGATGATGATGGGGATGGTGATGATGATGCTTCTGGTGATGACACCCCATCATATCATGGTCATCAGGGTGTCGGTGATCCTTCTGGTAGTACACCTGCTTGTCAATCACTTTATGATGATCAGATTCCAAAGCTAGAGGATGTGTCGTATGTTTCTCCTGACAGAGCAGATCGACCATCTTTTGATCTTGTAGACCAACCAATATCTTCTACTACAGACCAACCACCTCTTAGTCCTCCACCTCAGCTGAGTTCGACAGATGTACTTGATCAAGTAGTAGTTGACCATCCATCACCTTCTACTCTAGATCAGGCTGTAGGCACTAGTACTATGTTTATTGTATTGAACATTTGATTACACTTATTTGACTTCATGATTATTTGAATTCTTTGTGTGCATATATATGGTGCATTTTTTTGTTCATGTTTATGTACTTAATTTAGATGTTGGTGTTGATGTGTATATTGTTAGGTCATGTTAGATATGTTCATTTAACATGCTTGCAGATAGAAGTGTACGTGATAGCAATTATTTGACATGAGATTTATGTTAATTTGATGATGTGTGTCGTGATGATGTTAGATTACAGTCTTTGTGTTTTGTTAGATGTGATCATGGTGATGACGCCCTGTTAGATTATTAGATTTGTGTGCTAGCTAATGACGTTTATATGTGCTACTAAAAGTGTATATAATTAGATGATGATAGTGAATTCGAATGTGTATCTTAGATGATGTTTATGTTTATTAGATGATTATCGTCATGATGTTTATTTTTATGAAATAATGTTTATTATAGATTATGTATTGGTGAATTTATATCAAACTTTTATATATGAAATTGCATGTAAAATGTCTTACTTAAAATAAAAATACAAAGATATTTTTATAGATTAATGGTTGAAACTATGATTGTAAAATTATGATATTTTTTTTTTCTATTTCTTAGATAGTTCATTGATATTCAATCTAACTTAATTAGTAAAATATTTCAATACTCACAACGATATAATAATTAAATGTCAAATATACTTTTTTGTAAGTTTGGCAGGGCTACATCTTCATCATGTCCAATATATCACCCTGATCGGGGCGGGGAATTGAACCGGTGACTTCACATCAAGGAGTGTCTTAACAAAGCACTCGATCACTGTCTATCGAAGACCCCGTGGACAAAGGTAAACTACTTTAGTTAGTTCTTAAAAATACGAAAATGTGTAACTCATTCAAGTTTTAATATTAAATATTATTAATAATAAATGATTCAAAAATACATTTTAACTAATTCAATATTGGTTTATAAAATTCAATCTATTGTTAAATTTAAAAATTAAAGTCATTTTTTTTTTCACTCTGTAGCCTAGATCCATCTTAATTCTGGATCTACCAAGTGTCGAGAGGGATCAAATCTATTGAGATGCTAACATCTTTTTGAGTGAAAAACGATTTGATCCCTCTAGACACTTGGTGGATCTAGACCACTGGTGTAATATATATGTAGTTGACATTAAAATATTTTATTTATAATTCATGTTCTGTGTATTAAAATGTTAAAATATGTCCCCTCATATTTTTGTTTTGTTTTATTTTTTTTGTTTTCTATATGTATACATTTAATTATTTTTATTATTAATATTTTCTAAAATATTACAAATCTAATCCATATTAAACATTGAAAATTATACAAATATCTCTCATGCATTGAATTAGAAAGCAATTATTAATGGAATAAGAATTCTCTCAATCTTCCTCAATAAAGTGAAAATATAAGAAAAAAATTAATTGAAATTATTTTATTTTTTTCTATGTAAAGTATCTATAAAATTATGTTATTTAATATGGACATTGAAATATTTTACATATGGTTGTCAGTAAAATATTTTTTGTTATAAATATATTTTTGTTTTAAATATCACATGTAAATGAAACATAGAATGAATTATACATAATGTAATATCAATAACACTATTTCTTTTCATGTGAAAAAATTACATTTTTTCTTTGTAGTAAAAAGTAAATTATATTTCCTTGCTCATTACATTTCTTCCTCATAATAAAAGTTTTTTTTTTTTTTACTTTCCATTCCATTATATCTTTATATAAAATCATATAAGATTAAGGTGTAAGTTGAAGTATTGTAATTCTAGCCGACATTAATTTCTTTTCTTACTATTTTTAATTTGTTAATTTCAATTATTAATTTACTATTTTTAAATGTAAGGTTGTGCGACAACATCTCTCCCTTACTAAGTTGTAGAGCGTCAATTTAGATTTAATACAACTTAAAAAATTCTATTTTTATAGAATTTATTTTACTAGGATTTGCATCAGATGTTGCAAAGGAAACGCCGTAAGGCATAAATTCGAGAAGCATTGTGACATATAAAGAATCATTGAAGATGAAAATCAGTAGGTGAAGGGTAAAGAGCTAGTACCCAATGCCCATTGCATTAAATAGGTCTTGTTCTTTTTGGAAACTTTTTGGCTATGACATCTAGCCAAAACAAACTTCCCATTTTTAGCAGGCTATGGAATGACTTCAACTAGAAGGAGACAATACTCGATACTATTGCAGGTATTGAGGAGCAAAATGTTGTCCTAGTTAGTAAGATGAATAAGGGCAACAAGAAAAGAGGAACTATGAAGGGTTATAAAGGGAAGAAAGAGAAGCCAAGTTCTTGTAACCAGGGAGAGAAGGACTTAAGCCACATCAAGTACTTCAAGTGTCAAAAGTTTTGGCACTTTGCTTCCAATGTCATCAGAAGAAGGGAAAGGGCAATCAACAGCGCCATAAGTGACTTGCAAGGAGTGAAAAAGCATCATCTCAAGTGGATGAGCTTTCATCCATTCTTGAGATACACTTCTCAATGGTCTCATGCCTGTCATCTGACATCATGTCTGATGTCAATTGGTATGTGGACAGTGGAGCCTGCAAACATACACCTCTAACAAGAATACCTTTAGTGGAACTTGGTGATGATGCCACGTATCCAGTTGCAAGAGTGGGATCCATCAAGTGATATCCTTAAGCTTACTAGGTTATTGATGTTTTGTATGTAAGAACTTTAGGGCATGATAGCGACAACTTGTGTGAGCTTCGGCAAAAGAGACTAGGTCACTTGCTCTAGTGAATGTTACCAATCTTGCAGAACATGGTGTGGGGATTGCCAATCTTCAAGGTTGAGAAGAAAGGAGTGTGCAAGGGTTGTGCACTTTCCAAGCATGTGAAGGATGTTTTCATGGTAGGTTTAATTAAGGTAAATTAAATTGAAAAGAAATGAGAAGATCATAACTTTATTTGATTGGTAAAAAAAATCTTATTTGATTAGTCTATATATATTAAATTGAAAAGAAATGAGGAGATCATAACTTTATTTGATTGGTCGAAAAATCTTATTTGATTAGTCTATATATATTAAATTGAAAAGAAATAAGGAGATCATAACTTTATTTGATATATATATCTATATATATATATATTACATTGGTAAAAAAATATTTTCTAAAAACGGGATTCAAACATAATTAAGATTAAAATTATAATCAAAAGTTCAAAGTTATAGTTCATGAATTATGAGATTTAAATTAAGAATTCATAACATTGAGGATTTATTATGATGAGGTAAACTTACTAAGATTATAATTTGAAAAAGAGACGAGGCGAGTAAGAATTACCAAGGTCCAAAAATTGTTAATTACATCAAATAGAGGGACTTCTACAAAGCATGAATGGCTCTCGTGTTTCTGTCTGTTGGAGGAGAAGAAATAAAGAGGTACAGACAAAATTTGCTATTGTTTCTCAAGGAACTATAGAATTTGAAGAAACTCTCCACCATACTTCCACCATATATGGCAACAAAAAATTCGATCAAGGTATGCATTATAGTTCAAAAAATTTTACTCTTTTTGTGACTACATTGGATGCCGAAGGCTTAGATTTTGGGAAGCATTGACTTGATCTCAGCAAATTGCTTCTAGAATTTATAGCCGACGATAGAGAGAATGCAAAGCCCAGAAGCTGGACTATAAGTTTTAAGCTTGCAGGTAAGGTTAAAGGAGGAACTTTAATTGTAACATTCTATTATATGATCCTAAACAAGGAGCTGTGGCAACTACCAAAAGGTGTTGGTGATGTACATTTTCGTGACAAATTATCAAAGCAATCTATAAGTCCATCAATATGTGCATTAGGAGGTCATGTATCTGCCTCCATATCTGCACCCATGACAAATCATGAACATATAATTGGTTTGAGCCTAGAAGACCCTGTTAATGAGAGCCCTTCTAAAACTAGTGTGCAAGTTCAACCATCAGAAGATGTGAAGGGGTCCAGTTTGGCATCCTTGTTTGCTCTTGAAGCGAAAAGTAGCTTATTCCCTCTAGTCAGTCTTCGGGCTCGGTCCGGTTTTATTTCTAGAGAGGCTGCTTGGAAGAATGATAATAAAGTTTTTAGTTTAGAGGATGATATTGAGTTCACAGTGGTTGAGAAGGGGGTGGAGATTAGCGGTGGCAATTTGTCAGAATTACTGGATGGAAATAAGAGTTGTGAAGTGAATAGTTTGACATCTAAGGAAGAGGGCGGTAGGATTGAGAATGGCACAAGTGTCTCACAAGTTCAACAATCAGTTTCTCTTGATTCCTATTTGGAGAAGAATGGTGACGCTCAAGTGTCTCATGAGCATAAACAAGAGAGACACAACAATTTGGGAAAGGCTTATAATAGAGATGATGATGATTTAGTTGAGAGTGAATTCCTCAATATGCTTTATAAAGATCATAGTTTTTTTGTTTAAGCTTTGTAAGTGAAACAGGCTCTACCAGGGCACGCCTTTGCCACCAGTTTCAGGAAGGGTCTTTCTCGAAAGTAGGCAACCGTGGGCATGAAATTTATGTCCCCGCTCTCTCAAGTTCCACACAAACTTCTAGACATAATCATAGCTCAGATGAAGATATGAAATTAGTATCATTAGTGTTGGCTGCAGAATCAGAGCTTAAAGCGATGCAGACAACACGCAGTAAAATACAAGCTAGGATTCTAGACAATGCAGAGGCAGAAGCACTGATGCAAAAGTGGGGTCTGAAAGAAAATAATTTTTAGAATTCTCCTCTAGATGCCTCAGGTGGATTTGGCAGTCCCATAAATTCTCCTGTACCAGGGTTTGTTCACCTGCCTGCTCTTGCAAATGATCTTGGTTCAGTTGTCTCAATGAAGGAGGGAGGTTTACTAAGGAAAATGAATCCCATGTTATCTAATACTAATAAAAGCAATGGGAGATTAATCATGCAGGTATCAAAGCCTCTAGCAATGCCAGTCCAAAGAGATTTGAGTGTTGTTGATATTTTGCACAGTTTGGCTTCTCTCGGAGCTGAAAAGCTTACCATGCAAGCTGAAGAATGATGCCACTTGAAGACATTACTGTGAAAGCTCTTCAGCAAGTAGCATTGGAAGCAGGGTCTAGCCTTGACATATCCAAAAGCAGGTGAGACAAATATTATCGCCGTTTTTTCATTTTTGTGTGGAAAAATTTATGTGCATTCAGAGAAGCTCTTTTTGGTCATGACTATCACTTATGTTTGTTTTTTCAACATGTAGCAATTTAATAAGTCGAGTTAGGAGATCAGATTGTAGTTCTGACCAACTACCTATTGGTAAAAGGATGATTATTTCTGAAGGAACAAAACAGGTGAGATTTGGGACGCAGAAACTCAAGGCATCTGTCATTAACGGTTCTTACAATGAATTTGCATCACTTGAGGAGCTAGTCCTTTCTGCTATGGAGAAAACAGAAGCTCTAGCTATTGAGGGACTCAAAATACAGTCAGATATGACAGAGCAGGATGCTCCTTCAAGTGTCAATATATTGCAGTCATAAGAAATGACATATTTTGTACATACGACAACCAACAAAAGTTGCACTCTAGGGTTGGAAGACACAATAGGTTTGCAAGATGCAAATGGTTCCAATGATAATGTTGATGGGTTGAAATCTTGATTTCGACTTCTTTTTGTTGTTGTTCTTCATCTCAGGTCTATAGTTTGACATGTTTTCTTTTGGCTATGTTCAGATTAAACAAGAATTCAGATCATTTGACAGAAACACATGTGGCTTCGTGAATTTCAATCCCATTGTGAACAAACACAAGTATGCAAGGACCATTCCTGTGAATTCATCCAAAGAAAAAACTATTAGCATGGATCTAGTGAAGCGAAATTTCTTCTATATTGGCCAGACAATCATGTACTCCTTCATGCAAGTTGTAGGCTTGACTAATGAAATTTAGTAAGACTTGGTAAACAGATTCTTCTCCCATAGGAAACTAGCAGAGTCTGAATTTAAAGGCTAATCGAAACTGTAATCTGAATCTTGTTTGAGCCTATATACGAACACAGTTAGAAAACATACACAAAACATGTAGATCATTGTCGAGAGCCCCTGTTAATGCTATTCCATTACCATTGAATAAAAAGCTGCTAGAAAATTTGATATGCATAATTTTTTGTAGCATAAATAAAACTAAAACTCTCTAATATCGATACAGATCTGTACCCTAACCTTTTCTCTTATAGATCTTAGTGGGTGTCTAGGTTTACAAAAAATAGATCTATTGCTTAGATCTTGGGATCTCCATGCAAGAGATTGTGCTGCAAGCAGGATCTGCACTCTATTTACCGGATACAAAAACGAATTTACAAAGACTGTTAAAAATATAACAGAACTGCCTCATATAAATTTAGTGCCTTATCTCTAAAATGAAGAGTAAGGATAAGCTCATGCTATTCTATCTATAGCTGATTCATGCATGCACACTCACTGCTAGAATACTAAAATTAGTAATATGCCCACAATGCCTTTTTATGTTGCATCCTCATATATTGATCATTATGCTGTATGAAATTTACTGCTGTATGGCTTTGTGTAATGCTGTTGTAACAGAAGGTGCCATTTGTGCTTCAACCCAGTAGAAGATGATCAGAGGAAGACTATTTAACAGTCCCTCCTATCAAGAAAAGTGTTCTCCACCAATCCAAGTCATCTTTAACTTCCCTATGGCCAAAGGTTTAGTTAAAATACCAGGTAACTACTGATATGTTGGAATGTGCTGTAGAACCAAAACTCCTTTATGAACTCTTTTCTCTGATAAAATTTAGAGAGTCTGATACAATTTTGATTGTTACAAAATTATCCAAAGTTTGATTTGTCAGCTACGTTACTAACTTTCCAAAACCGGTTGGTTTCACAACTAGAAGAACTGGCAGCCATATACTTTGCTTCTGTTGAACTGAGTGTTGCATAAGTTTGTACTTTGTTAACTACTAAACCAAGAAACCGTCGCTGAACTTAAACTGAAAAAGCACCTTGAAGTGCTATTTATGTCACCAACACTATTTTCCCAATGATAATTTTGAAAACCTAGCGACACCACCTCTCCATCGCTAACATATCTTAGTGAAAAATGCACTGCCTCCTTCCAAGTATTAGAGCTTGTATTTGCAGCAACCCGATGAACTTGCCTAAGCTGCACCATGTACTAAAAGTGTTGACTGCAAAACAAATGTTAGGCCTTGTGTTAACTAAGTACAGGAGGAAACCTATCAATATATCAAAACACAAGGGCACAAACATTTTCATTCTGCCTCTTTCTCCTCTTGTTTTAGGCATGTCAAGAATGATACAAAATTTAATTGAACAAATAGAGGAAGCACACTATAGAGTGGTAATATTTGTCTAACACAAAAAACCATTTGAGATTTTACCCCAAGTCCTCAATAGAGTGAAACATGATCCTTCATACATGAGACACAAAGCATAATTATTTCAAGAATCCTAAAACTCACCAGAACAAAACCTTTGAGACTTTACCCCAAGTCTTCAATAGAGTGAAACATGATGCTTACACAAAGAAAAATTATTTCAAGAATCCTAAAACTCACCAGAGCAAAGCACTTGTACAATTTGGAAAAAAATCTTGCTAAATAATTATGTGTTTTTCATCCATCTATACACACCTACACACAGCTACATCGTCGTTGTGCCCTTTTCTCCCCATTTTTGGTATAAGTAAGGATGCTAAGAAATTAAATAAAAAAAAACAAAAGGAAGCGTAATTTGAACTGGTCATATTTGTCTAACAAAAATTCATTCGAGGTTTTACCAAAAGATTTCAATTGGGTGAATGATCTGTTCTACCAAAATAACTTGCCGGCGCTTATTTTTCTCTGATAAATTTGTGTACTATGAGTTTTTGTAATTTTGAAGGGATGCCTTATCTCTAATTTTATAAATATTAGATAAGATATCTAAGCATCACATAATGTATGGCTTGACTATATATGTCTTCTGTACAAAGTAAATAAGGTGAATAAACAGGTAGTGAAGACTTGACCTATGTAACTTTAGCTGTTTGTATTATATAATTGAATATGATTTGAAGTTCAATCGATCCTCTCAAACACCCAAATTTGATTGTATTTTCAATGAACATCAAACCTTTGAGACTTTACCCCAAGTCTTCAATAGAGTGAAACATGATGCTTACACAAAACAAAATTATTTCAAGAATCCTAAAACTCTCGAGAACAAAGCACTTGTACAATTTGGAAAAAAAGCTTGCTAAAAAATTATGTGTTTTTCATCCATCTATACACACACACACACATAGCTGCATCATTGTTGTGCCTTTTTCTCCCCTTTTTTGGTATAAGTAAGAATGCTAAGAAATTAATTGAAAAAAACGAAAGGAAGCATATTTTGAACTGGTCATATTTGTCTAACAAAAATTCGTTCGAGGTTTTACCAGAAGATTTCAATAGAGTGAATGATCTGTTCTGCCAAAATAACTTGCCAGCTCTTATTTTTCTCTGATAATTTTGTGTACTATGAGTTTCTGTAATTCTAAAGGGATGCCTTATCTCTAATTTTATAAATACTAGATAAGATATCTAAGCATCACGTAATGTATGGCTTGACTATATATGTCTTTTGTATAAAGTAAATAAGGTGAATAAACAGGTAGTGAAGACTTGACCTATGTAACTTTAGCAGTTTGTATGATATAATTGAATATGTTCTGAAGTTCAATCGATCCTCTCAAACACCCAAAGTTGATTGTATTTTCAACGAGCATCAAACCTATGAGACTTTACCCCATCTCTTTAATAGAGTGCAACATGATGCTTACATAAAACATAATTATTTCAAGAATCCTAAAACTCACCAGAACAAAGCACTTGTACAATCTGGAAAAAAAGCTTGCTAAAAAATTATGTGTTTTTCATCCATCTATACACACTCACAGAGAGCTGCATCATCGTTGTGCCTTTTTCTCCCTTTTTTTGGTGTAAGTAAGAATGCTAAGAAATTAATTGAAAAAAACAAAAGGAAGCATATTTTGAACTCGTCATATTTGTCTAAAAAAAATTCATTTGAGGTTTTACCAAAAGATTTCAATAGAGTGAATGATCTGTTCTGCCAAAAGAACTTGCCAGCTCTTATTTTTCTCTGATAAATTTGTGTACTAAGAGTTTCTGTAATTATGAAGGAATGCCTTATCTCTAATTTTATAAATACTAGATAAGATATCTAAGCATCACGTAATGTATGGCTTGACTATTTATGTCTTCCGTACAAAGTAAATAAGGTGAATAAGCAGGTAGTGAAGACTTGACCTTTGTAACTTTAGCAGTTTGTATTATATAATTGAATATGCTCTGAAGTTCAATCGATCCTCTCAAACACACAAAGTTGATTGTATTTTCAATGAACATCAAAACTTTGAGACTTTACTCCAAGTGTTCAATAGAGTGAAACATGATGCTTACACAAAGCAAAATTATTTCAAGAATCCTAAAACTCACTAGAACAAAGCACTTGTACAATTTGGAAAAAAAGCTTGCTAAAATATTATGTGTTTTTCATCCATCTATACACACCCTCACACAGCTGCATCATCGTTGTGCCCTTTTCTCCCCTTTTTTTGTATAAGTAAGAATGCTAAGAAATGAATTGAAAAAAACAAAAGGAAGCATATTTTGAACTGGTCATATTTGTCTAACAAAAATTCATGCGAGGTTTTACCAGAAGATTTCAATAGAGTGAATGATCTGTTCTGCCAAAAGAACTTGCCAACTCTTATTTTTCTTTAATAAATTTGTGTACTATGAGTTTTTGTAATTATGAAGGGATGCCTTATCTCTAATTTATAAATACTAGATAACATATCTAAGCATCATGTAATGTATGGCTTGACTATATATGTCTTCTGTACAAAGTAAATAAGGTGAATAAACAGGTAGTGAAAACTTGACCTATGTAACTTTAGTAGTTTGTATTATATAATTGAATATGTTTTGAAGTTCAATCGATCCTCTCAAACACCCAAAGTGATTGTATTTTCAATGAACATTGAAAGACTCACCTGGGTCACTAATTCATAAAGTTGAAGTGTGATGTAGCTACAAAGAAGCCGCACAAGAACCCTGGGCACATAAACAACCAAATGTAGTCCTTATCAGATGCAAAATATGGTTACTGTCAATATTCTCCTTTTACAGATTGGATCTCCATGAGAATAAGCTAGTAATAAACCAAAGAAACAATACTAAATCTATAAACATGAAAAGGAAAGAACAAATCTAAATTGATAGCCCATTTGATTGGAATGAATCTAAATTGATAGCCTGTTTGATTGGAATGAGCTCTGTTTACATTTTAGGCAAGATAAAGTTCTTTGATAACTTAAAAAATAAACAACCACAACACTCTATATGTTTATATAATAAACATAATTACCCAATCATAATTCTAATTATGGTGATATCAAGCCTCTCATGGAAACACAGTTTCAGGCCAAGCTCATACTGCAAACATATAAAGTCAAACATAAATATGGTGTAGGGATGCAATAGAATTGAACCAATTTAGTTGGATAAACTGAAATTGATCTAGGGTACCTTAGACTGCAACTTTTACCATCGTTACCATAGTAAATCCTATGATTCTATAAACAAGAATTTATCCTTCATTGAATGAACATAGTGCTTACCCACATCCACAAGAAGAAAGCAAGCTGGAAAGCATTCTGTAGAACATAAGTTAACCATTCAATAATCGATATTTCCATAAATACTCAGTGAATAGGATTTAGGAATACAATTTGTTAATTGAAATTTAGAATGCAAATCATTTTGATACCTAGAAAAGACTGAAATGGATCAAGAAAAGGATAAGTTGAGGGTGATTGAACCAAATCAATTTATTTGTTGGTTGCACAGTTGGGGTTCCTTTAACTACAACATGCCTCCCTTGAATTTCTAAGGCCAACTATG
This sequence comes from Pinus tabuliformis, assembly GCA_031772625.1. Taxonomy (NCBI): domain Eukaryota; kingdom Viridiplantae; phylum Streptophyta; class Pinopsida; order Pinales; family Pinaceae; genus Pinus; species Pinus tabuliformis. The sequence continues at coordinate 371,700,279 of CM062804.1, forward strand.
TTATTATAACTTGTAGCTTTGTTCCAACCAACAAAATTATCTGTGTATATTTTGGAGATAAAATGACATAAAACCCAAAGAATTCAATCAAAAAAATTGTCATGATTATTGACTCCTATTATTAATAATTCAGTGTCATATTAGTCCAAGATTTTTGTGCACTTACAACTAAGGGAACTAAAGAGAGCCAAAAGAATGACTACTGCCCTACTCATAGAAATAAATCCAACCAAAAAGAGGATGTTAGCTTAAACAACAACAGAAACTCATTTTAAGAATATGCAGATTGAAGTCATTGGAAGTAGAGATAGAGAGTTGAATACTTACCATACACATTGAGAAGCAAAAAGATTACAACAAAATCCCACAATGGAGGATTGTAGATAATGCAGTGAAGGTTGCGCATTAGGTAAAAATCAAGAGGAGGTTTTCAGAATAACTAGAGGGATGACAAAGCAAAGTTTTCTTGGAAGACCAAAACTTTTGTTAACAAAGGAATCTTCACTAACCTGATTCCAACAACCATCTTGAAGTCATCATCCAATGATCTCTTGATATATTTATGAAAATTAAACTTGCTAGTTGGATGAAGGTGAGCTTGTACAGTTCAAAGAAATAGACACTTTAGTACAAATCAGGTTTGCTACATGAATGATATGGGGATAGAAACAACCAAAGATGAAATAGTAAAGATAATTTTAAAATACAAGGTCTTACAATTATGAAGCCATGGTGCAAGGTCAGGTAATCAGTTTTAGTTACTGACAGGTGTCGAAAGAAGCATACCTGTAAATCTAAGTAAAGTTAGTGTTGAACCAGAAATGGATATTTCACAGTTAAGATTTGGAAGTATGAATTAATTACAATCCATTTAAGAACTGGTGTTTGGCTTCAGAAACTGATATGAGTCCTTGCAAATTAAGTTTCATGGGTTAATTTGAACCTTACAAGATCTGCTAGACCCAGAAAGCCAACAAAGCACTCAAAACTCAACACAATTTTCTCAATAGCCTCAAAAAATTACCCAATCCCCAAAATATTGATAATGATTTTACATTGTAAGTTGAAAGCATTACCCAATCAGCTTCCCAATTATAATCTGAAGAGTTTCCAAATCTAGTATCATTTATTACTTTTGAACCTGAAAGTATCCAGACGCTTGAAGAAACACTCTCCTAGACAAACCCTGTTTAAAGAATAACCAAAAGAACTCACCATTTGAAAACTCATAATCCAATGTTTGTGTTTCCCTTTCCATTGCTTTCCAATGCCTCATCTGGGCACCGGAAGGACTTACAGATACCAGAGTACTTGTAGATATCAGTTTTAACATAGGATCTGAATGAACGCAGATATCAAAACAGAAAAAATCAAAGGCAGAATTTAAATCGAATGATATTGAGCCTTTCACTTACTTTCGCTCTCCCTAAGCTAACAGTTAAGAGAGTATAAAACACATGGAGAACTAGCAACATAAAGATAAAGATATGGGGTTGGTTCATCCTGGTTTGGGAGACAAGAGGATAGGTACCCTGCGGACGAGCGTAGGGTAGTTTCCATAGGATGTGGGAAACCCTCGCTGACAAACATGGTAGTCCCCCTTCTGCGACCAAGCATGTGCTGGCTGGATGGTGTCAAGAAACACATGCAGACGGGCGTAGGGTAGTTTCCATAGGATGTGGGAAAACCCTCGCCGACGAAACACATAACAGGAATTGTATAAGACTACAACATCTGTGCAAAGGGAAACATAAAACTGTACCGTCTGTGTTGGTGCAATTAAATCAACGAACTAGGACAATCCAATCATCTAACGATGGATCAAACGACAAAGAATGATGACAGGTGTGCACCTAAGGGAGTTGGTTTTAGAGGGAAACGCTTTACGGCATAATTACTAAAGTTATGAGATTTTCAAGAAATTTAAACTTAATATTTATAGCAACTCTTACCAATTTAAATTAAAAAATTTTATCTCTAAAGATGAGGACAAAGAAATGTAAAATAAGGCTTGTGATCAAGTTACTTGTCCTTGGTGATTTACTCTATTGGAAATTCTCCCTTAAAGAGGCAAGTGAAGTTTTTTCTAGTAATAAAGATATAACATTTTGATGTTATTTTGGTTCTTTCTTTGCTATTGTACTGGTTTAGATTTAACTCTTTTTAATAATAAATATGAGTTAAATAATACACTTAAAATAATACAAATTAAATTATCATGAGATATTCACTAAAATTCATGTTTTTCACGTTTCTCCTAGCTAATATTACATCATGTTCACAATGATAAAGACATGTCTACTTTAAATAATTTAGTTACAAATACATAAAAAAATAGATATTTATTTTACATAATCTAAAGAGGAAACAAAAATGCATCACCAAGTCTATTTGAAACTCAAACAAATGCCTCTTAATCACCATCACAAATGCAGTGCGCTTGGTATGTTTTGATCACATCAGTGCTATCATATTTACCCAACGAACCACCTAAATAATATTTAAAAATATAGTTATATATCGGTGTGTTCAATAATGTGAATGTTCTGTCCCGGTGCGAAAATGTTATATATGCGCACCAATGCATACGTGTGATGCACCGCTACGAAAATTTAAATTTGTGAACCAACAACGATGTGTCATAGGTATGTGTGCACCATCTACGGTGCGGTTGTGTTTTAAAGAGCACCGAAGCCAGTGCATGACTGTGTTTTTGGTGCACCGATATATATATATATATATATATATATATATATATATATATATATATATATATATATATATATATATATATATATATATATATTTTAAGCTATGCTTCCATATTAATAAATACATTTTTAATTTAATAAAAAAATTGTATTTTATGTATGAGGTTGATGTATTTTATATGTCAATCATGTAGTAGAGATGTCAGCAAAGGGAGCAACAACAATTGGAAATACTTAGCGAAATAATGAAAACAAAAACATACAAAAATAATATAAATGATGAAATAACACAAGTACATATCACTCTCCATTGTCATCACCTTGATTATCTTCCTCGACGCTTGGCATGATAACATTGTTGTTCTCAAAAACATGTTTTGATCTAGGGTCGTGTCTTAATACGAACCACCAATCCCTATCTAACACATCTGGGTAAAAAAACACCTGGTTGCAATGTTTTGGGAAAACATAAGGCTCCTTAGCTTCATGCCACATCTTTCTAGAGTTGATAGATATCAACCCACTATCGCGATCTTCCTTTACATTATTCTGATCAAAGGTGTCCCATGACTTTCACCTAAGCATAACACATTGGAATGAAGAGAAGTCCACTTGAATGATTTCTTGTATCTTTCCAACGTAACCTAATGTCCCTTGCATTAGGTTTTGATCGCGGTGGCTAGCACGACTAGATTGGTCAAACTCGACTTCCACTCCACAATCTTGTGTCATGCATCCATCATCGACATCCTCCGTGCAAAAATGATGTCCATATGCCCACATAGATGGGAACAAATGCACCTACAAAAAGTGAAAAAATCACAGTGTCATGTGTCTAATAACCCGAACATAATTAAAAATATAAAAAATATATAGATGTTACAATTCAAAGGTGCAATATGAAGTTAAAATTGTACATAAAGAGATTATAATTACCGAGTTGCTGCACCCAATCCCTATGTTTAGCGCATCCTCTTCAGCACGCAGGTAATGACTAGATGCACCATATTTCTCTCTGACTTGATCAACAACCCAACTGTTAGGGCATGCCATTGGAATGTTTTCTTTTAAATGATCAAGGTAAGGCATGCTTCTAACATTCAACTGTTTGAATTCTTTCCTGTCACTGTCCCATTTCCTTTTCTCTTTTTATAATGTGACCCATGGTTTTGTCGCTTCGATATTGTAAAAAATGAATTTGTTGATGAATTCAATTTCTGAATTTGCTGGTGAAGTTTAGTGTGAATAGTTATTTTACAGTAATTTGACAAATGATGAGCCTGCACTTACTGTTTATCATTCACCTCTTTTCTTTCGTTTCGAGAAGCTCCCATTCCTTTTGTCTTCATCCCTTTCGTCATCCCAAATCGTTGCACCTGGTGTGTTGTTGATCTGTTTGATGTACTCACTAACATAATAGAAAGACTCATACAATATATACCCCTCTGTCATAAACCGCTTTGGTTTTGCCTTTTATCGAACAAAACTTTTTAATGTACCTATCTAAGAAAACATCCAACGATAAGAAACAACCCCAACTAATTCAACCTCATCTACTAGGTGAATTAGAAGATGAACTTGCAAGTCCATAAAACTCATTGGAAGTTCCTTCTCAAACATACAAGCAATCTCAGTTATCTCTTAATGCCAGTGGAATGCGAGCCATATGAATCTCCTTGATGTGATCCAATGTACAAATGCAGATAATTTAGATATGGCACATTGTAGGTCTTGGGGGAACTCATGGTTCACACACCCATGCACGAGTAGAGGATAAAGATGTTGCATAGTAAATAGTACATTATATAATTATAAAATATCCAATTACATAAAAATAAAAAAATAATAATAAAATCATGTTTTTGACATACATACTTTTAGAAGGTTAAAATAGTCCTACTTTTTCAACCCCGACAAACGATCATCCACAGTGAATCAGCATCGTAGTGAAGACCCATATAAAGAAGGCACCCTCACATTCATTATAACTTCATTTTCCAAAGAAAGATCAGTTTTCTTTAAAACCCATGGAACATCACCTTCTTTGAAAGACTAAGAAGGGCCAACCTCACCTCTAGTTTCTTGTCTTGGCCATTGTTTCTTTTTAGTTTTTGAAGAAATAAGATCTCCCCTAACAGCCAGTGTGTCACTTTCTTTCGATGATATGTGCCTCCATAAAGAAGATAAAACATTTTTAAATATATGCATAGGATCTAGTATGTGGGCAATCTTAAGATGCTCCCAATATGGGAGCTCATAAAAGACAATTTTCCTTTTCATCCCAATGGGCAATTTCTCAACATAGGTGTTGAAGAATTATGGGCTTCCCATTTGAATCAAACACTTCTGCAAACTCCTTCTCCTTCTCTATCTCATATGCTCTAAGCCATCCAACTGGTGTCATTATTACAGGCCTTTGGGTTCTCTCTACTTTAACATTGAAATCAAATGTTGCTCTTCTATATGGGTGTTCTTCTGAGACTAATACCCTAGAGAAATTAGACACTGGATTTTGTTGGTGTTCAGACCACCTAACCTTCATAGAAGGTCCACAACATTTACATCCATGATACCCTTTTGTTACAAGACCTGCAAAATTATTGTATACAGGCTGACACGTTAGCGACCATGAAGATATGAACAATTGCAACGAATTAAATTAATATGTGAAACAATATTGTTACTAAACAAATCAATAAGAATTTAATTTACCAGAGAAAACTCCTAAGCCTGGATAATCATGTATGGTGTAAGCACATATGCCATACAACATAAAACTCCTCTCTGTTGTGATGGGTCTTGATACATCATACACATGTATCCCTTCCCATAATTCCTTAAATTCATCTACCAATGGTTGTAAGTAAACATCCATATTCTTTGCTTGTCTTCTATGAGGGACTATGAGAGCCACCATAAGATGTTCATTCTTCACGAAAAACCATGGGGGGGTATTGTTATTGATCACTACTACAGTGCAAACAAAATAGTTGGTTTTTTGGAGGGAAAATGGGTTGACGTCACCCATGGCTATGCTGAGTCGTATACTTCGTACTTCATCCTTGTATTTTTTAGGCCATGTATCCTCTATATGCTTTATGGCTATTGAACCTATTGGGATTCACATAACTCCCGAATCACTTTGTGTGAGGCATGTCATCCCTGTAAGATAACTAATTCTTTATAATGAAAGAGTCTTTGAATCCTTGGTATTATAGGCACATGCCTTAATATATTATGAGGAGGACCATGTGATTTACTCGTTTTTTTTTTTTTATAATTACGGTACTAGTCATGCCCCCATTTTAGACATATCTCTTTGTCTGCATATTCTCCTCTATATAGAATACAATCATTCAAACATGCATGATATGATATGTACTCAACACCTAACATTTTCAACAACTGCTTTACCTCTTCGCAGCTACTCGACAAGGCATTATCACTCAAAAGAACCTTATCTTTGAATATCCTGCAGTTGGTGGGGAATATAATTGTATAATGTCAATATTTAACATTCATAAAATCGACATTTTAAAATTTGATTGTGTGTCAAAATACAAGGAACTTGCTCAATCATGCAAGTCAATTAACTCAATCTTTCAAAGAAACATGCATTCGACATGCCAAACTTTACTTTTACGTTGAATAGAAACATAATTGTCCTCAGCTGAGTAGAGTTTGACTTTCTGCTAGGTCTAAAGAGAGGGGTGGTGGAAGCAGATTTTAGGCTTTCGAATAAGGTATCAGTGATATGAGCATCATCCCCTAGCTCATCATTCTAGAATGAATCTAACAAAATTGCACCTATGGCAGTCATATCCTGTAAGTAATCATCCATACCAACCTCCATTTGATTGCCTCCATTGCCAACTTATGATGGTGAAATACTATTGCTATAGTCATTCCTAATTGGTGAATCAGACGTAGTGGGAACTGAATAGGTGGTTGATTCAACCATTATTTGTATGCTTCCTCTCCGAGTCTTGCTCTTAGTGCAACCTTTTCTCGATTTGACGTTGTAGTGGGGTGCACCAGAAGATGGTAGGTGGGTCGCTCATCATCACTAGAATCCTAATTTCAAAAAATATTGAATGTCATTAGTACAATATCAATGATATTAGTAAGCATGACAATGCAATTGGTTTGTTGAAATTTCAGTATACCAAATAATTATTACCATTGTTGATCTAAGATTGCGGCTAAAAGATGCCATGTTCCAATTGGCAGGGTGAAGAGGCTGTCCATTTTCATCTACCAATTGTTTGTGATATGCTACTCGTTGTAAGAGCTTTTAACGTTTTTGAAAATAACATGGAGTAATATTTTTTGCATTTGAACTCTATTATGAATCTCGATCCTACAAATATTTTGCATACATTTTTATTCAAATTAACATGGATTAAAATAAATAAATTCAATCAGATAATCGAAATATAAATAAAATCTGAACTTACTCGAGATGGAAAGGGAGAAATCTATGAAGGACTTTGATAAAAAACATGGAATGAGTTGGAATTTGAAGAATTTGCCATTTGATATTATTGGGATTTTTTCCATTTATTTGAGAAAAATCAGATTTTTTTTTTTTGAATATCTAAAATTAATCTCAAGAACCAGATAATCACAATCTGAATTTCAATATAGTTTTGAAATCATTTTTCAAGAACAAGGCAACTTTAAGAGGAAAATGTATACTATGAACTACTATAATTCATGTGGATGCATTCTAAAAGATAAATTGAGATTAATATGTGAAAATGAAATTTTAGATAGCTTTTAAACCACACCAGTACGCTAATTAGAATAAACCATGTTGGATGGTGTTGTCATTGATGTCAACCCATTGAGTTGACTGGGTTTTGACTTTGACCAAAAACAACTGTCATTGATGTCAAATGGTTAATGAATGTTTCTTAGTAATTGTCAGATTACATCAAGATGGCAGTTATAGTGTTGGATGGTTAAAAACCCAAGTCCTAGGGTTTGGGTTCCCTAAACTAAGGATGTACCTTCAATTCATCGAGAGTTTTTTCATTGAGTTTGGGTCGAAGATCTATGTCATTAGATTCTCCTCGAAAATATGTTTCTGTTGATATGTGGTACGCCCCGAGAGGCCTCCTAGTTTGAGAGATATTCACAATTGAAGTTGGTGACCCCATTTTCTGGGCTAAAACCCCAAGGGGTGGTGACTTGGCATAATTTTATTGGTTTTAGGCACAAACCCCACAAAGATAGTAACGTAGCATCAAATTATTAGTTGGATAATTTGGATGTCTTATTAATGAAACTCCTAGAACATTTGATGACGTGACACCTTTACATTAACCCAGATGGATTCTCTTCAAGGTTGTGCTTAGAATACACCTTAATCATTATTTGAAATCACAAAAGGCATTAGACTCCATCAAAACATCAAACTCCCATTTCCTTAGTTAAAAAGATTCTAAGTAATCTTAAATTTCAGCAAAAGAATTTACTTGGAGGACCCTACAAATATATTTTAAAATTATAAATCAAAATGTTAAGGGTCTTTAGGCCTAAAAGACAAATGATACTCGAAAGTCAATCTTATCTTAGGGCTTAAGAAACCATTCAATAACATTTAATAACACCTATTAAGAATTTACCTAAGCCTAAAGCCTCTCCAACATATATCCTATGAAGCTCTTACCAAACAATATTAAAACAATAAGGATAATTATTTAAAATAATAAAATAATATTAATAAAGATAAAAAGAAAAGTGTGACCCTAACGTCTATCTCCTAAGATCCCCTAACTAGCTTCACCACACACTATAAAAAGAGACTCCTAACCTCCAAAACATAACATCTCAACAAATCCTTTTATGCTTGACCTCTGAAATTACTCGACCTTCCTGAGGTAGATTAGCGAAATTTTATAAGGAAGAGAAGTGTGATTCCTGTGGCATGGGAAACGAAGAACTCTAAGGAAAATGAAGTGCAGATCTCTAAGAAAAATAAAGTTTTTTTTAGTAAGGATCTTGCATTGTTATCTCTTGATCCTGTGTAGTTTAAGGTTAAAACTTTCCTTTGGTCCCCTTACAAAGTTGCAAGTTTTGTTCTTAATTTTATGGATCCATTGGTCATGTTCTGGGCATAAACTTACTAGTCTAAAATCACTACAGTTGTGGAGCTCCTGTGAACTGTTACAAACCTTGATCACTTTATAAACATTCAAGACAAAGTCTTCAAGAAATCCATGAATTTTGTGGTGCGGTTTTGTTGTAACTGGCTCTGGCATAAAATAATTTTATGTCTACCCATATTCATATATGTGTGCGAGTCCTCCTTGTAAGCCAAAATCATTTAGAACCTACTCGGTGGGCATCTACAACACCTTTTTGCAAAAGTCAGATTTGAAGTCTCTTTGTTTAGACATTCATATCTAAAGGAGCAATAATTTTGTAGTAATATAGGTTTACTGTAACAATAGTTTAAGACTAAGGTTTTTGTCATTGTTGAAGCATAGTACACACATTGGTTATTGGGTTGATGATGCAGTAAACTTTGACACACTGTATCAGTGATCTAATAATGTGTATGGATAATGACATGTGTAAACACACCGTCCACTTGTCAATATATGACGTTGATTCTTATCATAAGGCAGTGGCAGTAAGCTCATATTAAATTGAACAATTTTAAGCACCATGCACTAAGATAATGATTGATTCATCATATTATTGAAAAACCTCTCATTGCAATTTTGAACCAAAACACATACATACTTTGTTCGATCTTACAAAGCTGTAAATGATATGACAATAAATTAACATGACAAGGACACATAGATAAATGTGGTATATACATATATATATCTATATATATATATATATATATATACATATCTATATATATATATATATATATATATATATATATATATATACATATCTATATATATATATATATATATATATATATATATATATAGATATGTATATATATATATATATATATACATATCTATATATATATATATATATATATATACATATCTATATATATATATATATATATATATATATATAGATATGTATATATATATATATATATATATATATATATATATATATATATATATATATATATATATATATATATATATATATATATATATATATATATATATATATATATATATATGGGCTTGTAAGTGACACTTAGTAACACAAATAATATAACACTTATTTTATGTGACCTTGTAGTAATAGACTTAACCATGACTTGACATCTGATATTACATTGACAATGATCTATGCATCAAATTTGTGAACAACAGTGCACATACACAATGAACCTATCTACCCTACAATGATATAACCTCGACATTTGGCTGTACTTAACTGAGATATCATATTTGACAAAGAATGATACATTGACATATTGACTGTGACACTTGTTCATCAATAACCTTTGTTCTATCTTGACTTCAGTGAACTGAACTTTGAAGTTAGTAAACAATGGTCCACTTACCTTGTTAAGATATTAAACTTGTTGCATGGAAAAACCTAAGTAATCCAACCACTGTGACCTTGGTTACCTTAATAACATGTAGTTTGACATAATCCTCATAATTGACACTTGACATACATTAAGTATTGTTGAAGTTATCAATTAATTGGACAAGGAAATTGTTCAAGCAGTGCAAGGGTTTAGTTTGGTCCTAGGGTTTAGAGTTTTATCCTAAGGTGTTATATCATAGGGTTTTATTGAAGAAAATGGTTGGATGTTCTTAGAGCAACACTTGGGTAAATTTGGACGTAAAACAAATTGGAGACATCTAGGATTCAGTATAAGAAGCATATTATTTTGACATTGACTTGTAAATTTGTTAATTGACAAGACACTTGGCAATGCTAAATAACTTGTCTGTAACAACGTATTGAGATGGGACAACGGCAACAATGTTTAGACTTATGCTCGTAGTTCTCTATGGACAAATCTTGAGAGCATTGGTAGTAGGTCATAGGGATGACCTGAGGCACCTTTATTCGTGCCATCATTTGATAGCAGTTCCAGATGGTTGCAGCATTGTGAGCAACTTGATATAGTGTGGCAGCATGATATATTTATTCTTGATGCTTATTCATTCATGAGAAGTTCAATGCAGTGATGTGCATTGGAAACCAACAAATGTGCAGTGATCTATGTGCAAAGTGACAATGGTTATACATTGATCACTATTCATTCATAAGCAGTGACATGCAGTGATAGCCAACAATTGTGTGGTGATTTGCAGTGACATTTATATTTAGTGTGAAGTGATAATGATGTGCAGTTGAACAATGATAGCTTGATGTGTAGAATTGTTCAGTGATTAGTTTGTGGGAACAATGATCAACAACTACTAGGATTTGACATTTATTCTACATATTTCTTACAACTATTCTACATGGATTCGAAGTACATGGGATCCAGTCTGAAAATTATGAAACGTGGTCCTCTGGCTTGTCAAGGCAGGTGATTGTAGTCACCTTCAGGTTGTGGCCTGAGAACACTCAGGGTAGCAAGGTGGTGCTAGGGAAAGTTGTGGCTTGCACAGGGCGTTGTGGCGTCCATTCAGTTGTGGTTGATAAACTAACATTGCAGTGAAGCATCCTTTCCGACAACAGCTGGTAAACACAGTGTTGGGGCACTCATCAGGTTGTGGCTTGATCTATAGGCTGTTGGGGTGGCCTTTGGGTCGCAACAAGATATTAGGGTTTAGTAGCGTCCTACAGGTTGTGGCCTGTGAATTAGGAGGTTTATGCCTCCCTCAGTTGTAGTTGAAATATTGATGTAATCAAATTTCTTTTAACAAGGAGAAGATAATTACTAAAGAAGCGTTCGGTGGTTTTTGACTCGAAGGTGGTTTTCCACCTAAAAAATCTACGTGTCCTTTGTTTTATCTTTTTGCATTGTTGTATGGTGTTGTATACTATTGATTATTATTTATGATCATCTGAAGAAGAACAATAATAATAATTGAAGATTAACTAATGCTCTGAAAAAAATTAAAAAGTGATAATTGCTAAGAAATATTGATTCACCCCCCTCTCAATATTTCCAACAATTGGTATCAGAGCTTGGTTCCTTCAGTAACAACTTATCCACTGGAAGGCAGATTTCAGAGCATATAGATGGGAAAGTCAAAGAAGCAGGTTGCAAGTATTTTAAAGGAAGTTACAGGGACAACAAAATCTGAATAAAGTGAGTATTATGTACTAACCCCTGATTTTGATGCAGATAATTACTGGATATGGGAATCCAGGATGGAAGTACATTTACAGGCACATGGAGTATGGGAATCAATTGCTTCTGGAAACACATCTACCAACGAAGCTAAAAGGTACAATTCAAAGGCCATGAATGTAATTTTGAATGTTTTGCCAGTTCTTTGAAAACAAAAGTTGGTCAATGTTCAATCAATAAAGCTCTTTGGGAAAAGATTCATAATCTCTATTCAACAAAGCAATTAGGTCAAGATGTTATTTAAAATTCGGATCCTTTTGATTATGATGAATAAATTGGAAAAATGAGTAAGATAGAGTTTCAAAATTAACTGATCAAGGTGATAAAAGAACTCAAAAGCCAAAAGGAAAGGGCAAGACTTCTTGAAGTAGAATTGGAAACAACAAAAGAACTCAACAAGAAAAATGAAGAATCAGGGAAGATCATTAGCAGTCTTCGAGTACAATTGGAAGAAGTAAAAAATACAGAGACACAAAACCTCAAGAGGCAAGTCCAATAGAAGCAACATGAACTCAACACAACCTTTGCAGAGATTAACATGCTCAAACAACAAAAGCACGAAGCATAAATTGAATGGAAGGAATCTGATCAAAGATACATATCTGTAGTTGACCAAAAGAAAAAGGAATTAGAAACATCTTCAATAGAAATAAGCAAGCTCAAGATTGAAAATGAGAAGCAGAAGGAACAGATACAGGTTCTCAACAGAGAAGTAGAGAAGACCACTCTTCTCAAGCTACAGGTTGAGGAGGCAGAAAAAAGAAGGGAGATATTGAAAACATGGTTTCAAGAAGATCTTACTCAAAAGCAAGAAGAACTTGATGCAACCTGTGATGAGATCAACAAATTCAAGGGATTGCAAAAAGAACACTTTTAAGATAAGATAGATAAATACAAAATGAAGGTAATTAAAGTTAGTAAAGCTCCTGTTGATGAAGGTACAAGCTCCACATCTTCGCAGGAAGATTCTAAGAAGGAATTTTATCTAAGTGAAAAGCCAAAGAAGAATGTTGTAACTCCAAAGAACAAGACCAACGCAATCAAGAGCAAAGGATGAAAATATACTAGAACACCGCCTCCAAAGAAGAATGATAAATATTTCAGGTATGTTTGTTTATTTAATGGTTATTGTTTTTCATATGCGAACTATGGGCATGTGGTTAGGATTGTAAAGTTGTTGACAGGTACAATTATCAAGGACCATTGCATTCGAATGAACCATTCAGGTACACACATTTATTTAATGGTTATTGTTTTTTATTGCTAACTATGGACATATGGCTAGGGATTGTGAATTTTTTTACAAGTACAATCATTATCTGCAAAACCCTAGAAGCAAGTTTGCAGGATCACGATACAGGTTCCACGATTATTTTGTTAGAAGAGAAAACGTGCTAGATGGGCCAAACATTTAATGTTTCAAATATCATAACTATGGCCAATGGCCATAGCACTTGTGGTTGTAGATATAAGATGGAATCACCTATGGACAACATTGAATGCTTCAAGTGTCATAACTATGGGCACATGGCTCGACATCGCAGGAACAAGAAGGCCTGGAAAAGGAAATAGTTACAGGAAGACCAAGCAGATAAGAAGGTTTTAGCAATTATGCTTTCAGGATTTGTAAAAGCAAACGGTCATGAGGAATTAACAATTGCTTAAGAGAATGACTCAAGTCAAGATGGCCCGTTACATGACACTATTTTGAACAATTTGTCTTATTGACTCCTTGATGTTTGTAGAGGAGGAGTCTATGTAGCAGTATATGGCACAAGTCTACGATTGACAGGAAGGTAGTTTGAACAAGATGGCATTTTCATTACAGGTTAAGGGGGAGAAAAACAGTTGAAGGATTATAGGTTCGCAAATGAAGGTTTCTCTTCAAGAGAAAGACATACAGGGCATAGGTCCACAAGGGATCATCATTAATAGACTATTACAAGAGGCTTCTCGTTAGGGGGAGCACAGGCACATAACAAGTCCACATGAAGCAAACAAATTCTCAGGGGGAGTAACCCTTTGCCATTGATGTCAAAGGGGGAGAGAAAAACCTGAGAAGGAGATTGAAAACTCAAGAAGGAGGTGAAGCTTGAAGGCACGGGGAGTTGTACTCGTAGGAGGAGTACATGTGTTGCCATCGATGACAAAGGGGGAGATTGTTGGATGGTGTTGTCATTGATGTCAACCATTTGAGTTGAATGGGTTTTGAATTTGACCAAAAACACCAGTCATTGATGTCAAATGGTTAATGAATGCGTCTTAGTAATTGTCTTGATTACATCAAGATGACAACTATATTGTTGGATGGTTAAAAACCCAAGTCCTAGGGTGTGGGTTCCCTGGACTGAGGATGTACCCTGAATTTGTCGAGGGTTTTTTCCTTGAGTTTGGATTATATCTTTATGTCATTAGATTCTCCTCGAAAAGATGTTTATGTTTATATGTGGTACGCCTAGAGATGCCTCCTAGTTTGAGAGATATTCACAATTGAAGTTGGTGAGCCCATTTTATGAGCAAAAACCCCAAGGGGTGGTGACTTGGCATAATTTTATTGAGGCACAAACCCCACAAGGATAGTAACGTAGCATCAAACTATTAGTTGAATAATTTGGATGTCATATTAATGAAACTCCTAGAACATTTGATGATGTGGCACCTTTACATTGGCCTAGATGGATTCTCTTCAAGGTTGGGCTTAGAATGCACCTTAATCATTATTTGAAATTACAAAAGGCATTAGACTCCATGAAAACATCAAACTCCCATTTCCTTAGTAAAAAAGCTTCTAAGCAATCTTAAATTTTAGTGAAAGAATTTACTTGGAGGACCCTACAAATATATTTTAAAATTATAGATCAAAATGTTGAGGGTCTTTAGGCCTAAAAGACAAATGATACTCGAAATTCAATCTTATCTTAGGGCTTAAGAAACCATTCAATAGCATTTAAGTAACACTCATTAAGAATTTACTTAAGTATAAAGCCTCTCCAATGTATATCCTATGAAGCTCTTACCAAAACATTATTAAAACATACCTAATACATAAATGGCTTGCTTAGGAATAAAGACAATTATTTAAAATAATATTAATAAAGATAAAAAGAAATGTGTGACCCTAACGTCTATCTCCTAAGATCCCCTAAATAGATTCACCACACAACATAAAAAGAGACTTGTAACCTCCAAAACATAAAATCTCAACGAATCCTTTTATGATTGACCTATGAAATTACTCGACCTTCCTGAGGTAGATTAACGAAATTTTCTGAGGAAGAGAAGTGTGATTCCTATGGCAAGTGTAGTGAAGATCTCTATGGAAAATTAAGTGCAGATCTCTAAGGACAATGAAGTTTTTTTGGGAAGGATCTTGCATTATTATCTCTTGGTCCTGTGTAGTTTAAGGTTAAAACTTTCCTTTGGTCCCCTTACAAAGTTGCAAGTTCTGTTCTTAATTTTATGGATCCGTTGGTCATGTTTTGGGCATAAAATTACCAATCCAAAATCACTATAGTTGTGGAGCTACTGTGAAATTACAAACCTTGATCACTTTATAAACATTCAAGACAAAGTCTCCAAGAAATCCATCACTTTTGTGGTGCAGTTCTATTGTAATTGACTCTAGCATAAAATAATGTTAAGTCTACCCATATTCATATATGTGTGTTAGTTCTCCATGTAAGCAAAAATCATTTAGGACCTACTCGGTGGGCATATACAACACATTTTTGCAAAAGTCAGAATTGAAGTCTCTTTGTTTAGAAATTCATATCTATAGGAGCAATAATTTTGCAATAGTATAAGTTTATTGTAACAATATTACAAGACTAAGGTTTTTTTCATTGTTGAAGCATAGTACACACATTGGTTATTGGGATGATGATGTAGTAAACTTTGACACATTGTACCAGTGATCTAATAATGTGTATGGATAGTGACATGTGTAAAGACACCGATCCCCTTGTCAATATATGACATTTATTCTTATCACAAGACAATGGCAGTAAGCTCATATTAAATTGAGCAATTTTAAGCATCATGCACTAAGCCAATGATTGATTCAACATCTTATTGAAAAACCTCATTGCAATTTTGAACCAAAACACAAACATACTTTATGTGATCTTACAAAGCAGTAAATGATATGACAGTAACTTAACATGACAAGGACACATAGATAACTGTGGTATATATATATATATGGGCTTGTAAGTGACACTTAGTAACACAAATAACATAACACTTATTTTATGTGACCTTGCAGTACTAGAATTAACGATGAATTGACATCTGATATTACATTGAAAGTGATCTATGCATCAAATTTGTGAACAATAGTGCACATACACAATAAACCTATCTACCCTACAATGATATGACCTCGGCATTTGACTATACTTAACTGAGATATCATATTTGACTAAGAATGATACATTGACATATTGATTGTGACACTTGTTCACCAATAACCTTTATTCTATCTTGACTTCAGTGAACTGAACATTGAAGTTAGTAAACAGTGGTCCACTTACCTTAGTAAATGAGTGGGCAGCAGGAGCTTGATAGCCAGAATTGCGCAATTCTTGAGGGGAACTGGCAGTCAGTTGCTGGGTCACTGGCAACAAAAAATACATAATTCCTGAGTGGAATTGACATTCAGCTGCCGAGAGCTTGGCAACAAAACTGCGCAGTTACTAGAGGGAACTGGTAGTTAGTTGCTGGAGCTTGGGAGCAAAAACTGCACAATTCCTAGAGGGAATCGAAAGTCAGCTGTCGGGAGCTGCTGGTGGGGAAAACTATGTTGATGCTGGGAGGCTGGGGTGCTGATCATCTCTGTGCAGTTTCTGAGCTGAGCGGACTATTGGGCAACAGAGGGCTTGCTCATGAAAACTGGTAAGTTTTCGGGTGAGCAACTGGTCGACTAACTGGAAAAACTGTGCAATTTTCTGAGAGAGACATGGATGGGCACTGGGTGTTTATCCAGCCTATCTGTGTAGTTTTCTCAATGAGTGGAGCAGGCAAGGTCTGCAGAATTTACACAATTTTTAAGGGGAGTCAGTCCTGGGGTGGTTGCTAGGTCAAACTGTCCGGTTGACTAGCATGAAGGTTGATTGATTTGCTTGTGGGAAGCGCAGCTTGAAATGGATTGCTTGGTGCTTTTGCGTTGTTTTGGGTGACAATCGATCGAGTTGATGGCAGGGTGATGGTCTAGTTGTCAGAGGGGAATCTGGTCATCAGAACTTCAGCAAAGTGACTAAGTGTGTGAATGAGTGAAATATGCATATGTGATCTTGCAAACACACACTTACATGACTTGACGATGGGACAACTCAAACCATCCAGACACGCATGCTCGACATCACTGGCTGATGATGTGAGTGACACTTGTGATTGATCATTGGTTGACCGTGACGATGCTTGCACGATAATGTATGTGACTCCGTGTGTGAGCACGACAGATGTTTACATAGAGAACACAAATTGTACACACGAAGCGAATAACTTGAGTATGACGAGAACATGGTCGCAAGCATGACATTGACATCAACATGTGAAAACTATCGGTGGAATGATCAAGCAAGGTGGGTGCAAGGACTCACACGAGCTCACAGAGTGAACCTGAGTCCGTGTAGTCATCAAGTAAAACTCTCAAAGGAGGCTCCAAAATTGGATGCAGGCCAAAAATTTTGGAGGGTAGTTGTAGCTGCTACAACAAATTCAAAAATAAATAAATCAATACTTACCTTAAGCCCTTGTTTTTTCTTTCAAAATTTCACATTTGGGTTTAACTTTCTCTACCGCTTCACAATTAGGCTTTTTCAATTTAGGAATTTTAGATTTAATGGGTTTGTGTACTTACTAGATATAGTGTGTTTGACATATAAATTAGGAGAATCACTTATTGAATTAGATCCAAACCTTGTTGGCACTCCCTGTTTAAAAAAAATGGTTATATGTTGTGCGATGCACCATCTGTAACATAACGCATCGGTGCTACTTGGGTAATACAAATCACTAGTAAATTATAACACTTTCGATTATGTCCATTCTATTCATTGTTGCCCTTGGTGTAATATAACGCACCTGTTCCTAATAACACCATTAAATAGTTGTGGTGCATTGACCCTTATAAATCACACCGTCAACCCTCTCTGATTTTTAAAAAATGACTTTGTGTTTCTCGATGCACCCTATGTAACATAATGCACCAACGCTACCTGAGTACTTCAACACACCAGTATATTATAACACTTTTGATTCTCTCTAGTCTGTTCATCATTTCTCTAGTGTAATATAACGCACCGACCCGTCTGTTCCTAATAGCACAATTAAATTAGTGTAGTGAATTTATGTAACACTCTCCTCCCACATCTACCCAAGTAACTAGCCAACCAGGGTAAACATGTGACAAAAATTTACTATGATATTATTTAACTCCCTATGTGTCAGCTAATGAAGTGGAACCAACAGAACACATCACACAAACCTTCCACATTAGCAACAAAACTCCCAAGATGTTAGGAAACCAGCTCACAAAAAGATAAAAAGATAGAACAACGCCTTAGAATTCAGCCTCTTCGAGGGGGCAACCTCCTTTACTTCACACAAATGAACAATTCTTGGATGATACAAATGACAAAACCTCCTTTCTATATATAGGAGTCTAAGGGGTCAAAATATAACCAATCCGACCTAACAATAATAATATAAAGGCACAAAAATAACAATAGTGGGATTCTATGGGGCACAATATTAACAATATGGGGACAATAGGGGCACAACAATAACAATAAGGGATACAATGACAATAGTAATGGGGGAATCACTAGTATTATAGGGACCTAACATGCCCCTCTCCTTCAAAAAAGTGTTGTCCTCAATGCTTGAGTAGTTGTGGGTGCTTTTGTATAAAATTCTCATCCTCCCATGTGGAATCCTCAACGGGTAAGTTCTTCCACTTGATGAGATACTCTAAAATTGATCGATTTCGTAGCAGTCAAGTTCTTGTTTCTTTGACTGCTTCAGGTTCTAGTATGATTTTTCCTTCCTCATCAAGTTATGGCAATATTGTTTGAACTGGAATCTTGTCACCTATA
The DNA here is from genome assembly GCA_031772625.1 of Pinus tabuliformis. Classification (NCBI taxonomy): domain Eukaryota; kingdom Viridiplantae; phylum Streptophyta; class Pinopsida; order Pinales; family Pinaceae; genus Pinus; species Pinus tabuliformis. The sequence goes on from CM062804.1 coordinate 371,719,346, forward strand.
ACCTTCTTTAAGCATGAAACATGGAAAACTGGGTGCACTCGGGAAGCTGCAGGAAGTTCCAATTTGTATGCCATAGTACCTATCTTTTGCAACACCTTGTACGAAACCATAATACTTTGGTGATAATTTATTATCCTTCTTAGCTTGCTTGAGGGACATTTGTTTATATGGTTGTAGCTGTAGGAATACCCAATCACCTACATCAAAACTTCTTTTGTTGCGATGTTGATCTGCCTGCTGTTTCATTCTATTCTACGCCAAGGTAAGGTTATCCTTTAAGAGTTGGAGAACTTGTTGTTGATGCTCGATGTGATCTTCCATTGCTTGAACCTTAGAATTTTCTCTTAAATATTACGTGATGGATGGTGGATGATATCCATAAAGTGCCATAAATGGGGTCATTTTTGTTGCAGTATGGAAGGAAGTGTTATACCACCATTCAGCCAGAGGCAAACATTTGACCCATTGTGTTTGTTTATCAGATACAAAGCAACGAAGATATCCTTCCAAACATTTGTTTACTATCTCAGTTTTCCCATCAGATTGAGGATGATAAGATGAGCTATGAGCTAACTGAGTCCCAAAACAAGAAAATAATTCTGTCCAAAAATTTCCAGTGAAAATGGGATCTCTGTCGCTTACAATAATCTTTGGGTTTCCATGTAGCTTTTGAATTGTTTCCATAAATGCAGTAGAAACCGTACTTACTTTAAATGGATGAGATAATGCACAAAAGTGTGCATACTTGGTAAGTCTGTCAACTACCACCATGATAACACTTTTTCCTTCAGACTTGGGTAAATCCGTGATAAAATCCATTGAAACCTCCTCCCACCATTGGCTTGGAATGGATAAGGGTTGTAATAGTCCTAGGGTCTTAATTGTTTCAACTTTATTTTCTTGGCAAACCAAACATTCCGCCACAAACTTTTGGATATCCGATTTAAGGCCATCCAAAAAAAAATCCTTCTTAACCCTGTGGTAGGTTTTTAGAAATCCTGAGTTCCCTCCTAAGGGAGAGGTGTGCAATTCCTTAAGAATATTTTGTTTGAGTTGGGAATTCTTACATAGGTATAACCGATCCTTGTACCATAACGAATCATTTTTTCAGCTAAATGTGTTAGAGATACTGGGATCTTGTTGTATATTTTGAATGAGTGCCCACACTTCCTCGTCATTCTTCCATTCATCCCTTGCTTCGTTTATCCAATCTGGTTGGATAATAGAAATGGCGCAAAGAAATGCTTCCACATCCTCATCTTTTCTTGAGAGTGCATCTACCACAACATTTTGCTTCCCTTTTTTGTATATGATTTCAAAGTCATAGCCCAACATCTTTGTGACCCATTTTTGCTACTCTTCTGAAGATAATCTTTGTTCCAAAAAGTATTTAAGACTATCATGATTTGTTTTTACCTTGAAGTGTCTTCCCATTAGGTAGGGTCGCCATTTCTTAAGTGCATGTAGTGTTGCCAACGTTTCCTTCTCATAAAATAGCTTTGTGTAAATACTTTCCTTTGATTGGATGACTTTCGAAAGCAATGGGTCTTTGTTCTTGCATTAAAACATCACCAATTCCTTTTCCTGAGGCATCACATTCCACAATAAAGGTTTTTGTGAAGTCCAGTGTAGCTAAGACTGGTGATTGGCACATTGCCTCTTTAAGATGTTCAAAGGCCTTCGTTGCTTCTAGAGTCCATGAGAATGCATCTTTCTTCAATAATGTTGTTAGAGGTCCTGCTATTCTCCCATAATTCTTAAAAAACTTGTGATAATACCCTGTCAACCTGAGAAATCCTCGTAGATGCTTTATGGATGTGGGGATTTTCCATTCTTTAATGGTTTTAATTTTTCTAGGGTCTAGCTTAACACCTTCATGAGATACAATATTACCCAGATATTCCACCTCTTATACTCCAAATAAACATTTGGACATTTTTGCATATAATTGTTTCTCCTCCAATAGTTTGAGCACCATGTCAACATGTTGGACATGATCCTTCCAAGACTTGTTGTAGATTAGTATATCATCAAAAAATACTAACACAAATTTTCTAAGGAAGGGTTTGAAAATGGAATTCATCAAACCTTGAAATGTAGAAGGTGCATTAGTAAGGCCAAAAGGCAAGACCACAAATTCATGATGACCCTCATGAGTTCTAAATGCTATTTTTGGAATGTCTTTAGTCTTCATTCTAATTTGATGATATCTTGAACGAAGATCCAACTTGGTGAAGTAAATTGATCCATACAATTCATCCAATAATTCATCAATGACAGGAATGGGAAATTTATCTTTAACAGTGAGCTTGTTGAGCTCCCTATAATCTGGACACATGCCATGATCCATCCTTCTTGTGAACCAATACTACTAGAGCAGAGAAAGAACTTTGACTAGGTTGAATTATACCAGCCTCTAGCATTTCTGTAACCATATGTTCAATTTCACTCTTTTGGACATAGGGATATCTATAAGGCCTGATGTTTGGAGGAACACTTCACGGAATCAAATTGATAGCATGATCATGATCACGAATAGGTGGGAGGCCTTTGGGAGTCTCAAATACCTTGGAATGATTGTCCAAGACTTTTCGGAGATATGGAGAAATGGATGATTTCGATGTGGGAACCTCTAATGAACATAATTATGCAATTGTTTGCCTCATTTTTCTTTCTTTAGAAGCTTTGTCTTCCATTATAGCTAATTATCTTTCCCGGTTTCCCTGCGATACCCCTTAATTCAATTTCCTATCCTTCTGAAGAGAATTCCATGAAAAGTTATTGGAAATTAAAAGCTATTATACCCAAGGATTGTAGACATTGGACTCTTAGTACAACATCAACACCACCCATTGGAATGGAAAGCATTGGGCTATTCAATTCATATTCTCCCATGGATAGCTTGATATTATGGCACTTTCCTGAGAAATTTATGGTTCCACCACTTGCAACCATCACTTGAAACTCTGGTGCTGGATATAGGAAGCAATTCAATTCTTTGGCTATCTTATAATGAATAAAATTATGGGTACTTCCCGAATCGATCAACACTATTACCTTTTTATTCTTGATATGCCCTTCTATCTTGATAGTTTGAGGAGTGGTAATTCCAACCAATGCATTACAAGATATGGTTGGATTCATTTCTTCTTTTTCTAGGGTTTTTTCCTGGTGTATATCCTCTTCTTTTGACGTTTCTTGTTCCTTTTCTTCCTCCTTTTCACAATCTATGTAAAATAATTTCTTCTCAGCACACTTACGACCTTTAGTGTATTTGCTATCACAACTGTAACAAAGCCCTTTTGCTCTTTTTTCTTTCAATTTTTGTGGTGTCAACCTTGTAGGTTGTGGATGGCTAGGGGCAGAAACACTTCCATCTTTATGATTGTGAATGGTAGGCTTCCTTGTTGCCATAATTTTGCTTTCCATTTTTCTTTCCAACCTGAATGCCTTCTCCAATGAATCTGGTTCCCAAAGGTGAACCTCATGTTGGATGTTATCTTTTAAAGTCCCTATAAACATATCAATCTTATGCTCCTTTGGAATATCTTTTACCCTTATATTCAATTTTTGGAAGTCCTCAATGTGCTCCATCATTGAACCCTTTTGTTTAAGATTCATCAATTGGCTAAAAAAAGTGTTGCTTTTTGTATCCTCATAATGTGCTATCATTTCATCCGTAAAAATAACCCACGTGACAATTTGTTTATGAGAGCAAAGCCATCGATACCATACAAACTGATTTGGTTCCAAATATAAAGTTGCATGCGTATTTTTTTGTGTGTTTTGCACATTATGGAGATTGAAAAATTGCTCCATCTATAGTATCCATGTTTCGGGATCCTTTCCATCAAACTTCCTCATATCGATCTTTGGAACATGGTGGTTCTTCGATCCAACGTTAGAGTCTATGAAATCATGATTAACATTTATTTTGTTCCCATCATGAGTTTCCTTTACTACCCTTTCACCATTAGTAAGCATTTCTTGTAGAAACTTTGTCAAATTTGTCTTCAAATCTTCCATGCTTGTCTTCAAATCTGTCTTCAAATCGTCCATCTTAGTTTCCATGCCATCCATCTTAGCTTCCACGCCATCCATCTTAGCTTCCACACCATTCATCTTAGCTTCTACGCCTTTATTTAAACCATCCATCTTATCTTCTACGTTGTTCTTTAAACCATCCATCTTATTTCTGTTACCTTTTGTGTGAGAGAAATTTGTTGCACTTTGTTTCGTAATATTGATATATCATGTTGCATTTCTTCCTCTTCTTCATGAGTCATGCTAGAGATTTCAGGTTGCTTACTAGGTGTTTTCATTTTCTTTCTTCGAGGCATCAATTACCAATAATAATTCTTCACTATGCCCTTTGAATTCCTTCAAACTAATTTTTCAAACCAAGCTTATGCAAAAATTTAAAAAATACACACCTTTTTTCACTTGTAGGAGCTCGATATTGAATCTGATGTACCTCTGTAATTTTGGATCTCCTAGTTCTGAAATCATGACCTGCAGTAGCCCTCTGCGTCCTCTTTCCAATGCCACTAGTCTGATCCAAATTGGATTCTCCAAGGAAGAGTTATGCCAAATCTCCCATGGTGACCTGATTATAGACTAGTTCAGTAGAGCGAACTTGTACGACGTGCCATGTGTCACTTTTCTACCTTTGGATCTGAAAATATATACAAGAAACTATAGTCCGTCCTCTTTCTGTAACTTCTTACGAAATTTCAATCTGATGCTCAGAGAGATAGTTATGATGATTTTCCCACGGTGACCTGTTTGGAATGTAATTCGGGGGTCTGCAAAAACCCTAACTTCCTCAGACTATATATCCGAAAATATAGCGAGACAGGATCTGAAATTTGGAGCCGAGGTTCAGACCAATTTCTTCTCAAATGGGTTTTTGTTTTAGCTTCTGAAACTTCGTAGTGAAAGAGTTATAGCGAAAATCCCACGATGACCTGTTTTAGCTTAAATTCTGGAGCTTGCAAAAACCCTAATTTCCTCAGATCATATCTCCGAAAATATAGTGAGACAAGCTCTAAGATTTAGAGGCGAGGTTCATCACAATTTCGTCTCAAATGGGGTTTTTTTTTTTGCTTTTGAAACAAAGCAGAAAAAAAGTTATAGCGAAAATGCCACGATGACCCATTTGGAGTAGCAAAACCCTCTATCCAAAGCTCTGATACCAAATGTTAGGAAAGCAGCTCACAAAAAGATAAAAAGATAGATCAACGCCTTAGAATTCAGCGTCTTCGAGGGGGCGACCTCCTTTACATTACACAAATGAACAATTCTTGGATGATACAAATGACAATCCTCCTTTCTATATATAGGAGTCTAAGGGGTCACAATATAACCAAGCCGACCTAACAATAATAATATAAAGGCATAAAAATAACAATAGTGGGATTCTATGGGGCACAATAATAACAATATGGGGACAATAGGGGCATAACGATAACAATAAGGGATACAATGACAATAGTAATGGGGGAATCACTAGTATTATAGGGACCTAACAGAAGAGCCATCCGAGCCACTCAGGTAACCAACCCCTGAGACCAACTAAAGTTTTAGTGCATCAAACCCCTAGACGCTCCCTTGATATGGACAAGGGTGTGTCTGGGAGGCTCTAGAAGCTCCCACAACAAGGGAAAGGGAGCTTCCAGGGACTTTTTCCCCTAGTGTTGTGCCTGCGACTCCGAGATTTGTGCCACTTTTTCAGGCCCAAATCCCAGGTCAATGCCCAGAACTCAATGACACCTTCAGAAATGAATTTACACAACAAAACAATGATACCTTTGCAAAAACATTGACAAGGACTAGACTGGACCCCTATTGGCCATGACAAACATTTCGTCAAACATGAAAGCTATAGGTATTAACAATATAACTAGTCATAGGCATCTCATACTTATCTGAGATTCACTATGAGGCATTGTTTCCTTATCCCACTAGCTGCATTATCATCTATTATGCCATTGATACATTGTTCATTCATTTACAAGTAAAAACGTGATGAGAGCCATACATCACCATTGTCATAATACATATTTGTTTAGTCAATTTAGTGTCCTAAATTGCTTGCATAAATTATCAACCGAGGTTTGTAAACTGATGAAGTGTTATGCACTATATGTGCTTAGTTAACCTTTCTCTTACTTTGTTGTTTTGTATTTTATGTTTGTTTTGGGGGTTTCTGTTCTTTGATGTCTAAGAATGTACAACCTATGAGAAAATTTAAATGGATCTAATGAATTTTAAAGGAAAGGAAAGGTTCCTAAGTTAATCTAATTTCCTAAAAATGGACCAAGAACTGTTGACTAGTTAGATCCTAATAAGAAAACAGAGTATCTATCTTATCTTATCATTAGTCCTAATCCATGGATCTAATTCTTAAAACCAAGAGTGATATTGATGCAGAAGGTAACTCAGTAATTGCATTCATTAAACATTCAACCATTCAATTTTGGAATATGATTAAATCAATCTCATTGAAATGATTTTTTTGGAATATCATTGATGCAACTAATTAAGGATCTGAAAGCAAAAAGGTAAAAGCAAGTAAAACTAACAATGCACTGAGTAAATTCAATCACTGTACGAATTAGACATTTAACCATTTAGTTTAGGATCATCATCATCTTGAAATGGTTTTTGAAAACATCCATTAACATAGTTAATTGACAATTATGTTCTAAGAGAATGAATGACAAAACAGTAAGAAAACTAAGCAACTGTGTATTATTATTACTTCAATCTTCATTCAATTTGGAAACAAAGTCATTTTTCTCCATGAAATATATTTGAAGAACAAGAGTTGTGGTTTTATGCTTACACTATTGGTTAAAAACTGAAATGAAATATCATTCTAAATTAGAAAACAGACTTGTTGAAAACAGAGTAATAGAAATTAAACTGAAAACAACAAATGAAAAACCTCCTTCAGTGCAGGGGCCCTCTGCAACTGATGTGGCTAGAATGCTAGCTAGTTAAGGATGCACTTTACACCATCATTGACAACATGAAGTTTGTATTATGAACAAAACGAAGTCTGAATAGAGAGTATCAACAAAAATCCTCAGCGTAATTCCTTCTAACTTCTAACTACTTCTCGATTCCATGCAACCAATATTTATAGGAAAATAACATAACTTTTTTATGAGAAAAACTTGCTTCAAGTGGTTTAATTCGAATTGTAATAGGACTGTTTAAACTTTAGATCAGCTACAAGTGGCTAATTCGAATTAAATCTTCAACATAACTGTTAGACTCTTGATTAGCTATGAAAGAGCAAATCAAGAGTCCTATTGCTTCAAGATAACATATTTTGACTCCATCTTTGACCATGACCTTAGGCTTGCTTTTTCGTCGATCTGTACCTAGTGAATAGGATAGAATCCATGTGGAGATGATTTTGGAAATGCCCATGTGGCCCAGTTCTTCATTTGACACCTGTAACCTGCCAAACCATGAGAGTAGCTACGAAATCTACAATTAGCTGCAGAATAGGCTGCGTTTTGTAGCTAATTTGCAAAAATCTATTAAAATAGCAAGAACATGAAAATATAATATGGTTATCATTTTAATGCTTTCCCTAAGACAAAACCTAGCATTTATCATTGATTGGGTCTGTAGTCTTATGAGAAAATGAGAGAAAAAGGTGAGAAAAAATGTCAAGGAGAGGGTAATTATGAGGTTCAACAATATTCATAACCAACATAATAACAACATAAATACCAAGGAAACAACATCCATATAACCCACATTTGAAGCAATATAATGCTCATGAAATAACAAGAAGAAATAACCTCATATTAATGATGCAAAGGCCAACCAGGTTTGGGACTTCCACGAACCACTTGACCATAGATTAGTTGAACCAAATATTTCTTTCAGCCAATCACCCCCGTGCCATATTCCAAGCATGAATGTGGGACTTAAAACCAAACTCAACTAGGGATTCCCGAGTCTACACCACCTCCCCCTCATCAATAGAACCACGCTTTACCCCAATCCATCCCAAATCATTAGGCCATAAAACAAGATGGATGCCACAATATTTCTCCACCTACATTGTGAGGTATTTTCCTGTCTCCTAGCCTTTAGTCTTTAGGCTTTACCACAATCCACAGTCTGATCTAGGGATCACTAGGCCATAACTGAGACACTAGTCTTTGGGATTTACTACAATCCACACCAGATCACTAGGCCTTAACCGAGACTCCACCCTCTAGGCTTTACCATATATCCCGCCATTCACCGTCAAGGATTCCTATGCCTAATCAAGGGCAACCACCTCTAGGCTTTACCGTATATCCCACAATTAACTAGTCAAGGATTCCTAGGCCCATCAAGGCACACAATACCTGGCTTTACTACAACCCACAACCTAGCTCAGGGGTCACTATGCCAATGGCTTTACTGCCATCCACAATCCGATTTAGGGATCACTAGGCTATGTGTTATTTCTTTCGGAGATCCACCTCACTTAGCTTTGAATCCATTTGTCATCCAGGTCAACCAAAACATGAGAACGCCATCACACCATGGTTATCCAGAAATCACAAGGCTAGGCTGAAAACACTATCACACCTGGAAAATACCATGCCATGACAACACAGAACCACATACAATACCATGTTTTCCAAATCTAGCAAGGAAATCACACATGAAAATCGATACCTACAAAGAATCTTGTTGTAGTTGCTTTATTCTGCTCTTCCTTGCTTGCTCCTTCCTTCCTCTTGATCCAGTGCCACAGTGCTCCAAGAAAACTCTAACTGTTTAAGGGTGAGAGAGAGAGAGAATAGTGAGAGATATCCAAAACTGAGTTGACAAAAGGTTACACTGACCATGATCCTCAGAAGGCTTTTTATCAATGAGGCCTCTACTTTCCATTATTTTCCTTCATTTTCCTCCTCACATGCAACCTGTGACCTTTCACCTTCCTTTTCTCCTAATTTCCATTATTTTCATAAATAAATGTGCCAAAAATGCCATTGCCTTTGCTAATTTCCTTAGCCATAATAAACTAATGAACACCCACACTAGGATTTCTTGGCCAGCATTCAGCTTGGAATACGTTCCCATGACCTTGGTCTTATTTTTTCCTTTTCTTAACTTTTACATGGAATTTTGACCAGGTATGTTACAATTTAGCCTTACAAATTTCACTGTCGTAATTTAAAATTAATTTTCCATGATGGTGTTGAATAATTAAAAGCCCAGTGTGTTTAATCTTATAAATGCACCGATGTGTTTATTCAACTAAACATACTAGTTACAAAAGTTTTTTTTGGCTTGATTTATTTGTAAAATATATATAGTTGCTTATGTATTGAATGGTACAAGTTGTATATTGATAAAAAAATGTCTCAGAAGGTATTAAGTAACAAAAAAATGATCAACACAATGACAACACATCAAAAAATTAGAGAAGACAAGTTATTTGTAATTTCTTTACAAAATTAATATGTTTGAACTATATGTAAGTTTAACTAATATGTATTAGTTGGTGTGTGTCATGCAGAGTCACAAAATGAACAAGGTCAATAAGGTTATTTTTAATCTAAGTGCAGAAGAGTGTAAAATCCTGATAGAAAAATTGCAGAATGATGAATGTGGTGAATGAAAATTACTATTGAATATGAGTTTTTTGTTTTGTTTTGAATTTTCATTAATAATATACTTAAGAATATTAGATAACATGTTTCAAACAATCTATTAATTCATATATGTTTAATGTTCTACATGGAGCAACAACGAAGGAAAAGATCAATGTTGTTCTAAGAAAAGAAAAATTATGGAACATGTAAATGACGATGAATTGGTCCTTAGCTCATATGGAGTGGTGCTGGAGGTTAATGAAATAGGGAATTTTTTTTACATAACTATGAGGGATCTAGTGGAATGAACATATAGACGTACTTTCCACTTAAAATACAAAAATAAATGCAATGATTTTAAGAACGAAATTATATCTAAATTACAAGAAGTGTTTCCAGAGCAATGGTCAATGAGACATGTCATACTTACAATAGCGAAAACATACAACAACAAAAAATAATCATTCAAAAGGTAATATTCCTAATTGTATAAAATGATTTTTTAGAATTATATGTATATATTACTACAATCTATTAATTTATATCAATTTTGTTATATTTAGTTTTCATATATCATTATAAAAATAGATTATTGCTTTTTTCAGGAAGATTATGAAAATCCCAAATGATCAATGCGTTGATATATGAAACATGCCAGCAGGAATGCCAAAAAAAGTATATAAGGATATGGTCAAAGAAATGGAGATAATTGCATCATAGGAGGAGCCGTCTCAACAACAACATGCTTCAAATGTATGCAATCATGATTGACTTTGTACATATAAAAAAGTATTTTAGCATTAAATAATAATTTTCAAGTATTTTCTTGTAGAAAAGAAAACAATATGGAACTCATTCAACACATAAAATAGGACAAGGAAGAAAAGGGTCGATTTCAAAGTTTGTAAGTGATTGTTAATATTTCCTTGTAACAACTCAAGGTTTCATTTTTGTATATTTACGCCGTAAGGCATTCCCCTCTGAAATCAACTCCCCTAGCTGCCTTGTTGTCTTAATATTGACAGTCAGATCCATTGTTAAACGATTAAACAATGGTTTGCCGTCCAGTTTCATTATAAAACATTAAAAAACATCTAATGTAACATTACTTAATTAGCTAATTAATAATTTATTTAATTTTGGTTACCGCGCCCGTCGTGCCCGCGCGAATAGCCAGCTGGGGTTTGTTGCAGAGGAGTGCAGGGGTGAATTCCTTCTTTGATGTGGGAGCAAGGCCGAGTTTCCTACAGCACGAGGAGGGCCAGGAGTGTTATAGCCTAAATCTACCTCAGGTTGAGAAAGGCAGGTCTAGGGTAACATCAAACCACGCTTAACCTGGTAGCTAGCCCTACCAGGTCGGGAGAGGGCTCTCTCCTTGTCAATATCAGGAAAATATGGCAAATAAAGCTTGAAATGACTGATATAAAGACTAATTTTAGGCTAGGTATATGCTCAGAGGAATTTTATTGAGTTTTATGGTGATGTTTTGGATCAGATGTGAAAGGCAGTTTTGGGTCCGGGGAATGAGGTCAGATTTGCAGAGGTTTCTGTGGGGCGAGGTAGGCAAGTGTTTTAACACTTTCAATTGGATGTAATGGTGAGTCTAAATACTGGTGAGGAGTTGGAGAGGGCATGCAAGTGTCATGAGTCCTCTTCAAACAGTAGAAAACATTCAAAACTAAATAAACCCCAAGGCAGAGCACTAAAACATCAATGAATTCCACCTTTTACACTTGATTCATTTAGCTATGCAGAAAAGAGAGAGATAATGGGACACATAAACATATGATAACTTGAATCATAGAGGAAAAAACAATACTAAATCACCTTGCCACAATAATCCCACAAAATGCTGCAAACCTTGGTCTATTTCCTTACCAAATTGCAGAAATGATGTACAATAGTGCTCAAAACATTCACAAGAGTCAAACCTTTACAAATGACTGAAAAAACACATGATATAGACCTCCAAATCACCTGTGCTATCCATCAGGGGTCGAATCCATGAGAAGAGGAGTGGTTTCAACCATATGTAAAATAGGAACACAAAAATAGGCAGTGGAACAACTTGCCTCTAAAACCTAGGAAATTGATTCATTCAACTCAAAACCACCTACAACTGATGTATCTACCTCATCAAGTCAATTTTTATCATTTTTACATCACAGTACATGAATTTACATCATGTAACATCATGAATTTTATGATACGAGAGAAAAAGTCAAACTAGAAGAAAACTAGGCGAAATTTTGAGCAAACGGGCAAAGTTGGCACTTTTTCCTCCTATGCATAGCGCCATTTTTCTGTGCGTAGTGCTTTTTCCAAGCTGTTTTTGGAAGGCTTCCCGAGGTCCAAAGTAGGTGTAGGATCACTTGTTGGAAAGCCCTGTGAGTATACTTTCTTGAACAACTTGAATTTTTTGATTTGGAGTCCATTTGCCCTTCCAAAAATGCAATCTCTCAACACTGTTTCCTGTGTGGCCAAAGAGTGGCAGAGAGGGCATTTTTTGGGTGTTTTTGACCCTTTTGGAGGTCCAAAACTTGTCAAAATTTCCTAGCAATTTCTGAGCATGCATAACTTTTCATAAGGAATCCAAAAATTCAAAGTTTTCTTCAAATGGAGGTCCCCATCAAAAGTGAGTGCCGGTGGCGCTATGCACCTGCCGGGAAAACATGTTTTTTCCTTGAAAATTCAAAAATGCCAAAAAGTTCACCAAATATATTGAAATTTGGCATGAGTGATCTATGTTAGGTGCTATGCTGGGCCGATGAAGCTTCAGCCAAAATCTTGAGCTTATCATGCTCTTTCTTGCTCCTCAAAGTTCTCCTTAACTTGGCTTTTAAGCTCCTTATCCTTATTTTACAAATATTGTTCCTGGCCAAATAGTGGTAAGCCATGTGGCGCAACATCTTTTTCTCCTTGTTCGCTTTCTCAAGCAACTTCTCCAAGTGAATGTTTGCCCTTTCTAGCCATGATTCCTGGTCAGCATTGATTTCTTGCTCAAGGGATGTAAATTTGACTTTCCTTATTTTGCCTGCTTGCTTGTTTTCCCTTATGGGATTTGATAGTTTGATTGATAATATAAGTGCAAAGCAGGGTTTTGATGATGGAAGTAGGGTTTTTAGGGACTGATAGGGTTTAGGAAAGGGGAATTAGGGTTTGGGGAATAGTAGGAAATATGTATAGCATTTAGGGTTTGGTGATAGGGGGTAAGGTGAGTGTCAATGGGAGAGGGAAAGGGGAAGGGAATTAGGGAAAATTTTAGTGCAAGGGGATAGGATGTGGGAAAATCATACAAGGGAGTAAAAACAACAAGAATAACAAAAACCATAGACAATTTTGCAAGGCAACTTTGAAGAAATTAGGGTATGATTTTTCACCATTCAAATCACTATGATGGATGACAAACTCTCATGCTAGGGCAGATAGGAGGGTGTACTTACTTGTAGAGAGGTTCTTTGCACATTTGGAGGCTTGGTAAATTGATGCAATGAATTTTTGAGCTTGGTTGACAGATGCGTCGCGCCAACGCCCAGGTGCATAACGCACGTTGAAATTCCTTTGCAAATCCTGCACCCGGTGTGTAGCGCCTGGCAGGTGCGTCGCGCCAGTGCCCAGGTGTGTCGCGCCAGTGCCTAGGTGCGTCGCGCCGGTGAAAACTGGAGTTTTTTGCTGCAACTTAACACAAAGGATCATTTTATATACATTTTGACTTTAATTTTTCATTTAGAAAAAACCCACTTTCTAAAGTTCCTTTTCACTTTGCTTTTAAAAACCCTGTTTTGCAGTTTGGCTTTTTTTGTCATTTGATGAACTGATTCTTGGATGTTTTTTGTTTCTTTTGCAGGAGCTGGAGTGCTGGAGTTTAGCAAGGTGACCAAGGGCTATAGATGATGCTTATTACATATGAAAATATTAAAATTACATAAAATTTGTACATGAAATAGAAAAACTTTGTTTTCACCTCAAAACAGAGTTTTGAGGTAAAAACCCTTTATGGAGAAAATCATTAGTAAAATTTGTGATTTTATGAACTTATGAGACATCCTCATGTGGATGCTGACCTCTTATATAGTTTTTGAAGACCATGGTGGCATACCCTAGACCTAATGAGACCTAAAACCCTAAAATGACTTTTGCAAATGGAATGAAATAAAAGTGACAACGAATGACTTGTACATGTGAAAATAGGCCAGCAGATGAAAGGCATGAGGGAAATTGTCAAAGAACCACTACCATCAGATGATCCATGACCTAATGGAATGCAACTGATTGGATGGGACACTTAATATGCATGCAAAAAGAGAAATTTGATCACTGATGGAGGGATGAAGATACCGACACTAACAAGGAGGACGAGGAGGGCCCTTCGTGCTTGTGCGAATAGCTAGCCCCGTTTGCTGTAGAGGAGTGTAGGGGCGAATGCCTTCTTTGCTGCAGGAGAAGCATCATGTTTCTTGCAGCATGAGGAGGGCCAGGAGGAAGATTACTTAATTGATAACTTTTCTCTGCATCTGGATTTAGCGGCCTTTATATCATAACCGGTTATGGCCAAATTATGGTCCGATAGTTATTGGCCATTAGGTTATCATATACATTCTACCTTCTGGGTTACTGCTCATCTCTCATCTCATATCAATATCTGAGATTCGCAACCTTTTGCAGATTTGTAGCTTTCACATACAACCTTTGGCAGATTTGCAGCCTTCCGCCTCTCTGGTTATTAGGTTAGTTAAATTTCATGTTAAACTTGTCCTCTTGATGTCCTGCGGCAACTGCAATGAAATGTTTTCTTCGTTTTATTCTCCTCAGTCCTCTAACCAAGTCTTATGTTGTGGGAAGGTTGATGTGTGTTTCTAGGATATTTTGTGGTGCCCAAACTAGGTTTCTTAGTCCTCAAGCTGAGTACCTTAGTGTTACTATTTGTGTAAATGCAATTTGGAAATGCAGAGTTGTTTATTTTTAATTGTCGTGGAGAAATATACTCCTTCACTTGCCTGTGTATTAGGTGTTCTAAGTGAGCACACAAATGTTTTATCCGTTTTATTCTCCTCAGTCCTCTAACTAGGTTTTATGATGCTGGAAGGTTGATGTGTGCTTTTGGGATGTTTTGTGGTGCCCAAACTAGGTTTCTTAGTCCTCAAGAGCACATTACTCTGAAAATTGTACAAATAACAAGTATGCATATGTTTGAACTTTCAATATTGCATCTGTATTGAACAACTAGAGGAGGAGGAAAAAAACACATAGGAATAGGTCAGATATTAACACACTCAGATATTGAATGAGTAATGACCTCTAGTCCACTTTTTGTATCAAAATAAGATAAGATAGAATAGGGTTTACAAGATAAATATATCCCATACACAATGCATAACTTAGAATTTATAAGAGACAAATCCTAACCCTAAGGCTAAATCTGTATAGGATAAAGCACCTAACTGCATGAAAAAAAGCAAAAAAAATAACCTGTGTATTAGGTGTTCTAAGTGAGCACACAAATGTTTTCTCCGTTTTAATCTCCTCAATCCTCTAATAAGGTCTTATGATGTTGGAAGGTTGATGTGTGTTTCTGGGATGTTTTGTGGTGCCCAAACTAGGTTTCTTAGTCCTCAAGTTGAGTACCTTAGTGTTACTATTTGTGTAAATGCAATTTGGAAATGTAGAGTTGTTTATTTTTAATTGCCGCGGAGAAATATACTCCTTCACCTGTCTGTGTATTAGGTGTTCTAAGTGAGGACACTGGTACCTTTCCAGCACCCTACATGTTTCCTTTCTCTTTTCAGGTTTTTTTGGTTGAGGATGGTAGTGAGTGTCAGCTGAATACTGACTAGTAAACCCAAGGGACTCAATGAGATTTGATCCTGAGACCTCAGTGAACTTTCACAGTAGAAGCCATGTTTCTTGGTTTTGAAGTTGGTTTTTCTTTTGGGAAGTTGCTTCACAAACAGTCCCAGAGGTTGGGTATTATATTGTGTAACACAAACCTCATTCAGCTTAGGTACCAGGTCTTGTTAAAATTTTCAGATCACAGTATGGAAATTTTGCATTTAGAAAATTTAACCTGAGAGGTAGGAAATTGAAACACTAAATTTCAATCAAAACTACAGATTTTGAGTACCTTAAACTACAAGCACATTACTCTGAAACATGTATGAATAACAAGTATGCACATGTTTGAACTTTCAATATTGCATCTGTATTGAACAACTAGAGGAGAAGGAAAAAAAAACATAGCAATAGGTCAGATCTTAACGCACTCAGATATTGAATGAGTAATGACCTCTAGCTTGTTTTTGTATTAGAAGAAGATAGACCAGGTTTACAAGATAAAGACAACCCATACACAATGCATAACTTAGAATTTATAAGAGATATATCCTAACCCTAAGGCTAAATCTGTATAGGCTAAAGCACCTAACTGCATGAAAAAGGTTGTAAACAATGCCACCTACCTAGGAAAGTGCAACTACTCTTAATCTAGAATCCTTATCTACTGTGGTCCTTTCCCAAAGAAAGATTTGTCCCTAAACAGAATTGAAAAAAACACTAATTGAAGAAGAGTCAATGTTTAAGTTAAACCATAAATCCAAGTTAAATATGGCTCTAAGCCATGAAAACACTCTTAACTTAAGGCAAGCATACATGCATACAACATCTACAAGATGCTTATAACTGAAACACGTATTTTAATGTTGTTGCACCTTTACATTAATTACAATTTGTTGCACAAATCCCAAGACTCTACGGACTTGTGGAGGGTGTAGGTTCCACGGATCTGCCGATGAAGTAATGCTCAAGGAGAAATACCTTCAGAAATGTAAACTCTACCATCACTTTTGCACCATGGTGATTCTGATTTTGACTACACCATTAACCCATCTGCACACAGGCCAAGGCTGCTGCTAGGTATGCTTCTCTGTTTAGGGGATGTTGCAGTGTATTTCTGTGTTGCTGAAGGATTAACACGTTTAGAGTAACAAAGGTAAAATTATAACACTCAGTCTTTGTGAGGAAAGTGTTAACCCAGGTACTATCTATTAAGTACCTCAACAGATTTGAATATAAAATCACACACAAGATACAAAGAATTAGATAGGAAGCCGCTACCTTTATTTGATTATAGCCAAATACCCTTAAGGGGGGCATCACGTTACAATTGATCTTTTTTATGGAAGGAATATTTGAAATCGAGTCTATGTAGTTCCATTTAGGCATTACTTATAGGAAGTATTCCATGTATTCAATGACGGGTGATCGCCTTTGCTTCATATCACTGCATATCGAAATATGCAATCTGCATAATTTCAAGATTATCTTATCTAATTACAAACATCGCTTCTTAATTACTTCAATGTTATGATATATTTGTGCATCTTTATTTTAATAGCATATCATTAAATTACTTCAATGATATGGTACATTTTTATTTGGATTGCAATTTTCAAGAGATTTAAGAGCTACCAGTTATGCTAATTATATTAATATTAGTTGGATGTTGAAATCTTCTCAGAATTGATGATTTGAAACTTACACTGCTTTTGTTCTCTGCTGATGCCAATATATTGTGCTTCAAAACATTTTTTTGTTCATGAGTTGATGCTGCCACCAGCATTTTCACAGCCCTTTTCCAAAAAAATATGCATTCTCAAATCTATAGCAATAAATTGTCTTAGTGATCCATCCCCTGTTCCCCTGTTTTGAATAAGTCAACCTTTCTTACTAATTCCCTTCACAACAACAGAATTGTGACAAAAATCCACCAGTTGCATTCTGTAGTTCACTGAAGTTCTGTGAGGATATTCGAAAACGAGTATATGTAGCTCCACGGATCTGCTGAGACGAAGTAATGCTCAAGAAGAAATACCTTTAGAAATGTAAACTCTACCATCACTTTTGTAGCATGCTGATTCTGATTTTGACTACACCTTTAACCCATCTACACACAGGCCAAGGCTGTTGCTGGGTATGCTTCTTTGTTTAGGGGATATTGCAGTGTATTGTTGTGTTGCTAAAGGATGAACATGTTTAAATAAACAAAGGTGAAATTATAACACTCACTCTTTGTGAGGAAATTGTTATCCAAGGTACTATCTATTAAGTACCTCAGTGATTTTGAATATAAAATCACACACAAGATACAAAGAATCAGATAGGAAACCTCTACCTTTATTTGATTATAACAAAATACCCTTAAGGGGGGCATCACCTTACAATTGATCTTTTTTATGGAAGGAATATTTGAAATCGAGTCTATGTAGTTCCATTTAGGCATTAATTATAGGGAGCATTCCATGTATTCAATGATGGGTGATTGTCTTTGCTCCATATCACTGCATATCGAAATATGCAACCTGCATAATTTCAAGATTATCTTATCTAAATTAAGAATAGTGCATATTAATTACTTCAATGATATGATATCTTTGTGCATCTTTATTTTAATCACATATCATTAAATTACTTCAATGATATGGTATTTTTTAATTTGGATTGAAATTTTCAAGAGATTTAAGAGCTACCAGTAATGCTAATTATATTAATATTAGTTGGATGTTGAAATCTGCTCAGAATTGATGATTTGAAACTTACATTGCTTTTGTTCTCTGCTAATGCCAATATCCTATGCTCCAAAACATTTTTTTATTCCTGAGCTGATGCTGCCACTAGCATTTTCACAGCCCTTTTCCAACAAAATATGCATTCTCAAATCTATAGCAATAAATTGTCTTAGTGATCCATCCCCTATTCCACTGTTTTGAATAAGTGAACCTTTCTTACTAATTCCCTTCACAACAACATAATTGTGACAAAAATCCACTAGTTGTATTCTACAATTCACTGAAGTTTTGTGAGGATGTTTGAAATCGAGTCTATGTAGTTCCATTTAGTAATTAATCAATTTTCACTATATACTACTGCCTTTTCAAAGCAGATAGGCCCATCACCATATTCCAAGGAATCTACTTCTACACTACGACCCAGAGAAACATGCATGATGTGTGAAATCCAGGAACCCATTGTCTTTACAAGCTCTCCCCAATGATAAAGTACAAATCTATCGGCACTGTACATTCATTTTCCTTATTCCAATTTACAAAACCTAGCAATGCTATCAAGTTGTGCCAACGATTTACATTTGTCAGATACAATGTTAGACCAGGAAGAATAATTGAAGTGGGTGGCAATTGCTGTGGCCAGGAAAACCCATAAGAATTCTGGGAACCATCATTGGGATGCCTCCCTTGCACACAAAGAATCCTACCATTAGAGATTTTAGATGGAGAGTAAACGAGCTCAGAATTTCAAATTTCTTTTTTTCCTCTTAAAGTGCTTATGAACCAAGTGTGACCTTGATCTAAAAATCCAGTAAACCTTGTATCTTTTAAAGGTAAAAAGGTCACATATTCTCGAATTTTATGTCCCATAGTCTTCTATTTGAATTTCAACTCTTTGATTTCATGTTGTCACACTTCACTGTCACTTTTTCCATTTCTGTGTAGGGCAGAAGCAAGTAAATTTCTAAAACTATTAATTATTGTTGCATTATGTGTATTTATGCTGAGGCTCGCTTGTTTTTTCGAAAGTTTATCAAGTAATGACCTTCAACAGTAGTTAACTCCACTTTAGCATCCATGTCAAAGTTCTTCAACAAACATGTCGTTGCAATATAATGCTCCAAAGTTTGAGATTCATTGTTCACTGCCCTGTCTTTTACACATGCATTTTCAAAATGTTGGGATGCTGTATAATTTTTGTTGGCCGTCCATTCCCATTTCAATGAAAACCATTTATGTTTATTTTCATATGCACAAAACTGTAGGATGATAATCAACAATATACAAGCAACAATGTAAACATAAATTGGAAAGGAATCTCTTTTCCTAGAAAACAATTTTCTAACTAATAGTAAAGAGCCCGAGCACTCCATGTTGTCAAATTCTTGTAGAACAATTTTACCAGTATGTTATATACTGACGATGCAAAAATCACCAGCCTACTATCTAATAACTATGTAGTTGTCATTTAGTACCCTGCCCACTGCAGAGCATATAAAAATGCTTGCTCAACATAGAAATTCCCATTCTACTTTTCTATGTGTTATACCCAAAACGTGTAAGCAAAAACAATAGTAGATAAAGGAGACTTGTTCTTAGAAATTATATTCGCCGAAAATAATTTTACAGTTTCATAGGACACGCTCCCTAATTGCGAGATATCCACGTCGTAAAGTTAAAACAGTGGGTAACAAAACCCAGAGGCGAATTAGGTATTGCCAAATTTTTGCCCATAGAGCATGACGAAACAGAGGATGAGTGCAGTGGTTTAAAAAAAAGGCGAGGCATCTAATAAGTTTCCAAAAAAGCCAACCGTTGATACATGTAGTGGATTCATGTGCATTCCAACTGGATCCCCCAAATAAAATATCTAAAAATTCCCCAAAATGCATAAATATCTCTTTTCCAAATAGATAAATATGAAAAGTAGAATAAAAAACCAGTTTACCTCCTTCCTGTAGATATATCCCCTGCCATCCTTTCATTATCACCAAAGGGATCACATTGCTGATTGAAGCAGACATTGTTGTAGATATGATCGCTTGAATATTCTCATTAACTTTCACTATGAAATAGGCCATTTTAGGGTGGGTAGGAATGTGAATTCTCTCATAATTTTCAATCAAATCATAGGAAAAATGACAGACTTCTGATCCTTTGATGTATAATAAGTTAATAGATGAGATTTACAGTGTCTTAGTGATCCATCCCCTACATGGCCCTCTTGTATTAATTAATCAATTTTCATGATCCCACCTGGCTATACCCACGTTAAAAAGATGGTATTGTTTCTTTTATTTGTAATTCAACGTCATGGTACCAAAAACATCCGCAACACTCTTTCAATGCTTTGAATACCACTATAGTCACGTGCATTAAAATATTTGATCAAGGTAATAGGCTTCTATAGGCAGTGGATACCTCTAGGCATAAGGTATTGTCAAAATTTAGATAAATTCCCACTCTTATCAAATCCAATCTTTGGATTGATTAGATATGGGCATATCGAAGTTATACTTTGCTTTACGATGGTTGAGGGCATTAATAGGAAAATTACAATGCTAGACACATCACTTATCCATGCAATAAATCACTGAAGGGATCAGGTTGCTAATTGAAGCAGACATTGTTGTAGATATCATCACTTGAATATTACTTATAGGGAGCATTCCATGTATTCAATAATGGGTGATTGTCTTTGCTCCATATCACTGCATATCAAAATCTTTAACCTGCATAATTTCAAGATTATCTTATCTAAATTATGAATAATGCATATTAATTACTTCAATGATATGCTATCTTTATGCATATTTATTTTAATTACATATCATTAAATTACTTCAATGATATGGTATTTTTTATCTGGATTGCAATTTTCAAGAGATTTAAGAGCTATCAGTAATGCTAATTATATTAATATTAGTTGGATGTTGAAATCTGCTCAGAATTGATGATTTGAAACATACACTGCTTTTGTTCTCTGCTGATGCCAATATCCTGTGCTCCAATTTTTTTTTTTTGTTCCTGCACTGATGATGCCACCAACATTTTCACAGCCCTTTTCCAGAAAAATATGCATTCCCAAATCTATAGCAATAAACTGTCTTAGTGATCCATCCCCTGTTACCTTGTTTTGAATAAGTCAACCTTTCTTACTAATTCCCTTCACAACAAGAGAACTGTGATAAAAATATAAGAGATAACTCCTAACCCTCAGGCTAAATCTGTATAGGATAAAGCACCTAACTACATGGAAAAGGTTGTAAACAATGTCACCTACCTAGGAAAGTGCAACTACTCTTAATCTGGAATCCTTCTCTACTATGGTCCTTTCCCAAAGAAATATTTTTCTCTAAACGAAACTGAAAAAAAACACGAATTGAAGAAGAGTCAATGTCTAAATTAAACCATAAATCCATGTTAAATATGGCTCTAAGCCTGGAAAACACTCTTAACTTAAGGCAAACATACATGCATACAACATCTATAAGATGATTATAACTGACACACGTATTTTAATGTTGCTACACATTCACATTAATTACAATCTGTTGCACAGATCCCAAGACTCTATGGACTTGTGGAGGGTGCAGGTTCCACAGATCTGCTGAGATGAAGTATCCTCAAGGAGAAATACCTTCATAAATGTAAACTCTACCATGACTTTTGCGCCATGCTAATTCTGATTTTGACTACATCTTTAACCCATCTGCACACAGGCCAAGGCTGTTGCTGGGTATGCTTCTCTGTTTAGGGGATATTGCAGTGTATTAATGTGTTGCTGAAGGATGAACACGTTTAGAGAAACATAGGTAAAATTCTAACAGTCACTCTTTGTGAGGAAAGTGTTATCCAAGGTACTATCTATTAAATACCTTAATAGATTTGAATATAAAATCACACACAAGATACAAAGAATCAGATAGGAAACCTGTACCTTTATTTGAATATAACAAAACACCCTTAAGGTAGGGGCATCACCTTACAATTGATATTTTTTATGGAAGGAATATTTGAAATCAAGTCTATGTAGTTCCATTTAGGCATTACTTATAGGGAGCATTCCATGTATTCAATGATGGGTGATTGGCTCTGCTCCATATCACTGCATATCGAAATCTGCAACCTGCATAATTTCAAGATTATCTTATGTAAATTACAAAGAGTGCATGTTAATTACTTAAATGATATGATATCTTTGTGCATCTTTATTTTAATTACATATCATCAAATTACTTCAATGATATGGTATTTTTTTTTTAGCTGGATTGCAATTTTTAAGAGATTTAAGAGCTACTAGTAATGCTAATTATATTAATATTAGTTGGATGTTGAAATCTTCTCAGAATTGATGATTTGAAACTTACACTACTTTTGTTCTCTGCTGATGCCAATAATGAGATCTGCAGTGTCTTAGTGATCCATCCCCTGCATGACCCTGCTGTATTAATTAATCAATTTTCATGATCCCACCTGGCTATACCCACGGTAAAAAGATGGCATTGTTTCTTTTATTTGTAATTCAACATCATGGTACCGAAAACATCCTCAACACAATTCCTCCATGTGTTATTAGTATTTAAACTTGGTTTTTCCTTATTCTCCATATATTAAATATCAACTAGAAGTAACCAGAAGTAAGAGCAATTAGAATATTACATTCTCCATCTATTAATTAACAATCAGAAGTCCAAGGGATTAGAATGATAACAATAAAGTGTCTTAGTGATCCATCCCTTGTTTCCCTGCTTTGAATAAGTCAACCTTTCTTACTAATTCCCTTCAAAACAAGAGAAAGCATTCATTCAGACTTCCAATTGTGACAAAAATCCACTAGTTGTATTCTACAGTTCAAGTATTATCAAAATTCAGATAAATTCCCACTCTTATCACATCCAATATTTGGTTGAGTATCATAGTCTAAAGAAATCCCATTAATCAACATTTTTTGTTCACAGATTTATGATTGAAGCAGACATTGTTCTAGATATTTTCACTTGAATATTATCATTAATTTTCACTATGAAATAGGGATTTTTAGGGTGAGTACGAATGTGGAAGGCTAAATAAGCATTGAAAATTTATTATCAGATTCAAGAGAGGATGCATACCAATTTTTTGATAGAATGTTTCAGAGATTGCTAGAATTTGTTATCTATATTTTTCACAACAAAATGTCTGAGCGTTCAGGTTGTCTGTAAATTTCAGATACCAGCGAGAAGAAGCAAGAATTGAAGCTTTGATAAATCTGCAGACTTCCAAAGCTGAAGCTGAAACCAAAAAGATTGAGGTATAAGGAGAGTGCCTATAAACATTTGTACACCTTTACGAATAATTCCTGAATTTTGGTTGTTTACAACATTTAGAAAAATTGAATAGATATGTTGATATTTAGGTCATTGACAGAATGCACATAGTAAATGTTATTGTGCAGGTAGGTCTGCATATATTTGTAAACATGATAAAATGAATCACTTGAAAAGGACACATCAATTCATCTTAACATTTTTCTATTAAAATATTCAATGATGTTTAATTATTTTTAAAGGAAAGAAAATGAAGTATTTTTTAAGCTTTATCTTTTGAACAAAATGTAACTTGTTTTCTCTTAAAATATTCAATGATGCTTAATTATTTTTAAAGGAAAGAAATTGAAGTATTTTTTAAGCTTTATCTTTTTAACACAATGTAACTTGTAGGCTCCACATTCTGTGTTGTATCATATCTGTAGTCTCTGCAATCATCTTATAAGAATGTACTCTTAAAATTTGTAGCTCTCTCTTTTTCGTTCCATGAATACGTTTTGCTTTGAAATGTTGTGTATTTTTTGTTTCACATTTTTTGCTCTGAATACTTAGAGAGATATTATTGCATGCAATTTGAAGTTATGATACATAGGTTTTCTTTCAATAACGTCCATTCACATGTTGCTATTCTCCCACACTTTATGCCTTACGGAGTTTCCTTTGCAATGTCTGGTGCAAATGCTAGTTTAAGTTCTTTTACAACAACCTTCCTTGAATGTCTTCATATAGGTGTCAACATACAAAGAAGAGTTATTGAAAGAATTGTTTGATATTGGGTTAAATAACGGTTGTAAGTATACGTTGGCATATCAAAAATTAATTGTGGAATTTGTAAGCATCTATGTTGTTTTACTTCTCTAAGTTTATAATTAATAGAACCAAAAAATCCTTTATATTAAATATATGGTTTATCATGGGATATAAAACTTGCAGGAAACAAAGTATGGAACTACGCCAAAAGAAGAGTTGTTGAAAGAAGGCATGAGATTTGGTTTTGAAAGTATGTGTATAATTCATGAGTCACTTTTTGCTATGGAAAATTGTTTTTCAATTTACATTGATGTATATTATTTATTTCAAATTTCATTATTCTCACCAATGTAGATACACCCATTACACTTTATTTTTATGTTTAGAGATGGAACAAGATCAAGAATATGAAAACAATCGATGCAATCAACAAAAAATTCCTACAAATAATCCAATTCATGGAAGTAGCTCGAGCACTGACAACAGTTCCAACGAAGAATGATGATCTATTTGGCTAGCAATGCAACGTGTTGTATTGTTTGAAATAATTGTCTGTGAAAATCAAACATTTTGTTTAATGTAATCATGGACATAGTGTCCCAATTGAAGGATAAGGGGTTATCAATAATAATCCCATTTTGTATGGCAAAGAGCCTCTTATTGATATATAATAAAATACATTTAAATTTATTCTATTGTGTTATCCAATGTTGTTGTGAAATGTTACACCACTAATTAAATATATGGATGATTAAATATTACAATGAAGAGATGCGAAATTTGATAATATAAAAAATTAATCCAAACATCATATTTTTTCGACTGTGGTTCATGGTCACTGGGTGGCCACTACATTCTAGGGTAATAATCCAAGTAGATCCACCCGAAGGGATCTACTTGTCGGCTTATCTGGTCAGGCCTAACCCCAAGGGTGTCGAGGATATTTGACCCCATGACCTCCCAATTGGTAAGGTACTTAGCAACGAGAACTTGACCAACTGAGCTATCCCTTGGGGCTTAATCAAAACATCATATACAAATGCACTAATCAAATATTAATTTATATGAATATTCTTATAAGATACATGTCGATTTCTTAATGAATAACAAATTTAAAAATTACAATAATTGCATTGTCACAGGTCGATGTCTCCAAAAAAGAGAAAATCTCATACAAAAACATTGGTGCGTCCATAACATAAAAACGCATCGGTGCTTTACTTTAAATAAATGCATTGCGATGCCATCTTTTAGCATAACCAGTGCCTTTTCGTAAAATGACAACATTGAGGCTTTCGTGTCTTCAAGCATTGGTATTATTTTTAATTCATGTACCGGTGCATTGTAACCCTTAACACACGAATGATTACATAGAACTAACACCCCCCTTTCTACAAAATATTATTTCCATTCCCGGTGCACTATTAAAATTAACAACATTGAAACCTCTATATATCAAATGCACCAGTGCGTTTATGTAAACAAGACATGCTAGTGTTGCGTGTTTAAGAGAAAACATCAGAATTGCAATTATTTTTTACACACCCCGGAGTCGTTCCTTCATCAAAGAAAGATCGAGGCTTTTTTTATATAAGCACCGACGCTGTATACGTTTTAAGGTCCGGTGCTCTTTGAGTTAAACGCACCGAGATTTTTTGTTGTTGTAAGCACCGAGGTGGTGTACATTTTAGGTTTCAATGGTCATTCTATTAAACGCCTCAGTGCTTTTAATCATGTATGAAGCTCGATGTGTTTCTATAAGTAGCGCAACGAGGCTGCTTGTTCCATAAAGTGCACCAAAAAAAACATCTGTTAAAACCTCCGACTGCCCAATTTTTTTTAGTTGTGATGAAGTTTCGTTATAAGATTCGTTAAAACATCCATTCCCACAAACATACATTTTATCAAATGTTTTTTTGACAATTTTTGCCAATTTTTAAGCACTAAAAACCTCTGTTGCAACCTCTGCTAGAAGGTATTTTCCTTATAGTGCATCAACGACCTAGATTTCCCATGCTTACGTGCTTAGTAATGATGCTTAGTCACTTGGCCTACTAGACATGGGTTCCCCAACCCTTCTGATCCCTAAACTACCAACCCCACAACTTACGTAAAAGGTGAAGTACTTGGGCCCTTCCGCCCTCAGAACTCGATCACGATGGTTCTATTGTACATAAGTTGTTGTGGTTTAACACTTGGTCCCCATGAGTAATAAGGATTGGATCTTGCTCGCTCTATATGCATAAGCTTTAACCTAGTGGTTTTCTAAAGGAACTCAACCTAGTCTTGGTTGCGATGGCTCTATTCCCAACTTAACCTAGCATATGTATAATTTTATTAGGCCCAGCTTTACCTGACAAATTGTGAACCAAGACCCACTGGTCTCATCATTTTTATGCGGTTGTTCAATTAATTAACAAAAGTTATCTTCCTCCTCATGCTCGGGTCACATAGGCCAATTTTCAAACTTGGGATAATCACATGAATAACCATTTATGAAGTAAGACATTCAAGAGCTTTTCTATATAGGAAATTTGCATTCCTTATTGTCAACAGGTGCCCGTCATTAACATAGAGAAAAACAATAATAGTTCATTATAAATAATTTACCCATTAACATATTTTTCAACTTCCTCATGCTTAGAGAGTCTTAAGTTATTTCAAGCTAAGAACGTCCCCAAGACAATCCCATTTCACAGGTGTTTTACACAAAACATTGGCATTTCTCATTTATGTAGGAAAGAACACTCCTCAACATGATCTGAATTTATGAAGGAACGAAATGAAATATTGATTAAACAAAAACACATAGATACAACAAAACAAAATTGCAATTAATAAATAACAATTGTTGAAAATTATTTACATGCAAAAAGGAAACAAACTAGCTCGGGTAATGGTAGCATATCTCTAAGAAGAGATGCGACAATTACAGGCCTTTTGAACTGAGTTACAATGAGGCTCTATGGTCTTTTTATCATCAAGAAATAATGGAAAACCCTAAACATCGAAAAACCTAACCCTAAGAGATGAAGTGCCGAAAGCTTATGGGCCTTGCAGGGGTTAGTTGGAACGTCACCTTCCTGGGGTTATAACTTTGGCATACGATCTATGTTTGGCGCTTACAATAACTCATTAGAAAGGTATATTTGATGACAAAAAATTTCGACTACAAACGTTAGGAAATTGGCCTCATGTTTTCCCATCTCCCCAAAAAAAATGGTGTAGGGCCTCAAAATGACTCCTAAAGTTTAGGACCAAAAAAATTGCCAAGAATAGAAAATTGTCGAAATAGGAAACTGCGTTGAAAATTAGGAAACTAAATGGAAACATTGTTGAGGGTCCAAGTGGAATAAGTGGGTGGCCACCAATATCCACTTGGATCAGTCCTACCCCCTTAGGAACCAATGATGCACATTGAGTTGAGTGCCTCCATGAGATGTGGAAACTTCTGCTGAATTTGGTCCCTGGTGAGCCATTTTCCTTGGTGCAAGAGTTGGCCAACTTTGACAACTTGATACAGCTGTATCCTTTGTTGGTGAGTGTTCTTAACCCATGTGTCCATGATTTTATTTATTGTGGCTTATTCGATGTAATCTAGATTGATCTTTATTGGTGTCAGTTTCTCAACAATGTTTGGTGTGTCCAACAATGGTGGAAAGTATGGCCGAAGGTGGTCCACATTGAATACAAGGTGCAAGCCAAGGAATGGAGGGATACTTAGCTTGAAAGCATTGTCACCCACAACCTCACTGATGGTGTAAGGCTTGTATCGAAGTGGTTGAAGTTTCTGATATGCTTCGACAAGACGTTCATTCTATAGATGCAACCACACCTTGTTGCCCACTTGAAACTTATGTGGCACCCGATGTTGATCATGAAGTTGTTTGTACTTGGAATTGGCTTTATCCAGGATGTCACAAACCTGTTGGTGGATGTGTTAGATGTTGCAAGAGGCATGGAAACATCAACTGGGCATAATGGTTGAAAGCCCAAGGCCACTTGAATGGGGTTGTGGCTAGTTGAGTTATAGAAACTCTATTATAGTTGCGTTGCACATAGGGAAGACTATCATCCCATGTTCGTGGATGCTTGGAGTTGTACATGCGTAGTATGTGATTGTCATCCTGTTGAAACCCTCTGTGTGGCCATTAGTTCGGGGATGGAATGCATTCAACTTGGTGAGCTTGGTGTCCAACAATGACCAAAGGCTCAAACAGAATGGCCAGGAACTTGTTGTCTCGACCTAATATAATGGTTTTTGGGATCCCAAAATGTACCCACACTCGTTCAAATAAGAGTTTGGCAATGTCTTATAATGTGATACTCTTCTTGTAAGCAGCTAATACAACCATCTTATAAAATCTATCAATGACCACAAATACACAATCATTAACATGCTTGGCAGAAGGAAGGACAAACATATAATCAATGGAGATGGATTCCCAAGGTTGGATAGGAGTAGGCACAGGAGTGTACATGCCTTACTTCTTAATGGTTGGTTTGGCGATGGCATAGGCAGTGGAAGATCTCATATATTTTCTAACATCATGTTGGAGTTTTGGCCAATAAAAATACTTCTATAGTACTGCCACTATTTTTTCTAGACTAAAATGTCTTGTGACCCAACTGTAGTGCGACTCCCAAATCAGTTTGGCACACTTGCTTGAAGGAACACAAAGGTACCCCATGTAGTATAATAGTGCATCCTGGAGGTGGAAGTTTGATACTTTCTTGCCATCCATTACCAGCAGGTATGTGGTGGTGAGTTTTGGATCATTTTTGTACAACTGTATCCATATAGAAGTCTCATGCTCACAAGAGTTGAGAATAATGGTCAATGCCACAATGAGGGGCCGACTGAGGCAATTTGCAATGCTATTGGTGCTATGCTATTTAATGTTCAAATGAAACTGTTCTAAATATGTGGACCATTTTTTATGGCAATCATTCTACAACTTCCCTTGTATCTATATAAACTAAAGAGGTCGGTGATTTGTGTGGGTGACCATCTCCTTCCCTAGAATGTAATGTTTCCAATGTCGGTAAGCTTGCATGATGAAATACATCTCCTTATCATAGGTGGGGTATTTCTGAATTGTATTGGAGAGTGTCTCGCTATGATAGGCCACCGGATGACCTTGGTGGTTGAGAACTGGACCAATAGCATGGATGGAGGCATTTATTTCAATTTCAAATGGCTATTGCAGGTCTGGTAATGTGAGTACTAACGCAGAGCAAGGTGGTGTTTTAGTTCAACAAATTCCTTTTGTTGGGAATCATACCAACTTTGCTTTTTATCTACCCTTGGTAACTTAACTCAAAGGCTAAGTCATGTGAGAGAATACCAACATGAACCTTTGATAGAAATTGGCAAGGCCCAAAAAGATGTGAAGCTCTGTTAGAGTTGTTGGTACTGGCCAATCCCGAATGACTTAGATCTTATTCAGATCAACATGCACGTCTTGCTCATCAATGATGTAGCTTACGTATTGGACCTGGTTCATGCTAAAGGAACATTTCTCTGAGTTAACACATAATTTGTGATGTCATAGGGTTTGAAGGACTTGCCGAATATATTGAAAGTGTTCTACACAACTCTTTCTTAAGATTAGGATGTTGTCCAACTATACAACCATGAACAAATTGGTGAAAGGCCGCATTATGTCATCCATCAACCTCATAAAAGTTGCAGGGGCATTTTTCAACTCGAAGGGCATGACCAACCACTCAAAAAGGCCCTCCTTGGATTTGAAGGTAGTCTTCCATACATTTGTGGATTCTATTGGAACTGGGTGATAACCATACTTCAAACCAATCTTGTTGAAGTACTTGGCCCCCTTGAGTTGGTCAAGAAGGACATCACTCCGTGGGATTTGATACATGTTCCTGACATTTATTTTATTTAGTGCCCGATAATCAATGCAGAGTCTCCAGGTCCCATCCTTCTTATGTACGAGTACAAATGGGATCCCACAAGGTGAGGAACTTGGTCGGGTGTGTCCTTTTTGTAGAAACTCCTGGATCTATCACTTAATTTCCTTGTTTTATAGAAGAGAGTGGCAGTATATTGGCTCATTGGGTAGAGGTGCTTCGGGAGTGAGATTGATCGAATTCTTGACCTGACAGTGAAAAAGTACCTCTGTGGGTGAGGAGGAGATGTCCCTGTACTCTTCCACAACCTTATCAACTTGATTTTGATACACGAAGGAACCCTTTCTAAGGGCAATGGATGTGGCCATGATCTTCTCCTTACTTTGAAACTGAATCAGAAAGAAAAAAAATTCTTGGTTTGGGACATGATCTTACTTCATTTCTTAGCAGAGATCAAAGAAATGACGGTAAGCGGGGCTACCTTATTTTTCTACCCAAAGTAATAATAACATTGTGAGGTATGGACTCATACACATCATGATGCTTCCACAAGTATGGTTAACTTAATAAAACATCACAAAATTCAAGAGGAGTAACATCACACAGTACCTCGTCCATGAAGGTCTTGATGCTATAGGGAAGGCGACATTACTGGTTGACGCAAAGATCTCGTCCTTGGTGGAGCCACCCGATGGTGTATGGTTGCAGGTGTGGCGCGGTCGGTAGGCCCCGTTTCTTAACAACCTCTACTAAGGTGAGGTTATTTTGGCTCCCACTACCGACAATGAAATGTAACAGAGAACCCTTCACCCACATATGTGTGTGGAAGAGACACTCCACCTCCTCTATATCTGCAGGCTCAATCTTCTGGACCTTGCTGGTCATAAAAATGACATATGGTTTTTCATAAATAATCTACTTCCCCTTGTTGTTCCCCTTGTTAGGTTCTGGCTCAGAATCGGAACATGCATTTGACTTTGAAGCTTTTAGCTTGGCCACGAGTGAATGCTTAGTGCGACACTCATTTGTGTTGTGGGTGGGGCTCTTGTGGATCTCACACCACTTTCTCATGTGCTTCTTCATCTTTGTGGTGTTATTCTTTGCTTGTTTCTTTTATTGGTTTTCTTAGGCCACTCAACCTTGCTCTGTCCTTTATTTTGTGGTTTGGAGGTGCCTTTCCCTGCTTTAGATTCACATATTGGTATGCTGTGCCAAGCGAGAAGATGTCCAGGAACTCCATTTCTGTTTTGATGTATTTGTGTAGACAATAATAGTACTTGAGCACCAGATGCCGCTTAAAACCTATTATACCCAACTTTGTGCGTAGGGTATGAAAAATATTCGCGAACTCTGGTATGTCTTGGTCCCTTTCTTCCTGTAGTTTGGTCAATTTTATGTACTTATCTTCATTGCTCCTAATAGGGTAATATTGTTCCTTGACAAAATCTCAGAAATAACCCCAACGTGGTGTGGATTAAAGTAGTGAGGGTTCCTCCTTGTCCCTCTACTCACAGTAAGTTTCCCACTAGTCCTTGACATGGGGGGAAACTTTGAGGAGTGCAAAAGTAATCTTTTCCCTATCAAAACATTTATGGATCAAAAAATATCCTTCCAATAGATTTATCCATTTTTCTAGAGCATCTGTGTCTATCTAGCCTTCAAATATAGGAAATTCAAAGTTAAATTGTACCTTAAAGGGGGCGGTGCCTCCAAAGTGACTGCTGGATGAAGATGCTTCGCCTGCTGATACTCACTTAAGGATCTAGGAAAAAATGTTCATCATCTCATTCCTTTATCGCTCGAGGGCCTCTTCAAGCAATGATTTGAAAGGATCTCTTGCTCCCTCATCTTTCATTTCTTCTGCCATGAGAGATTTTCAAGGTTGACGAGGGTGGTCTTACAAGTGTTTGATTGGTTCAAGTCCTAACTCCTTATACCTCGACCTCTTTGGGGACATGCATAGAAAAACAAAGAAATAGTAGATCAATTTGATACAACTGATCCAAATTTACAAAGCAACAAAATGAAATACTGATTATACAAAAAATAAAGATACAACAAAACATAACTGCAATTAATAAACAACAATTTTTGAAAACAATTTACATGCAGGAAAGAAACAAACTAGCTTGGATGATGGTAGCGTATCTACGAGAATATATGTGATGGCTACATGCCTTTTGAATTTATTTATAATGAGGCTCTTGGGCCTTTTTATCATGAAAAGATAATGGAAAACCCTAAACATCAAGAAACCTAACCCTAGGATATTAAGCGCCAAAAACTTGTGGGCCCCACTTGGGTTAGTTGGAATGTCAACTTCCTGGGGTTGTAACTTTGGCATATAATATTCGTTTTCCACACATAAGATGTTAGAAAGATCTATTCAAGGATAACAACTTTTGACTACAAACATAGGCTATAGGTATTACATTTGCCCGTTTTCCCAAAAAATGAATTAGGGCCCCAAAACGGCTCCATAAGTTCATGACCCGAAAACTACTAAAATAGGACATTGTGCTAGAAATTAGGAAACTGAATGGAAGCAATGTTGGAGGTCCAAGTGGAATAGGTGGGTGGCCCCAATATCCACTTGGATCACAACATTAGCATAACATTATTTTGATACAAATAACCGAGACATAATAATAACCACAAGCAGAAAAACATAAGAGTACTTATCTTATAAGAAATCTAGCGATTGAGATGGGGACTCTAACTCTACACCCAACCGTATACAAGCTGCAACCACGTATTTCTTGCAATTGTCATCCCCAAGCCAGAATTCAAAGCTTGAGGTAGAGTGCTTTCAAAGGAGTTTTTAAACCAATAGTATTAGCTAAAACATGGTGTCTCGAGGCTACCTCACCTCCACCAACTAAGTATCAAAACAAATAAACATAATGAACCACTTCTCTCACATGCAACCATCATCCACTTATGGGATTAAACCAATATAATCCACTGAAACATAAGTTTTCAAGGCTAGATTGTCTTCATCTGCCAGTTATTCAATTATTTCACATCACGTGAGGAACATTGTCCTTTATACAAAGGGACTTGTGACACCTTAACATCTATAGGGAATTGGAAATAGAGAGTCTTAATTCAGATGTGGAGAGAGAGATAAGATTAATGGCAAGGAGGTTTTATTAGTGGTTTTACCTCTGAAGGAACATGGGTGCAATTACCAACAACTTAGTGGAACTTCCACCTTTGTTCTCATCCTAATCCCATGGAATTACCATCAGGTGTCTTCATCCCAATAGCTCTATGTGCCTCCACCTCTCATAAGTTATCAACTAGCACGATCTCAAGTGAATTTATTAGCCCTGTAAGGCATAATAACTACTTAGTGATTATCATCCAACAAGCCTTTTGGGTTCCTCAACTGGACTATCATTTGAGCTTCCCTTCTCCCTAAATCCTCTCAGTCCTTATATCTTCTCTACCCTCTTAGCAACTATGCTTGACTTTCAGGAGTCTCTCGACCTCCTTTTTTCCCCGTTCCCCTTTCTATACTTGTACATATGAATAATATATGGTTCTTTGTTTGTAACTTGAGCCTCTCGACCTACACTTCCCTTCTTTTATGTGTGTATGAATTCTTAAATGATCGTCTTTCCTTTAACAAGAGCCTCTCGGCCTCACTATGCTTGTTTCAAAAGGACCTCTCGGTATCCTCTCGTGGTTCCCATTTCTTTGTGCGCAAAGGGTCCTTTTTCTTCCTATGGATAAGAGAGTGTCAATAGAGAATAATGCGTGTATTTTTATATCTAGGCCACGATGGTTCTCCCCATTCCTAAGTGGTCTATGTAGACGAACCATCTTGACAACGCAATTCATAACTCATCTAATTTTTTCCTTTCTTTTATTGTAGTTGTTTCCCAAAGAGAACAAGAGCATGCCTTTCATTTCTAGTTGAATTTAATAAGCAATCAACCCATTAAACTCACTTAGTCAGCCCACAAATGATATTTAAAACAACCAACTCCTCAAACAATCTCCCTCCTCAAGCATTGGAATCTATGTCCCTCTCGTAGTCATTTTAAACTTTAGAGTCACATAATTATAAGGAACTATTTTAAATGTTTAGAAGGGGAATTAACCCACAGTGGATGTCACAAGAAGTAGTTGTTTAGGTCAAAATGGGGCACTACATGTGGTCTAAAGTTGAGGGGTATTCTCCACGTAGAGTCTCTGGATCGTCATAGGTAGTAGATATTGGGCTATACTTGTCCCCTAGACCTTAACTTGGTCTACCAAAATATATCTAAGTTGTCAAACACTATTGTCCAATATGCATAACAACTTGACCATAATGGTTCCCACATCGGATACCTACAATTCCCTCCAATTGAGTTTGTGAGATTCATCAATAACATAATGTCGTAGAATAAACACATGAAAAACATCATGACTTTTATGCAAGTTGGGTAGCAGTACAAGAATGATAGGCAACTAGTAGTTTTTTTCTCTTTGATCTTAAAAGGTCCTCGAAATCAAGGTGACAACTTTGTCCCTTTTCCAAACCAAATGGTACTCTTGTTGGGTCGAATATGAATAAAAACTTGGTCCCCCACTTCATAACTTTGATTGGTCATATGTCCATCAACTTAGCTCTTTAGTCTATCATAGTATTACTTTAACCTTTCTCTAATCTGAACCACCTACTCCATTTCTTGTACAAATTTAGGCCCTACTATTATTGTATCCACCAACTTTTCTCAACTCAATGGTGTTCTGCATGGCCTCCCATATAGAGCTTGATAAGGAGGATATTGATTGAATTGTGGTAACTGTTATTATAGAAAAACTCTATGAATGGTAGATATTTCTTCCATTGAGTTTGGTTATCCATAACAAACATTATAAGCTTGTCTTCAATAATTTAATTCACTCTTTCACTCTGCCCGTTTGTTTTCGGATGATATGCAGTGGTCATGTTCAACTAAACCCTAATGTTAATTACATACTTGTCCAAAACTTGGATGTAAATTGAAAATCTTTATTGGAAATAATTTTTGTGGGTAATCCATGTAGCTAGATAACATCATTTATAAACACTCGTGTCAGATCAGTGGCATCATAAGTGTCTTTGATTATGATGAAATAGGCACTTTTGGTCAACTTATCAACTATGACCAGGATGGAATTATGCCTTCGTGACATGAGTGGAAAACACATAACAAAATACATAGAGGTGACTTCCCACCTGGTCATCTCATGTGGTTGTATGAGTCCTACTAGGAAGTGATGGCCATATTTCAATTGTTGGCAATTTCAAGGTACTTAGTGACAAACTAGACTACATCACGCTACATGTCTACCTAAAAGAAAAGCTTCTTCATGTCTACATATATCATCTGCACACAAGGATATGCAAAATAAAGTTCTATATGGGAATATTGGAGGATATTTCTTCATATATCTTCCTTCCCCCAGAATACACATTCTTCAGTAGAATCTCAACAACCAATGTCTTTAAGGAAATGGCCCTCAAACTCCGGTTCTAATTACTTCCTTTTTTGGAGTGTGTTGGGTATGTGTTATATTCTTTACACAAATACTCCCACATGATGTACAGTGCAACAGGTGCAATAGTGGCGGTCACAAGGGGGCGGAAGCCCTTATGTGCAAGATTTTTGGGGTAGTGCCTTTGAACAAATTGGGTAGTTTTTGGAGCTAATTTTTAGTGGTATGGTTTCTCCTTTAGTGGTATTGTGGTGCATGCTAGTTTAGCCCATGGTTTTGTAGTTTAAGATAAGGAACTACAATTGTATTCTAATCCAAGGTAAGTGGATTAGTTATATATATATATATATATATATGAATCAACAAAATCACATGACACGAGGTCAATTCTAGCCGCTACCACTATACCTTTGGGGGCCTACAACCTATCCTCCTCTTTGTAGACTGGGTCACACCTAGGGGATTGAACCTTGGATCTCTTGGTTTGCATGATTTCACATCATTTCAATCACCCATTGAACTATCCCCTAGGACATCTCTTAGTTTTGGGTTTCCAAGGTAAAATATTTGTGTTAATGTGTGTGTTTTCCATTGCATCTTTTCTGCTTTTTCAAGAATACATTTGAAACAATTAATTACACAAGGACAAAACCTACATTCAATATCAAAGCAGTTTTAGCTTCAAGAGGAACCTTTTGTGGCTAAGGGTTTTTTCTCAAGCCAATGGTAGACCCTATTAAGTGGGAAATCTATATAATCGATTATTTTGGTGAAAGGAAATGGCAAGTAGTTCAAAGTTAAAGATTGCAAAATTCAATGGGTAGAGTTTTGAGCTAAGGAAGCTCAAAATGGAAGATTTGTTGGTGGACAAAGATCAATGGATTTTTGTGGATTTGGGTATTGCACCAACATGGATGTCAACAGAAAACTAGACCAAGTTGGATCAAAAGGGAAAGAGCACAATACAATTATGTCGCTCTTAATTGATATTACTAAATGTATCAGATGAAGCTACATTGAAGGAATTTTGGAACAAGTTAGGGACTTTGTATCAGTCTAAGTCCCGGACGAACAAATTGTTCCTTCATAAAAAAGTTGAATAACTTGAGGATGAACGATGAAGACTTAGTGACAATAATCTAAGCACACTCAATATAGTGGTATGTAAGCTATTATCTATTGATATTAAGATTTTAGATGAAGATAGGTGTATCAATTTGTTGTGTTCTTTATCAAACTCGTGGGATAATTTGGTTGTTGCCATAAGGAGTAATGCAACTACTTTAAGTTTCAATGATATAGCCTCATCATTTTTATTAGAGTAGAAGAGATGAAAATATATGAAAATTTAGAACACAAATGCCTTATCTGTAAGAGGACACTACCAAAATAGAAATTAAAAAAGTCTTCAAGTGCGATATCTAAATCTAGAGGAATATTTAACGCTCTAGGAAAATTCATAAAGGTATGTTGGAAATGTGGAAAAAAGGGCACTACAAGAGAGATTGTAAATCCAAAATCTATAGGAAATGGAAGGGATCTAATGATGCACCTTCTACATAAGCAAAAAACTCCTCAAATGAAGGAGAGGATGTGTATTTAGCTTCTTCAAGTACACATGTATATCAAAGGCATGCTTGGTCAACTCACACACACCCTTTCATATGACTCTTCATAAGAAGTGGTTCTATGAGTATGAAATATATGATAATGGTGATGGTTTCCTAGGAGATGACTCAACAACCATAATAACAGTATGAGGGAAAGTCAAGTTGAAGCTCACGGGTGGAAGGATTAAAACATTCCTTGGTGTTTTTCACATCCTACAATTGGCCAAAAATTTGATTTTTGTCAGCAATATGAATGATGCAGTTCTAAAAACATTGTTTGCAAAGGATACCTACAGGATGGTTCGAGGAGAAAAGGTATTTCTTAGGGGAGTTTTATTTAAAACTCTATATATATCATCGAGAAAAACTATTAGTGAAGGATGCAACAATTTTGTTGTTCTTTAAAGTGGAGCATAAGGAGGAAAAACTCCTACATCCTTTGGAGAAAAGGATATGCTATGGCATCAAAGACTAGGACATATAAGAGAGAATGATAGTTGAGTAACTACATGGTATTGGTATGGTAGAAGGTGTGTCTAATTGTTCCCTGGATTCTGATTTATGTGAATGTTGTTCATATGGGAAATATAACCAAGTAAGATTGTCCTCTAGTTCTTCGAGATCAAAGGGAATATTATAGCCAATGCACAATGATGTGTTTGGAAATGTGTCTATTCAAGTGATGTGTACTATGTCTTATTTATAGATGACTTCTCGAGGAATAAATGGATTTATTTCCTTAGGGAAAAATATGAAGTCTTTGACAAATTCAGAGAGTTTAAGGCTCTTATGGAAAATTAGATAGAGAAGAAAATTAAGGTGCTGAGGACAGATAATGGTGGAGAGTTCTATGAGAATGAATTCAAAGGATTCTATATGAAGTGAGCTATAGAAAGGTAGAATACTAGTCCTTACACACCTCAACATAATGGAGTTTCAAAAATGATGAACAAGACGTCGATGGAGAAAGCAAGGTCATATTAATGGTCTCAGTTTAGGACAAAAATTCTAAGTAGAGGTAATGGACATAGTGTGTTACCTAGTAAATAGATCACCCTTGTCAGTGTTAGATGATGAGAATCCACATGAGGTATGGAATTATAACAAACAATCTATTAAACATCTTAGGGTATTTGATTGTGATGCTTATGTGCATGTTCCAAAGGAGAATGGGACTATTGGGAACAGGATCCCCAAGGACAGTTTTGGGGCTAAAAGCCCATGTTTGGGTAAATTTTGTAATAAAGTTGTAAAGTCTCCGCATTTTGTGGTCGCGGAGCACGAAGGTGTCATGAGTCATAAAGGGTTGTCCGCCCTTGTTTTTTAAAGTGTAAAGATCCACCCATGGTCCGCGGACCATGGGATTGTATAAAAAGGAGATAAGTAAGTAAGCTCTAGGTGTTTCTGGGAAAACTAGTATTGCTAAAGAATGCTAGCCCTCTAGGTTTGGCAGCTACCCTAGAAACAACGGTTTAAAACAATTCAATGATTTCTTCTATGTGTAACAGATAAGAGAAAGATAATGGAACCAACCTGGAACTTCCGCTTAATCCCTTGCTTGATCTCTCTCCCTTTTGACAGATGCTGCAACTCCTCCCCATACTTAACACGCTTGGACAATACCTGCACATGTACAGCAACAAAGAACCGTCAAAGCATCATGATCTATTACAACATAAACATTACAGAATCAGATATATAATGAACAAATGATAGCATTCATAAATGATAACATTCACAATTGCACAATCATATGGAAGAAAACTTGAAGAGCTTTATTGATAGAAGGGAGAATTACAACCCAGTTGTCTGATCCAGCATCATCCTCCCAGCTTCAATCCTTCTTCACCTCATGAAATAGCAAGATCACACCAACAAGAATACAATGCTCTCTCCTCACTTACAAACTATCAACACTTCCTTGCAATTCACAACATTTCAGCCTCCAGATCTCTTGGATGAGGGATCCATTTATAGATGTTTGCAAGGGTGTGAGTCATCCATGGGGTTTGATTAGTGTCATTCCACTTGTTATAATTGGTTCCACAAGAGAAGGGATTGGAGATGGTTTCCTAGATCCCTTATTCATCCTTGGGTGAATTCAGAGAGGCAAGTGGCACAGGAGAAGTTTCTAGAAGATTCCATGAGCAACCATCTGTCAAACTGTCCCAGACATTTGTCCATCCTTGCCCATCGCACCCTATAGAAGGCCTAAATGGTATGCATTGCACCCTGGCAGTGTACCACTTAGTATGCATCGCACTTTGCCAGTGGAGCAGTCAGTATGGTTCAATTTAGGCAATTTCTGGATGGTTTCTCAGATGGAACTTTTGGGGAATGATGTATTCAGATGACTATGTTCCTTTAGGGTATGAAACAACTCTTTTAGGGGTTGATGAACCCTAATACATTGACATATAAGTTTGGGGTTGATGTGCCCAAATATGTCTATAACAGTTGCCCCCTAAAGCATGAGGTTGTAAATATTCATGTCGGGTGAAATGCTTTATCATGAGGATCCGAAGTTTTGAACTGGAAGGTGATCTGCATCAGTTACAATACAATATATTATCATAATATGATTTTCATGATCTAGCTGAGGAAGGCATTCCCATGCTTAGCTTTATAAATTTCATTTCATATACATAGATCAAATAGTCATCTACAGACACAGACTCGTGATTCTACAGATATAGAGTCGCAATCCATGATTAGGATGACCATCTGTCTAAATATTTTGTACATTTGATGTTTTTATATCCTTGAATATATCATAGCTCGGATGGATGAAACTAGATCTGGGGTCTTCAAACTCATTCAATCTTCGCTCAATGTACAAGTCAATCCATGTGAAGAGATGTTCTGAAGTCGAACATGGAAAGACATCGCCTGATTACCAGCCAATGATGTGAGCTGTTAACAGACGCGAGAGGAATCACCGATAATGATAATGATCCTCAAGGTACTACAGTACAATTCATGTGGTGTGAATATATGATCCAATGTCAAACACCATGCAAAATCTTTCGGTCGAAGGCCATTGATGTCAACCTATCGCTGAAAGTGAGAAACTTTCCATTGATGTATGTAAGCTTCAAAGCAATGAAAGGGTTGTTTCTAAGTCAAATTCTTGGATAATGAGCTGATGTCGACAAGAAGTGACTCATCATAGGAGGGCCTTGATGTATCCCACATCTATGACACAAAACGAAGCAAATGATTTCTGGAGGTGAAAACGAACTGATGACACAAGGTTCAGGAATGGCGGTCATGAAAAAATGAAGGTTGGAGGTATTGCAGTGTATGAGACATTAACTGGATGGTGATTTCTCAACTGAATGACTTCTCTTGAACATGTCGGTGACACTAAGATGAATTGGTAGCATTAACCCCAAAAGATGGATGGTATGAAAGACCAATGGTGTGGTGATCGGTGAACGGAATAACCCAACCCAACTCAATAATGGAGATGAAGTGAAAGTGTTATGTTCCAGAACAACTTGCTACCATAAATTCTTCAAATTTTTTCCCCTTTTCCCTAGTCATTGTTGACCAGTACCTCTTTATTTTTGTCAAGCTTGAGGAGGATAACATATGCTTGTTCTATAATTTTCCCTTCGAGCAAATCTGTCGCTATTTAGTATTTTAACGAGTCTAGTGAAAATGAAACTCGGTCTCGTCTGGATGGACAAGTTTGTCGCTATTGTTTTAATGAGTTTAACGACAAGGATAACTCGGTCCTTTTCATGTTTAGAGAGTTTGAAAAGGGACGAAAAGAAAACTCCATAAGTTATTTTTCGTAAAGTAATCCCTAAGGTTCGAAAAAGGATAAAATAATACAAGAGGGATGACATTTCCAATACTTTAATGAGCTGGAAAGGACAAGCGCTCGATGATCTTTTCATGTTTAACAAGTTTGAAAAGGGTTTAAAGAGGACTCTATTTTGAGGAACAAGTGGTGTCTAGGGTAGCAACTGGTTTCGGTGATGTTGGAAATTCTCAAAA
This sequence comes from Pinus tabuliformis, assembly GCA_031772625.1. Classification (NCBI taxonomy): domain Eukaryota; kingdom Viridiplantae; phylum Streptophyta; class Pinopsida; order Pinales; family Pinaceae; genus Pinus; species Pinus tabuliformis. The sequence continues at coordinate 371,760,544 of CM062804.1, forward strand.
CATGTTGATTTATGTGAATAGGCTGGCTAATAAGACCATTCATTGCAATTGTTCCTCAAAAAGGGTAAAACAACCAAGTGAAAGCGTAAATCGGCTAAAGAGATCATGGTGATGAGATGAAAACAACCAAGGCTCAACTGACAGAATGGAAATCACAAGGGTTAAAAATTGAAAATGGGTTCATTGGTTTCATTTTTAACGAGGTTGACACAAGACAACGAACTATCCTCGGAGATCCTTGGTTTCATTTTTTAATGAGGTTGACACAAGACAATGAACTATCCTCGGGGATCCTTGGTTTCATTTTTTAACAAGGTTGACACAAGACAACGAACTATCCTTGAAGATCCTTGGTTTCATTTTTTAATGAGGTTGACACAAGACAACGAACTATCCTTGGTTTCATTTTTTAACAAGGTTGAGAGAAGACAACGAACTATCCTTGGACTCCATGATCACAACTCGTAAGAGGTCATGAAGGAGAAATCTGGTTCCAATGCCCCCAGTACATGATGTACAACATCACTGAATTGATCGCCAGTTGATGTAGGTATGGAACAGGTTGCCACATAATTAACCCATGGTGGGGATGATACTGTTGATATAAATGGACCATTTAGGGATGATGATTGACTTGGAGCTATATTTGGACCGGGAAATGAAAGCTGGTCAACGGTGACAATCTTTCCTTCATGCGGGAAACACATCACTCGAAAGAGTGTTGAAACAATAGCTTCCATGTTATAAACATAGTCACGCCCAAGAAGTAAATTGTAGTCTAAAGGTCCTGGGACTACCATCACGTTCAGATAAACGGTCTTTCCTCCCAAAGTAATAGGTAACTTAGGAAGGATCCCTAACGGTCGACTGGTTCCTCTGTTAAAGCCCAACAAATTCTGTGTAACAGGCACAAGCGGTGGCGAACCAAGCACTTTCCAAGCAGTTGAGGAAAGGATACTCACTGATGCACCTTCATCTATAATAGTGCCTGACATAATCATTTTAAAAACTTGTACTATGATCTGGAAAGGCACATAAGAAGGAAGGCGGGATCCTGCCAGTCGATTCCAATCAAAGGAAGTGACTAGACTAGTTGGAGGGGGTACTGTAGAAACGAGAGAATTAACCCCTTGAGTTACGAGAACTGGAGGATTTTCCTCTTGTCTTCATGGAATAGGTGGATTGCCCCCAAGTTCATTAGAATCCGAAGTAACAAAAAGAACTTGAGCGGTATCATTTTCACTCTCTTCGGGAAAGATACGATTAGCTGAAGGTGAAATCGAGTCAACTACTACGTCGACCTATTAGTTTTGGTCGGGTATAGACTCATAGGATTCACTTTCAGAGAGAGTGGTTTTCGACTGATGGCTGATTTAAGTCTGTCGGTTCATCAACTAGTGAAGGATTCAAGGAGGGTTTCCTGTAACTAGATGGAAGTCGTTGCGGTGAAGCAGGACGGTTATCCAACACTCTTTTGGCTTCATCCAAAAAGGGACAAAGGTGAAGGGAATGATTACCTTCACATAACCCGTTGAGGTAATTTATTGACTAAATTAACACAAGTATTTAATTATCAATCTGAGTTCGTAAAACTTGGAGGCAAATCCACAGTATATGGACATCAGATATAGTCAAACTTGAAAGACAAGTTTTCAAAAACTAAAGAAGTGCATATACAAATATAGCCTATACTAACAATTCCAATTCACCTTGCAATGAAGGAAAGCTGAAATGGCTCTTAACTTAAGAGGTCCAATTATTCCTCAATTATTACTTGATGAACAGAAATTAGAAACCATGAACTCTCAATAGCTTAAGATGGACAAATCATCAATGAAGGGAGGCTCTTAACTTAAGAGACCTTTGGTATTTCGCATCATAATTCATTCACCATAATGCTATCAATTGAAGACTGAAAATACATAAGAAAAACTACTTGCATGTAATCAAGGAAAAACCTAGTTTGAATCCACCCCAAGAAATATGGTCAATCCCATAAAATTTCAAAAACTGGCTTATTTCCTAGGGATTTTCTGGGTGACTAGTCATGTTTGACTAGCCTTGACTGGGCCTAATAAAGCTTGTTTTGACCAAACCAAGTGGAATTAGTTTAGTCCTAGTTCCCAAGATTTCCATTCATGCATCCAGCTCGAGCCCAAGTGTCCTACAAATATGTCATCCACATAGATATTACGGGAATTTCTAATTTTGTCCAAAATTGCACTTGAAACTCAATTTTCATAAAAACTTCTAGAAATTGCAAAATTAAAATTAAATACCTAAATATGCATAAAATACATAAAAATGAGATGGATGTGATGGAAAATGGATGGAAAATATAAGGATTAAGTAAGTTTCCTTAAGCAAAAATAGACCAAAACTGAGGGCCAACATCTCCCCCTTGCTGATCTTTAAGCATGTCCTCATGCTTGTTTCTTCCTTTTGACCTTTTTCTTCTATATGCTGACTGGCCTACTGATGTACCTGTGGCTCTAACCCTTGAAGATGAAGCTTTCTCTTGAGCTACCTGTAAAAGGATATCTATGCCTTCATGTACTTTTTCTCCTTCCTTGTAGATGACATTCTTTACTTTTTCTCCTTTCCTTTCTTCTGTTAATTCAATTGGAGCACATCTAAGGATTAACAAAATTATTTATCTTGTGAATCATGTCCATTACCATACTTTTGGAGATGTGTCTAAAAGTTTTCTTTGATTTTGAAAGAGGATAGTACTTCCTTTCATCTGAACCATGCAACCCATTCCTTTGTAATTTTCCTTTCTTAATGCCCAATAACCAAAACCACTATTTTTGCCCAATTTATGATATTGATAGGACATGAATTTTAAAGTAATGATCATTCAATTCTAGCAATGCCAGTGAAGTTGAAACTTAAAGTTACATTGTACAAGTAGCAACAAACTTTTTTAACCATTTTCTTATAAACTACAAACTGGGTTTCTTTGAAGTTTTACAAAAATATTTCTACCACTCCATTGCTTCTCTTCACCAAAAATTGGAAGTACCCTCATCACAGATTTTGAGAAAAAGACAAATTGGCTGTAGGTGACATTGCTTGATTCCTTCAAAAATGAAAGTTCTTTTGGCTTGAACTTTTTTGGGTTTATTCATCTTATATTAATGCATCTTCCCTCAAAATTTTGCATCAAATGGATATATGGTTTAAAAGTAATCAACAATTTTTGAAAATGCAACTATTTGCTTACCAAGCTTGTAATATTGCTCAAAAATTTTGAACTAGAATGTTGATTTGCTGGACTGATATGTAAATTTCGACCACTGTTGAATACCCACGAAGATGAGGAGAAATTCCTGAACTTGTAATGTCAAATTTCTGAGCCGAGACACTACCTCTGTTTTTGTTGCTTGTGGAGAGAAGGCTTTGTTCTAATGCTTTGAAAACACCTTTCTGGAAAATACCTTGTCAAAATACCTCTGAGAACAATCTTCTGATTGCTACCATCTTTATAACCTTCTCTGCCTTCAATTCTTTAGAATCAACACCATACTTTCTTTTTCAGAAATCGAATTCAAGAAATCAATAGACAATTTCTTCAAATTAACCTTCTTTGTTTTCTGCTGCAAATAATATCAAAACAAGGTCCTTTGTTTTTTTTAAATCTGAGTGAAGAAAAATTCTAACTGCTGAAAGATTATAAAAGTATCTCCACTGTCAAAATAAAATCTTTCACTGTTTTGCAAAATCATGCTTTACCCTCATGAAAACTCTCCCTGTTTCAACAAAATTGCGTACTCTGTATACAACTGAAGTTTACTACGTTTTCATATGCAAACAGTTGATAAATATGCACAAGGAAATCATTTTGGATACCTGGTCTTGAATTTACTGCAAGAAAACTTGTAGAAATTTCTGGAAAATGGTTATTTTCCTCTGTTAAACAAAACATTTCCAAAAACTCTTCTTTCGACATTTCAAAATTTACAGGTGGCAGCGTATAAAATTGGGAAGCTCGGTGTCTCCATCCCCAAAAGGTCTGTGTTGCTGGCTGCTATTCTCAGGCATCTCATCTTCTTCAGAGGATGATTGAAAACAATAATAATTATTCAGAATAACTCTCAGTTCATTCAGAATAACTCTCAGTTCATGAATAACAATAACAATCAATTTCTTAAATGTAAACATGAAAGAACTCTCAGTTCATGAATTCATGCTCTGTTTTTTCGAAAATCCTTCACTGTGCATCGTATTAAGATTTGATTATTGATCACACTGCTTGATCGTAGAAACATATGTACAGGTGTAGTTGTAAAATGAATTGATTATTTGTTTCACAAAGACTACGTGTTTCAAAAAGACTTGTACAATGGACCTCTTAGCTGCGCTCCATATTACCCTTATCTCATTCAATCTGCGTTTTGAATGCCTCAGCTTGTTGACTGGTGGCAAAAATAGAGAAAAAGTCATTAAATGACAGGCAGTCTTTAGCAAAAGGTTCGGCGACCAGGATCCCGACATTTCCTCTGCGATCCTCATCAAAATAGAAGCAAATCAGATCTTAGCTTACCTGAAGTTTCCCATGAGATTTCTGGCAACTAACTTGCACTTCCTCCGTTGATTTACCCTGCTTATCTCTCCATGGCTTCAGCGCTCTATTTCTACCCTTACCTCCGCTGTCAAAACGTTTTACTTCCATCAACTGCTGGCCAATGGCATCTACCGCCTTTTCTGAGCCTCAAACGGCTGTGATGGCAAAGAAATTTATGGTTCTGAGCTTCAACAATGGCGGATCTCTTCTCTGTTGAACGCACAGGGTTTATTTTTGTTGTTTCAAAAATGTTTTAACCGTTTTGTTTGCTGTCCTCTGACCAGAATGGAACGTGGCTTATTTCCTCTGACTTTTCCGTATTACATAGCATCAAACGTTCATTGCATTATAACTCAGGTTGATTCATTATGTCGCTGCCGATATACCTTATGATTCATGGCTGTCCTCCAATCCGTTGTGGGTGTCCTGCAACCAACCCGCAATACCATCGTATTTCTTTCTGAGTACTGGTTTATTTTTGTTATGCATTGGTTTGATGACATGTAGTCATTAAATGTGGCATAACTTTTTCATTTCACCTCCAAATGGGATGATTCAAATTATGTCTTAAACTAGACTTGAATATATATCTCCCATATAAACAGGTTTTGAAAAGAAGATGATTTGGTATGTCAAATATGCCAATGAATAGTCAAGAGCTAGAATTGTCACCATGCAGATTTTTCGACAAGCAGTTAGTATTTCAAGAATAACGTTTTCATATGATACCTGATTGAAGTGATTCAAATTGATTTGGAAACTAGATTCCAAGGGCTATCTTCCCTATGAATTTTAGATAAAAATGTTTCCATTAGACACCTCAAATATAGGCTGTACTAACTCTGTCCTCAACATTTCACTTGAGACCTAGTTTTGATTTTGATCACATTTTTATTTGTGATATAAATTGAAAACTTCAAAATGGATTCCAAAAATAGATTTCAAGAGATATGTAAAAAAACATGATTTTAGAATGATCATATATGGTTACTCAAAATACACTTGTTCTTACTGCATTTTGCCATGTAGTCCTTTCAAATGAATATTGAACAATGATTTGAAGAAATAGTTTGAAACAAATTTATTATGGAAGTCTTATTGTGAATTCATTTGACTTGTTTATTTATTCTATTCTATCCTATTCTATTTTAGAAAAATAATTCATTCTCTCAAGTATAAGAGAATTTCCAATGCATCCATTTTCGTAACAAGATCATAAGTAAATTCATATCCAAATTTGAAAAATATACTTTAATGAATGTTTGGACATGAAAATTTATTTGATCATAAAGATTTGATGAGAAAGAATGTTGAAGAATGGAGTAGTGTTGTGAGCTAATGACTAGTTGAAACCAAGTTTTAAGATGATCTTTGTCTGCTTGGTTCTCATTAATTGTCATAGCACAAAACTCTTCTTGTGGTACTTGTTCAAAATCTTGTATGCACAAGGGATCGTGTGATATACTTGCTAGAAATTCTTCAATTTCTGGCTCTAATGTTTGATCTTCATTGCTTGTGATCCATGACTCATTCACCTTCTCACAAAGATAGCTAGAAGAAAGTTCTAGATTCTCTTCCTGTGGATCATCTTCATGGATGTTTTTTTTCTCTTCTATCCTTTGACATAAAGATTCATCCCTAGTGAGCATTCTAAATTGAGGACAAGGACTTGAGAATAGTTTTGTGGTGGCATACCCTCCTTCTCTAAATGATTTCTTTAACATCATTTTTTAGATCTTGTCTTGCAAATGGATTTTGTAGTTATTTTTTATTTTATGTTTTTGTTGGGGGGTTTGTTTTGGGAATCTACTTTTAGGATCTCTATTTCTAGGCATAAAGAAACATAACTAAGAGAAATGTTTACTAACTAAATTTTTGGTGTTTTTGTTTATCTTTTATTTGACTATGCTGATAATTGCCTCCCCGGCAATGGCGCCAAAATGTGGAGCTAATTTATTGACTAAATTAACACAAGTATTTAATTATCAATCCGAGTTTGTAAAACTTGGAGGCAAATCCACAGTATATGGACATCAGATATAATCAAACTTGAAAGACAAGTTTTCAAAAACTAAAGAAGTGCATATTACAAATATAGCCTATACTAACAATTCCAATTCACCTTGCAATGAAGGAAAGCTGAAATGGCTCTTAACTTAAGAGGTCCAATTCTTCCTCAATTATTACTTGATGAACATAAATTAGAAACCATGAACTCCCAATAGCTTAAGATGGACAATTAATCAATGAAGGGAGGCTCTTAACTTAAGAGACCTTTGGTATTTCCCATCATAATTCATTGACCATAATGCTATCAATTGAAGACTGAAAATACATAAGAAAAACTGCTTGCATGTAATCAAGGAAAAACCTAGTTTCAATCCACCCCAGGAAATATGGTCAATCCCATAAAATCTCAAAAACTGCCCTATTTCCTAGGGAATTTTTGGGTTACTAGTCATGTTTGACCAGCCTTGACCGGGCCTAATAAAGCTTGTTTTGACCGAACCAAGTGGAATTAGTTCAGTCCTAGTTCCCAAGCTTTCCGTTCATGCATCCAGCTCGAGCCCAAGTGTCTTGCAAATATCTCATTCACATAGATATTATGGGAATTTCTGATTTTGTCCAAAATTGCACTTGAAACTCAATTTTCATAAAAACTTCTAGAAATTGAAAAATTAAAATTAAATACCTGAATATGCATAAAATACATAAAAATGAGATGGATGTGATGGAAAATGGATGGAAAATATAAGGATTAAGTAAGTTTCCTTAAGCAAAAATAGACCAAAACTGAGGGCCAACATAACCTACATGGAATCTTGACCTTTCCCTTCTGTCCATGAACTTTACTATCACTAGTTGATGGTGTGTTACCAACATGATCTCCAGAGGTTGATGACACGGGATGGTGTGAACGGGAAGACCATTCTTTCAAGATCCGAGGAAAGTAAGGACAATTTCGATGAAAATGGTCTCTCACACAAATTATGCATGGATATTTGGCTTTGTGAAGCTTAATGGATGGATTTTCATCAGATGTTGCATCTAGAGCAATGGTTGCTTGGTTGCCCCCTTACTGAATTGGCTTCTTCTTCTTCTCCTGCCCTTTCTTCTTCTTCTTAGCCACCTGGTTACTAGTATCAATATTTTCACCAAGCGAAGAGGAAGAAGGGGAGGAAGAAACAAATGAGGAAGAAGGCAAAGGGTCAACTTCAGGATCAACTGGAGGTTGATTTTGTCCAGTTGAAGGTGTACTCGATTGCGGAGAAATCATGACATTTTGAACCAAAGAGGTTGAAAATAGCCATACTAGCAGGCCAATGGTAAATCCCGGAAGGGATAATGTAGCCATATAAGGAGCACCAATATTTCCGAAAGAAGGAAAAGGACTAGGATTCCCATCAAAAGGGATTCCTTGATCAGTGGACTCTAGATTTGTTGCCATATGTCTCAACCTAAGTGTTAGCACCTAAATCTGCCTTAGGCTAAAGGAAGGAAAAAATTAGGGTAACTGCAAACCACGCACAGTTTGGTAGCTAGCCCTACCAGAGCAGGAGAGTGCTCTCTCCGAGTCACTCTCAATGAATAAACGATCGAAAACGGTCTGAGATGACTTACAATACAATGTTTACCTTAGGCTAGTAAGTGAATATGGATTCTGGAAACAATTTTATGAAATGACCAAACTTCTGGGATGTTATGGGACCGGTGCTCAGCAAAGAACAAAGAATTGAATATGAAGGCACAGATTATTCTGTGAGGCAAGGTAGGCGGAAATGTAACAATTTAGTTTGAGGTACCACGACATGAAAAGATTGTTGAAGAAAGTGAAAAGGGCATATTGACATGAATCCTTTTCAACAGAAGAATAACACTGAAACATGAAATTTTCCCATAGGCAGAGCAATAAAAATTGGATTCTACCTACTCTCACTCAGAAAATTTCACCGGAAATGAGCATGAAATGAATTATGAAACATAACTAAATACATATGAACACATAAGAAATACATTTGCTACACTCACAACCACAAGAATCTCATGAAACAGAGCCGCTGCCTTTCATTAATTCTCTGTCAAAAATACATAGTGAAGAAACAAAGTTTCTTTCCCACAGTCTCCCAGAAGTTACAAGCCAACCAACCCTTTGCAAATAAATTGCATACAATATATAGAATGTGTGAGGAAGAGATAGAATGCCCAAGGGTTAGGGAGTTACTCGAATCATTACGAAATGGAGATGGAGAGCCAACCATCAGCTACAGGGGCAGCGTTGCAAATATGACATTTGGCTTTGGGTGATCGTTTGCCTTCCTTCGCCACTTGGATAGAAGCCCATCTAGAGAAAAAACTCCTTAAATGCCGCCTTTGGTGCCAAAAAACCGAAGTGTAGATGAGCGGGCCCACTTGGAGAAGTCGCGACCCGAAATTTCGCAAAACAGAGCAAATTGGCAATTTTTTCCTCTGTGCGCCGCGCTATGTTTCTGTGCGTCGTGCTACTTTGGGACCTGTTTTGGGGCACTTGCAGGTGTCCAAAATGTGCCCAAGTGGGCTTGTTGGAAAGCCTGTCCTGTCTACTTTCTAACCCCAACTGGAATTTTCACATTTGGTGCTCATTTTCTCCTCCAAATATCCATTCTCCCAAGACTGCTTTCTGTGTGTCAAAAAAGTGGCAGAGAGGCCATTTTTGGGTGTTTTTTGACCTTTAGGAGACCTAGATCTTGCCCAAATCTCTTGCCCGGACACCAATAGTCGTAATTTTCAATGCTGAATCCAAATCTACAAGCCATTTCTCAATTGGAGCCCTAAAATTTTAGGGAGGAAATCCCTGTTTTTTACCCAAAAAATTACCAAGTGACCAAAATTTCCCCAAATTTTTTGAAATTTGGGCTGGATGTTCCCTATGAAGTGCTATGCTGTGCCAAGGAAGCCTCAGCCAAGATTCGAAGCCTATATTTCTCCTTTGCCTCCTTTGCCTCTTTTGTTGCTTTGCTCAATTTTGCCTTTAGGCTTCTGATTCTTGCTTTGGAGCTCATGTTTCGGGCCATGTAGTGGTGAGTCATGCGCCTCAGCATGTCTTTTTCCCTGTTAGCCTTATCCAACCGCTGCTCCAAGTGAACGTTCACTTTCTCTAACACATACTCCCGGTCCTCATCTCTTTGCTCCATAGGTCTGCCTTGTGCTGCCATGATGTAGCTAGACGATCCTCAAGTTGCTTGTTCCTCTGCTCCAGATACTTCACGTTCCACTTGGCCCTCTCCAAGTCCAGGGATAAGTTCTCAATCACTAATTGCTGCTCCTGAATGATCTCTCCAAGCTCTGCATTTGTAGGTTCTGCATCTGTCTCATCATCCTGAAGGAGAACGAATTCTGTCTCTCGTTCACCTGATGGCTCACCTGAAGGCCCCTCATCATGCACTGGCTCCTTACCTCTGCCCTGCTCCTGTGATGCTGATGTCAGAAGCGAGGCCCCTTCCACCCCGGGTGGAGATAACACTCGCTTTGCTGCTGCAAACAAAGGTCTACTGCCTTTCTGATAGGTGATGTATATTGGCATGGTAGCAGTCTCATGGTGCTCATCCTGATGTGACGGACCCCCTATCTCATGCTCTGCCTCTGATACTACCTGTGGAGCACTGAAGAAGTCACGGGAAATGAAGTCCTCCCAAGCAATACCCTGCAATCCCAACTGATGGTCCACCAAAATCCGGATAAGGGAAAAGTGATAAACACTGTTGAGCTGCTGTCGAGGGGTCTTGTGCTGCATGAAATTTCTCATCCTCTCTATGTTCCCGCAAATGAAAAATGGGAGGCTCATCATCCGTACCCTGGTAAAGTGCATGAGCAGCCTGATGTGGTATGCATAAAGGCGAGAAAACCTCCCCTCGCAACTGAAGTATTTCATGATTAATTTCATGAGTGGGGCATACTCATCTTTCAGAAATCTGAATGGAAAAACTCTCGTGAGGTGGCTCAAACAACTGTCTTTGATGTAAGGCTCATAATGATGTCTTTCTACCTTCTTCTTCTTGTGCCACTGCTCTCCAATGTTTGGTATGCCTGTTGCCACTGATATGGTCTCGGGTGTCAATGTGAAAGTGACCCCAGCCAAGATAGACTGTCCTCCATGTAGGTGAAGTGAAAAAAGACGGGCCAACTCATGATGCACTCTGACATTTTCCACCCTCTGACAAAATTCGAAACATGCTAAGTGCTGGAAACAAGACATAGCAAGAGGGCATGCCTGCAACTCAGTGAGGGTGTTTGGCTCGTCTCTAAGATGTCTGCCACTCTGGTGATGTCTCCTTTGGGCCCTTTCTCCCGAAGCTATGTCACTGTGGGTCTCCTCCTCATACTCTGATGAAACTTCGGATGCCATTACTGCTGTTTGTACCCTGAGTTTTATGTTGCCCTTGAATTTCAATGAAGCTGGTAGCTGCTCTGAAAATCTGCCGCCAAGGGGACAATAAAACAAGGAGTATTAGGAGGGGAATGATGAAATAGGAATAGGGGTTTAAAGGGAGAGATTTATCAGGGATTTAGGAGTAGTTTGGGTATGGGGTTGATGGGGTAGGGTTTGAAACATATTGGCAGCTTTGTCACTGTAGCATAAACCCTAGGATCATGATTTCTTTGTTTTCTCTTTTGTTGGCTTTATAAAAATGTTTGCACTTGATTTATACCCCTACCACCATGCCATCCCTTTCAAGTTTTGATGCAAGAACTGAGGTAGGTGGCCTACCTTTCAAATTTGGTGAGCATTCAAAAGTTTTTAGGCAGATTGAATAGTTTTTGGGCTTTATATCTCTGTGCGCCGCGCGCTCTGCCCAGTGCGCTGCGCGCCGGGTATGCGCCGTGCCAGTGTTATGTTTACACAGTGGGCGGGCCCTGTGTACGCCGCGCTCTTTGGTGTATGCACTGCACGCTATGAAAACACCCGAATTTCTTCCTAATTGTTTGACTCTCCAACTTTTTCGACTATGCACCCCTCTCCCACAGCTTGGCTTGCACAATGAGCTGGTCTTGTGGTGATTTTGCATCAAACAATGGAGGAATAGGGAGAGGGTTTGGTAGTGACTTAAGGCAGGGGTTTAGGAAAAATGACAAGGAAAGATGGGGAAAAAATGATAGGTGAGGGGAATGGGTGAGTGGAGTGAAACCTTGGCAATATCAACACAAATTTACAACCCCAGCCCTTCGTTTTCTTGGTGATTTTTTTTTTTTTTTTTTTTTTTTTGTGGCTGACATTATGCATTTTGTGTGACATATCAAACCTCTTCACAAACACCATATCCTTGACAAAATTTGATGAGCTGGTAATGTCATAAGGCTTACCTCTTAATTTGATAGCCTTCCCCAAAGTTTGAAGTGGTTTGGCACCGTTTCTTGGCCGCTGGACTGTGTGCGCCGTGCGCAATTCCCAGTGCGCCACGTGCCTTGTATGCGCCGCGCCTATGCAATCTTTCAACAGCGGGCTAGCTGTGTGTGCGCCGTGCCCTTGGTTATATGCGCCGCGCGCTCCCAAAACCTGCTTCCGCTCACTCAAACCTCTCCAACCTCACACTCACACCTTTGAAATGCTTTCTCCAAGTCTTGCAAGAGCACAATGCCTTTGATTTGGGTCAAAACATGTATTTATAGCCTTGGAGGAGATGAGTTTGATTTTTTCCTCTTTGAAAACCCCCTTTTCTAATGTTGTGTTTTGCACTTTTTCATTGACCTTTAAACACACTGATTTTCACTTTCCCTTTGACATTTTGGCTCAAATGATGAAATTTTCGGCACCTCTTTGTAGGGACTGTATGACAGAGCATTTGGCCATGTAAATCATAACTGCATCTGAAAAGTCAATTGGTGATTTTTTGGAAAATTTTATCATAAATGACCTTGTTTGACTTTTCTTCAAAACAGAGTTTTGAAGAAGAGTCGATGTCTATCCAAGTGACGATGAAGCTCTCTAAACCATAGTTGTATAAGGGCCTCCCTCTGGCTTGCATGGCTTGTTCTGGACATGTTTTCAAAGACCAAATTGATGAATTCCTAGACCCAATCATAAAAATGACTTTGTCCTGTAATAGGACCAGACCTTGACTGTCATGAACTTCAGTGATTATGGACAAAGACTTGAGCCAGCAGGAGCCAGACATGAGGGAAAATGATTAGCATGACTTCCTCCATCAGATCATGGCATGCCCTTAGCAAAATGCAGCTGAGTGAATGGAGTGGGACACCTGAAATTGAAATGCACAAAGAGTTTTGATCTCTGACGGAGGGCTGACCAGAGCGACTCTAACACTAAGATCAACTAAGGAATAGGCATGTTATTCGTAGTCAATTAATTTTAATGACACTTGGACACAACTTTTCTTTTTCAGTTTTTAAGAGTCGATAAAAAGCTAAATATGACTCTAGTCTCCTTCGATTTTTAATGATCCTAAAAGGACAAGTGCTTAGATGGACCTTTTCTTTTAAAGAGTCGAAAAGGAACGAAAGTGACTACTCTAGAAAATCTAGACAAAGGGATTACCAAACCAATCACAAAACTGCAATATACACCTTGGTGATAAATTAAAGATAAATTGCCAAGGACTTATGTACGACAGTCAATCTCCCCGAATGCTATGTTTAGTGCATTCAGATCAATAAGGCAACATAATCAGTTTCCAAGGGATAAAGGATTTAAGACTATTGTGGTCTCCCAATATATACGCGACGGTACAGGGAGCACAAGTCCGTGCTAGCACTTGTCGTATCAAGGAGGAGGAATCATCCAACCTTCAATGAAAATGATAGCCACTAGTTTTAATGATGCCGGAACACGTCCCTAGCCTAGATCTCTAGATATGTTGCGTTAAGTTCCAAAGCGTTGTTAGGTTCATTGAAATTCATTTTAAAGTTGATCTTGTTTAGATTTTGCCTTTCAATGGTTCACCGCATGATGATGATCTGAAATTCCTAAGATGCAATCTACAATGATAAACAATCTTTGTTTATTTGAGCAATGAAAATCCTAGCTACTAGGGAAAGAAGATAACAATGCTTTTAAGCAAAGAGCACACACTAATGCTTTTCTCTAAATCATTTTTTTGCACACAAACCAAAAAATGCTAAATGCAAATGCATGTATTTGTTTTCGCTTTCCTTAATGTGAAAGATGCAAAAAGGAAAACTAAATGCAGCAAAGATATGAAATATTTCACTCAAAATGACACTTTCGACAATTTCTTTTTCAAAAGAGAAAGGAAGCCTAAAAAATGACACTTTCAATTTTGAATAAAAATGCTTTCAACACTTTGAATGTAAAGAATTCACGACACTTCTCTTTTCGACAAAAAATGACAATTACGACACTTTTTGTACCAAAGCGACAAATCGACTAAAACAACTTTTCGACAAAGGATTGTAAATGATGAACAAATACACAAAAAAAATTCATTAATCCTAATGTAATTGAGGCTGATCTAAGTGATGCAAGTAAGCTTCAGTAAAGAGGCACTGTTCATTTGCAGCAAAACAACCAAACAAAACTGAAAACAAGATCAAAAACCCTCAATTTCTAGATGGAAAAAGAGTTCAGTCAATCATCGCACCTAGGCTTCACAGAAATTGAGATGCATCACACTTACTGCATTCGAGAGGTGCTATGCATGCTGGAACACAGTGGAAGATAGTGCAATGGTCTAGGTAGCACAACTGAAATGGGTTTTGGCTCAAATGTGGAGCTATTTTCAATGAATTAAGTTGGGTTTTGATGAACAATGATGAGAAAAGTATGATGGAATGTCTTGAGAGGTTACTAAGCTACCAAAAGGGCATCAAGACGTGCTTGCAAGTCAAATGTTTAATTCAAAAACTAAACCAGAGGTTGACTGAAGCAGCATTCATCTACTATGCAATTGCAAAGCAAGAGCAGTTCGAAAGCTACCTGGCTAATTTCAGACTCTATCTATAGTATATCAAATTGAACATAAAAAAAACAATAACAACAAACAAACATCTATTCATTCCCCAACGGATTCGCCAATTTGTTTATGGGAAAACTAGTATTCCTAAAGAATGCTAGCCCTTTAGGTTTGGCAGCTACCCTAGAAACAACAGTTTAAAGAAATTCAATGATTTCTTCTATGTGTAACAAATAAGAGAAAGATAATGGAACCAACCTGGAACTTCTGCATAATCCCTTGCTTGATCTCTCTCCCCTTTGACAGATCCTGCAACTCCTCCTCGTACTTAACACGCTTGGAGAGTACTTGCACATGTACAACAACAAAGAACCGTAAAAGCATCGTGATCTATTACAACATAAACATTACAAAATCAGATATATAATGAACAAATGATAACATTCACAAATGATAACATTCACAATTGCACAATCATATGGAAGAAAACTTGAAGATCTTTATTGATAAAAGAGAGAATTACAACCCAATTGTCTGATCCAGCATCATCCTCCCAGCTTCAATCCTTCTTCACCTCATGAAATAGCAAGATCACACCAACAAGAATACAATGCTCTCTCCTCACTTACAAACTATCAGCACTTCCTTGCAATTCACAACATTTCAGCCTCCAGATCTCTTGGATGAGGGATCCATTTATAGATGTTTGCAAGGGTGTGAGTCATCCATGGGGTTTGATTAGTGTCATTCCACTTGTTATAATTGGTTCCACAAGAGAAGGGATTGGAGATGGTTTCCTAGATCCCTTATTCATCCTTGGGCGAATTGAGAGAGGCAAGTGGCACAGGAGAAGTTTATAGAAGATTCCATGAGCAACCATCTGTCAAACTGTCCCGGAAATTTGTCCATCCTCGCCCATCGCACCCTATAGAAGGCCTAAACAGTATGCATCGCACCCTGACAGTGTACCACTCAGTATGCATCGCACTTTTCCAGTGGAGCAGTCAGTATGGTTCAATTTAGGCAATTTCTGGATGGTTTCTCAGATGGAACTTTTGGGGAATGATGTATTCAGATGACTATGTTCCTTTAGGGTATGAAACAACTCTTTTAGGGGTTGATGAGCCCTAATACATCGACATATAATTTTGGGGTTGATGTGCCCAAATATGTCTATAACACTAGGAAGTCTTAAGTCTTTAAGGAAGAATGAAGTGAAGAGTCTTGGTAGAGAATTCTAAGTGTTTCTGGTCTTAGCGTAGGTAGAGGCTCTACAGCTGAGTGCACAAAGGCCTAGGGTGGAAGTCCGCAATTGAGTGCGCGGACCCTTGCAGCTGTGTTCGCAGGGCGGATAGAGTTTGTATTAAACTGAAGATATCAATAAAGAGAAGTATTATGCAAATTCTATGTATTTATTTCCTATTACTGCATCTAGTTATATGGCGTTTCGGGTTTAATTTACAATGTTTATGTGATGCGTGAATATATGTGATTATATTTGTTAATTTAACGCAAGTAAGAATATCAGTTTACACGGCGCTAACTGTGATTGTTTAGTAAGATAAGGAAAACACTTAAGATAACTTGGGAACCTATATAATATGTTGTCATAGTAGCACGAAAGTACCTAGATCGCTAGACTGACAGAGCCCTAAAGCTTAGTGACATGTGCGAGAGTAGGAACAGAGGGTATAAACTGACGTCATGACCATCTCAGGGTGCGAAAACTTGGTTCCAACATCCCCCCATACTGCTTCGGGTGAGACTTCGGTCCATGCTCCGCGTGTTGATGCCGAAAGGGCCAATAGTGTAGGGATTTGTTTGGCTAACTAACCCTGAACCTGGGTCAGGCCTCCACATAGCCCACAAATGGTTCTGTTGCCAGGACCAGAATCTACATAAGAGATGTGTGATGTCGTATCAATGGAGCCCAACTAAGAAAGAGATCGAAGATTGGTTGTACAGGAAGATCCACGAATTCGCGGTGTAGGAGAACAAAAATCCACGACTGACAAAGGAGCAGTGGTTGAACAGGTACTTGTATACAAAAATCCATGAGATCTTTTTCTGTTCCTTTCCAGTTGAGGTATATGAGTGGATTGCGAAGCTAACGGATTTCCAAGGAAGGTGGAGACTTGACGGTCCTATTGTTTGGACCCCAGAGTTAGTACAGAGACTGGAAGCCTCTGAAGATAAGATTGCCCGTGCTATTGATCATTGGCTCGATTGCATAATAGGAGGATTTGTGATTGAATTCGCGGTTGATACCTTAGTTAGTTACAGCGAGGCGAAGCGATGCTTTTTCGAAGGTCCGCGGGGTAAGTACTTAAAGTCTTTGAATACCTAGATTAAGATGTTATGATGTGAAAAATGGGTTACGCAGCGACCTTGATGTTCGGAGCTACGCGAAGTGGAAAGGCTTACAAAACGAAGGAAGAAAGGGTCTTGAATATAGCCCACTGATCTCACCGCCGATGAGTGATGAAGAGGGAGTAGCACATGCTTCTCTGCAAAGCGCAATTTAGTTAATAAGACATGGATTCCTGTGACTGCCACCTCCACCCACACCACCTCCAACTTCACCACCACCACCTGTGACTTCACCCATACCACCGTCACCTCCACCGCAGTTCAACATGGAAAATTTGGTGAAGCTACCTTTGTTTAAAGACTTGGGAAATGAGGACCAAGACTAGTTTTGGTTCGTTGTGAAAGCTGTATGGGATGCTCAGGGCATCTTAGATGATCATATGAAGAAGGAAACATTGGTTAGTGCTTTGCAAGATCGCGTGCTAACTTGGTACATCAAGTATTCTAATAATAACCCAAATTCTAGATTGGCAGACATCTAGACTGCGCTGAATAAAGAGTTCAGTAGGCCTAAATCTGAGGCACAATCGATTGTGGGGTTCAAGGAAATCACGATGAAACTAGGCGAGACACACCGTGAGTGGTTTGTGGCTTCGATCCTGCCACACCTAAGGGTTGCACTATCACAACAGAAGATTACAACTCAGGCAGAGGCCTTGGAGATTGCAATGAGGCTGCATGAAACACTGATGCAAGATCCGAATCTGGGGGTTCAACAGATCCATGCGCAATTGCAAAATCTTTGCCTTGAAATGCAAAGTTTGAAGCAAGACAGAACAGTTCAACTGGAGGTACACGAAGAAATATGGTGCCTGAAATGTAAAGGTCAGGGGCATGACAAAGACCACTGCCCAGTCTTTGTGAATTGTATTGCAGGAGGAGGGCCAATGCCTTTGAGGCCAGAAGCCCAAGTAGGTGTGAGTGCGGGGCCTGCATTGTGGTGGGCTATATGTTAGGTAGAAGGGAAATATACGACGGATCACTGTCATTTGTTGCAGAAGTTTGTACAAACACCGCAACAACTGTTCTGCAACTTCTGCAGGTCGGTAGGGCATGATGAGCGCAACTGCATAAGTTATGAATTGATGATGGATAGAACACCTACCTATAGGGTTTAGGCAGAAACGTGGCCCCCTGACCAGAGCGCGAGGATGGCACGAACAAGCTTTTAGGGGCGCGGATGAGGCCGAGGTGGAGGAGGACCTGGCAGAGGTCGGGGACAACTAATTTGCTACAATTGCGGAGGACTAGGACACTATGCTTGTGAATGCACTAACCCAACGCGTCCATCGTGCAAATATTGTACTCAGTTTGATCATGAGATGGAAAACTATCCTGTGCTGCTAGTGAGGATATGCGACAAAGGGGTGCTACCACCTCATCCAAATCAGAACCTGCAGATGATAAGGTTTGAGCCTCGCGAAGAGGATCCGAATGTGAATATAGTGCTCCGAAGTGGAATTGCAACAGGCAATGATAAGGGGAAACAACCTGAAGATAACGCATGTGTTTGCAAAGCTCCGGCAAAGGAGGCTGACTTTGATTTGGAGCGCGCACGTGAAACATTCATGGAAGCAGAGAAGAGCTTTGCTGAGGCCTCTACCTCAGGGAGTAAGGATAATCCTGATCAGGAAATGGAGTCTTCTATGCTTACAACCTTTCTAGGGACCTACATGAAGCTGCTGCACGATAACAAGGCTATGAAGGGGTTACAGGAGCTTATAAATAGATGCGCCAAAAACACTCCGGGTGAACCACACATTGTATGAAAGATTGGTAAGCATAAAGCAAGGACAGGACGAGAGATGAGACTGACCGCATAGATAGGAGAATATGAAATGGATCAGGTTATTCTGGATTTGGGGTCAGACGCAAATGTTTTACCAAAGCAGACTTGGGAGCGGATGGGAAGACCCGTGCTGCAGTGGTCTCCGATTCAGTTAAGGATGGAAAATCAACAAAAGATCATCCCCATGGGACGACTACAAGGAGTGATTGTAGATATTGAAGGTGTGAGCGCCTTGGCTGACTTTGAAGTGATAGAAATTGTGGATGATAACAACCCCTACCCTGTGCTCCTTAGCATTGATTAGGCTACTAGCATGAATGGGGTGATCAACCTAAAGAAGCGAAAGATGATATTTGAAAAGAAGTCGCTTCGTGTAATAGTACCCCTAGATCCAACTGAAGGATTGCGCTACACTGAACCAGTGTGCAATTACAAAAGTGATGACGATTTGGACTGCATATACAAGATAACAACGCGAGACTAAGATTGGGTGAATCTAACAATAGATGGACGAATTACATGGGATCACGAGAGTTCATGCACCTCAGACTCTCATGAAGAATTAGAGCGCTGGCAAAATTGGCTACATGAAGTAACCACGCTGAGCTATAACATGATGACTTGGTCGCTGCGTTGTGTATCGTCAGAGGTAAGAAATATACCCACTTACGATGGCTTGAATGAGGTGGATGTATTTTTGGATGCATTAGAGAGGGAGGTACCAGAAAAGTAGCTCTTCCAGGCTTTGGACTGGGCACTGCGCGCTACGCCTGCAAGATGGTGGGGTACGCACAAAGGTAGTTTTGATTATTGGCGTGAGTGCAGGAGGATGATGAGAACATGCTTTGGGAAGTCGAAGGTACGAATGATAGACAAGTATGACGGGAAGGATGATCCACGCACACACTTGGCCAAATGGGCTAAGGCTTATGGAGCGAAGCCACAACTTGAATGGGTGCACTTGTTCTGTCACACCTTGGATGTCATCCTGATGAATTGGTACTTGGAGGCAGAGCTCCACCATGGTACATGTGAATGGGATATTTTGCATGAAGGCTTCATAATGACGTTCAAATTTGAAGACGAGTTTGACTGTATTGACAAAGCACTAAAAGAAGTTAGAGCAGTAATCTTTAGGATACCGCAAGATCCTTTGGATCTGATTCAACCCGATTGGACTACTCAGCTGAGCCACGTGCTGGAATGCTATAATGTAACCGCTAAAGAAGAAGATGAGGATCCATGAAAAATTAATATCCATGAAACAGAGGGTAATCGCAAGGTTGAGGGACCGCAGATGGAGAATCCTAATATAACTGGGCCACTGAAAACGAAACAGGTAAATATTGGTATGGAGGTAGAGCCTAAATTCACGAAGATTGGAGATTACTGGGATGACGTGATGGTAGATAAGGTCACCAAATTGCTCCGTGAATACCAGGATTTGTTCCCTACCAAGTTTATGGAGCTAAAAGGGATAATAGGAGACCTGGGCATTATGAAGATCACGTTAAAACCTGACGCGAAGTCGGTCAAGTAAAGACCTTACCGTCTCAATCTGAAGTATAAGGAGAAGGTCTTCTTAGAGCTAGATCAGATGCTCGCGGCAGGCATCGTTAAGCTCATAGAATAATTTGATTGGGTAATCCCAATGGTGGTACAGGAAAAGAAGCAGAAGGATGAAATAAGGATATGCGTAGATCTCAGGAAGTTGAATGACGATTGCGTACATGATCCTTTCCCAACTCCATTCACTGATGAGGTATTGGATAATGTAGGTGGCCAGGAAATGTACTCCTTCATTGATTGGTTCTCTGGGTACCATCAGATCAAAATCGCACCGGAGGATAGAAGCAAGACGACCTTCGCGACTAAGTGGGGATGTTTTCAATACACTGTAATGCCTTTCGGATTGAAGAATGCTCCTGCGATTTTTTCGCGTGTAGTCATTGCTGCATTCAAAGAATTCATTCATAAGTTTCTGGAGGTGTAATTTTATGACTAGACTATGTTTGGGCTAGTAAAACGCCATGTGGCAAGTTTGTGCTTGATGCTAGATACTTGTCGAAGGTACCAGATTGCACTCAATTTGAAGAAATGCATGTTTTGTGTTCCTTTTGGGACTCTGCTGGGTCATGTGGTTTGTAGACAGGGACTGATGGTAGATCCTGTGAAGATCGTTGTGATACTTAACTTGGAGGCGCCGAGGAGTGTGAAATAGTTGCGCGCGACCTTGGGACATACTGGGTATTATAGGAAGTTTATCAAGGGCTATGCCCAGATCACCGTGCCTATGGAGAAGCTATTGAAAAAGGATGTCATGTTCTGTTGGAACGAGGACTGTAAGAAAATCTTGGATGTATTGAAAGAAAAAATGGTCACCGTGCTGATTTTAGTCTTCTCGGATTGGAAGAAGGAGTTTCACGTACATGTAGACGCGTCATGTATAGCACTAGGAGTAGTACTGACATAGGCTGGTGGAGGAGAATTGGACCATCCTATAGAATTTGTAAGCAGGAGGTTATCCAAGGCTGAGAAGAATTATTCCACCATCGAGCGCGAAGGGTTAGCCATGGTTTCTCGCTCCAGAAGTTTAGACACTATTTGCAGGGTGGAAATTTTAAGATGTATACAGATGATTCCACGTTGAAATACTTGGTCAATAAGCCTGTGTTGGGGGGGAGAACCTGTAGGTGGTTGTTACTATTCTAGGAGTATGATTTTGAGGTTATTGTGAAGCCTGGATGACTGAACGCGGGGCCAGACCATTTGTTGCGCATCGAAACAGGGGAAGAACCCACTAATTTGGAGGAAGGATTACCTGACGCGCAACTATTTGTAGTGCACATCTCGGATGGTCACTTTGAAGATATCATACCCTTCCTAACGATAGGCACTGCCCCGGAAGGCTACACCGTCCACCAGAAAAAGGAGTTAGTGGTATGCGCAGTAGACTTTTCTGTCATTGTCAGACATCTATACAAAATGGGGTTTGATGAAGTATTGCAACAATATGTACTAGAGTTTGAAAGGAGTGGTATCCTCACGGACATTCATGGGGGTACCGCGGGAGGCCATTATGCAGGAAGAGTGACCGCGCAGAAGATTCTATGTGCAGGGTTGTGGTGGACGACCCTCCATCAGGGTTCAAAAGCTTAATGCAAGGCATGTGATGTGTGTCAAAGGACTGGCAGGCCATCACAAAGAGATGAGCTACCTCTAAATCCACAGATGACGTTACAACCCTTTGAGAAATGGGCGATAGATTTTGTGGAACCCATTCATCCCCAAGGAAAGAAGACGGGAGTGCGGTATGTTATCACCATAATTGAGTATTTGACTCGATCGGCGGAGGCACAGCCCGTGAAGGATTGCATAAGCGCGACTGTTGCGAAGTTCCTCTTTGAGTATGTACTGACGTGATTTGGATGTCCAAAGATTATGATGAGTGATTGTGGTACGCACTTTCTGAACGAGACGATCAACACGCTGACGAAGGAATTTCAAGTATATCACTAGAAGGGCACACCTTATCACCCACAGGCTAATGGGATGGTGGAAGCATTCAATAAGGTGCTGGAGAACGTGTTGACCAAGGTTTGCAACGCTCAGAGAAGTGATTGGGACCTACGCATACCCGCAGTTGTGTGGGCCTATCAAACAACATGCAAAAAGTTGACTGGACGAACACCCTTTAGGCTTGTATATGGCATTGAAGCAGTGATGCCCATGGAATACATTGTGCCTAGTCTGCGCATAGCGACACTCATGGGTATGACGAATCGCGGAGCCTTGTAAGAGAGGCTCGCATAACTGGTTGAGCTTGAGGAAGAGAGATTTCTAGATGGATTTCACTAATAGGTCCAAAAGTAGCGGAAAAAAGCATGGCATGATCGACACATTAAGCTGCACACCTTTAAGGTAAATGATCTGGTTTTTTTTATATGACATTAAATTTGATAAATTTCTAGGGAAGTTCAGAATGCACTAGTTAGGGCCCTATTTCATTAAGGAGATTACTGACGCTGGAGCAGTTCAGTTGGTTAAATTAAATGGAGATCCCTTCGCATGAAAGGTGAATGGCAACCGATTGAAGCCATACACTGGTGATCCGACCAGATGACTATATGAGGGTAGCATAGTCTTAGCGCTCCAGGCAGCTGAAAGGAGGCACGAGACTATAAACTACACTACTTGGGTTGGGGAGCTGCGTGATTGGAGGATTGTGTGAAGTAAGGAAGTGTCACCGGGTTCGTGACAACGTGAAGGGAGCTGCGCTAATCAGGGAGAAATCATGCAGTTTAGCTGGAAAGTGATCGTTAAAGTCACTTTTCATGATTTGACAATAGAAATGTAGCCAAATGGAGTGGATTGGCGACATTTAAGATGAAATTTATGGGTAAGATCCTTGAAAATCTGTCGCCAATCCAACATTAATGAACCAAATGTGGGGGGAAGGGTCAGATTTGAATTCAAAATGTCCTATAAATTACAGGTGGTTTCCTAGTGAAAAACACTTGGCATTTTGAGAATTGAGTTGTTGAGCTCTCAGGCGCACATGAACCGAGAATTCTTCGAAGCTCTGATAGTGATTTCGGCGTTTGAGAAATTACCAGAGGCAACACAAGAACTATTGAATAACGTCATGTTGACGCCTGCAGAAGCTATGGACACGGAAGCAGTGACAGCCGAGGGAGCTGTGCCGAAGGTTGTTGAGGAGGCAGAGGGAGCTGCCCCGGAGGTTGCAGAGGTATTAGCTGAAGTTCCCAAATCTTTGGAGAGATCCTAAGTCCCTTTCCCTGCTTATATATTCATCCTTTCCCATTCCAAAATGGTTGGTCTTTGGCTATTTGCACCCTTATTATGATATTGTGATTACATGCTACTCATTTGTCTTGGAGAAGGAGTGCTTGGAGAGCTTGAGCTTGGATTTGGACATTCACTCAAGGAGATATTATTGACATCAAGGCTTGGTTGTATGCTTCCTCCTTTATTATATTAATATATACAACTGCTGGTTCATTTTCCATAAATGTGTATGTTAATGTATCATTTATTTTAATGCTCCTTGATCAGTTAAGTAGGTTACTTTCAGTTATGCTATTTATACTTGCATGCTTTGTTATGTCTTGATATCTTGTGTAGGAATTTAAACATTGCGAGCAGTAGGACCGTGGCACAAGCGATTCAAGGTCTTCAATAAAGGAGGATATTATAGCATCAGAATGAGGTAGGCCATCTTCCTCTTCTTCTATTTCGATTGTAACTTAGGAAAGTGTCTAGTAGATTGTCACGTAGGTTGCTAGTCCCACTCATTGGGATAGAGGTATCGTCTCTTTCCATAGAGAGGATCGCCTAGGCAACAATATGGTAAAGACAAGAGGTGGTTTTCTCTCCATTGGGCCTAGTAATCCTGGGTTTGGGATATGCAGTAAATCCTAGAGAGTGGGTCTTGGTTTAGGGCCTAGTGATATGGGTTTGGATTGCGGTAAATCCTAAGAGACTAGGAGATAAGAAAATATCTCATGGTGTAGGTGGAGAAATCTAGTGGCATCCATGCTTCTTTGGCCTAGTGATCAAGTGGAGATGATGGTAAAGCCTATTATGACATTTTTATTGTGTTGGCTTAGTGATATGGGATGGATTATGGTAAAAATTGGTTTCTATTGATGAGGGTGAGGTGGTTTAGCCTTGAGATTCCCTGGTTGGTTCTTTTGTTTGAGTCCCACATTCATACTTGGAGTATGGAACAGGGGTGAATGGCTAAAGAGAGATTTGGCTCAGCCATTCTATGGTCGGGTGGAATGTGGTAGTCCCATCCCGGGTTTGGATTTTGCGCCATTAATGAGAGGTTATTTCTCCTTGTATTTCCATGAGTATTATACTAATTTATATGTGGATCACATGGTTGTGATTTCATTAGTATTTCTACTGCTATTATGTATGTGTTTTATGATAGTGGCTATGTATGGATCTCATCATGTTTTTACTTGTAAATGAATGGACAATGTATCCATGACCTAATAGATGATAATGCAACAAAAGATATGAGGGGACAATGGTTCTTAGCGATTCTCAGATAAGTATGAGATCCCTACGCTTAAATATGTTATTTATACCTGTAGATTACATATTTGTGATATGTTTGACAAAATGCCTATCATGGCTAGTAGGGGTCCAGTTAAGGGCTTGTGCAACTATTTGCTTTTGCATCATTGTTTCCCTGTTATTTTATTGTTATGGAGATATCATTCAATTCAGGGCAGTGACCTAGGCTTTGGGCCTGAAAAATTGGCTCAAAACCTGGGGATGATGGCACAACATTGGACAAAATAGTCCCTGGATGCTAGCATTCCCATAGCATGGGAGTGTCCAGAACCTCTTGGACACTGGCAGGCCTATAGCATGAGAGCGTCCAGAGGTTAAGTGGTCAAAAACATCAGTGGGACCTAGAGGCTAGCTACTTGAAGAGTTGGGATGGTTCTTAGGGGTCCTGTAGCTGATGTGGAAGGTTTTTATGTTGTGTTTCCATCGATTCCATTTCCTTAAGGTCACATAGGAGGTTGAATCTAATCATACTAGCCTCTCATCACATGTTTATCCCGGTTGGCCGGTTACTTGGGTAGATGTGGGAGGAGGGTGTTACAAAGTGGTATTAGAGCATGGTTCACCCCTCAGACTGGATGGGCGGTGTGTTGGTCATGCATTCGTGTCGGTTGCACGTGTGATCAAGCATCCTTGTGGTCTATGTGCTTGTTGCATATGCATGGTGCTAGTCATGGTTGTAGTGATGTCACCATGTGGAAGAGGATGTTGTTGTTATGAAGTATGTCATCATGAGTGTATGCTTGGTTACATGTTGTTTATGTTTGCATATTGTCAGTGTGCGTCGTTATGGTTATTGTTTTCATGCATGATGTCATGGTCTGTGTAGTTGATATGGTCATACATTTATGACTGGAATCTATCTAGACTGATGGTTACATGTTTACGTGCTTATGTATCATATGTCTATATGATGTTATGATTATGTTATACATGTATCACAGTGATTTGATGATCTTGCAGATGAAATATCCTCCCCGAACTATGCTAAGGTATGTTGATTTATTGTGATTTGGTTTAGTTGACATAGTATGTCTTGCAGGAAAGAGATCAAATGGCTAGCAAGATGGTAAACTACAAAGACTCTCCCTATGAGTCAGATGAGAAGCATGGTGTTGGACACTCTTCTAATTTGGAAGACACATTGAGAAGATTGAAGGAAGAAATAAGGAGTTGTAAGGAAAACAATGACAGAATCATATAGACACAAGAAAAATAAGAAGAGATAAATGCTATACTTCTTCAGAGTTTGTCAGAATTGTAGCAACAAGGGCCACTTCGGATAATGCATGGAAAGGAGGATAGAACTAATGGGACATATGGTAGTAAGTCTCATGGTGGTCACATTTCAGATAAAGATGACACTGTTAGAGTTGGCAGGTTGTTGGATACTCCGGATAAGAGAAGTTATGGATACATCTATTATTCTAGTTCTAGTTTTGAAAGACATCATGATCATGATCATTATCATCCTTACATGAGAAGTGATAGGGGATACTTGCCAGATGAGTTTAAGAAAGTGAAGCCACCTACTTTTGATGGAGATTTGAAGAAGCCAGAAGATGCAGAGGCTTGGATACTTGGGATGAACAAATTCTTTAAGTTGTATAATTAAATAGATAACATGAAGGCCATAGTAGCGATCTTCAGCTTAAAAGGTAAAGCAAACATTTGGTGGGAAGATGTGAAGTGGGTCAGAGACATTAGGACAGATGACTTGAGTTGACATGAGTTCAAGAGGCTTTTCAAGAAGAAATACTTATCAGAAAGGTACTACGATAGTAAGGCCAAAGAATTCTATGAGCTAAAGATCGGATCAATGACAAAAGCAGAGTACACGACTATGTTTCTGGAGCTATTGAGGTATGTACCATATATTAAAGATGAGAATGCTAGAATTCAGCAATTTATTAGTGGATTTCCATTAGAATTTAGAGATCAGATTGAGTATGATGAGCCTCGGTCACTTGAGTAAGTTATTGGGAGATTGAAGCATTGCTATGAGCAGTCAAAGCGTAAGAATGAATCTCAACAAGGATGGAAGGAAAAAGACAAAGGTAAAGGTAAATGACAACTGAAAAGAACAAGGCCTCATAATTCAGATGAGAAAGAAAACGTGGCACCACAAAAGAGGTTCAATGCAGCTAGACAGGGACATGGGTCACAACAACAACATAGAGGTGATGGTACTAGTCGGTTGGAGTGTTGGACATGTAGTAAGGAGCACCTTAAGAGAGATTGTCCACAAAATCAGGGTGGTAGGCCTTAGATATATAGTGTGCATGAGGCATAGATTGTTGGGGATGTTGGTCAGAGCATTCCTCATATTTATGCAACATTGGATAACAAACAGACAAACCATCAGGAATCTATCATTGAGATGGATGGTAAGCTTTGTGATCAAGTTATTTCTATTTTGATTGACCCTAGATCTAATTATATCTATGTTAGTCCTAAGTTGGTAAATAAGTGTGGTTTGAGTAAGGAATTGCATGCAGAATCTTGGTTAGTGCAGTTGGCTATAGGTACAAAGAAGCGAGTTCATCATTGGGTAAGAGCTTGTGCATTTGATTTGAATGGTATGCCTACTACAACACATTTGAATGTATTACCATTGGGATCACATTGTATGTTGTTGGGAATGGATTGGTTGTATCTTCATAGAACCAAGGTAGACTATTATGACAAAGCCATCGAGTGTGTGGATGACAATGGGGAACCAAGAGTCTTACAGGGAAAGAAGAAAGCGACATCAGTTAGGATGGTGACAACTATGTAGACAAAGTGTAGTCACAGGAAAGAGTGTATGTTATTTGCAGTGCACATTTCTAGTGACAAGGGTAAGGAAGTTGAGGATGCATATGTTTTGAGCAGGTACCCACTTCTACAGCAGTTTCAGAATGTATTTCCTGAGGACATTTTAGAGTTTCCACCTCATAGGGAGGTAGACTTAGCTATTGAGTTAGTGTTAGGGGTAGCTCCAATATCAAAGGCACCTTATAGGATGAGCACTCCAGAGTCGGTTGAGTTGAAGTTGCATTTAAAGGAAAAGTTGGACAAATGATACATTAGGCCAAGTGTATCACCTTGGGGCGCACCAATATTATTCATGAATAAGAAAGATGGAACTCTTAGATTATGCATTGACTATAGGAAGTTGAAAAAATTGACTATTAAGAACAAGCATCCATTACCAAGGATTGATGATTTGTTTGATTAGTTAAAGGGAGCAGCAATGTTCTCTAAGATCGACTTGAGGTCAGGATATCACCAGGTACGCATCAAAGAGGAGGACATTTACAAGACAACTTTTCAAACCAGGTATGGGCATTATGAGTTTGTTGTAGTTCCATTCGGTTTGACTAATGCTCCAACTACATTTATGTGCTTGATGAATAGTTTGTTGCACTCATATTTGGATAAGTTTGTTATTGTGTTCATTGATGACATATTGGTATATTCTAAAAATGAGGAAGAGCATGCCGAGCATTTAGCAATAGTATTGAAGTTATTGAGAGAGCATCAGTTGTATGCTAAGATCAACAAGTGTAGTTTCTTTCAGATTGAGGTACATTACTTGGGACATGTCTTCTCCAAGGAGGGAATTATGGTAGATCCAAAAAAGATAAGGGCCATCATGGAGTGGGTAGCTCCTAGGAATGTGGATGAGGTGAGATCTTTCATGGGATTGGCAGGCTATTGAAGCAGGTTCATCAGGAACTTCTCACATATTGCTTATACTATTACATCATTGTAAAGTAAAGGTAAGAAGTTTGAATGGACAGAGGAGTGTGAGGCTAGTTTTGAGCAGCTTAAGTAGTTTTTGACACATGCACCAATGTTACTGATTGCAGATTCAAAAAAAGAGTTTGTAGTGTGCACAAATGCTTGCAAGAGAGGATTTGGTGGAGTCCTTATGTAGGATGGACATGTGGTATGCTATGAGTCACGAAACTAAACGAGCATGAGCAAAACTACCCAACACATGATTTGAAGTTAAAAACAATCATACATGCGTTGAAGATGTGGAGGCACTATATTCTTGGTAGGAGGTTTGTATTGATGAGTGATTACATTGGGTTGAGGTATTTGTTTGACCAACAAAATTTGAATGGTAGGAAAACTATATGGTAGGGCACAATCAGTGAGTTTCACTTCGAGATCAGGTACATGAAAGGAATGGAGAACAGGGTGGAAAATTCTCTCAGCGGGGGAATACAGGTAAATCACTTAGCAACTATGAGCTCCTATGGGACAGACTTACAAGATAGGATTGTAACAACCCTGGCGAAAATTCCATGTAAAAATATATAAATATCATGGATGATGGGACACGTATCCCAAGCTTGATGGTGGACAAGATATCCTAGTGGGCGTTCATTTGGTTTTTTATGGCTAAGGAAATTGGCAAAGGCATTAAAGAGGCAAAAAGGCATTTTTGGCACATTTATTTATGAAAATAATGGAAATTAGGAGAAAAGGAAGGTGAAAGGTCACAGGTTGCATGTGAGGAGGAAATTGAAGGAAAATAATGGAAAATGAAGAAAATAGAGGCCTTATTAATAAAAAGGCTTCTAAGGATTAGTTGGCAAGACTTGGTCAGTTCAGTTTTGGAGCTTTCTCATTATTCTCTCTCTCTCCAATACTCTTGGAAACTTAGAGTTTTCTTGGAACACTTTGGAATTGGAGAAAGAAAGACAAAGAAGGCAAGAGGAAGCAAAGATCAAGTAGGGAAAGGTAGGATCAAGCAGCTACAACATGCTTCATTGAAGGTATCAACTTGCATATGTATTTCCTTGCTAGATTTGGCATGCATGGGATTGCATGTGTTTCTTTTCTACCATGGCATGGGTTTTGCTAGGTGTGACAATATTTTCAGCCTAGCCTTGCCATTTCCTGATAGCTTTGATGAGATGGGTTCTCTCATGTGTTTTGTGGGGGATGGCTGGATTGGATTCGAAGCTGAGTGGGGCGGATCCCCAAATTGACAAAGACACGGTGGTAGTGGTCTCTAAATCGGACGAAGGATTCACGAAGCCACTGGCCTAGTAACCCCTAAACTGGAATGTGAGTTGTATTAAAGCCAGATTGTGTGCCTTGGTGGGCCTAGGAATCCTTGCCGGTGAATGGCGGGATATACGGTAAAGCTAAGAGGTGGATTTTCTCTCCATTGGGCCTAGTGATTCTGGGATGGAATGCACGGTAAAGCCTAGAGAGTATGTCTTGGTGTAGGGCCTAGTGATCCTTGGATCATACTGCGAATGCATGGTAAAGCCTGAGAGACTAGGAGGCACTCAAATTCCTCACGGTGTAGGCGGAGAACTCCGGTGGCATCCACATTGATTGGTGTTTTTGATGTGTTCTATGAGTCCCACATTCATGCTTGGAATATGGCACGGGGTGATTGGCTGAAGGGAGACTTGTTTCAACCAATCTATGGTCGGGTGGAACGTGGTAGTCCCATCACTAGTTGGTTCATTGCATTATTAATGAAAAATTCATTCCCTTGATTTTCATGTGCAAATGTACTGATGTATATATGGATTTTGATGGCTGATATGTTTATTGTATTTATGTTCCTATTATGTTGTTTATATGCACATTTACCCCAGAGGGTGTTACAGAGTGGTATCAGAGCTTCTAGGTTCAAACACTTGGACTAGATGGGCTCTATCATAGGTGAAATGAAGAACAAAGGTTAAATTTTAGACCTTTCTGTCATATCTGTTATAAATTTTCTTATATGGCATATTAGACGCTGAAAATTTATCCATATTGAAGGTAAATCCCACTTATAATGTGGTAAAAATTTCAGATATTGGTTCACAATACTTTAGGAATTATGATCTAAGGAAGATGACCTTCCTGAATGCACCTTTAAACATGACATGTTGGAATTTCTTCAATAACTCATCTTCTGTAGGCTTTTAGAAGTTGAAAAATTGTCCATATCGAGTAGACATAACAATGATTATGTGGTAGAAATTTCAATTATTGGGTCGCAATATTTTAGGAGATATGAGTAGAGGGAGTCAAGCCTCCTGAATGCTCTTAAAATTAGGCCTCAAACAGGTCACACTGCCATTTTTGTTATAACGTTTCTTATGGGCACTCTCAGGAGCTGAAATTTTTTCCACAATGAGGGGAATGCCTAGTGATATTGTGATAAAAATTTCAGACATTTATTCTCTATATTTTAGGATATATGACCAGTTGAAGTCGAGTTTTCTGGATACTCCTAGAATTGTGCACCAAATAGAATTGTGTTGGTATTTTGTTATACTTTTCATCTATGGAATCTCAGAAGTTGAAACTTGAACCATAGTGAGGGAAAATACCACTGAACATATGGTTCAGTTTCCATAACTTGTACTACTACAGTTTAGGATATATGCTTTGAATCATTCACCATATTAGTTTGCATGCAAAGTGTTTGATGAAATGCTTAAATGGTTCAACGATTAATTGCATACAAACTGTTTGATAAAATGCCTCAATGAGTATGTTGTTTGTGGTTGGGATAGTTGTTGAGCCCTGAAACTACATCTCTTCTACACACTTTTCTAGACTTTTTCCCCTCACTAGTGCCCCACAAGCTATCAAAAATCATTACATATTGATTCTAAAAGAGCATTTAAGTGGTTTTCTAACTATATTTTTGTGTTTGCTATGTTAGTGTCAGTCTTTCCAGCCTTCTTCCAGTGATCAAATATGCTCTTACAAAATTGTCTCAGAGTGTCAAGGTCAAATTTTGTCATTTCAGTGAGTCTTCAAGCAAAATTTGGTCACTAGGCATTAGGTCTAGGGTTTGCTTTCACTCCTTTCAAAGTTGTACAAATGTCGGTCCATGTCATCATTCAGAGGGTTGTCATCATCATGTCAGGTTCCAATGAGTCATTTTACACCTTGTTCATGCTTCAGTTGTGTCTAGGTAAGATTCATTTCCCTCTCCTATGGTTTTGAAGGCAATTTCTCTTATATGGTCATATCATCAACAAAACTTGTATCTGGATGTTCATACACCTTCCCCTATCCTTGATGTACCTTATTAAACATTTCCCATCACTGAGATCCCCCGAATTCCTCATTTTTGCACAAACCCTAGTTTCTTGCTACAACTTGGCAATTTTCTAGGTTAGGCCTGTGTTTCGGCCTTTTGGACCCCTTCCCCTCACTCAATTTCTAAGATTTCACTTTCCCATACTTCTTAACATCCCTCCCCACTTCCAAAAATTTCCTCAAGAATTTAGAAGCCCCTTATCCCCTTCATTTCGACAAATCCCTTATTCCACACATCGGGATAGGTTTTACTCAAATGATGTTTTTGAGCAAGAAAAGATGAATTTGGGAAAACTGAGAGAGGTTTTTGTCCATAACAGGCCAAGGAAGAAAAAAATCCTTCACTTTTTTCACAGGTGTCATGGTTTTAGAGAAAATTCAAAAATATAATCGCCTCGGGAGAATTGATGCACCTCTGAAGTGACCTTGGTAAAATCAAGTTTTCTCCTAGCTTGGTTGGCCAAATGACTTGCTTGATGCGTCAAATGATAACTAGACACAAATAGATTTCCAATGAGCTATTATGAGATCAATTTGAAGTTGAGGAAGGCATCCAAAAGTTGACTGTAACAGCACTCTGCCTTTAGGCAGCCTCATTTGGCACATTTTGACCAATCTTGGGAGATTTGATTTTTTATAGGGAAAATGAACTCCTAATTGAAAAAATTCCACTTGGCTTGGAAAGTATACTCAAAGACCTTTCCAGTGAGCTATCTTGCGCCCAATTTGGACACCAAGAAGGCCTCCAAAAGTCTCCTGCAAAAAGTGCTACGCATAGGCTCTATGCGCCGCGCCTCAAGCCCAGTGTGCCGCGCCTTCTCCCTGTGCACCGCGCCACGTGGCGCGCGCTTATGATAGGAGGCTCCAAATGCAAAAAAGTTTATATTTTTGGACTTTTCATGAAAAATCATGATTTCTGGTGCATGGTGAAGAAGTTTGGGCAAGTTTTGAGTTCCCAGGAGGTCAAAAACACTCAAAAAATGACCTCACTGCCCCTATTTTGACACACAGGAAGCAGTCTTGGGAGATTGAAGTTTTGGAGGGGAAAATGGGCACCAAATTCAAAAATTCCTCTTGGGTTGGAAAGTAGACAGGTAGGGATTTCCAACAAGCACACTTGGGCTCAATTTGGACTTCAGGAAGTGCCTCAAACTCAGCCTCAAAGTGGCACGACACATACAGATTTTGGCGCGACGCATAGAGGATTTTTGCTCAATTTTTCACCTTCCAGCTCAGAAATTCAGCCAGTTTGACTAGTTTTGCTTTTGGATGTAATTTTTGATCTATTTTGATGTAATTGGGTAAAAATGATGTAATTTTGGCACATATTTACTTGTTCTAGAAGATTCATTCACCAAAAGGTGAAATGTGAGTGAATGAATCAGTTTCCTAGCATATAGGGGTAAGTTGTTTGACTACCTAGTTTTCAGTTCCTTGTTTAGAATTAGTTCAAACAGCTCCTAGAATGATGAGCTCGACCCCTAGAGGCAAGGGAATGGGTTGGGCTAGTCTATATCATGTAATTCCTAAGTCATTTTCAGGGTTGGACACTTGGGATTGCTTTGGCATATCATTGTACATTTTATCTCTGCATTTTTGGCTAAGGAAAGACCAGGGTTTTGCAGCACTGTTTGGGATCCATGTGGCTTTATGTTTTGATGGTGTGATTCTCTAAGTAATTGTGGGTTCATTAGTGTTATGTGTAACATTTTCCTCTCTTTTCTTCTGAATTTGAACAAATGAGTGATTAAGGTGGAATCCATTAACTGTTATGCTCTGTCTTTGAATTTGTTTAAATTTCCATGTTTTCATCTGTTTAAGGAGAATTCTTGAGACTCTTTTTCTCTCCTTAGCTCCTCACCAGTCTGATCTATCCATTCACTCAATTTAAAGCATCAAAACGATTTCCTTCCTTGCCCCAATCAGAACTCTGCAGAAACTGTGCCTCATCCCCGAGCCCAATTTGCCTTTCCCTGTTTCCAACACAAAACCCTCAAAAACTCAAATCAAATCCTTTGCACTTAATACCTAGCCTAAAATTAGTTGCTAAATCAGTCATCTCCAGCCCCATTGATTATCTTTCGCTGAGATTGACCCGGAGAGAGCCCTCTCCTGTCCTCGTAGGGCTAGCTACAAGGCTGAGCGTGGTTTGATGTGGACCTAGAACCTTGTCTTTTCAGCCTGAGGCAAATCTAGGCTCTAACATAGTGGCGACCATACTGGGGAAGAAAATGGTTTGCTTGTTGATGTCATTGGTTTTATAAGCTACAGACGGAGCCTGAAGTTATGCTAGGTAGCCTTCGAAACGCTTTTGCTTTGCATTAGCGCAAGTAGATAAACGCTGCTTCAGTCAATCTCTGGTCTAGCTTGTAAACGTGACATCTAACTTGTTAATTGCCCCAGTACATGTATCAAGTTCAGATCTGATTCTTGATGGTAGACAACGATTAGACATTGGCAAGGCTGAAATCATTCACCTGGCGACTCTAAATTAGTTTTGAGATCAGATCTAAAGACTCCACTGGAGGATGATTCCGACCAGCAGAAACATGAAAGGACAATATGGCAAGATCAGGTACTCAAGTTGGAATTTCATCCAAGACATTTTGTTCTTTGTTGTAAATTATTTCTTCTCTTTTCCCTAGAATGTCAAGAAGGCTTTGCAAAGTATACTATGCTTAAGAAAAGATCCCAGGCCCGCAGTTGATTCTTTCCCTTTGAAGATTGTGAATACCAAAGATTTGCATGCCTTTGATCTTGATGCAGACCCTTCTTCTGAATCTTGTGATGACCATCTTCAAATTGATGAGCCCCAAGAGACTAAGACTGATTCTATACCTTCTGTACATACCCCTATACCTTGTAAAATTCCAGATCGGTATAAACCTCTTGTTTTACCTTCTGTTCTTCATGCTTTCCCCAAAAACTATGATCTATACTTGCCGAGGTTTGATGGTGAAAGTAAGAATGTCAACGCTGAGCAACATGTGTAGAATTTTGAGTCTTTTCTAGACCTTTTTGAAGTTGATGAAGAAGATGTCAGTATAAGGCTTTTTGCTCTTTCTTTGCAAGGCAAAGTCAAGAGTTGGTTCAAAACCTTGCCTGATGCGAGCATCTCAGATTTCCAGCAGTTCGTCAAAGTTTTTCTCGACAGGTGGATGATCGGACAAAACCTTTTCTTGATTATAGAAGAGTATAACCAGCTGAAAATATTGCCAGGGGAGACAGTACAATAGTTTTCAACCAGATTTAACCAAGTTTATTATTCGATGCCGGTTGATATAAGACCTCCTCCTAGGTCTGCTCTCTTGCACTATCCGGGTGCCTTTGATGTGGAAATGGAGTTTCAGCTGAGAGAAAGGAATCTTGCAACACTTGAAGCGATGCAGAACAATGCAGTAAATGTAGAGGCTCATCTGCTGATCCGAAGGGCAAGGTTGAAAGAAGAAGAGACGAAAAACATAGATCCGGAGGAATCGACATCTTTAGAAGTAAAGCTTTACATTTTGGTTAGTGCAGTAGAAGAGATGATGCAAAGGATCACCACAAGAAATGATTATGATGTTCAAGCCCATGGCTTGCTGATTGAAGAAGAACAAGTTGCTGCTCCAAAACATTTTCTTTCTGATCCCAGTTGTCATAGATCTGGTAATGATTGTTTTATAGATCATCTTGGAGAAGAGAGATCTGTTGATATGACATGTATGCTTGATGATGTGTTTTATACTGATGATTTGCCTCAGTTTGATCAGTGTGATGATGATTATGTTCTCCAAACAGAAGCTAATATTGCAGACAAATCAACAACTAGTTTGTGGGAGGAAGAAATTCACTTTTAGCAGCTCGAGTACAGTGATCAAACGATGCATATCAGCTATGACAATGGCGCGGAAAGTGTAGCAAATTTTGAAGTAAGTGAAGGATCTTTGCCTTTTTGTTTTGATTCATGTCAGTTCATCAGAGACAACTTCCATGCAATTAGAAATTAGCTGTCAACAAGTCTTGATTTGGACCATCTTGAGGGCAATGAAAACCTTGTTCAAGACTTTTCATATCCAGATTTGCAGCCCTTGAATGCCTTTGATTGTCAAGTTGCAAATAAAGACTTGGAAGCTGGAACATATGCTCAGATGATGCAAGATGATTCCATACCATTTTGTTTCGAATCATTTCAGTTTTTGAAGGGAAAATTGCATAGTACATCTTTAGTGAAGAATGAGCAGCATGTAGGCAATCATGTAATCACATTGGAACCAATAGAAAATGGGTTGCAGCAGTCTTTTCAAGTTTTTCATGATCCAATAGCTGATGTTTTGGATGAGGTTTGCAGTCAAAGTCTTTCTTCATTGACTACATGTGAGCCTGAAACGTGTACCGATATAAACTTGACCCGGCAGTTGGTTTCTTTGTCATTTTCAGCAGGAGTCTTGTCACAAAGCTCAGACCAAAGTTTGCATTCATGGTATGAACATAAGAGAAGTAATCCATTGGATGAGCTAAGTCCCAGTGTCCATGAATTTCAAGATCCTTATGTAGTGTTTTTGGAGGCGGATAGAGAATCCATAACATTCAACGGATCTGTTTCCAAGTTGTCATGGGAGTTGCCTTTCAGTAGTTCTCTCTTGTTGTTCATAAGTGAGCACTTGTGGAGAATTCAAATAGTAGACGAAATACTTACTTGGTTGCATTGGTTGTTTCATTTCACTTGATCAGGTGATGAATGAAACTGTTAGAGTAGGTTTTGATGAATAAGCTCCACTTTGAGCATCATTTCTAGTTTTTCGGTTGTGTTTAAGTAGCGAGTCAGTTTTTAGTTGAGTGAGAGTCAATTTGTGTCATCAAGTCATCAGTTCTTAGTCATGCATTTCAGTTTGAGTTTTTGACTCCATAGCCTAATGGGGAAGGCACTGTATGCTTTTCAAAGATCTGTAGTTCTTGGCACATCCAAGGAGCTACCATCCCCATTGGAGCCAATGTTAGTGTCAGTCTTTCCAGCCTTCTTCTAGTGATCAAATATGCTCTTACAAAATGGTCTCAGAGTTTCAAGGTCAAATTTTGTCATTTCAGTGAGTCTTCAAGCAAAATTTGGTCACTAGGCATTAGGTCTAGGGTTTGCTTTCATTCCTTTCAAAGTTGTCCAAATGTCGGTCCATGTCATCATTCAACTGAGTGTACCATCATTTAGAGGGTTTTCATCATCATGTCAGGTTCCAATGAGTCATTTTACACCTTGTTCATGCTTCATTTGTGCCTAGGTAAGGTTCATTTCCCTCTCCTCGGGTTTTGACGACAATTTCTCTTGGATGGTCATATCATCAGCAAAACTTGTATCCAGATGTTCATACACCTTCCCCTATCCTTAATTTACCTTATTAAACACTTCCCATCACTGAGATCCCCCAAATTCCTCATTTTTGCACAAACCCTAGTTTCTTGCTACAACTTGGCAATTTTCTAGGTTAGGCTTGTGTTTCGCCCTTTTGGACCCCTTCCCCTCACTCAATTTCTGAGATTCCACTTTCCCCTACTTCTTAACATCCCTCCCTACTTCCCAAAATTTTCTCAAGAATTTAGAAGCCCCTTATCCCCTTCATTTCGCTTCATTTCGACAAATCCCTTATTCCACACATCGGGATAGGTTTTACTCAAATGATGTTTCTGAGCAAGAAAAGATGAATTTGGGAAAACTAAGAGAGGTTTTTGTCCATAACAGGCCAAGGAAGAAAAATATCCTTTAATTTTTTCACAGGTGTCATGGGTTTAGAGAAAAGTCAAAAATACAATCGCCTCGGGAGAATTGATGCACCTCTGAAGTGACCTTGGTAAAATCAAGTTTTCTCCTAGCTTGGTTGGCCAAATGACTTTCTTGATGAGTCAAATGATAACTAGACACAAATATATTTCCAATGAGCTATCATGAGCTCAATTTGGAGTTGAGGAAGGCATTCAAAAGTTGACTGTAATAGCACTCTGCCTTTAGGCAGCCTCATTTGGCACATTTTGACCAGTCTTGGGAGATTTGATTTTTGACAGGGTAAATGAACTCCAAATTGAAAAATTCCACTTGGGTTGGAAATTAGACTCAAATACCTTTCCAACGAGCTATTCTACACCCAATTTGGACACCAGGAAGGCCTCCAAAAGTCTCCTACAAAAAGTGCTATGCACAGGCTCTATGCGCCGTGCCTCAAGCCCAGTGCGCTGCGCCACGTGGTGCGCGCTTATGATAGGAGGCTCCAAATGCAAAAAAGTTTATATTTTTGGATTTTTCATGAAAAATCATCACTGCTTGTGCATGGCCAAGAATTTTGGGCAAGTTTTGAGTCCCCAGGAGGTCAAAAACACTCAAAAAATGACCTCACTGCCCCTATTTTGACACACAGGAAGCAGCCTTGGAAGATTGAAGTTTTTGAGGGGCAAATGGGCACCAAATTCAGAAATTCCTCTTGGGTTGGAAAGTAGACAGGTAGGGTTTTTCAACAAGAATACTTGGGCTCAATTTGGACTTTAGGAAGTGCCTCAAACTCAGCCTCAAAGTGGCACGATGCATAGAGATTTTGGCGCGGCACATAGAGGATTTTTGCTCAATTTTTCACCTTCCAGCTCAGAAATTCGGCCAATTTGACCAGTTTTGCTTTTGGATGTAATTTTTGATCTATTTTGATGTAATTGGGTAAACATGATGTAATTTTGGCACATATTTACTTGTTCTAGAAGATTCATTCACCAAAAGGTGAAATGTGAGTGAATGAATCAGTTTCCTAGCATATAGGGGTAAGTTGTTTGACTACCTAGTTTTCAGTTCCTTGTTTAGAATTAGTTCAAACAGATCCTAGAATGATGAGCTCGACCCCTAGAGGCAAGGGAATGGGTTGGGCTAGTCTATATCATGTAATTCCTAAGTCATTTTCAGGGTTGGACACTTGGGATTGCTTTGGCATATCATTGTACATTTTATCTCTGCATTTTTGGCTAAGGAAAGAGCAGGGTTTTGCAGCACTGTTTGGGATCCATGTGGCTTTATGTTTTGATGGTGTGCTTCTCTATGTAATTGTAAGTTCATTAGTGTTATGTGTAACATTTTCCTCTCTTTTCTTCTAAATTTGAACAAATGAGTGATTAAGGTGGAATCCATTAACTGTTATGCTCTGTCTTTGAATTTGTTTAAATTTCCATGTTTTCATTTGTTTAAGGAGAATTCTTGAGACTCTCTTGCTCTCCTTAGCTCCTCACCAGTCTGATCTATCCATTCACTCAATTTAAAGCATCAAAACGATTGCCTTCCTTGCCCTAATCAGAACTCTGCAGAAACTGTGCCTCATCCCCGAGCCCAATTTGCCTTTCCCTGTTTCCAACACAAAACCCTCAAAAACTCAAATCAAATCCTTTGCACTTAATACGTAGCCTAAAATTAGTTGCTAAATCAGTCATCTCCAGCACCATTGATTATCTTTCGCTTAGATTGACCCGGAGAGAGCCCTCTCCTGTCCTCATAGGGCTAGCTACGAGGCTAAGCGTGGTTTGATGTGGACCTCGAACCTTGTCTTTTCCGCCTGAGGAAAATCTAGGCTCTAACATGCTATTTTGACGTAGACGTTGCTCATCAGCTGCGGAATGCAGCCACTTTCCGTAGCTGACTCGACTTTCCGTAGCTGTTTTTGTTGATCTCTAGGTTATAAGTGTCATCAAGTAAAACGAGGCACATGGGCAGTTTAGGAATGATCTGGACATGGATCAGGTCCTATTGGTTCAGCTAAATTCATAGAGGAAAGCCTTCGCCAAACAATAGTCAAACGAGGAGTTCTATGGCAAACAAGTCTCTGTTTTCAACACGTGAAGGGTCCGAGGCCGTTCTTAGATCCATGGCTACGTTTTGACAGTTGTAGACTGCCCCCACGACGTAAATCCAACAGCCACCTTTTGGTAGTTTGAATGATCTTGGCAACCATCATGCTAAGCTCACGGATGCTATCTTTTTACGTGTCCTCTGCTAAAGGTGTTTCATAGGAAAATTATTATGTAATTTCCTTTATAAATAACGCGTTTGCAAATGCATGTAGCTAGTTAGTTTTTGATGTAATCTTGCTATTAGTTCATGTACTGTGCCGTGACATTGGTCCTGCTATTGTAACGAGAGGATCCTTCCTCTATTTTGCAATATAACAAGACTCTGTTTTACATGATTGTGTGAGCGTAATTCCAAACTGACAGCATGTTAACCAAGGCCGTGCAGAGGGCCCCTGCTGGCTGAGGTTTTGTTTCTTTATTTCTGTAAAGTTTTTATATGCTGTTGTCTTATTTCCATTGTAGATATTTCATATTTTGTTCACTTATGTATATTTCATAAGTTAGTTATGATGTTAACGTTTCATTCCTGTACATGATTTTTCAAGCATTGTATATTTTTGCTAACACTGATCAGTGTGTGTTTCAGGATAGGCTAGGCCCAGGCATTTTCATACAATTTTTGCAATAACTAGTGACATGAGATTAGCCTCTTTGCTGACTTTGTTTTCTTAGCTTTTCAATTCCAGTTATGCTTTGATCTCAGTCTTATTCAATTGCTTTGTTAGTTAGTTTAAATATCAAATTCTTCATGTCATTGATGTTATCTCCAGAGCCATAGCTTAACCCTGAAAAGACTACTTGGCGAGCTATCGGACTATGAGTGATGTGATTTGATGTTACTTTTATTTTTCTACAATTAGATATCAGGTTCTTCATGTT
Source organism: Pinus tabuliformis (assembly GCA_031772625.1). NCBI lineage: Eukaryota > Viridiplantae > Streptophyta > Pinopsida > Pinales > Pinaceae > Pinus > Pinus tabuliformis. Next base: position 371,801,066 of record CM062804.1, read on the forward strand.
ATTGACGTTATCTCCAGAGCCATAGCTTAACCCCGAAAAGACTACTTGGCGAGCTATCGGACTATAAGTGAAGTGACTTGATTTTATTTTCATTTGCTTTGTTAGTTAGTTTAGATATCAATTCCTCATGTTATTGACGTTATCTCCAGAGCCATAGCTTAACCTCGAAAAGACTACTTGGCGAGCTATCAGACTATAAGTGAAGTGAATTGATTTTACTTTTACTAGTTTGCAGTTTTTGATTTGTTTGAGTGCAGTAGCTTAACTTATTTTTCTGTATTTAGATGAGCAGTAGAGATAGTGATTTCATGATCAGTAGTTCATTATTCGTTTGATTTGAATAGCTGCACATTTACATTCTTGTCCAAGTATTAATTTCATCACTAATATGTTTTGAGATCCTCTGAAGTGTTAAGCTCTGGAAATCATCATAAAGGACATAATTGCCTTAAGATCTACATCCATACTTGCCTTCTAAAGTATTCTCAAAACTCAGGAATAGGATTTCCCATTCACATTAGGAGATAAACAAAGATAAAAACCCCAAAACAAAATAAAAATTGAAAACAATAAAAAGTAAGAAGGAGGTTGTCTTGCACATATAGTGCGCCACACTTCATCAGTTTATGACTCCCGGATTGATAATTAATGTAGCAATTTAGGACATACTAAATTGACTAAACATTTTGGCACCGTTGCCGGGGAAGTGTAACTAGGTAGCCGATCTCTTACAAAAAAAAAGAGGAAGAAGGGAAAATTGATAACTTCTTGAAGTATGCTCTCCTCTTGCACCTAGTGTGATCTGGAGGATCAGAAAAGAGAGTTATTAGTTCAATAATTTCTTGATTATGCTCTCTTCTTGCACCTAGTGTGACCTGGAAGATCAGAAAGAGAATAATTAGTCCAACTTAAAAATAAAAATAAAAAAATAAAAAAATGACATGCATAGAGCAAGATATTCTAGGGGAAGGTTTATAGCTAGGGCCAAAAGTTTGATTTTCAAAACTCCATCTACTTCAAGGCATAGACAAGATACACCTCCATCATCTTTAACTCATACTCTTTGCCTTAGAATTCCTGGAATTCAAGGGGTAGCAGTCGAATTAGAAGATTCTCCCACACTATCTACTAAATCTGATCAAGGAGAAGAACCTTTCTTCACTTCTACAGGGGAACATATTGTAATCAAAGAAGTAGAATCACCTGAAGAAGAGGGAAAGGGAGAAACTCTCCCTCATTCACCATTAATAGAAGAACTAGAAGACTCTGAGGAAACTATCATGACAGAGGAAGTAGTAGATGGATTTGGAGGAGGGGGTAGAGGTAGAGGAAGAGGAAATAATGGAGGAGGTAGAGGTAACAATGGGGGAAATAGGGAAAGAGATAACTCATTTGGATTCCCTATAGCTGATTAGGAAACCCATACAACAATGAAAAGCATTTCACCATCTGTCCTCCCAAACTTTTATGGGTTGCGAAGTGAGGATCCTGAAACATTTCTATTTGAGTTTGAAGTCTTGTGCTGAACCTATGACTATATGGAAGACTCTCAAAAACTCAAATTGTTTCCTTCAACATTGAAAGGAGCTGCTTTGAAATGGTTCATGGGATTAGTCACTCAATCGATTAGGACTTGGAATGATATGAAACAAACATTTTTGGATAGATACCTGGATTATTGTATGCCCACCAATCATAAGGATGAGGTATTCAAGATGATGCAAAGAGAATATGAAAACTTGGAGGATTTACTTGAAAGATTTCAATACAACTTAAAGAGAGCAAAAATGAGTAATTTAGATGAGGAAACCTTGAAAGCCCTTTTATTGAAAGCCATTAGAGATGAATGGATAGATATTTTAAACATGATGGGGAAGGGAGACATTTCCCAACTTCCACTTCATGACATAGTAGAACTATGTGTCCATCTCTCAAGGGGAAAATCTACAACTTGAAAAGGGCCGAGAGATCCTTCTCTTATTAGAGCAAACAAATTTGCAACTGGATTAGTAAGTAGGGCAAAGATTGGCAATATGCTTGATGAGTTCAAAACTGATATTCTAGGGAGCCTTAGTGAACAACTAGACACCATTAAAATACAAAACAAGAAGAAAGCAGAAGCTGATGCCTTGGCCATCTTTTGTCCAAAATGTAGAAAGAAACATGCTCTAAGGGAATGTCCCTTGGATGCAAAAGTTGTAGAAACATGTATGATTTGCTTAGAAAGTCATGAGATCAAGGATTGTCCTTCAATCCGTGGGCTCAAAGCTGTATTTCAGGAAGATCCAAATTCAGTAGAGTCCCTTTGTTTTGTTTCAAGAAGACCATGGTAGGGGCAACAAATTCAAGGATTTAACAATCCTATGAACTTTCAGCTCTCGCCAAATTGGAATTCTTGGCAACAACCTTGGCCCCAACCTCAAAATCCATACCAATCATGGGCACAAGGGATGCAAAATCCTTATGGGAGATTTGCTCAATTTTATCAATATCCTCCATCTTTTCAAAATCAACAAAATCCACAAATTCCAAATCAAAACCCACAACTTTCATTGCCATTCCCACAACAACAACCTTCTCAACAAAATCCAAATTCTCAACTCTTGCTTTCATTTCAACAAAAGGCAAATCAACTACCAGCCCAACCATTGCCAAATCCCAACAACAAAAATCCTCAGAATGCTTATATGGTAGAAGGACAACAATTTCCTACCTATATGATTGTTCCTCTTAATGATGTTCAACTCAGATCTGGTAGAGTTTTAGAAAAACCTTCTATAGATGTTCAAGAGCAAGGTACCTTTGAGAAAGATTCTCTTAAAGTCAATAAAGGTTCCAAGGAAGCATCTCTTCAAAACCCAATCATTCAAAAAGAAAAAGAGAAAGAGTCAACCCCCACAACTCCTATAGTTGAGCAGCCTACATCTTCATCCACACCTCCTTTCCTTGAAATATTACAAATTGACAAAGGGGTGGCAAAAAAAATCTTTTTGTCTGACTATGATTTTCTAGATGAATTAAGGAATGTCTATATCAAGATTCCCTTGCTACAAGCCATTAGAGAGATTCCTATTCTAGAAAAATAGTAAAGGAGTTGAGTCTTAAAAGACCAGGAAGGAAACCAAGAGATACAAGAAGAATCCACCTGGTAGGAAAAATTGTAGATATCATGATGGGAAAAATTACCATGCAGAAGTATGTAGATCCAGGTAGTCCAATTGTCATGACACATATAAATGGGATAGAAATTCCAAACACTTTGATTGACTTAGGGGCTGATATCAACATTATGAGTAGACAGACTATGGAACAACTTAAACTTCCTAATCTTCTTTTTACACCCACCTTACTGCAACTTGCAGATAGATCAATAATCAAACCAGATGATGTATTAGAAGATATTTCAGTCTCCTTAGATTCTTGGGAATATCCAGTAGATTTCATGATTTTGACTCCCAAGAGTAATTTAGGAGGGCATCCACTCATCTTAGGAAGACCTTGGCTAGCCACAGCTGATACTTTCATTAGTTGTAGATCTGGAGATATGTATATTTCTGATGGTAGTTCGACAAAGAAATTCAATTTGTATCCTCCAACAAAGGAAATTACAGAAGTAGGAGATAATGAATTGGTCAACGATGAAGATATTATACAACCTGTCTTTACTATTTCTGAAATTAGTGAAGATAGTCAAATTTTGAACACATTAGAAAATTTTGGAACATCTTTAGAATATGACCACACACAATTTCAGTTAGATTCTGATATTGAATATCTATCATCAAGACAAATGTCTCTTTACTCTATGGAAGAGTTTGGTAGTTCTACCATTGAAATTTTTCCAGGTAAAACACTGAATATCAACAAAAACTTGGAAGAGTCACAACAAGAAGAGCTAACCAAAATCTTGCAAAAACACTCTGCTGCATTTGCATGGGAGTATACTAATATGAAAGGTATTGATCCTAATACTTGCATCCATCATATCTATATCGAGGAAAATAGTAGACCAATCAGACAACCTCAGAGAAGGATGAATCTAAATCTTAGGGAGATAGTGAAAGAAGAGCTCCAAAAACTGCTCAATGTAAACTTCATTTACCCAATTTCAGATAGCCGATGGGTTTCTCCTTTGGTTATAGTACCAAAAAAGAATGGTAAATGGAGAGTGTGCATTGATTACAGGGAACTGAATAAAGCAACCTTGAAGGATCACTTTTCTTTGCCCTTTATCGATCAAGTATTAGATACATTAGCAGGCAAAAAGTACTTTTCATTTATGGATGGTTTTAGTGGTTATAATCAAATTCAGGTAGCACCTGAAGATCAGGATAAGACCACATTTACCTGTCCATGGGGAAATTTTGTTTATAGAGTGGTTCCTTTTGGATTATGTAATGCACTCGCAACATTCCAAAGAGCAGTACTAGGAATATTTTTCGATCTAATCCATGATTGTGTAGAGGTATATATGGATGATTTTACAGTTTATGGTGATTCGTTTGAAGAGGAATTAGAAAATTTGGAAAAAGTCCTTATAATATGTAAAGAAACAAACCTTTCACTAAGCCATGAAAAATTCTTTATGATGTTTACTGAAGGTATTGTTTTAGGACATCATATTTCAGGGGATGGGATTAAAGTTGATAAATAAAAAGTTGAAGTCATCTCCAAGTTACCTATTCCAAATTCTCAAAAAGATGTTAGAAGTTTTCTGGGATTTACTGGATATTATAGAAGATTTATAGAAAACTTCACTAAAATAGCATCTCCACTCTTCAAACTGCTTACAAAAGACTATGAATTCAAATGGGATCCTGATTGCCAATTAGCATTTGAAACTTTGAAAACAAGAATATCTGAAGCACCTATCTTGAGAGGACCAAATTGGAAACTTCCTTTCCATATTTCTACAGATGCTTCAAATACAGCTCTAGGGGCTATATTGGGACAGAAAGATTTAGTTCCTTATGCCATTTCCTATACTAGTAAAAATTGAACTCCTACTGAGTTGAATTATACTGTGACTGAAAAAGAGTTTTTAGTTGTTGTTCATGCAATCAATAAGTTCAAAAATTATATAACAGGCTATGAAAATTTTATTAATACTGATCATTATGCAATTAGATATCTAATGAACAAACCCATTACTAATGGCAGAGTTACAAGGTGGCTCCTACTTTTACAGGAATTCAATATTACTGTGTTAGATAGACCAGGGAAACAAAATACAGTAGCTGATTTCTTGTCTAGGATCCAGAATACTAAAGAAGATTCCCCTGTAGAGGACAAGTTTCCTGATGAATATTTATTTGCAATCACTACTAAGACTCCTTGGTATGCAGATATAGCTAACTATTTGGTTACAGGGAAACTACCTCCACATTTATTTCTTAGCGAGAGAAGAAAGATTATTCAGGAGAGTTAAAAATATTCATGGATTTCTAACGAATTGTTTAAAACAGGGCCAGATTTTGTGATTAGAAGATGTGTTAGGGAAGATGAAATGCCTGATATTCTCAAAGCATGTCATGATGAACCATGCGATGGACACTTTGTTGACAGAAGGACAACCTATAAAATCCTCTCTTTAGGATATTATTGGCCATTCCTCTTCAAAGATGCAAAACAATATGTCAAAAGGTGTGACAGCTGCCAAAGAGTAGGGAAACCTACCCTCTCAAATGAAATGCCATTACAACCACAGGTACTCATCGAACCCTTTGAAAAATGGGCTTTAGACTTCATTGGACCTATTAACCCACCATCTAAACAAAGAAAGTATATATTGGTATGTATTGATTATGTCACTAAATGGGTAGAAGCCAAAGCATTATTTTCTGCTACTGAGCATTCAGTTGTTAGTTTTCTTTATGAGGATATTTTTACTCGCTTTGGTGTTCCAAGAGAAATTGTAACAGATCAGGGAGGTCAATTCACATCCAAACTAGTGGAGAAGCTGATGGAAGAGTACAAGGTCAAGCACAGAAAATCTACTCCTTACCATCCGCAAGCAAATGGTCAAGTGGAGTCTACAAACAAAGTTATTGAAGGCATCATTACCAAGACTGTTCATCTACACATAAGAGATTGGGCAGAAAGGCTTCCTGAAGCCTTATGGGCCTATAGAACTACATGGAGGAATACAACAGGACATTCTCCCTATGAACTTGTTTATGGGAAAGAAGTTCTGCTCCCCATTGAGTTCCAAGTTAGAACTTTCAAGATGGCAGTTCAGTTGGGATTGGATCTATCAGAAGCCTAAAAGCATAGAATGGAGCAGTTGAATGAACTAGATGAGATCAGACAAGAAGCAATCCTAATAATCGATCTAGTTCAATATCAAAGAGCTAAGTGGCATGACAAATACATCAAGGAGAAAAAGTTTCAAGAAGGAGATTGGGCATTGCTATTTGATTCCAAGTTCAAAGATTTCAAAGGTAAATTTTAGACTCATTGGCTTGGGCCATATGAGATTGAGAAAGTCTTTAGCAATGGAGCTAAGAATCAAAACCATTGATGAACATCAAACTCGTCTTATTGTGAATGGCCACAGATTAAAGATCTATCATAAGCCACTCTCAAAGGAGGAATTTGTCAAAATCTTTCAAGATAATTCTGCAATAAGGCTGGTGAAGAAGAATCCTTCTTCTCCACCAGCCTAGTCTTTGTTCTTTTCTGTTATATATATATATATATTTCTATAAGTCTGAAAACCAATCACTGATTGGCAGTCTTATACAGAAAATACAGGGCGAAAATCAGAAACTTTTGACGCCCTATATTTTCCAAAATATTTTTCCTCATTTTATTCATAGTTTCATGTCATTTCATTTCATTTTGCTTCATTTCATTTCATGATCTCATTCCACCAATAAAATCCATTTTATGACCTGTTAGTGTCGGTCTTGAGCCCTCCATCAGTGATCAATAACTCTTTGCATATGCATTTATAGGTGTCTCATCAGTGTCAGTTTTGCATCCCACTAGGCATGCCATAACACTGAATGGAGGAGCTGGTCTTTGTTCCCTTCTTGGCTTTGCTGGATCAGGTCATACAACAATGTAATTGAGTCATGCTTGTTCTTATTTTTTGTCTTGAGATCCCATGGTCTTAGGTCTAGGGTTTTGAGTCAAAATCATTTCAAGGTAATGAGTCATGGTCAGTAAGTGCCCAGCAAGCCGGAAGGAGTTTTGTACATATGTTTCATTATCCTTTTCTTCAGCTACAACTCATTTCATGCCTTGGATTTAAAAACCCTGTTTTTAAGTCCAAGGCCATGTGGAATTTGAAAAAATAAAGAAATTTTCAAAAATTTGTAAAAGTGCCGGCAACAACCCTAGTTCCTTCACTACAGTCCATCGGGCGGTCAACCTGCAAAAAGAACGGAGTCAAACGCATCCAAAGAGCTTATTTCAGGACAAAAAGACTCTAAACAGTGTTAAAAAGCAAAGCAAGTTGAAAACATTAGAAAGTGGGTTCTAAAGTTAAATTTTTTTTAAAGTGACCCTATAAAAGCTAATTTCCCTCTCAATTCACTCTTATTGTGCATTTGAAAGTCAAAAAATTTGTGTTAGAGGCAAAAGGAGGCAATTCGGGCAAGTTTCTGCAAGTTCCAAGGTTAGAAGTGGTGCGCGACCATTCTGGACAGGTGCGCGACCATCTGGGTGCGCGCGACCAGTTACAGGCCAAAGCGCAGTGTTAAATAACACAGGCGCGACCAGTTACAGGGGCGCGACCAGTCTGAGCCCGTGCGCGACCAGAACTTCTGTTTGCCCTAAAAACTCACTCAAACGCTGAAATCACCCTCAAATTCTCTCAAGTTATTAAGGTATGCCTCATTCACATGTTTGATGATGGTGTTGGGATTGGAAAGGAAGGTAATGATCATAAATTTTGTGCAAGAAATCCATAAAGAAATAGGTTAAATGAATAGTTGTTTTTGCAAGCAATATGTGTGACAGTTTGTTATTTTTCAAGGAAATTTTTCCCTTTGTCCCTCCTTTTATTTTCCCCATACAAATTGCATATGTTAACATGTCAAACTTATTGATCTCATTTGCAAGTCAATTATACAAATCCTACCCCTAAATCATTTGCAAACCCTAGTCCTTTCAAACCCTATAAACCCTACCTTTTCCCCATGTATAATGATCAAACCCTAAGCACTAGTAACACAGCAAAATGCCTATGTAAATGTACAGCAAAAGAATGAAAAGAAACATTATAAAAAACAAATAAAAAAGTGATGACAAGGCATGCACTCAAAAAATTGTAAAAACAGTGAAATTTGCCATTTTGCATAGCTTCAGAAAAAACAAAGGAAAAGGGTCATCTCGTGTATATGTCAAAGACTTCAAAGCTCAATAAGGTCATGACAAAATTTCATTTGCATAGACATCAAAGAAATTAGACTTGCTGTGGTTAGGGTTTGCAGTAACATGGTATCTTTTTCCCCTCCTCAAAACTCTGTTTTTTCCCCTACCTAATTCCCTATGTAAACCCTAATTCAATTGCTTGTCCCTTCAGTTAAACTCCCTAGGCAATTGAATATCCCTCCCTATGATCAAATCACACAGTGAAACCCTAATTACTCATGGCAAATGAAAAAATAAGGCTGCCTCTGTTTTAAATGAATTGCTGTTACAAAAATTGATTGGCAGCAGACTTTGTTGATGGGTTCCATTATCCCCCCTAAACCTAATCCCTAATATCCTCTATTTTCCCTCATTCCTATGATACAATCCCCTCTCCCTTCCACTGTAAAATGATCACAACAACCCCTTCCCTTCCTCTTACAATCAGAAACCCTAAATCCCTGTTTCCCAAAGCATCAAATGGTCATTTTGAAATTATGAAAAACAGAGTATGCTCCTCAATGACATTCAAAACAAATTGAAATGAGCTGCCTGTTACTTGTATATAGATGATGCTGCCTTATCCCCCTATGCTTATGACATCCTCCCCTCCATCATGATGATTTTCATTGTCCTTTCCCTTGGTGATTAAAAATCACAGTTTCCCTAAATAAAGTATTGATTTGCAAATGGTGAGAGATGGAATGACATGTTTAGCATTATGTGATGTTTTCCTTCAGAATTCCCTGCTTATATATATATTTTTTCCCTTTCCTATATGTAAATTCCCTCCCCTAACATATCCCTCATGATGTTTCCCCTTGAAAACAGCATACTTCACAGCATTTTGCAGGCAGGGCAGCGGTCATCTTGACTTGTTTATTCCACCTTGCTCAATAACACCATGTCAACCACTGAGACTAATGAGCAAGGTGATGACCGGTCTTCTTCTACAGAGGTTGAGACACAGCAGAGGCCTCGTAAGGGTGGCAAAGGTGTTCATCATAGAGGTTACATGTTTGCAAGGCGAGAATGAAAATTCTCCAAAGAAAGCTATCGGAGGCCCGGAAGAGGAGGAAAAGGACAAATCCACTCCGCATCTTGGCTGAGGCCTCCCTCACTCATCATGGTACTGATCAGCCTTGATCTAGCAGCAAAATGTGAAAATTTTGAGAATTTTGGAGCATTTTGGAAATTTTTGGTAAAATTACAGGTTTTGCCCACGGTTTGGTCTCACCCCGGGTGAGACCATTTTGGAGGACTGCTCGGAATTTTGAAAACTTGGCATTTTTGGAAAGGGCATGCAAAAAGAAAAATTACCAATGCTTGGGAGAAGCCTGGTTTTGAGTTTTGAGCCTCCAAAAGCTCAAAATACATCAAAAAAATGACTTTCTGCCCACTTTTTGAGTTGCAGAAAGTGACCTTGGGAGAATCAACTTTTGAGGGGTCAAATCAACTCCAAATCTAGAAATTCCACTTGGGATGGAAAGTAGACAGGCCAAGCTTTCCAATGAGCCATCTTGCACCTGATTTGGACCAGTGGAACCCACTCAAAAACAGCTGCAAAGGGGCGCGACCAGAACTTCCAGGGGCGCGACCAGAACTTCCAGATTTGCCAGAATTCACATTTTTGGTCAAAAAACACTGTTTTGACTATGGTTGACTATTTTTACTTATAGATGATGGATAAATGTAATATTTTCATGGCACTTTGGTAGATTTTATCTTTCTTTACCCTTCTAGAAGCTTCCATGATGTAAAAAGTGAAAAATTAATGCATGGATGAGTTAGCTAAGTAATAGAGGCAAGTTGTTGGGCTGCCTATTTTCTAGTTCTTAGTTTAGAATTAGTTCAAACTGCTCCTAGGAAGCTGAGCTCGACCCCTAGAGGTGGGGAAAGGAGTTAGATGGTCTAGATGGTTTATATTATGCTCTCTCCTTCTCATTTTCATGGTTGGACTCTTGTGTAAGGAAGCTTTATTGTATATTGTGCATCTATTTCTACAATTGAAAGCAAGGAAAGCCAGGGTTTTACAGACATCTTTGAGGATTCTTGTGGATCTGATTGTTGATGGTGTGTTCTCTACATGTTCTTGTAAGTTTGTTTATGTGTTTCACATCTCTCTTATGCTTCTAAATTGGACAGATGAAGTGGTAAAGTTTGAACTCATGTTTTGACATGCTCAGCTTTTTAGTTTGTTCAATTTTAATGTTTTCTACTGTCTAGAGAGGATTCGAATTGTGTGTTTTCCCTCTTTAGCTTCTCCTCTATCATCTCTGATCATCCATCTCAGATTAAGACATCAGCACTCATTCCTACCTTGCCCCTTAGATCCCCCTGTGAAAACTGTGCTCAATCCCCGCACTTTGAATTGCACTTCCACCAATTGCCACCAAAACCTCCACAAATCATCAAATCAAACCCCTTATCAATTTACTAGCCTAAAATCTTTATTCTTAATTGGTCAGCCTAATCCTATTGAAAGATCTATCAAATCTGACCCGAGAGAGCCTTCTCATACCTCGTAGGGCTAGCTACGAGGTGAAATGGTTTGATGTAGCCTTGAGAGTTTGTCTATCTCAGCCTAGGTGAATTCCAAGCGCTAACATGACCAATTGTCATATATCATTCACTCAATCATCATTCATTTTCATCCATCTCCATTCAGTCATATGTTCACTGTGTCAGTTTCGGCAGCTGAATTCAGTTTCTGCAGCGAAAAACTGATTCCGCAGCTAACACTCTGTTATTCAGTATTGACAGTCAGATATTAGCCAAATAATGATGAGAACCAAATGCAGGTATGACAAAGGAAAATATTTTGAAGATATAAAGCACCTAAAGCACCAACAGAAAGTAGCTAATCAAAGGTTAGTGGACGGAAATGGCAAAATTCTAAGGTAAGAGCAATATTCATTTCAAATAGCATTTTAAAGCACATTCTATATAGTTATGAAACCACCGGCTCCATTATGTGTAATGCTTAGCACTGATAGCTTTCATAACCATTCCATGGCCTTTACATGATTCTTCCACGAACTTTGCATTAATTTTTAACGGCCTCATGATCTGCCTCCGAATTTAACTCGTGTTTATTTGTACGTTGGCATTCCACCTGCTGAATCGGGTAATTATGAGGACGTAATCTATTTGATCACGGCTTTGTCCCGCCACACAAATCCACAGTCATTTTGAGAACATGCTCACGCCTATCCCGCAACCTTCTAGCTCAAAAGCTGGGCTCACTCTATTTCCATACCATCCCATCAAAGTTGCGGTTGTTATTTATGGCCTGTTTACATCTCTGTGAACTCATTCTCGTTACCTGTTGTCTGCTCTTCCGTTTATAACTACTGGTTTTTCTCCACAAACCTTCTCCATTCCCTGTTAACACAACTGTTTCACCTCCGTTAATCCATTACTCACAGTCCATCACTCACAGACGTATTTTAAAGCAGGAGGAAGGAATGGGTCTTTTACTCAGAGTAGAACCAGAAGGGCCTACATTCATGGAGGGGTATCCAAAATTGAAAAACATATTAAGGAAGGCACGGTGGCTACAGTTCATCCAGAAATTTAGAGGTTACAATAAAGAAGTTACGAAGACATTTGCAAGGTCTTTTAATGGCGTGGAATTTGAGGTTGGAGATCTTAAATTCTCAGTCACAGAAGCATCTATTGTAGTAGCAACGAAACTCCCACAGGAGGGGGAACAATGGTTCAAAAACAAAAACTTTGATGAGAGGGGCTGGAGGGTTATCCTACGCAATTCAGGTATGGCTATAACCATTTTCAAACGTGGAATCCCTGTCTCTGCTTTAGAGGAAAAGTGGACTAGTTTATTATTGATAATCCAGAAGTTTATTACATGTGAAGGATGGTTTGGGTCCATGTACATGTACCACATCTGGTTGCTAATGAATTTTCTAGAAAATCAAACCATCAATTTGCCTTATTTTCTACTGAATAGCCTAAAAAAGATGTCCATAACTGTACAAAAGAATCTGGAGGACATAGAACCCCACCTTTACCATCATGGCCTTGTAAGAATTTTGATTGAAAAACAGTTGAAGGAAAAGAAGGACACCTGGGAACAGTTCTTGATTAGAAACTTCTTTCAGGATCCACCTGAAACACCCGAGAGTAGCTCAGCAAGGAAAAGTAGGAGAAGGAAAACAAGTGTGAACATTCAGGACACTCCTACTAACATAGCTAAAGAAACTAATAAGGAAGAGAAGCTGTCTGAAGGTAGGAAGGAAAGAACTGAGGTTAGGAAGCAAAGAAAACTAAAGGGGAAAAGAAATATTGAAGCTGTCTATCAAACCCCAGAACCTTCCTCAGAAGAGGACCAAATACTTTCTGAAAGACTAGTTTACCTTCAGGAACAATCAGCTGCAACAAAGAGAAAAGGGAAAGAAAAACAGAGTGTGGAGAAAGGAGACACTGGCTCACAGAATCTAAGGAGGAGCTCTAGACTTAAAGGAAAACTGAGGAAAGTACAAACTAAAGGGCCCCACTTCATTGATTTAGGAGGGGAAACACTGGAACAACCTCCAGCAATCCCTCCTAGCCGTAGCCCACACCATACTCCTATTTCTCAACCAAATTTTGAGATCAGTCCTTCTCAGCCAGATTTTGAGATCAGTCCTTCTCAGCCAGATTTTGGGGACAGCCCAAGAAAGGCTACACCTGAGATAGATCCAAACCAACAAGAAATGTATGATTTTATTGAGTCATTGGAGAAGACTGCCACAGATCAAGGCACCTCATCTGCCCAGCCTAATACAACCTAGGAAGCTCTAATCCAATCACTAAAACATGAAGTTTTTGAATTGGAAGTCCTAAATAGACACATCAAAAGAGAATATGAAACATTGAAAGAATAGAGCAGGTTGGATAAGATTATTCATGACAACACCATGTTGCATCTTGGGTTGTGGCAGAAGAAAAATAGAAAATTGAAGAAAAAGAGCAGGAGGTTGAGCAGAGCTCTCATCAACCTCAAATTCAAGTGCCTAATGAGGAAGCCTAGGATGACAGTGGTACCAAGAAAGAAGAAAAGAAGGCTGGATGTGTTAGCAGAGGTTTCAGAACACATGAACTGAAGGGAGGATGGTCACAGTTTTGGTTGCATGAGGACATGCAACACCTTCATAGTGGGGGTATGTTGAGCCCTGAAACTACATCTCTTCTACACACTTTTCTAGATTTTTTCCCCTTACCAGTGCCCCACAAGCTATAAAAAATCATTACAAATTGATTCTAAAAGAGCATTTAAGTGGTTTTCTAACTATATTTTTGCGTTTGGTATTTGACTTAGATTTTGCTCATCAGCTACGGAATGCAGCCACTTTTCGCAGCTGACTCGACTTTCTGCAGCTGTTTTTGTTGATCTCTAGGTTACAGGTGTCATCAAGCAAAACAAGGCACGTGGGTAGTTTAGGAATGATCTAGACATGGATAAGGTCCTATTGGTTCAGCTAAATTCGTAGAGGAAAGCCTTGGTCAAACAATAGTCAAACGAGGAGTTCTATGGCAAATAGGTCTATGTTTTCAACACGTGAAGGGTCTAAGGCCGTTCCTAGATCCGTGGCTACGTTTTGACAGCTGTAGACTGCCCCCACGACGTAAATCCAATATCCACCTTTTGGTAGATTTAATGATCTTGGCAACCATCATGCTAAGCTCACGGATGCTGTCTTTTTACGTGTCCTCTGTTGAAGATGTTTCATAGGAAAACTGTTATGTAATTTCCTTTATAATAACGCGTTTGCAAACACATGTAGCTAGTTAGTTTTCGATGTAATCTTGCTGTTAGTTCATGGACTGTGCCGTGACATTGGTCCTGCTATTGTAACGAGAGGATCCTTCCTTTGTTTTTCAATATAACAAGACTCTGTTTTACATGACTGTGTGAGCGTAATTCTAGACTGAAAGCATGTTAACCAAGGCCGTGCAGAGGGCCCCTGCTGGCTGAGGTTTTGTTTCTTTATTTTTGTAAAGTTTTTTCATGCTGTTGTCTTATTTCCATTGTAGATATTTCGTAGTTTGTTCACCTGTGTATATTTCATAAGTTAGTTATGATGTTAACGTTTCATTCCTGTACATGATTTTTCAAGCAGTGTATATCTTTGCTAACACTGATCAGTGTGTGTTTCAGGATAGGCAAGGCCCGGGCATTTTCATACAATTTTTACAATAACTAGTGACATGAGATTAGCCTCTTTGCTGACTTTGTTTTCTTAGCTTTTCAATTCCAGTTATGCTTTGATCTCATTCTTATTCAATTGCTTTTTTAGTTAGTTTAAATATCAAATTCCTCATGTCATTGACGTTATCTCCAGAGCCATAGATTAACCCTGAAAAAACTACTTGGCGAGCTATCAGACTATGAGTGATGTGATTTGATGTTACTTTTATTTTTCTGCAATTAGATATCAGGGTCTTCATGTTATTGACGTTATCTCCAGAGCCATAGCTTAACCTCGAAAAGACTACTTGGCGAGCTATCGGACTATAAGTGAAGTGACTTGATTTTATTTTCATTTGCTTTGTTAGTTAGTTTAGATATCAATTCCTCATGTTATTGACGTTATCTCCAGAGCCATAGCTTAACCCCGAAAAGACTACTTGGCGAGCTATCGGACTATAAGTGAAGTGAATTGATTTTACTTTTACTAGTTTGCAGTTTTTGATTTGTTTGAGTGCAGTAGCTTAACTTATTTTTCTGTATTTAGATGAGCAGCAGAGATAGTGATTTCATGATCAGTAGTTCATTATTCGTTTGATTTGAATAGCTGCACATTTATATTCTTGTCCAAGTATTAATTTCATCACTAATATGTTTTGAGATCCTCTGAAGTGTTAAGCTCTGGAAATCATCATAAAGGACATAATTGCTTTAAGATCTACATCCATACTTGCCTTCTAAAGTATTCTCAAAACTCAAGAATAGGATTTCCCATTCACATTAGGAGATAGACAAAGATAAAAACCCCAAAACAAAATAAAAATTGAAAACAATAAAAAGTAAGAAGGAGGTTGTCTTGCACATATAGTGTGCCACACTTCATCAGTTTATGACTCCCGGATTGATAATTAATGTAGCAATTTAAGACATACTAAATTGACTAAACAATAGTATTGATGTGTAATAGTATTTATGTAGTTGATATATGCTTACTTGTATGAAAATAGTTTTCTATATTAGTTTTCATGTAAAGTGTTTGAAGAAATGCTTACATGCAAATGTAATAATATAGTAGTTGTTTGAAGAAAAATGTAAAAGTATGGTAATTCTTTGAAGAAAATGTTATTTTTTTGGATGGGATAGTATTGTAATATGATAATATGGATGTATTTGATCTATGCCTATTTGCATGCAAAGAATTTGAAGAGTTGCATGTAGGGAATTTGAAAGGTTGCATGCAAGGAATTTGAAAAGTTGCATGTAAGGAAATGGAAAAGTGGCATGTTTTTAGTTATTATGTTACAAGTGGAATAAGTGCAATGTTTTGACTTAATATCATACAAAATGTATGAGAAATAAAAAAACAATTTCTTTTCAAGTGTGGTTAAATTTAGTAGAGCTTTGGAGATCCCATTTCCATAATTGGACATTGGAGATCAGGCCATTATAGTAGCTTCCTCCTTCTACCTTAGTGTGGACCATGGATAGTAAGGGGGTATGCTTATAGGTTGTTTGAATGCTTGATTAAGTGTGTGATATGTGTTTGTGCTTATAAAATTGTATGAAGGAATTCTCTTGTTTTAATATGGTTGTACTAACACAATATGTGTTGAGACAACTGATATGCACTTGCGTGCAAGTGGGTGCTAGTTTTAGTATTATGACTATGATTGTGAGTTGATTGCCGACTATGACATGGTTGTTAGTATTGGTGAAAGCTGATTTCAAATTAATAGACACGATGTCTTGATTTTTGGAACATGTGACTGACGCACATGGATTATATGTCACCTACATGTTGATTTCATGATACCTACTTACATCCTTGTATGTTAGGTTACATTTTTGAATATTTTTGATTGCATGTATTAGTCTTGTAGGTTGACTACAAGAATTGATCGCTTATGTTCGAATACATGCGTTTATGCGTAGGTGTAGTTGATTTGGCATTGCTTATGCATAATGTTGGTTGCATGTGGAAATGTGTACAATGGGGTAATGGTTGTTGTCATTCATGAGGTCATGATTTGTGTAGTTGACATGTTCATTCATTGGTGACTAGACTCCAGCTAGAATGATGTGTGTATGGTTTGGTACTCATTTGTTATATGTATATATACAACTATTATGCATGTATGGTATTGGTTATAGTTTGAATATTAGGTCAGATACTCCTTGTGAAGTCATTGTATGCAATTTAGGTCATCATGATGCTAATGAGTTGGCTGAGATAGAGCAGAAGATGGAGATAATCATAATGAGGTTGCTTCATTGGACTTTCGGGTAAGAGCAAATCGTCATACATGTATTGTTTGTTCGGCATGCATGTATGTAAGTTAAGTATTTTTATATACATTAGGTTTACGTACATGTCTTTTGATGTTATGGTTACATTCATGATAGATCTTAGTTGACTAGTGTAGCTATATGCACATGTGTGGGATAGTCAAGAATGATAGTAACCTGTAGTTGTATGCATTGCTATTGTTGTGTTATATGTCATTAATGAGCATGATAGGCTAACTTGTTGTTGTTATGTGCTATTAACTTGATGATTAGAGTTATTTCATTGAGATATTGATGTCGTAATTTGGATTGGTCATATGTGTGATGGTTATGTTCATTGCATTGAAGATCTTGATGTTATATGTATTGTGCTAACCTGGTTTGGCCTATGCAGATGGTTATGGTTGCAATATTCAGGTATGAGCTGACATATTTGTGATATGGTGTCGTACTAATCTAGATTGATCATACATATGTGATTGTTATGCATGAACGACAAATGCTTATGAGCTTATGACGTGAACATGTTAGTTAGTTACTGTTAGGGATATCATGATTTATGTTTGAGTTGATATGTTGTGAAGTTGTATCATGCTAACCTAGCTTTATTGTGTAGACAAGATAGCCTCCCCTGATATACATTAAGGTATGAGTTTTCTTATGTCATATATTTGGTGCTTGGTTGTTTGATTATGACATCTATTTGGTGTTTGAGTGTTTGGTGCCTAGTTGATTTATTTAACATGGTATGTTTGCAAGTGGTTGAATGATTGATGAATTGCTTAATATGAGTATGTGTTCAAATGATTTGGTTTTAAGATGATTGTACTAACACATATGTGTTGAGATAGTTGATATGTACATGAGGTTAGTAGGTGATAGTTGTAGCATTATGTCTAATGATTATGGATTATGACATGATTGTTTGTAAAAGTTGATTTCAAATTGATAAATATGATTGTCTTCATATTTGGAACATGTGGTTAGCCCCACGGGGGTAGGCGAGTTAGTAATCACATTGCGGTGAAGTTCGTTAGAAAGGCGGGCTCCATACTAAAGATCACGAGTTCAATTCCCCTGGACTAACCCGGAGCTGTGGAAAGGGGTGGGCACAGTTTCCCAGGGGTTATAGTGGTAGCGGTCAGAATCAACCCCGTGTAACGCGAGTTGCGAGGCTACTCCAATTGCCGATTCCTCTGTTAACAAAAAAAAGATATTTGGAACATGTGGTTAACATGTGTGATCATGACACACAGAGTTGCATGGCAAGAGAGGTTGCCATGAAATCTTGAAGATGGCTCAGGTTGAGCTTTCCTTGGGAAACATGGGGATTGATTCACGGTGTCAATCTTGTGCTTTTGATCTTTTGAGCTTGATTTGCGGTTTTGTTTATGTCTAGTGTATGGCCATACCACTTTGTTTGCGGAGTCATGTTGTTATTGGTTTTTATGGTCTTCTTCTTATTTATTTATTGTCTTTCCATTTATGTTTTGAGTCTTGGGGATTGGTTGGGAAAGAGAAAATTTGATGGAAATCAGGAGAGATGTGTGGTACCCAACCGATGATATAAGACCCAGATGAAGCTCTGTGCATGAGTAAGCGCATCAGAAGGTAAGACTATGATAATTGGTTGGACTGGTTGGGTCCTTTGTGGTAAATGAACATTAGCAGTGCAAACACAAGAAATGTAACCATAAAAGGTAAAGCAAATGGATCAGAGGTGTCATATGCTTTGGCTATGTTGGGAACTATTTCTCTCAATGCCTGTGCATAAATAAGGAAGTTATCTTAACCTAGACCTTATGTTATCTAGTAATTATTTTATGATCATGATTATGCTGAAGTTTATATATGTATGTATGTCGTTGTCTGACAGGAGCATGATTATTTTATGCTAACGTTTATATATGTATGCATGTATCCATGTATCTATGTTACTATCTAACAGGGTTGTTAGGGATCATTCTTGTGGAGGAATGATTGCTTATGCAGGAGAACAACATGAAGAGGTTCATGGTCTTACAAGGAATCAATTGGGAAGAATAGTCATGACAAATATACGAGGTCAATATCATGTGGATATGATTTGATATTGTGTACTTGTATTATGCCCATGTCTATGTTATAATAGGTAACATTGAAGGATACATCAACAAAGTGAAAGCAATGTGGTCTGCGGCATGCTAGGATAAGCATGGATGAGATACCAGAAGCAAGGTTTCTTGGTAAGGACAATGTGGTTTTGGATGTGTGGTACTATTGTTGAGCATATGTTGTATATGTTGTACATGTTGCATCTATGATGTGTGCACTTGTGGTGTTGTGTATACATAACATATGTACATGTTATTTATGTAATGTTATGTACAAGATGGTACAAATAGGGTTGTGCAAATATTTCATATGGGGTGTTTTATACATATTATACTATCTTCATGATGTATATGCGGCGTGTGTGCATATGGTGCTCTGTGCATGTTGGATATGTAGTGTTGTGTGCACATGATGCTATGTACATGTTGGATATGTAGTGCTATGTACACATCGTGTTGCGTGCATGTTGTACATATGGTGCTATGTACATATGGTGTTGTGTGCATGATTGTACAAGTGGTGCTATGAGCATGTGGTGCCATGTATATGTTGTACATAAGGTGCTATGAGCATGCGGTGCTGTGTACATGTCGTGCATGTGATGCTATGTATATATGGTGTCGCGTACACATCGTGCATGTGGTACTGTGTACATGTGGTATTGTGTACACGTTGTACAATGGTGTAGTGTACATGTGGCTTTTTGTACACGTTGTGTAGGTGGCATGGTGTACATGTGATGTTGTGTACATGTTGTGCAAGTGGTGCATTGTATAGGTGGTATTGTGTACATGTTGTACATATGGTACTGATGCACGTGTGGTATTGTGTGCATGTCATACATGCTATGTTGAGGGTATGTGGTATTATGTATGTGCATAATGTAGTCATGGTATAGCGACATGTGTACTCGTTGTGTGGTACTCTGTGTGATCTAGGTGGATCTTCAGGCACCATGGCATGGGAACGCTCAAAAAAATTAAAGTGATTAGAATGATGTCAAGCTAGGACCAGATCAAAGAGCTCATCTTCCTGATCATGGAGGTGTGAACGGTTCGTCAATCCGAGTCTGGATGATGAAGTTATCGCAAAATGAAGGTCAGTGTGTTCTTTAAGAAAATGAGGCATTTTCTCATAAAAATGGGTTTTTGGCCTTAAGGGGAAAATCGCATCGGGAATCGTGCCAAGGGCGGAATTAAGGCATGCCTTTGGAACCCCCGATCAGCGATCTTCAATATCGGAGTTGGGGGCAAGAAATCGACGATATCAGAGGTGTAAGACATGCGATCAATGATAATATCGGCGATCGGCGTCGGCATATGCCAATGTATCGGCGAAGGACCCCGGGCCGCAGCGATAGCAATATAGCGACGCAATCTCAGACGTCAGATCTGGAAACTGATCAACAATCAGGATCTAACTGGCGACATCAACGATTGGCGATCGGTGCCTTGCGATCCCGACTTGATATATATCCCGGACCCGATAAATTTATAAGTCCGATTTCATAAATTTTGAAATCTGAACTTTCGGATTTTTCATTGTTTTTCAGTGTTTTTTGAATTTTTGCCTGATCATTTTAAAACGATAAAAAGGCATAATTTCATAGGTTTGTTGCACGCCAATGCTTTTATGCAAATGGCTTCCATTCTAAGCCAACAGACGTTTGATTTAGATGCGGCCTTGTCCCGAAACGTGTTATAAAACATGAGGGATACAAAGAGCCGAGGAAAAAAGGCTAGAGGTTGCGTGCAGACGAAGAAAAAGGCCAGAGAGAGAGCCTATGCTACAGAGAGCCTACGTACCAGAGGGAGAGAGAGAGCCCGAGAGCCTGTGCTGAGTGATAGAGACCTCATTGAGGAGGCTGCGCCCGATGGAGAGCCGTAGAACGAGAGGACCAGGTAGAGACAGAGATAGCTAGAGTGCCGCAGAGCCACAAAGAGCTACAGTGACATAGCCAGAATGCTATGAAGCCATATAGCTAAGATCTACAGAAGCCGAGAGTCCAGAGCAGTTCCTCTCTTCATGATCGATTATTCTTCTGTGATCAATTCCTCTTTATGATTGATTCATCTTTTGATCAATGCTTCTTTGATTGTTTCTTTTGATCGATTATTCTCTGTGATCAATTATTCTTCTTGCAAATAGATGCTTCGAGATCGATGTTTTAGCGAGCTTCAACACTTTGACAGTTTTCTTCAGATGCCTGCTTCTTCATATGGCCATTCATAGTGAGACCATGACAGATTGGGAGTGGACTGTGCTTGCACATTGAAGATGTGAACAGATGTTCACTGTAGATCATTTTATCCACTTCTTCATTCATATCTTCAGATGGCCGTGGTTGGTGTGAGGCATATGATTTATTCATATATTTCTTCTTTTACATTATGCTACAGATCCTAGATTGATATTGATGCAGGATCTTCTTTATTTTCGTGTTGTCATGATTCCTTGCTTCATGTTATGAGGAATCTTCATATGATGTACTTTATGCTTTGAGATCCCTTGTTGTATGTTGCTGGGATACTCTTGTTGTCATTGTGCATGTGTTTTGCTTTGACATCCCTTTTGTGCCTTGTTGGCAGGATGCACACCATGCATGTTTTTGTATCATACTGATAGGAGTCTTTTGATTGAGAGTTCTAGTTGTAGAACATCTCTTAGAGCCACTCCTGTGTGAGGGCCTTCTTCCTTGTATGATCAAGACATCATCTCTTGTGTACATCACTTCTTTTGACAGCACCTAATGCAGCGGCCTACACCACCTTGATTGGGGCCTAGAGACGTAGTCCCTCCTGGACGAACTCCGTTAACAACGGCTTATGTTTTCATGTGCTGATGATTATTATGTTCCTCTTCTTTTTCTGCATGCAGATGTATTCCTTTATGTTCTTTTAAAAAGCAATTTTAACACATCACGAAAGTAAAAGGTCTTGGAAAGGTCCTTCTTCACACCCGGACCTGGATCAAGTGGTATTAGAGCAGGTCTTAACGTTGATGTGAATTGTAGTGTGAACAATGGAACGTGCAATGACAGAGGATGAAAGAGTCATGTGCGAGACCATGCTTAACATTTCCAAGAAAGTGGAAATTGTGTATGAAACTCTACAGAAAGAAACAGAGGAAAAGGAGCCATTGCAGCTTCAGTTGCAAGCCATAGAAGAGGCCATGAAAGAACTGAAGCAAGATAGACATAATCTTCAAATAGAGAATGAAGAATTGATGATGCACCTAAATGAAGAGAAGGAGGAAAAACAAAGTTTGCTACTACAGCTGCAAGCAAAGGATGAGGCCTTGGAAAAACTGTAGCGAGACCCATGTGAGGTAAAACGTAGTTCTCCAACTTCATGTATATCTCCTAATGATGATTTCGCTGTGTTTGAAAATCATACCACAGGAATTGGCTCCAAATTGCTGAAGGGAAAGGCTTGGGCGTTAATGGCCAAGGCATTGTCAATCCCATCCAAGTAGAGGAATTACCCCGTTAGGCAGGACTTGGGTATGTCAGGAAAGGAGAGTGCTCAAAGGTGTCAGATTTGTCCGAGACTTCGTCGAGGAAAGAGAATGATGGGAAGACATCCCCATCATCACATGGCAGTTTCCATTGCAGGGAGAGAGTTGAGGCAAGCTCTCATCGCCATATTGACATCAGAAACAACAAAGGAAGGTATAACCATTCTCGATCTTCAAATGTTCATTTTGATCATGTTGTTAATAATGAACAAAGATTAAGGCATCAAAGAACATGTACTTTTTGTGGTTTACCTAACCATAACTTTTCTAAGTGTTGGAAAAGGATGGCAACACTTAAAAAGATGAGGTGTGAAAAACCCTCGCAATAGCAGGTTAAGCAGATATGGAGGAAGAAAACATACTGTAGTCATTGTGACATACATGGCCATTAGAAAGCCACTTGCTGGAAGCTCCATACAGAACAATTCCTTAAGGATAGAGCGTCGGTGCATGAATCATGTGAAGCAGTTGTGCGACAAGAAAAACCACCTCAAGGAGGTGATCCATTCAAATTGATAAGTGAGAAGTGGTTTCTCGACATTTTGTCGTTTCATGGTCAGTCTTTTATAAATCATTTGTTGCATTTTAAAATATAAAAGTGATGTTGTGTTTGCCATTAATTGTTTAGCAACAATGATGTCTGGTCTTATTTGGTGTCACATGTTAAAACTCTGAAAGTGATGTTATGTTTCCATCACTTGTCCACACAATAGTGTTTGGCCTTATGAATGTAAATCATGTGTTGCAGTGATGATGTGTTTTCCATCACTTTTTGAAGCAACCATGATGAGTTGGCCTTGTTGTCATAGCTGGAGTATTACGTCCATCTTGTTGTAAACGTGACCACCGAGTATGAGTTATAAACTCGTGGCAAGTGTGGGACGTTTGAGTCTTTAGTTGGTCATGTCATTCAGAGCATGTAATTTGCAAAAAATGTACTACAGGTTGCAGAAGTAGCAGGTCTTGGATCGTCGCTTAAGGCTCTGAAGAACAAAGGTGAAGGAGATGGAAGCAAGACCTTTTTAGGACATTTGTGATGCAGACAGGGTACAAAGAAAAATGCAGATTACTTTTTATGCTTTTGGAGGACCAAAAGCTCTTCAGTGGGGAGGATTGATCCAAGTGGATCTTCAGACACCATGGCATGGGAACACTCAAAAAAATTAAAGTGATTAGAATGATGTCGAACCAGGACCAGATTGAAGAGCTCATCTTCCTGATCATGGAGGTGCAAACGGTTCATCAATCCGAGTTTGGATGATGAAGTTATCGCGAAGTGAAGGTTAGCTTGTTCCTTAAGAAAATGAGGCATTTTCTCATAAAAATGTGTTTTTGGCCTTAAGGGAAAAATCGCATTGGGAATCGTGCCAAGGGTGGACTTAAGGCAGGCCTTTGGAACCCCCAATCAGTGATCTCCGATATCGGAGTTGGGGGAAGGCAATTGACGATATCGGAGGCGTAAGACATGCAATCAACAATAATATCGGCGATCGGCGTTGGCATATGCTGATGTATCAGCGAAGGACCCAGGGCCACAACGATAGCAATATAGTGACGCAATCTCAGTCGTCGGATCTGGAAACTGATCAACGGCCATGATCTAATTGGCGACATTGGTGATTGGCGATTTGCGCCTTGCGATATATCCCGGACCCGATAAATTTATAAGTCGGATTTCATAAATTTTGAAATCCAAACTTTCGGATTTTTCACTGTTTTTCAGATTTTTTCCTAATCGTTTTAAAACGATAAAAAGGCCTAATTTTAGAGGTTTGTTGCACGTCGATGCTTCTATGCAAACGACTTCCATTCTAAGCCAACAGACGTCTGATTTAGATGTGGCCTTGTTCCAAAACGTGTTATAAAACATGAGGGATGCAGAGAGCTGAGGAAAAAAGGCCAAAGGCTACGTGCAGAGGAAGAAAAAGGCCAGAGAGAGAGCCTGTGCTATAGAGATCTTGCGTACTAGAGGGATAGAGAGAGAGCTTGAGAGCTTGTGCTGAGTGACAAAGACCTCATTGAGGAGGTTGCGCTCGATGGAGAGCCACAAAACGAGAGGACCAGGCAGAGACAGAGATAGCTAGAGCGCTGTAGAGCCACAGAGAGCTGCAACGACATAGCCAGAATGCTATGAAGCCAGATAGCCGAGAGCTACAGAAGCCGAGAGTCCAGAGCAGTTCCTCTCTTCATGATCGATTATTCTTCTGTGATCAATTCCTCTTTATGATCGATTCATCTTTTGATCAATGCTTCTTTGATTGTTTCTTTTGATCGATTATTCTTTGTGATCGATTCTTCTTCTTGCAAATAGATACTTTGAGATCGATGTTTCAGTGAGCTTCAGCACTTTGACAGTTTGCTTCAGATGCCTGCTTCTTCATATGGCCATTCATAGTGAGACCATGACAGATTGGGAGCAGACTGTGCCTGCGCATTGATGATGTGAACAGATGTTCACTGTGGATCATTTTATCCACTTCTTCATTCATATCTTCAGATGGCCATGGTTGGTATGAGGTATATGATTTATTCATATATTTCTTCTTTTACATTATGTTGCAGATCCTAGATTGATATTGATGCAGGATCTTCTTTATTTTCATGTTGTCATGATTCATTGATTCATGTTATGAGGAAGCTTCGTATGATGTAATCTATGCCTTGAGATCCCTTGTTGTATGTTGCTGGGATACTCTTGTTGTCGTTGTGCATGTGTTTTGCTTTGACATCCCTTTTGTGCCTTGTTGGCGGGATGCACACCATGCATGTTTTTTTATCATACTGATAGGAGTCTTATGATTGAGAGTTATAGTTGTAGAACATCTCTTAGTGCCATCCTTGTGTGAGGGCCTTATTCCTTGTATGATCAAGCCATCATCTCTTGTGTACATCACTTCTTTTGACAACACCTAATGCAGCAACCTACACCACCTTGATTGGGGCTTGGAGACATAGTCCCTCCTGGACGAACTCCATTAACAACGGCTTATGTTTTCATGTGCTGATGATTATTATGTTCCTCTTCTTTTTCCACATGCAGATGTATTCCTTTATGTTCTTTTAAAAGGAAATTTTAACACATCACGAAAGTAAAAGGTCTTGGAAAGGTCCTTCTTCACACCGAGACCTGGATCACTGTGTAGGTACATGCATTTGGTGGTATTTCACCTCGAGTATAGATAGATGCAATGTATTGTATACACTGGGTGTAGGTGTATGTGTTGTATGTCAGGTGTAGATGCATGTATTGCATGGTGTGGTATGCCGTGTGGTTGTATGTGTGTGATGCACACTATGTGTCTATGCACATGGTTGAGGAGAAGGCACTGGGTGTTTATTGAGTGTAGCAACTGATCCAGAGTGCGTATGGAACAAAGACAAAGGTAGAAGCTAAGGAT
The DNA here is from genome assembly GCA_031772625.1 of Pinus tabuliformis. Taxonomy (NCBI): domain Eukaryota; kingdom Viridiplantae; phylum Streptophyta; class Pinopsida; order Pinales; family Pinaceae; genus Pinus; species Pinus tabuliformis. The sequence goes on from CM062804.1 coordinate 371,826,908, forward strand.
TGAGGAAATGATAAGTATCATCATTTTATTTCAATTTTATTATGCATGTGATTTATGACTATGGTGTATGATGATTGTATGTGATCTATGATTCTGGTTTATGATGGTTACATGTGACTTATGATTTTGATCTATGATGGTTGTGTTTTGAGCTAACCTGATGTTATTTTTTTATACATGTTGATTTGGTCAAAGATGCTAGTTGGACTTCTTGTGATAGGAAGCAAATAGGATTCCATATGTACCTTATTGACAAGCTACCAATGAGGTATGACGTGAATTTATTTCAATTTATTTTAATCTAATGGAAGTTATGTGCTTGGTACAAGAATGCATGAACATGCCCAGTTGAAATCGACTGCAGGAATTAGCAGCAGCAGCAAAGGAAATAAAATATGCAGCAGTATGCTGGTAAAGAACTTCAGGAGTAGGCCATTGTGGGACACTGGTACCTAATAGTGTCCATTTATTTCCATGAGCATGCTATGACTGGTATGATGTGTTGAGGCAGGTATATGCCTTGGTTTTTGTATCTTTCAATGTGAGGAAGCCTTACCAAGGGATGGACTGCCCGGGATGGGGGTGCCAGTGGAACTTGGAAGTTGAGTGACTGCATGGAAGGGGTGACCGGATTCCCGAGGGACTGTGCAACAGAGAAGGGAAGGTCACAGATGGATTTGTTTTGGTCATTAGCATTGTCATATGGAATTCGATGCACATTAGGAGCGTGCCTTGGAACAATGAGCCGGTAACTGTTCGCTGAGAGGACAAGTGGCGCAAGATTATAGAGTTGGACATTGGATGTAGATTTGACTTTACAGTGGATTCTGGACTTCCTGGGAAGGAGGTGGATCCTAGTATTACTTTAAGGGTGGAGGTGCTAGCCCCTAGATTCCCTTGTTGTGGATGCAGGCATCATATTATTTTATTTGATGGTTGAGAAAATGTACATATGTGTATATGTATATGTGGTTATTGTAAATACCGTAATGAGCTATGTTATAAATCTCCAGTATGCGGTATGTTGTCATGTTGTCATGATGTTTTGATTTTGAGTAGATCTTTCATTGTAAATACTGCAACGAGCTATGTTATAAAGCTCCATGGGCAGTATGTTTTGTTTTCAGCAGTCATGTTGGTTATAGGTGTCATTGAACACCGAGGATGGTGTTCCCCCAAGGGGGAGGGTTCTGTAACAACCCTGGTGAAAATTCCATGTAAAAATATATAAATACCACGGATGATGGGACACGTATTCCAAGTTGAATGGTGGGAAAGACATCCTAGGGGGTGTTCATTTGGTTGTTTATGGCTAAGGAAATTGGCAAAGGCAATGGCTAAGGCATTAAAGAGGCAAAAATGAATTTTTGGCACATTTATTTATGAAAATAATGGAAATTAGGAGAAAAGGAAGGTGAAAGGTCACAAGTTGCATGTGAGGAGGAAATTGAAGGAAAATAATGGAAAATGAAGAAAATAGAGGCCTCATTAATAAAAAGGCTTCTAAGGATCAGTTGTCAAAATTTGGCCGGATTAGTTGTCAAAACTTGGCCAGTTCAGTTTTGGAGCTCTCTCATTATTCTCTCTCTCTCCAATACTCTTGGAAACTTAGAGTTTTCTTGGAGCAAGAAAGGCAAAGAAGGCAAGAGGAAGCAAAGATCAAGCAGGGAGAGGTAGGATCAAGAAGCTACAACAGGCTTCATTGAAGGTATCAACTTGCATGTGTACTTTCTTTTCTAGATTTGGCATGCATGGGATTGCATGTGTTTCTTTTCTACCATGGCATGGGTTTTGCCAGGTGTGACAGTATTTTTAGCCTAGCCTTGCCATTTCCTGATAGATTTGATGAGATTGGTTCTCTCATGCGTTTTGTGGGGGATGACTGGATTGGATTTGAAGCTGAGTGGGGTGGATCTCTAAATTGACAAACACATGGTGGTAGTGGTCCCTGAACCGGATTGAGGATGCATGAAGCCACTGGCCTAGTAACCCCTGAACTAGACTGTGGGTTGCGGTAAAGCCAGATTGTGCACCTCGATGGGCCTAGGAATCCTTGCCAGTGAATGGTGGGATATATGGTAAAGCCAAGAGGTGGATTTTATCTTTGTTGGGCCTAGTCATTCCAGGATGGAATGAATGGTAAATCCTGGAGGGTATGTCTCGGTGTAGGGCCTAGTGATCCCTGGATTAGACTGCGGATGCACAGTAAAGCTTGAGAGACTAGGAGGCACTCAAATTCCTCACGGTGTAGGTGGAGAAATCCGGTGGAATCCACATTGATTGGTGTTTTTGATGTGTTATATGAGTCCCACATTCATGCTTGGAATATGGCATGAGGGTGATTGGTTGAAGAGAGACTTGGATCATCCAATCTATGGTTGGGTGGAACGTGGTAGTCTCATCACTGGTTGGTTCATTGCATTATTAATGAAAAATTCATTCCCTTGATTTTCATGTGCAAATGTACTGATGTATATATGGATTTTGATGGCTGATATGTTTATTGTATTTATGTTTCGATTATTATGTTTTTTGTATGCACATTTACCTCAAAGGGTGTTACAAGGATCTTGTAGGTAGGTCAACAGGATGTCAAGTATATGGAGATTGTGCACAGGTTGCATCGTAGTACTGGTACGTGTACATGTGATAGTACATGTACATGTACATGTGGTAGTACATGTACAAGTATAGGTGGAGGTATAGGTACATGTACAGGTGCACATGATGTGGACTATTGTCTTACAACAGACACATTTTTAGATTCAGAGACAAGATATATGTGCTAGACAACAGTGAGCTAAAGAAGGTGATCTTGAGAGAGTTTCATGCGAAACCATATTCAGGTCACCCAGGTTATCAAAAGACATTGACTGCAATGAAGAAATTTTATTATTGGCTGAATCTGAGGAGGGATGCAACAGAGTTTGTGGTTAAGTGTTTTGATTGTTAACATGTGAAGGTAGAGTGTAAACATCTAGGTGGACTGCTAGAGTCGATTGCAATTCTAGAGTGGAAATGGGAGGTCATTTCCATGGACTTTATCACAGGATTGCTGAAGACATTGAGACAACATGATTCCATCATGGTTATTGTGGAAATGTTAGCAAAGGTTGCACATTTCATTCAAGTGAAGTTTACATTCTCAGCTAGCAATGTAGCATAGGTATTCATTAGAGATGTGATCAGATTGCATGGTGTTCCAAAGAAGATTGTGTCAGAAATGGATGAAAAGTTCACTTCAAAGTTCTGGAAGGAGTTATTTGCGGGTTTGGGAATAAAGTTGGCCTTCATTACAACTTATCATCCGTAGACAGATGGAAAAATTGAGAGGGTTAATAGGATATTGGAGGACATGTTGAGGATGTATGTGATGCATCAACAACAGAAGTGGGAGGAGTATATTCCCTTGGTTGAGTTCACATACAATAATGGTTATTAGGGGTCATTGAGGATGAGTCCTTTCGAGGAATTGTATGGATGAAGTTCTAATACTCCCATCAGCTAGAGTGATCTAGTGAACATGGTACTTATTGGACCAGATATGTTGGCAGGTGTGGAAAAGGAAATGCAGGTAATCAAGAAGAATCTAAATGCAGCACAAGATCAACATAAGAGCTATGTAGATCGAAATAGGTTGTTCAAGGAGTTCCAAGTTGGGGAACAAGTGTACTTGCACATCAAAGCAAAGAAGATCTCCTTACGGATTGGATCATGTGCCAAGATGGCACCACGATTTTGTGGATGCTTCAGTATGTATATGATGCATCAACAATAGAAGTGGAAGGAGCATCTTCCCTTGGTTGTGTTCACATACAAAAATGGTTATTAGGAGTCATTGAGGATGAGTCCTTTCGAGGCATTGAATGGACGGAGTTGTAATACTCTCATCAACTAGAGTGATCCAGTGAACATGGTACTTATTGTACCATATATGTTGGTAGGCATGGAAAAGGAAATGCAGGTAATCAAGAAGAATCTAAATGCAACACATGATAGGCATAAGAGCTATGCAGATCAAAATAGGTTGTTTAAGGAGTTCCAGGTTGGGGAACAAGTATACTTGCACATCAAACCAAAGAAGATATCCTTACGGATTGGATCATGTGCCAAGATGGCACCATCGTTTTGTGGACACTTCAGTATTATTGAGATGGATTTTGAAATCAATCTCCTTCATAGGAGGTAAACTTGGAAACTCTTTAGGAAAAACATCCACGAATTCTAATAGAATATGGTGTTGATCTAATGAGGGTCCCTTCTTGTCATGCACTGCCTCAACCAAATACAATTTACACCCATGTATGAGGCAATATTTAACATTCATTGTTGAGATGAATCATAGAGACACTTCCATTCTAATACCATAGATCTTAATTGACCCTTCCTTATTATCTAAACATATCGCTTTCTTTTTGAAGCAATCCAAAATGCTCAATGAGCTTCTAGCCAATCCATTCTGATGATTTTATTGTATGTCCCTAGGGAAGTAACCTTAGTCTTCAACTTAGTTGTACACACCCTTAGGTCTACTAAACATTGTTGGCATTATGATTCTGGTATGGCTCTATGTTACAGATGTTGTACTTGATGGCAACACCCTCAAGTGGCAATGCTCTGATCAGGCTCTCAAAATGTTGAAAATTAAGAAGTACGCAGGAGAACAGTTCAGAAGGTGCGTACACGCAGGCACACCGTGAAGGGACCGTGGCCAGACACGCAGGACACCCGTTCAGAAGTTGCGTACCCCCAGTTTCACTCACTTCAAGGCAGAGAAGCGTGTTCACATGGGGTTTCCTATGTTTGGCCCGTGGTATTTAGCCCGCCGCTCTTGATTCTATGGTTTTGGCCCGTGGTATTGTTTTATATTATTATTATTATTATTGAGCCCCATGTTTTTGGGCCCCTGGTATTGGTTATCTATGGTATTGATCCATGATTTTAGGAGGAGCTTGCCTATATAAAGCAAAGGAGATCACTTGGCTAAGCATCTTTTGCAAATTGAATATCTTAAGATCTGAAAGATTGGGTTATTGTTTTAAAAGCTTGATCTATATGAAAGTGAAGTTGAAAGCGAATCTGTGAAGGGTGATCTCTCGAGCGCATGATTAGATCTGGGCATCTGACTAACTGTGGCACACTGGTGAACTGCCAATTCGGCCCTAATCAGAAGTACGCAGGAGATTAACGGTGCAAGTGCGTGGGTACGTAGAGGAGAAATAGGAGAGCTGCGTGGGTACGCAGAGCCGAGGAAGGGGCACTGCGTGGGTACGTAGAGCAGAAGAAGGAGAACTGCGTGGGTACGCAGCGCGACAGAGGTTCAGGTGCGTACGCACAGTAAAAGTACGCGGCGCGATAGTATCTATGAGTGCGTGGCTACAGTAGCAGTACGCGGCGCGATAGTGTCTCTAGGTGCGTACCTACAGTAACAGTACGCAGCGCGATTGAAGAAGCAGTGCGTGGGCACACGGTGCAGCAGAAGGCTCTCTACGGGTATACCCAGGGATGCAGAAGGTGAAGTGCGTAGTGACGCAGGCCAGAGAAAGAAAAACTGCGTATCTGTCTTAAGATCTTCTGTTGACTGAATTTTTTTGATAAGGTGTTCTGGGTTTAGTTCTGTTATTGTTGATCTGGTTACTGCTGTTGACTGTGTAATTTACATGTAATTGATGATCATTTGATGTTTATGGATCCAGTTTGAAAATATATGAAAAGTGGTCCTTGTAAGAAAAGAAGTAGGGGATCGTAGCTCCCTTCCAGGAGAGACTGGAAAAGGAGAGAGAGTTGTAGCTCTCTGCAGGTTGCAGCCTGTGTACTGGTAAAGGACTGCACCAGTACAAAATCATTGTAAAAGGAGTTTCTAATTTGAAAGAAGATAGAGACATATTGCAGCAGGTGGTTTTCACCCACATTGGGTTTCCACCTTATATCTGGTGTTCTTTGGTGTGATTATCTGTTTTTCTTGTTCATGCTCATTGTTTTATGGTACTGATATGCAAAAATAATTCAAAGTGTAAATAAGGAAGATTTGTTAAAAGAACTTGATAATACTGATTCACCCCCCCTCTCAGTATTATTTCCAACAATTGGTATCAGAGCAGGTCCTTCGGAGAAGCTTGATCGCTTAAAGGAAGATCATTCATCATGAGCAACTAAGAGAGGGAAGCATCAATCAGGCCACCAATTTTTGATGGGACAAACTTCAATTATTGGAAGGTAAGAGTTACTGCCTATCTTCAATCTCTTGGTACAGAAGTTTGGGATATCATAGATACAGGCTACACTTTTCCTTCAGCTACTCCTACAGATACAACCGAAAAGAAGAAATATGAAACAAATGCTAAAGCAGTCAATACTTTGCTGGGATGCTTATCTCAAACAGAATTCGTAAAGGTTATGCAATATAAATCCGCAAAAGAAATATGGGACAAGATTGTCTTGAGCTACGAAGGAGATGAACAGGTAAAGCGTGCTAAACTTCAAACCCTCAGGATTCAGTATGAGAATCTCAGGATGTATAATGATGAAAGTGTGGCTAACTATTTTCTTCGGGTAGATGAGATTGTTAATTGCATGAAAAACTTGGGTGAAGAAATAAAAGAGGCTATTGTGGTTGAAAAAGTTCTAAGATCATTGTCCCCCAAGTTTGAATCTAAAGTGTCTGTAATAGAAGAAAAGGAAAATCTACGAATTCTCACTATGTCTCAGCTACACGGAATTCTAACTGCTTATGAAATGAGAAAGGGAGGTCCATCAGACAGAAGAGAAGCTGCTTTCAAGGCTTCAGGCAAAGGAGATTATTATGAAGCAAGTCACGTGCCAGAAGAAGAAGAAGAAGAATCAAATTTTGTCAGAAATCTTCAAAGGGGTTCTGGAAGGTTCAGAGGTAAGTTACCTTTTAAATGCTTTGCTTGTGGAAGAGTAGGTCATTATGCTGCAAAATGTCCTTATAAGGATAAAGGAAAGGAACCTGCTAGATGGAACAAGAAACAGAATGCAAATAAGAAAAGCTACTACACTCATGAAGATAGTGATGGTCTATCAAATAGTGATGAAGATGAACGAGGTAATGACTATAAACTGTTAATGGCATTTGAAGATGATGATTATATGGATGCTATAGATGTGGATAGCCTTTATGAAGAAATTACTAGACTCAAGAGATGTATAGAATAAAAGAATATGATCATTGATACTCTACAATTTCAAATTGATGAAAAGGAAAAACATCTTGAAAAATTAGAAGGTGAAATTGTTGGTCTTAGAAAAGAGATTGAGAAAAAAAAAGCTATTAATCTTAAGTTTGTCAAAGGATCTGAAACTCTGGATGAGATTATCAATGTACAACGTTCTCCACTAAACAAGACAGGTCTGGGCTATAATGGAGAAACTTCTCAAGCATCCACCTCAAAAAGTTATCTTGATACAGCAAGAAGGAATGAGCAAAAACACAATGGAGACCATCAGGTAAAGCAGGGACGAATTGAAAACAGAGACTATCAGGGGCAATCCGTCTTAAGGGTGAACAAAAGCTACAACCAGCCACAGGTAAAATCCTCTCAATTTGGTTCAAGAATGGATGACAATAGAAATTACAATCATTTGGCCGGTAGATTTGATAACCGAAGAAGTTTCTTCAATGGACAATGTTTCTCTTGCCATAACTTTGGTCACAAAGCAGCTCAATGTGTTGCATATAAAACAATCATGACTAGAGAAGCTCAAAAACAAAGAAGTATGACCGGGATTACAAAAAGGACCTATAACAACTTTTCGGCTCTTGAAAATGAAGTTGAATGTTCTATTTGCAATAACTTTGGTCATAAAGATTTTGAATGCAGGAGCAGGTTTCAGCAGACAAAGGAACAAGCCTCAAGCACCAAAACATGGAGAATAAAGGAACCACAAACAGAAAGATGTGGGATAGCATTTTATGCAGAGGGACAGGAAAATCTATGGTACATTGACAGTGGATGTTCGAAGCATATGACAGGTGATAAAGAAAAACTTGAGTCATATTCTGCTCTAGAAAAAGGAAAGAAAGTTTCTTTTGGAAATGATACTCCTGCAACTATAAAAGGAAAAGGCACTGCTCAGTTAAAAGAAAAGGTCAAGGCTGGAAATGTTTTGTATGTTGATGGATTGAAACATAATCTTCTAAGTGTCAGCCAGATGTGTGATCAAGGAACCGAGGTGATATTTAGAACAAATGGATGTCTTGTTCGTGATCTTGATACAGGTAAAACAGTGATCAAAGGTAAAAGAACTCCAAATAATCTATACATATTTGAAGAAGGACAACAACAATGCTATCTAAGCAAGGATGATGAACACTGGTTATGGCATCAGAGGTTGGGGCATCTAAGCTTTTCACAAATAAGGAAAGCATGCAAATATCAGGTAGTTCGCGATCTTCCAGATATCAAAATTCCAGACAACACCATATGCAAATCATGTCAGTTTGGAAAGCAAACCAGAACTAACTTTCCAGAGAAGGAAGGATCAGCTAGCATGCCTCTTGAGCTAGTACATACAGATACATGTGGTCCATTCAGGAAAAGGACACCTCGAGGAGAAGAATACTTCATAATATTCATTGACGATTTCTCCAGGTTTGTCTGGTTAGGACTTATGAAGCACAAAGATGAAGCATTCGAAAAATTCAAATCTTTCAAAGCCTTGGTTGAAAATGAATCAGGATACAAAATTAAGTGCCTCAGATCCGACAGAGGTGGGGAGTTTACCTCAAACGAATTTTTTGATTTCTGTGAAGAACATGGGATAAGAAGAAAATTCTCTACAACTAGAACTCCTCAGCAAAATGGAGTTGTGGAAAGAATGAACAGAACAGTCCAACAAATGGCTCGTGCTATGCTTGATGAGTCGGGAACTCCCGCAACTTTCTGGGGTGAAGCTGCACATGCTGCAGCTGTTATTCTCAACAAAACAAATGTCCGGGTGAACAACACTCAAACCCCTCATGAGCTCTGGTGTGGTGAGACTCCTTCGGTAAAGCACTTCAAAATCTTTGGGAGCAAATGTTATATTAAGAATACTGATGAGAAACTTGGAAAACTTGAACCTAGAGCAGATGAAGGCATTCTTCTTGGTTATTCTCCACATAGCAAAGCATACAAGTGCTACAATAAAAGACTTGGCAGAATTGTTGACAGAATTGATGTAGTGGTTGATGAGAAGGGATACATTCCTAGGCAAGTACATCATGAAGACATCGAAGAAGATGAAGGCTACCCTCAAAGACAGAATGATGAAGAAGAAGAACCTCAAGAAGAACCAGAGGAGCAAACAAGAATAGAAGAGAAGACTCCATCCAGATATGTTCAGAACAATCATCTAGAATCTCAGATTGTGGGGCAGAAAGAAGCAGGTGTACAAACAAGAAGAACAGTTGCAGAAGCTTCAAGCTATTTGGCATTACTCTCCTCCACTGAACCACAAAATGTGAAAGAGGCATGCAAAGATGAATGTTGGGTGAAAGCAATGGATGAAGAACTTGAGCAGATCGAAAATAACAACACTTGGGAGCTGGTTCCTAGACCAAAGGATAAGAATGTTATCAGAACAAAATGGGTCTTCAAAAATAAATTGAATGAAAATGGAGAAGTAATTAGAAACAAGGCCAGACTTGTTTGTAAAGGGTATGCGCAGCAAGAAGGAATAGACTTTGAAGAAACATTTGCTCCTGTTGCAAGACTTGAGGCCATCTGAATGTTCCTTGCTCTCTCAAGCTTTCAAAACTTCAAAGTATTTCAAATGGACGTGAAATCAGCCTTTCTGAATGGAGACTTGGAAGAAGAAGTATACATTGAGCAGCCAGATGGGTTCATTCTTGGAAATGATCCAAATCTTGTATGCAGACTGAAAAAGGCTCTCTATGGTCTCAAACAAGCTCCAAGGGCTTGGTACTATCGTTTGGACAAATATCTTCGTCAACAAGGTTTTTCAAAAGGATCAGCAGATAGCAATCTTTATATAAAAGTTGAAAATGACAAATTGCTAATACTTGTTGTGTATGTAGATGACATTATCTTTGGCAGCAATGAAGAAGCTATGAGTCAAAGCTTTGCCTTGGTGATGCAGAAAGAATTCGAAATGTCCTTGCTGGGAGAACTGACATATTTTCTTGGTTTGCAAATCCAACAAAAAGAAGGAGGGATATTTTTGTCTCAAACCAAGTATCTCAAACAGATTTTGAAGAAATATGGCATGGAGGATGCAAAACCAGTATGTACACCCATGGTCACAGGATGTAGCCTCAGTGCAAATGATGAATTTGCAGCAGTGCATCAACCAACCTACAGATCTATGATTGGAAGTTTACTTTATTTGACAGGTACCCGACCGGACATCATGCATGCAGTTGGAATAGTTGGAAGATTTTAGGCAAATCCGAAGGAGACTCATCTTGAGGCAGTGAAGAGAATTTTCAAATATCTTCAAGGGACTCAAAATTATGGCTTATGGTATCCTAGAGATACAGATCTCACACTTCATGCTTATACAGATGCAGATTGGGCCGGAAGCGTGGATGACAGGAAGAGCACAAGTGGTGGTGCGTTCTTTATGGGTTCCAGACTAGTATCTTGGTTCAGCAAGAAACAGAGTTCGATTGCCTTGTCTACAACTGAAGCGAAATATGTTGCTGCTGCATCTTGCTGCACTCAACTCCTTTGGATGATGCAGACTTTGCAGGATTTTCAAATCACTTGTACACCACCTATCCCCATATTATGTGATAACACAAGTGCAATCAACATCTCAAAGAATCCTGTCATGCATTCAAAAACCAAGCACATACCAATCAAGTATCATTTTCTCCGGGAACAAGTGCTTGAACAGAAGGTCAATTTGGAGTATGTTCCTTCTAAGGAACAAGTTGCTGATATACTCACCAAACCATTGCCCAGGGAGACTTTTGAATACCTCAGGCAAAAGCTGGGGGTTGTTGATGCATCATCTTATTGTTGAAACTCTTCCGATTGATGGTTGTACGTATGGTTCATCTGGGGTATATGTGTACATGTACTGGGTTGCGGATTGGTTGAAGATTGAATGGCACAGGTTCAGGGGGAGCATATAATGCATTGTTGGCATTATGGAGGATGTATAGAAGGAGTTCATGGATGCTGGTCTGAATATAGCTGCAATATGTCTCTATCTCTTTCATGGTCATTTATGGTGTTTGGTGGATTATGGTTCTCTTTTTTTTGCAGATCTGGTTCATATTCAGGGGAAGCATGTTCTTAGGGGGAGCATAACCCTTTGCCCTTGATGTCAAAGGGGGAGAATGAAGCTGAAGATCTTGAGGTTGCCATCAAGTCCAAAGGGGGAGATTGTTGGCATTATGATTCTGGTATGGCTCTATGTTACAGATGTTGTACTTGATGGCAACACCCTCAAGTGGCAATGCTCTGATCAGGCTCTCAAAATGTTGAAAATTAAGAAGTACGCAGGAGAACAGTTCAGAAGGTGCGTACACGCAGGCACACCGTGAAGGGACCGCGGCCAGACACGCAGGACACCCGTTCAGAAGATGCGTACCCCCAGTTTCACTTACTTCAAGGCAGAGAAGCGCGTTCACGTGGGGTTTCCTATGTTTGGCCCGTGGTATTTAGCCCGCCGCTCTTGATTCTATGGTTTTGGCCCGTGGTATTGTTTTATATTATTATTATTATTGAGCCCCATGTTTTTGGGCCCCTGGTATTGGTTATCTATGGTATTGATCCATGATTTTAGGAGGAGCTTGCCTATATAAAGCAAAGGAGATCACTTGGCTAAGCATCTTTTGCAAATTGAATATCTTAAGATCTGAAAGATTGGGTTATTGTTTTAAAAGCTTGATCTATATGAAAGTGAAGTTGAAAGCAAATCTGTGAAGGGTGATCTCTCGAGCGCATGATCAGATCTGGGCATCTGACTAACTGTGGCACACTGGTGAACTGCCAATTCGGCCCTAATCAGAAGTACGCAGGATATTAACGGTGCAAGTGCGTGGGTACGCAGATGAGAAACAGGAGAGCTGCGTGGGTACGCAGAGCCGAGGAAGGGGCACTGCGTGGGTACGCAGAGAAGAAGAAGGAGAACTGCGTGGGTATGCAGCGCGACAGAGGTTCAGGTGCGTACGCACAGTAAAAGTACACGATGCGATAGTATCTATGAGTGCGTGGCTACAGTAGCAGTACGCGGCGCGATAGTGTCTCTGGGTGCGTACCTACAGTAACAGTATGCAGCGCGATTGAAGAAGCAGTGCATGGGCATGCGGTGCAGCAGAAGGCTCTCTGCGGGTATACGCAGGGAAGCAGAAGGTGAAGTGCGTAGCGACGCAGGCCAGAGAAAGAAAAACTGCGTATCTGTCTTAAGATCTTCTGTTGACTAAATTTTTTTGATAAGGTGTTCTGGGTTTAGTTCTGTTATTGTTGATCTGGTTACTGCTGTTGACTGTGTAATTTACATGTACTTGATGATCATTTGATGTTTATGGATCCAGTTTGAAAATATATGAAAAGTGGTCCTTGTAAGAAAAGAAGTAGGGGATTGTAGCTCCCTTCCAGGAGAGACTGGAAAAGGAGAGAGAGTTGTAGCTCTTTGCAGGTTGTAGCCTGTGTACTGGTAAAGGACTGCACCAGTACAAAATCATTGTAAAAGGAGTTTCTAATTTGAAAGAAGATAGAGACATATTGCAGCAGGTGGTTTTCACCCACATTGGGTTTCCACCTTATATCTGGTGTTCTTTGGTGTGACTATCTGTTTTTCTTGTTCATGCTCATTGTTTTATGGTACTGATATGCAAAAATAATTCAAAGTGTAAATAAGGAAGATTTGTTAAAAGAACTTGATAATACTGATTCACCCCCCCTCTCAGTATTATTTCCAACAAACATTGCTAAACATTAGGTCTTACTACTTGTTTTACCCCAAAATCCATCTCGACTTGTTCATGCTCATATATTGTAACTAATCCACATTTTCCTAATGCATATGTTGAAATGAAACTATATGTTGTACAAAAATCAAACCAAATATTAACTTTTACATGATTTATCATACTTGAAATCTCCATCACAATGCGTTGGTGTTCAACTTGATGGTTATCAATCATTGCATTAATGTGATGGTTACTACTTGGCATTCCCATCGATGGATTTTTTTTTCTCTACATGGGGTACAAGGTTGTGACTCAAGGCAATCAAAATGGTAATGAGGTCCTCCAGATCCCCAATAAGTGAAATGAGACAGCTTGTGAATAGAGTTTTGTGGAACCCTCTAGAATGAGCTCCTTCCTTTGGAACCTCTTCTCTTGCTAGCGTCTCCAGATGTTTGTCCTAGACTTGCACAAGTCCTTGAAGATGCTAGAAAAGCTACATTGACCACTAAAGTCCCTGCTACCATTATTCTAGGTACCCTATTTCCATACAATGGTGGCCTATAACTTCCTCCTTCTAGATAAGATTCAAGGGGTCTTCACCATAAGCCTTGGTTATTGTGAAAATACAACATGTGTTCCCCATTTTAAGTCCATGTGCTCTCTTATATAACATGTATTTTCCAATCCTTTAACAAACGGAGATATTTTCCACATTCGTGCCATTTCACTGATCTTAGGATTCAATCCATCCTAGTGTGGGTGTTCATTTGGTTTATTATGGCTAAGGAAATTGGCAAAGGCAATGGCTAAGGCTTTGGAAAGACAAAATGAAATTTTTGGCACATTTATTTATGAAAATAATGGAAATTAGGAGAAAAGGGAGGTGAAAGGTCACAGGTTGCATGTTAGGAGGAAAATGAAGAAAATAGAGGCCTCATTAATAAAAAGGCTTCTCAGGATTAGTTGGTAACATTTTGTCAGTTCAGTTTTGGAACTCTCTCATTATTCTCCCTCTCTCACTCTTGGGCACTTAGAGTTTTCTTGGAGCATTTTGGCATTGGATCAAGAAAGGCAAAGAAGGCAAGAGGAAGTAGAGATCAAGCAAGGAAGACCAAGATCAAGAAACTACAACAATATTCTTTGTAGGTATCAATTTTCATGTGTGCTTTCCTTGCTAGATTTGGCATGCATGATATTGCATGTGGTTCTTTTGCTGTTATGGCATGGGTTTTGCCAAGTGTAACAGTGTTTTTAGCCCAGCCTTGCCATTTTTGGATAGCCATGGTGTGACGGGGTTCTCATGTTTTGGTTGAGCTGGATTGACGGATGGATTCGAAGTTGAGTGAGGTGGATATCCAAATGATATAACATATGGCCTAGTTGTCCCTGAACCAGACTATGGATCACGGTAAAGCCATTGGCCTAATAACCCCTGAGCCAGACTGTGTGTTGCGGTAAAGTTAGGATTCTGTTGCCTCGGTGGGCCTAGGAGTCCTTGCTGGTGAATGACATGATATATGGTAAAGCCAAGAGGTGGTTTGCTCTTTGTTTGGCCTAGTAATCCCGAGTTTGGGATATGCAGTAAGGCCTAGAGAGTGGGTCTCGATTTTGGGCCTAGTGATCCAGCTTTGGATTGCGGTAAGCCTGAGAGACTAGGAGATAGGAAAATTCCTCACGGTGTAGGTGGATAAATCTGGTGGCATCCATGCTTGTTTGGCCTATTGATCGGGTGGAGATCATGGTAAATCCTGTTATGACATGTTTATTGTGTTGGCCTAGTGATTAGGTATGGATTACGGTAAAGCCCAGTTTCTATTGATCAGGGTGAGGTGGTTTAGCCTTAGGATGCCCTAGTTGGTTCTTTGGTTTGAGTACCACATTCATGCTTGGAATATGGCATAGGGGTGAATGTATGAAGAGAGATTTGGCTTAGCCATTCTATGGTCGGGTGGAACGTGGTAGTCCCATCTCGGTTTGGATTTTGCACCATTAATTAGAGGTTATTTCTCCTTGTATTTTTATGAGTATTATATTGATTTATATGTGGATCATACTGCTATGATGTCATTGGTATTTCTGCTACTATTATGCTGGTTATGTATGTGTTTTATGACCGTGGATATGTATGGATCTCATTGTGTTTTTACTTGTAAATGCATGGACAATGTATCTATGACCTAATATATGATATTGCAACAAATGATACGAGGGAACAATGTTTCTTAGTGATTCTCAGATAAGTATGAGATCCCTACGCTTAAATATGTTATTTACACCTGTAGATTACATATTTGTGATATGTTTGACGAAATGTCTGTCATGGCTAGTAGGGGTTTGGTTAAGGGCTTGTGCAACTATTTTATTTTGCATCATTGTTTCTCTGTTATTTTACTGTTCTGGAGATGTCATCCCATTCTGGGTAGTGACTTGGGCTCTGAGCTTGAAAAAGTGGCTCAAATGCTGGGGACGCTGGCACAACACTGGACAAAATAGTCCCTAGAAACTAGCATGCCTATAGCATGAGAGCATCTAGAACCTCCTGGACAATGGCAGACCTATAACATGAGGGCGTCGAGAGGTTAAGTGGTCAAAAAAATCAGTGGAACCCAAGGGCTAGCTACTTGAAGAGTTGGGATGGTTCTCAGGGATCTTGTAGCTAATGTGGAAGGTCTGTATGTTATGTTTCCATAGATTCCATTTCCTTAAGGTCACATAGGAGGTTGAACCTAATCATAGTAGCCTCTCGTCGCATGTTTACCTCGATTAGCCGATTACTTGGGTAGATGTGGGAGGAGGGTGTTACATTATTCTTCCAAAGCTCGCTAGCAATATTGTTGGTTGAAGGTTCTCTTTCATAATTCCTTGATCCCTCAAGTTTTCCCAACCTAGAAAAAGGGTGATGCAATTCCACCTCAGTCGCTTCATACCCTTTAAAGTTTCATGTGTTGCTTCTAGGGAGCACAAGATGAGGACTAGCTTCAGTGATGGTTGTGGTGGTTTTGGTGGAAGGGGTCCTTGCAACGACCCCCCTTAGGCCTAATTTCCTCGTGTCCTTACCATTCCAAATTTGTTGAATCTCTGCATAACATAAAAGGTTTATTAATGCAGCTAAAGAAATTCAAATATCTTATTTGACTTGCATACAAATACATAAGGGTAAGTGTATGTCTTCCTTTTAACTATGTTCATAAATGAGCATTATTGATACTTAGTAGATCCTTGAGACTCTACTAAATCCTCTTCCATTGCTAGCTAAGTGAGCACTACAATACACTTGCCAACTACCCTTACTTGACTTCCTAGCATCAAATTTCCTATTAACAGTAATGAGAATCTTCGGAGAATCGATAACTTTGAAAGATCATTTGTCACTTTTACACCAGATGCAACTATTTCATAAATGCCACTAATGGGTTGGTTACAACATATCTCCGGAGACTTGAACACATAGTTGGGAAAACAAATTGTTCACCAAACCACTTGAGTTAAGATCCTTCGACATAACTTAAATTAATATTAAAATTTGGCATTTATTTAATTAATTTTAAGGTTAAATAATTACCTTAATTAATTTCATTAATTACCTCTCACATTATTATTAAACAATACCAAGTTCATCGTCCCTTTATAGAGGGACTTCCTCTGGATAGATTACGACTTCGATTTATTTTTATCAAACAGTTCAAGCAACCTTATATGTTCCTTTGTGGAAGTAGTTTTTGTAATATGATTAGTCAGTGGTTTAATCCTCTTCAGTGACCAATTTTGATATGTTTCAGATCAGGCACATGCTCAATTAGTTTTTTCTGCCTCAGACAATGTTTTTTGATATATTTTGTATTTATGGATATGTATCTAAATGCTCATACAACTCATTAGTTTTTTGGATATGCCTCGAGCATCTACAACATGTAAATTTTCATTTTATATAAATGAAATTTACGGTTTTTCCTTGGGGAAAAAAATATTACTAAGTTGTTCTTTTTAATTTAACTATTCAATAATTATTTAGTTTGATATACTCTTACAATAATGACTTAACCTAGTTAACTAATTTTTTTAATGAACCTTAATTAATAGTTAATACCAAATTGATTAAAGGCTTTAGAATTTTAAAAAATAATACTAGTTAATTAAAAATTGTGATACATATATATATACACACATACATCAACTACCTTTACTTGACTTCTTAACTTCAATTTTCCTCCCTTTAATAGCAAGGATTAATATTAAAAAGGGGCATTTATTTAATTAACCTTATGGTTAATTAATTACCTCAGTAGATTTCATGAATACACCTCAAATTATTATTAAACAATCACTAAGCTATTATTATTAATTTAACTATTCATTAATTATTCAACTTCATATACTTTGATAATGATAACTTAATCTAATTAATCAAACTAATTAATTAACACCAAATTAATTAAGAGCCTTTGAATAAAAAAATAATAATTAATTAATTGAAAATTATGTGTATATATATATAAAGTATCCACACACTTGGACTTCATGCAAGCTAGTGTCTAAGCAAGGGAATTATATGAGGATCATGTGTCGCTAGCACTCACATGTACCAAACAAAACGAGCCAAAAAAAACCCTCACTAACTTGTATTTCCACTTCTATGCTCATTCTCAACTTGACTTCTTTTCGCATGCAACCAGAAGGTTTTGCAAGAACAAGGGTTGATTGGTAAGTTCACCGAACTTTGACCTAATTATAGATCTATTTTTAAATGGATCTCTGATACTTGGGAAGATAATGAGCCCATTGGTAGTTTATATTATGGAATTTGTTATTTTGATTTTTCTTTTGAAAGCAAAGAGGACAAGGATATGATCTACATATTTGGGCCCTATCTAATGGACTCCAAGGGAATGTTTCTCACCCATTGGACTATAGATTTTAATACTACCATGGAATTTTGTTTTACACATATATGGATTAGATTATCATATCTTCCCCTTCTTTTCTATGACAATGGCATTGTCCAAGTCATAGATGACCAATTGGGCCACTACATTACTAGTTCTTAGGGCAAGGACAATAAATTCTCATGTGCCAAAATTTGTGTTGAATTGGATTTTTGCAAAAAGATTTCCTAATGTAATTTAGCTTGACTTTAAGGGCTAGTCTCATATTTAGGCTCTCGATTATGGCTAGATTTCTTTTAAATGAAAATTTTTCCATGAGCATGGGAACTTTCAAAAATTAGTCCAAAAGCTCCAACATCATAGTCTCCTTCTATCTCTCTACAATATTCTCAAAATAATGATGAGTAAGGAGAATTCAAACTAGTTTTAGGGAAGCACAATAATCATCCATCTAAGAGGTATCATTCCTATAGGCCTGAATCTTATCAACATCGTCCCTCTAGTAATAGATACACAACTTTGAATTACTCAGAGGCATTAGTTGAAGAATATTATCCATATCCAGATCAAGTTCCTTCTGAAAACACTAGCTCACACACTGAAGAAGGGAATACTTATAACAATATTAACAAAGCCCCTCCTTCAAATAAGAAGGAAGAATAGGCTAGTTTGGAGGAAGAGAAGTAGGTCAATCTATTGTCTTCTTCCCCTTCCCATTTACATGTTCTAAAAGGCAATAAAAAATATCCTCCTCCATTAATAAGAACTAGAAAAGAATGAAGCAATAAATCCTCAAAAATTGGTGCCTATCATTCTTTATCCTCTTATGGTTTTAGTGAGGGATCAACGTCAATTATTTCTTAGAATTTTTTGTTTTTGTACCATTTTGTGCAGGAAATTTGTAAGAATCTACTCTCTTGTTCTCAAGAAGCAATAGGTTCAAGTCTTGGGGGTTTAGTATTGTATCTCCCCTTACTTTTTTGGGAGGATGATGGTTTTTTCCTTTTTAGAATCATTAAAGAATTTTTCTCTATAGTATTGATTCTAATGTACTTCATTGATCTAAGGGATAAAAAATATGCTAAAAAAATCGAGTGCTCAAAATCTACCAAAACCAATGGAAAATTGTAGATTTGGTTGTTCTGATTCCCATGACGCTTAAATCGCCTCAATCTGACACTGTATGAAGAAGTTATCACATTTTGAAGTTTTGGGGAAAAAAAAAAAGTCAAAGTGCAGGATTGACTGTGCAAGTATGGATGCCATGTGGCAATCTGTAAGCTAACATGGCGTTGACATTAGCAGGATCACTAGGCTGTACGGATTGGTAAGTGGGCCAATCCCGTGAGGAAAAGTGGTGAATGGTTAATGGTGGATGGGATTGTTTTTGGGCCAATCATAGGCCACCACGTGGGCCAATCAGAAGGTGCCACATGGTCCTATGAGAGGCTGCCACATGTCCTCAGGAACTGTGCCAAAATTTTGTTAACAAACCAACAGGCTTCGCTAGGTTCAACCCCATGACTTTCCACTATACCAATCGTCTGCCTAACCGATCTAGCTACATTGTGTCTTATTAATACATGGGTGGAATTTTCTATTAATTTTCAAATGGTGAAGCGATTGGGGGGAAGGGTGGGTTGGTGGGTGTGCCTGACTAGCCTGACCCATGGTCTTTGTCACGCCATACGACCGCTAGTGGAGAAATCGGGGGCAGGCTTCGTGGCACCCTATCTGTGCCTGCGCCCAAGGCCTAGGGCACATGTTTTATGTAGAACTAGGAGGGGGGCTAGGGTAGGGCATGTGGCCTATGGTCTACGACCCTTGCTCTCATGTGTCCATACGACCCACAAGGCGGAGGCCTGAATTAATTTGTTTTTTAATATATAATACAATCACCAGAGGGAGGTGCATGTCGAACCTGTGACCTTTGACTAACTAATATTTGGAACTACCAATAGACCACAAGACATTTTTTTGAACATATAATAGCGCTAAGATCTTTTGTGGAGAAATTTTGTAGATCGATTTAGTAAAAGGGTCATATTTTAGTCAATTTTCAGCGTTTTTGAGCTCAAGAAGAGCCTAGACAGGGGTTTTTGAGCATTTTGGACACAATGACAATATTATTTTTACAGATTGAAGCTTGTATGTTTATGTAATGAGAATTTGAGAATATAATAAAAAGGCCACCACCAGAAGCTGGACTCGGAGACGTAGCCCAAGATGGGTGAACTCCATTATCAATTTGCTTGTGTTTAATTTTGTATGTTTTTCCAATTTTAACTATTAAAATTCTACAAAATTTACTTAAGCTTGTGAAATTTTGCAATCATGATCCATTGCCTAAAAGACATGAATTGGTTTGTAAATTATTTCATGAAACCTCCACTTTTTATTTTTGGATCAGTTTCGTATCAAAGCATAGTTTTTGCGAAGGTTTGACACAATTTTCAAGGCTTTTAAATGCTTACAAGGTCTAGATTGATAAGAGGAGAAGGAGCACTTGAAGAACCTAACCCTCAAATTGGCTCAAGGAGGCCACAAACTCCACAAGTCATGGCACATGAAGAAGGACAAGGACAAGAACTGATGTCTGAGGATGAGAGAGCTTTTAGAAAATATTTCTTTGATATGAATGAGATGGTGAAAGTGTTGTATAATGAAAGAACAACATGGTTGTAAGGAGAAAGTTCTAATCAACCAAAAGGTGATGGTGGTAATGGGAGAAAGTCTCCACCTCCTCCCCCTCCTTCACCTCCATCTCCACCTCCATTCTCACCTCCTTCTTCACGTCCTTCTTCACATATACCTACTCCTACATATCCAAGAGGACATGCTAAGTCTCCTTTGCTTAAGCTTGATGTCAAGTTTGAATTGCCAATGTATAATGGAGAAGTAAATGCTAAAAATTTGGATAATTGGGTTCGTCAAATTGAAGTTTATTGCAGGATTCAAAATATTGATGATGATGTCACAAAGATCCAACTTGCTTCTCTTCACTTGGAAGGTGAAACCCTCATTTGGTGGGAGGCCAGAACTCAAGAATATTTGAAGAAAAGTGGTAAAATTATCTCTTTATGGAATGATTTTATAGCTGCATTAAGAAGGAAATTTTATCCATTCATTTACATGCAAAAAGAAATAATGGATTACCAAAATTTCACACAAGCTAAAGGTCAGAGTGTCCAAAGTTACACACAATATTTTAGAAAAATAACATTAATCTTGGGTGTTTATTTGACCTCACAAGATACTCTCCTTAAATATATAGGTGGATGACATAGTTATTTGAGACATACTATACTTATGTTTAATCTCACCAATCTAGATGAAGTATGTGTTTATGATACTCATTTAGAATCAAGAGGCAAGATGTAGAAATTTCTCTATAGATCAACTAGCTCTGATACCATGTAGAAATTCTAACTGTAGATTAACCTGATAATGCAATATAACTAAAGAAAAATAATTTAATCTACTTCTAAAATCAAACTTGTAGAAGCTTAATAGATTTGAGCAAGATCAAGCGGACCACATATAACCAAAAAAATAATCAATGCACATGAAACACAAAAGAATACTCAGGGGAAAGCCTCAGCTAAAAAACCCCGCTATCTGTATTATCATACAAGGTGGAAATACATCAGAATTATACAAAGCCTTAGCTCTCATAGCTAGCCAACTCTCAGTACAATCCCTCACTGGATGCTCACAGGAAAACAAGGCTTCTCACAAACCTTCTCCTCTGCCCTCCAAGCCTCCTATTTCCTTGCGCTATTTCTCCTGGGTGATCCTACCGTTACCAAGTGTAACACTGATCACTCACACTAATCTCACACTCTGTAAAATTGCGCAATCCTCAAGGAACCTTGTTCTTTCTGCATGGATACGTTTCCTTTATACGAAAATTCCTCCAACTGATAGTACACTGTCCCTGTCTTTAATCTCAACTAGGTCTTTCTCTGAATAGTCATGCATGAGTTATTTATGAGAGAATCCTTAGTTATCTAGAGTACACTAGTTTGATGCATACATGCATTAACTGACTGAACTGACAATTAGTTCCTTAAACTGTTTGGAACTAATTTAACTAGACATAACTCAGTTAACTGAGCTAACTAATTACAACTCAATTATAACTCATCCTTATCTCCTTAATTAAGGGATAATCTCCTTAATTTAAGGGATAACTATTGCACGACTTCACAAAGACTTGTAGCTTGAATTTCTCCAAATAATTAACTCAAGATGAATTAATTAATTATTTTTCAAGCAGCTGGTGAGACTAAATTTGAATTTTAATTCTCAATTTTAATTCAAGGACAAATTAAAATTGGAATATCCTGAATGCTATTTTTTAGCATTTCTTGTTGCTATTCTCAAGAAGAAAGGAATTCAACTCGATCCCGATCCTGAACCTTTGGAATGTTCTACATGTAAGACTTCTCTCAAGTGTTGTTGCTCCAGCAACTCCAGAAAGAAAAAAAAATCCAACCTAAATCTGAATGATGCATCTGTCATCAAAGTCTCTGACTGCTATTGCCTTTGTCGACTAAAAACTTTGCGCTTCTATTGACTCAACCTTTCTGCACTATTGTCAATCCTTCTCTGTGCTCTTCAGTATCTGACTACTCTAGCCTCTGTCACTTTGATCTCTGACTGCATCAATCCCACTGATTCCTCCTGCTACTATGTACTTTGGGCTCCCATAACAAGGTACGATCCATGAGATAAAACCTCTCAATGGACCCTGCCCAATTTCAGCCTTCTTGAGACTATCACTTCACATCGCCCCACCTCACACCTAGAGGTATGGCTGCATGTGATCCCTCTGCTGACTTGGCTCGAAATTTCCCCCTACTGGAGGTCTCTGCATGAGTGGATGCCTCCACTCGGTCTCCTCTCAGTATCTCCAATTATGGCTCCTCCACAATTGTCTGAGACTTCTTCTGGGACTGTATGTTGAGAGGTAATTTACTCTCCCTCTCAACCACCAAGTCTCTAATAGTTGCCTTGCTCCTCAAGGCTTTGCATGCATCTTGAACCTCAAGAGCATATAGATCTGTACCCATGAACTGATCTATTTCACCTGTCCCGTGGTGATGTGTCTAAGGAAAACCTTTCCCTTACTAAAGACAACATTGTAGCCTTTGTCCTCCAACATCGCGATCGATACCAAATTATTCTTCAGTCCAAGCACATGCTTCACTTCTGTCAAGGTGATAAGAGCTCCATGCTCCCTTTGAAAAGCAACCGTGCCCACTCCTGAAACACTATACCTTTCATCATCACCCATCTCTATGCGCATATTGAGGTCTTTCTCCTCCAAGGTACTGAATAAACTTTTATCGCTGGTCATGTGGAATGAGGCTCCACTGTCAAGAAACCAACCACAACCCATCATCGAAGACACCATGCATGCGATGAAGGTAAAGTCCATCTCGAACTAAGAGGCTAATGCCTCACCTTCAAATCCTTCCGAGGATCCCTTCTTGGACTTCTTCGATAGGCAATTAGTCACATAATGATCCATCTCGTGACAATTAAAGCATCTCACTTTAAATTTGTCACCCTTCTTCCCTCCATGAGAAGAATTCGATTTGGGATGAGAGTCCTTCTCCTTCCCTTTCCTCACCTTACTCGCTAAGGCCATATTTTCTTCATCCTCCTTAGATGAAGAACCATCTCGTGTGCTCCTCTTGATCTCCTCCTGCATGAGATTTGACCACAGTCGTTCCCAATCCAACAGTTTCTCCCTTCCATTCACAGAGTCCTAGTAGCTATGCCAGCTCTTTGGAAGATCGAGGAGAGCAAAGCTCACCATATCATCATCGGCAATAGTTATTCCCACACTTCCAAGCTCATCTCTACAGGTGGTGAGCTTGTTCAGATATGTGGAAATAGTATCACTGTTCTCCATCTTGATTCTTCGAAGCTTATCCTTGAGCGCCAATTTCCTTTGGTCGCTACTGTTTTTGTAGAGGTCCTTCAATGTATTCCACATTGAAAACGAAGTCTCCTTCTCATGGAGACTCGAGACAATATGGTCTCGAACTCCCTTAAGGATGATCTGTCTTGCCCTTGCCACACACTTCTTCCATTTAGCCAGCTCTTCTGCATTAGTTGAACCTGGCTTTGGGATTTCTTGATCAATGAAATCCTTCAAGCCGTTGTCTTCTAATACAACCTCCATGTGATCTTTCCATGCTATGTAATTCGAGTTGCCATCTAAGGCATACTCGAGTCTCAAGCCATAGAAAGCCATTGACAAACCTGAAGTATGAGATGAATTTGATTTGTACCTACAACCCCAAACTTCAAACTTCGAATTCTCTTCTCCGTATACTATTCACTGCTATGATAAACTCAGCTCCAATAAACCTAGCTCCGATACCATGTAGAAATTTCTCTATAGATCAGCTAGCTTTGATACCATGTAGAAATTCTCACTATAGATTAACCTGATAATGCAATATAACTAAAGCAAAATACTTTAATCTACTTCTACAATCAAACTTGCGGAAGCTTAATAGATTTGAGCAAGATCAAGCAGAACACATATAAACAGAAGAAGAATCAATGCACATGAAACACAGAAGAATACTCAGGGGAAAGCCTCAGCTAAAAAACCCCGCTATCATACAAGGTGGAAATACATCAGAATTATACAAAGCCTTAGCTCTCATAGCTAGCCAACTCTCAGTACAATCCCTCACTGGATGCTCACAGGAAAACAAGGCTTCTCACAAACCTTCTCCTCTACCCTCCAAGCCTCCTATTTCCTTGCGCTATTTCTCCTGGGTGATCCTACCGTTACCAAGTGTAACACTGATCACTCACACTAATCTCACACTCTGTAAAATTGCGCAATCCTCAAGGAACCTTGTTCTTTCTGCATGGATACGTTTCCTTCATAGGAAAATTCCTCCAACTGATAGTACACTGTCCCTGTCTTTAATCTCAACTGGGTCTTTCTTTGAATAGTCATGCATGAATTATTTATGAGAGAATCCTCAGTTATCTGGAGTACACTAGTTTGATGCATGCATGCATTAACTGTCTGAACTCACAATTAGTTCCTCAAACTGTTTGGAACTAATTTAACTGGACATAACTCAGTTAACTGAGCTAACTAATTACAACTCAATTATAACTCATCCTTATCTCCTTAATTAAGGGATAATCTCCTTAATTTAAGGTATAACTGTTGCATGACTTCACAAAGACTTCTAGCTTGAATTTCTCCAACTAATTAACTCAAGATGAATTAATTAATTATTTTTCAAGCAATTGGTGAGACTAAATTCGAATTTTAATTCTCAATTTTAATTCAAGGACGAATTAAAATTGGAATATCCTGAATGCTATTTTTAGCATTTCTTGTTGCTATTCTCAACACAAGAATGTTCCTCAAGATTCCAATAAGAAACCTTTTAAATTTGGAGACAAAGGAAAGGGGAAATTTAAAGGTAAAGTTAAGAATAATGCTACTATCAAGAAAGAGGGAGAGAATATTACTTGTAAACATTGTTCAAAATATGGCCATGATGTAGACTATTATTGGAAATTACATCCAGAATTGAGACCAAAGAAGTTCAATAGTAAGGGGAAACAAAACATTGCCGCTACAACTCAACAAGATCTAGGATCTAATTCAGATGATGAAACTAAAATCATAGCCATGGGGGATGAAAGGTGTAACTTCTAACGCAAGTATTAGTTCCTCTAGCAAGTCTGTTGAATCTCAAAATGATAAAGAAAGAAGTGAGATTTTTCATATAAGGGTCATTACAAAACATACAAAGGTTGATACATTATTTGATAGTGGATCTCAAGTCAATCGTATCTCTGAAGCAATTACTAAGAAACTTAATTTAGAAACTAGCCCTCATACAAAACCTTGCCCTTTGGGTTGGGTATGTGATGATGCCAAATTACAAGTGACAAGAAAATGTAAACTCAAATTTCTCATCACTGCTAATTTTATAGATGAGGTAGAGCTTGATGTTGTACCACTTGATATTTGTGGAATTGTCATAGGGAGTCCATATTTATATGACCGAAAAGCCATATTCTATCATCATGAGAAAAAATATCATCTTTTCAAAGATGGAGTTGAGTATATTGTGGAGCACATCACAAGAAGAAGAACTTATCTCTTGTTAGTGCAGGTCAAATGAAAAGGCTTGTGAATGCTAGTAAGAATTTTGTGTTGCTGATGATTAAAACTAAAGATACTACTAAATATGAAGCTTTCTTAGGATGTGATTCTAAACTCAAGCATGAATTGGTTGAAGTTGTTAACACTTATGACAAGATGTTTTAGGAACTTGAAGGATTACCTCCAGAAAGAGGAATCCAACATGAGATACAATTGCAGTAGGATGCACCACTTTTGAATATTGGGATGTATAGAACGTTAGTTTTTGAGAATGCATATATTAAGAAGTAAATCCAAGAGTTGTTTGAAAAAGGGGTCATCAAACCTATTACATCTCCTTGTGGGTCTCCTATTGTTCTAGTTCCAAAGAAAGATGGTGCTTGGCACATGTCTGTGGATTTATGAGCTTTGAACAAGTTCACGGTAAAGAATCACTATCCTCTTCCTTGCATTCATGATTTGCTAGATCAATTAAATGATGTTATTTATTTTACTAAGTTATACTTGAGAAGTAGTTATCATCAGATAATGATTGTTGAAGATGATATTTGGAAAACTACTTTCAAGACAAAACAAGGTCTGTTTGAATAGTTAGTTACTCCGTTTGGACTTTGTAATGCACGTGCGCCATTCATGAGAGTTATGAATAATTAGTTGCAACCATTCCTTGATGATTTTTTCATAGTCTACTTAGATGATATCCTGATTTTTAGTAAGACTTGTGAAGAGCATGTCAAACATGTAAAGTAAGTTCTAAATGTATTAAAAAAGAAAAAGTTGTATTTGAATATGTCTAAATGTGAATTTGGGAAAACCTCTTTGGTTTACTTGGGTCATACCGTAGGAGGTGGTGAATTAAATATTGATCCTTCAAAAGTTGATGTTATTGTAAATTGGCCTAAACCCAACAATGTAAACATAAGTTAGGAGATTTTTGGGAGCAAGCCAATATTGGAGAAATTTTATCGCTAACTTCTCATTCATTGCAACACCACTACATGCTTTGACAAGTGTGAAGCAGGTATTTCAGTGGGGAGGAAAGCAACATAAAGATTGTGAAACTTTAAAGGAGAAAATAAATACAACACAAGTTCTAGCACTTCCAGACCTCAAGCAAACATTTGAAATTCAAACCAATGCAAGCAAATATGTCACGGGAGTAGTATTGATGCAACATGGTAAGTCAATTTGTTATCATTCTAAAACCTTTTCCAATGCAATAATTAACTATCCAACTTATGATAAAGAGTTGTATGCTTTGGTACAAAGCATGAAGAAATGGAACAATTATTTGTTGGGTAAAGAAATGATTATTCATAGTGACCATCAACCTTTGCAATATTTACAATTGCAAACCAAGCTACAACAAACTAGAAATTTCAGATGTATGGGATTTCTACAACAATTTAATTTGGTTATCAGATATAAGAAAAGTATTGACAACAAAGTTGCAGATATTTTATCAAGACCTATTGTTAATTCATCCGTCATTCTTAATCATAACTCAATCATGCATGAAAGTTATATTGAACAATATTCTCAAGATGAATATTTTAAAGATGTTTATGCAACTTTGAATCAAGGCAATCATGTTAAAGAGTTGGATTATCATGTTCATAAAAAGTTATTGTATGCTTTTGGAAATTTGTGTATTCCATAGGGTGAAAGATTTAATGTCATAAGGGAAGCCCATACTTCTCTTATTGATGGTCACTTTGGTGTAGGAAAATCAGTTTCTGAACTGCACAGGTATTGTTATTGGCTTCGTATGAATGAAATTGTATCAAGATATGTAAAAGGATGTTCTATGTGTGCTACTAGCAAGCCAAGCAATAGGAAATTGGGTTTGTACACTCCACTTCCTATCCCTTCTCATCCTTGGGAAAGTATTTCTATGGATTTTGTTGGGGGACTACCAATGTCTAGGAAAGGTCATGATTATTTATATGTTGTAGTGGATCGTTTCAGCAAAATGTGTGTGTTGATGCCTTGTAAGAAACAAGTTACAACTGAACAAACTGAAAAGATGTTCTTCCAAAATGTATGGGTTCATTTTGGGTTACCTACTTTGATTATTTCTGATCGAGATTCTCAATTTATTGGGAAGTTTTGGTCAAGTTTATGGGAACTCATGGACACAAAGTTGAAGAAGAGCACAACATTTCATCCACAAACCGATGACCAGACAAAAGTAGTGAATAGAACAATAGTGCATCTCCTTTGAGGATATTGTGGTAATCATCCTAAACTTTGGGATGAGAATTTGAATTACATCCAACATGCCTATGATTGTGCCAAGCATTCATCTACACAATTATCTCTATTTGAAGCTTGTTTGGGTTATTTTCCAAAGTCTCCTTTGAATTTTATCTTTGGTAAGGATATTGCAGTAGATGGACATAGTGATGTGAACAAATCCAATTAATGCATCAAAGGGTATAAGCACAACTAGAGAAAATCCAAGCCAAGTACAAAGCAAGACATGATAAGCATTAGGTTGATCATGATTTCCAAGTGGGAGATTAATTTTGGTTGTACATCAACAAAGAATGATTACAAGGTGAAGGTAAAAATTTCAAGCCAACGATATATGGTCCTTTCAAAATCTTGGATACGATTGGTAACCACGCTTTTCGATTAGATTTTCCACCTTACATGGAAATTTATTCTGTTGGGACAATTTGAGATTGTATCAACCTCCTATGATCATTGATCAAGAAGATAATGTTCATATTCCCTATATAGAAGAATTTTCTCTTGAATATTTAAATGAGTTGTAGGAAGAATCTATTCTTGATGGGAGGATAAGAACTTAACGCAAAGGTAATGTGGAGTATCTTCATGTGGGGTTCAAAGTTACAATCCAAGAAAAGGAAGGTGGATAGAGATCATAAGAGTGAGGGTGTTATACCCTCACCTAGTTTCTAAGTAAAAACATACTTTTGGTGGTCCAAAAGCTTCTAGTGGGGAGAGTGATCTAGGGGATCAAAAATATGCTAAAAAATGAAAGTTCTCAAAATCTTCCAAAACCAGCACAAAACCGTATGTCTCCTCATTTCAATTCCAATGATGCTTGAATTACCTCAATCCAACACAGTATGAGGACGTTATTTCATTCTGAAGTTTTGGGTAGAAGAAAAGAAATTCAAAGTGCATAATTAACTGTGCAGGTACAGTTGCCACATGGTAGTCCATATGATGATGCGATGTTGATGTCAGCAGGACGACTGGGCTACCCAGATTGGCAGGTGGGCTAATCTCATGAGGAAAAGTGGCGAATGGTTATTGACAGATGGGAATTTTTTTGGGCCAATCACAAGCCACCATGTGGGCCAATCATAGGGCACCACGTGGTCTCAGGAATCATGCCAAAATTTTATTAACCAACCGACAAGCTCCATGGGGTTCGACCCCATTACCTCCACTATACAAAGCGTCTTATTAATCGATCGGGCTACATTGTGTCTTGTTAATACATGGGAGCCATTTTATATTTATTTTCAAACGATGGAGCATGGTCTTCATCATGTAATACAACCACCAACGAAGAAATCGGGGGAGGGGAGCATGACACCCTGCCCGCGCCTAAGACCCAAGGCCCAGGGCACATGTTTTATGCAGAACCAGGAGCGAGGGTAGGGGAGGGCACGTGGCCTATGGCCCATGATCCTCGGTCCTATGCGTCCATACAATCAACAGGGCAGAGGTCCAAATTTTTTTTTTTTTTTTAAATACATAACGCAATCACCAATGGGAGGTGTGGGTAGAACCTATGATCTTCACCCAACTAATCTTTTGCACCACCAATAGACCATGAGACATTTTGTTAAACAATTAAAATAGCCAAGATGTTTTGTGGAGTAGTTTTGGAGACAATATTGGTTAAAGGGTCATATTTTGCTCATTTTTCAACCTTTTTGAGCTCAAGAAGAGACCAAACAAGGGTTTTTGAGCATTCTGGACACAATGAAAGTGTTATGTTGTAGATTGAAGCTTGTATGTTGATGTAATGAGCATTTAAGCATATATTAAAAAGGCCACCATAGGAAGCTGGACCCAAATATGTAGCCCAAGATGGGTGAACTTCGTTATCAATTTGCTTCTGTTTGATGATGCGTCTTTGTCCAATTTTAACTGTTAAAGATATACACAATTTGTTTAAGTTTGTGTACTTTTGCAATCACGATGCATTGCCTAAAAGACATGAACTAGCTTGAAAATTATTTCATGAAACCTTCACTTTTTATTTTTAGATCATTCAACGACTTGTTCAGGTTGCAGATTTTTGCTTAATATAAAATTCTTGTTCTGGTTAAAAAAAATATTCCTTTATTGAGTTTTCAACTTTAGTTTTTATGTGTTCAATGTCAGGGAAATGTGATCCCAGGTGATTAGTGTTGGTTGGACCTCTTGGATTTTCTTCTGTAAGTACAATTTATTTTTGTGTCCTTGTGCTTGGACTTAGATTTGAAGGTTATAGTTCTTTTGATTTTTCAAATAGTGCTAGATAATTATATATGTGCATAGTTTGTTATTATTTATATTAGAAATGAGTCATTTCTAATGACCACCATTACCTTGTGTTTTCACTTAAATGTACTATTACAAAGCAGATCATGATTGCCATCTTTGTAATTTTTTACTAGGTTGAACCAAATTTGGTAAGTTGCAAGTTGGTTATTTTCTATTGAATGGAATAATGGTTGTCCATAGATAAGTCCATGGCTACATGTTGCCATGCCCACTCCACCCTGTGAGGCCCTCTTTTTTTTAATAAGTATGATGAAATTTCTTTGTAAAAGAGTCTTTAGTGTGTGTGTATATATATATATACACACAAAAGACTCATATACAAAGAATTTTCATTGTACTTATTAAAAAAAGAGGGCCTCACATCTTTTAGTTAAATTTCTTTTGTTTCAAGGGTTTCTACAAGCCCACTAGGGTTGGAAAAAGAGAGAGGAGGGAAAAACATAAAAAAATATTTTTGCTTTGGGGTGCATAGTGTGCAAGTGGGTTTAGGCCCTAGATTACGAACCTTAGGGATTTCATACCATGTTTTTATTACATAGAAAAAATATTATTGGTTTTCCTTTATTTTGTTTAGAACAACATAAAAGAAAACAATTTAAGTATCATAGAGATAAAATCAAAATAATGAACTTAGAATAGTGTAGGAAATACCTTCAACTGTGATGCCCATGAACTAACCAACAAAATGTACCACTCAATATTGTTATTAATTATTAATTTATGGTTATGTTTCCCTCCTTTGACTCCCCTGAATTGTTTTGCCCCCAATTTTATCCCTTATTTATTTATTTAATACATATTTTACTGTTGCTTATTCATTTTTTCGACTTATTTCCCTTAACTTTGTTCCTTTAACAACTACCTTGATTAATTTAATATTAATCCCTTGATGGATAATTTGAATTATTTTCTATTTAAGACTCCTCAACACTCATTTGATTTCAATATTCTTTTGGTCCCTAATTATGGGTGGAGTGTCCACCCAAAATGCCAGACAAATTTTAAATCCTTTACATATTTTATTTTGAAAATAATCCATAATAGGAACAACCTATCTGGTTTCCTAGCCGTAAGGAACCTCCATAGGTTCCTTATCCCTTTGTGCACAAGCCCTATAACTATAGCCCATAGTGTGCATCCAACCATCAGGTGGCCAACAACTTCTTTAATCTCAATTTATTATAACAACATTCACTTCTAAGTTTCCAGACTTCTTCCCCCTCCCTCAGGATCCAAAACCCTAAAATCTAAACTACAAAGAAGACCCTTGCCATTCTCTGGCCCCTTTCATTTCTTCCCCACCAACCTCCAAAAATATATCCCCCCATTAATGTCTTGCTTATCATGTCATAAAACCTCCTCAACTAAAATTCTCTATCTCTTTTAAAGCTTCACCTAACCCCATTATTATATTGTCTAAGCTCTCAAGTCCCCCATCACCCTTAGAAGACCAGACAAGGGATATAATTCACCAAATAATAAATACAAAATAAAAATAAAAAAATCTCAATGTTATAGTCACAAGAAATGAGTCACGTAAGAACCTTATTTAATTCAATATTAAATTAACATAATGTTATAGCTGAAGTTACAATATTAACTAATCATTGATAAAGATTAAGGACTAACCATAAAATTATATTAATTAATTATTAATCAAGCTTAAGGACTCTCTCTCTCACTCTATATCCCAAGGAAAATTATATTCACGCCAATCCACCCGAAGTGATCACTTCCCATTGGCTTACTAACAGAGCGTAACCCCGAGAGTGTCAAGGAGAATTAACCCCATGGCCTCCCAATACTCTCTCTCTCTCTCTCTCTCTCTCTCTCTCGCTATATATATATCGAGAAAAATTATATTCGCACACATCCACTCGAAGGGATCACTTACTACCGACTTATTAGTAGAGCGTAACCCCGAGAGTGTCAATGAGAATTGACCCCATGACCTCCCAATAGCAAGGTTCTTTTAGAAACGGAACCTCGACCAATTGAGATAACCCTTGGGGCTAAGGGCTAAATATTAATATAATATAAGCTTTATTTAATATTTAGTTAGCACAATATACCACATAAATATTATCATATTTGTGTGAGGTGTGGGTGTGTAGCTAGCATATTCATAGCTCATATGTATGTTAATAACACAAAAAGAAATAACACAATAATCAATCTTCTAGAAGGTAGAATAATAACTAAGCATAACATGATAGGATCAACGAGTGGGCATTACACCAAATGGGGGGACTTTTCTTAGATCTAGTTCCTAGTAAACCACTTACCTTGGTGAAAACTTTTCCCTACTTTGACAGTATGGAAAAGTTTGTATTTCCTATTGGTAGGTGGTCTTCATCTATATGTCCATGATTTGATCAGTTATATCATGCATAAAGAAGTTGGGGTTGAGATTTATAGGTGTTGAATGCTCTACCACCTTGAAGTTGTCCAACAAAGGCAAAACGCATGGTTGAAGTATATCCACATTAAATATTATTGGTGCACGTGCACATTTTCCTACTATTTAGGAGTATTATGATTTATAACATGTCTATTTTTATTAGGTGGCCTATATATAGCAATTTTATTTTTAGTAGGTGGTTTCCATGTAGGATGACTGGTGGAATTGGCATAAATAATAACACACTTGGATACATATATTCTCCTCCTAGACAAGTGTAGAATTCTCCTTGAGTCTTCACTTTTACTTTTAGTCATTTCAGTAATAGAGTCATGTTTTAAATGCATGAATTACATGGAACTCCAGTTCTACATGCATGGGTTCTCACTTGTGAATGGATAATTCCATTTATGGCTAGTTAATTGACACCAAAGGGTAGTTTATGTTTTGATTTACATGTGCATGCACAAGGAACCACAACATACTGTGAAATTCATTTTTCCACAAGAGTATTATAAATATGTACTCAAGTCATTCATTGTAATATAATTTGAATTGGTCTCCCATCCTCTCTTATTTCTCTTTTCTGTCAGGCTTGCAGTTGCAATTGTTGTTTCTTTTTGCAAATAGATTCTTCTATGTAGGCCTTCTAACAATATTACTGTTGGGTCCCTATAATACTAGTGATTACCCCATTACTATTGTAGTTATACCCCTTATTAATATTGTTGTACCCCTATTGCCCCCATATTGTTATTACTGAGCCCCATAGAATCCCTCTATTGTTAGTTTTGTGGCTTTATATTATTATTGTTAGGTCGGCTAGATTATATTGTGACTCCTTAGACTCTTATATATAGAAAGGAGGTTTTGTCATTTCAATCATCAAAGAATTGTTCATTTATGTAATGTAAAGGAGGTTGCCCCCTTGAAGAGGCTGAATTCTAAGGCATTGATCTATCTTTTCTATCTTTTCTTGAGCTGGTTTCATAACATTTGGTATCAGAGCTTTGGATTCTAGGGTTTCGCTGCTCCAAACAAGCCATCGTGGCATTTTCGCTATAACTTTTTTCTGTGACGTTTCAAAAATCGCAAAAAAAACCCATTTGAGAATAAATCACGCTGAACTTTGGGGTCTGAATTTCAGAGCTTTTCACGTGATATTTGCGGAGATATGACCTGAGAAAGTTGGTCTTTTTGCAGACTCCTGAATTACATTCAAAATAGCTGACTTGGGGAAAAGCGTCATAACTTTCTCTCTGGGGATCGAATTGAAATTTCGTAAGAAGGTACAGAAAGAGGACGGACTGTAGTTTATTGCATGCATTTTTTCAGATCCATAGCTTGAAACAGTGACTCGTGGCACGTCGTACAAGTTTGCTCTACTGAACTAGTCTATAATCGAGTCACTGTGGGAGATTTCGCATAACTCTTCCTTGGAGAAACCAATTTGGGTCAGACTTGTGGCATTGGAAAGAGGACGCAGAAGGCTACCATAGGTTGCAATTTTAGAACTGGATGATCTGAAATTACAGAGATACATCATATTCAATATCAGGCTTCTACAAAGTGAAAAAAGGTGTGTAGTTTTTTTTTTTAATTTTTGCATAAGCTTGGTTTGACGGAATTCAAAGGGCATAGTAAAACATTATTATCGGTAACTGATGCCCCGAGGAAAGAAAATGCAAACACCTAGTAAGGAACCTGAAAGCTCTAGCATGACTCATGAAGAAGAGGAAGAAATGCTACATGATATATCAAAATTACAAGTGCAACAAATGTCATGCTCACAAAAGCTAATAGAAGCTAAGATAAATGGCGTGGAATCTAAGATAAATGGCATGGAATACAAGATAAATGGCATGGAATCTAAGATAAAGGGCATGGAAGCTAAGATGGATGATTTGAAGACAGATTTGAAGACAGACATGGCAGATTTGAAGACAGATTTGACAAATTTTCTACAAGAAATACATACTAATGGTGAAAAGGTAGTAAAGGAAACTCATGTTGTGAACAAAAGAAATGTTAATCATGATATCATAGACTCTAATGTTGGATTGAAGACCCACCATATTCCAAAAATCGATATGAGGAAGTTTGATGGCAAGGATCCCGCAACATGGATATTACAGATGGAGCAATTTTTCGATCTCAATAATGTGCAAAACACACAAAAGGTACGTATGGAAACTGTATATTTGGAACCAAATCAGTTTGTATGGTATCAATGGATTTGATCTCGTAAATAATTTATCACTTGGGCAATTTTTACGGAAGAATTGATAGCACATTATGAGGATACAAAAAGCAACAATTTTTTTAGCCAATTGATAAGTCTCAAACAAAAGGGTTCAATAATGGAGCACATTGAGGAGTTCCAAAATTGAACATAAGGGTAAAAGATATTCCAGAGGAGCATAGGATTGATGTGTTCATAGGGTCTTTAAAGGATAATATCCAACATGATGTTCGCCTTTGGGAACCTGATTCATTAGAGAAGGCATTCAGGTTAGCAAGAAAAATGGAAAGCAAAATTATGGCAACCAGGAAGCATAGCACTCACAACTATAAAGATGGAAGTGTTGTTGCCCCTAGTCTTCCACAACCTATAAGGTTGACACCACAACAATTGGAAGAAAAAAGAGCAAAAAGGCGTTGTTACAGTTGTGATAGCAAATACACTAAAGGTCATAAGTGTGCTGAGAAGAAATTATTCTACATAGATTGTGAAGAGGAAGAAGAAAAGGAGCAAGAAAGATCAAAGGAAGAGGATATACTCGAGGAACAAAGCCTAGATGAAGAACAAATAAATCTGACCATATCTTGTAATGAATTGGCAGGAATTACCACTCCTCAAACCATCAAGATAGAAGGACAAATAAAGAAGAAAAAGGTAATAGTGTTGATTGATTCAGGAAGCACCCACAATTTTATTCATTGTAGGGTAGCAAAAGAATTGAATTTATTCCTATATCTAGCACCAGAGTTTCAAGTGATGATTGCAAATGGAGGAACAATAAATTGCTCTGGAAAGTGCCATAATATCAAGCTATCCATGGGAGAATATGTATTGACTGGCCCAATGCTTTCCATTCCAATGGGAGGTGCTGATGTTGTACTAGGAGTCTAATGGCTACAATCCTTGGGTGCAATAGCTTTTAATTTTCAAGAACTTTTCATCAAATTTTTTGCGGAAGGAAAGGAAGGAAAAATTATATTGGAACCAGAAGCAGTCATAGAAACAAGAACTCGACAGCTACGAAATCGATCAATTTCAGAGTATCTTATCAAGTGGAAGAACTTATCCACTTAACATTCCACATGGGAGGATGAGAATTTTATGCAGAAGTATCTAGAACTACTCAAGTGTTGAGGACAACATTTTCTTGAAGGCGAGGGGCATTTTGGGTCCCTATAATACTAGTGATTACCCCATTACTATTGTAGTTATACCCCTTATTAATATTGTTGTACCCCTATTGCCCCCATATTGTTATTACTGAGCCCCATAGAATCCCTCTATTGTTAGTTTTGTGGCTTTATATTATTATTGTTAGGTCAACTAGATTATATTGTGACTCCTTCGAATCTTATATATAGAAAGGAGGTTTTGTCATTTCAATCATCAAAGAATTGTTCATTTATGTAATGTAAAGGAGGTTGCCCCCTCGAAGAGGCTGAATTCTAAGGCGTTGATCTATCTTTTCTATCTTTTCTTGAGCTGGTTTCATAACAATTACATGGTATCAAAGCATAAGAAGATCATGTAATAACAAGCACATAATTTTCATTGCAAGTGATAAAGGATTGAAGTACATATAAGAATGGATCAACCATTTCAATGATCCTCACACCATTCAGTTATTTTGAATGCAAGACTAAGATTGAACTTATACTCATATGAAAAGGAGTCTATAGGATTAATGTAGGAATGGAACGAAAGACTAACTCCACAATTAAGAAGGAAAATCATTTTAATAGGGTGGATGAAGCACATGGGCTATTATTCTTGTCAATATTTATATATCTACTTTTCCACGTAGAATCTTCTTTCATGCCTAACAAAGTTTGGACCGCTTTGAAGGGATTGTCTATGAAAGAAGATGAACTATGAGGACATTCAATATAGAGAGATCTTATCACATTAAGCCCAAGTAGTTTTGACATTGTACAAGACTTCTTCACAAAGTTCAAATCTCTGCTAAGACATCTCAAGGCATCTCAAATAGAGAAGAAACAATATTAACTAGTTCTCTCTTTTCTCTTGAATTTAGGTCCTGAGTACTTCATCTCCATTTTATACTTCAAAGCTAACAATGGGAGAAACTTGGAAATTAAATTTTTTGGATGAATTCATTGAATCACTCACACAAGAGTAAGATAATATTAAAAAGATAGGTGTTATAAAAAATTCCAAAGCCCATGCATTTACAATACATGAAAGTAGCAAGAGTGTTATAGACATTTTTGGGCCCTACAACCCCAAGCATGAAATGTCCATAAACCAAGGGCTCCTAAGTCCCTAAAAGTGTTGTTCTAACCCCTAAAGGAACAAGGTCAACAGATTACAGCTTCTCCCAGAAGTTCTCCATGAAAAACTGCTCAGAATTAGTCAAAACAGGATCATTTCAGCTGCTCCACTGGCTAAGTGCGTTGCATCTCACCTAAATACACTGTGTAGATGCGTTGCATTTCAAAAATCCCTTTTGTGGGGTGTGATGGGCGAGAAATGACAAATGGCAGTGTCATTCCGCGAGGTGGAGAGGCAATGGAAGCTTCCAGAATCTTCTCCTGTGACACTTGCCTCACTGAATTCGACCAAGGATGAGTAAGAGATCATCAATATCCAAGTGGAAGCAAGAACTATCAGAGGGAAGATACTAATCAAATCATGAGCTGACTCATCTCCATTACAGATATCTATATATGGATCCCTCATCCCAGAGATCCAGAGGCTGGAGTTTTGCATATTGTAAGGAATTGCTGTTGGTTTCTTGAGACAAACATCAGATTGTTGGGTGATCTAAGCTTTGTTTGAGGTGAAGAGGGGCTTCTTTGCTGGGAGGTTGATTCTAGGTCAGAACAACTGGTTGTAACTCCTCTTGGCTCTTTCTTGTTTTATCAATAAAATCTATTCAAGTTTTCCTCCATGCTCTTGTATCATTGATGCTTGCTACATTTGTATGGTCAATTTACATCTGATCCTAGATTGTTTATGATTATAAATCCATGTCTTTGTATAGTGCTATGCTTATGTGATCTTATAGGTACTTTGTGAAGCTGGGCGTGCAAGGGAACAGGTAGCTGAAGACTATCAAAGAAGAGAGGAATCAAATCAGGAGATTAGCGCAAGACAGAGGTTGGTCTTTCTGTTCCTCTCTATCTATAATTCATAAAGGAAAAACGAAAGTAGCTTTTCTCTATTTGTTTCTAAGGCAGCTGTCACACCTTAGTGGGATAGAGCAGTTCTATATAGACACTTTTCCCTGTAACAAAATGGCGACTCCACTGGGGAGATAATTAGTTTGTTTTTTTATCATTCTTTGTTGTCTATTTCATGAACTTACAGGTAGCATTCGAACAGCATTTGCCATAGCAAATGCAAAGTAGATAACTGCTACTTCAATCCAATCTACTGGATCTGTTTATGATTTAAACAACTGATTCACAAACTATCTGATTGCCCTTGTGATAGCTCTTAGATCCTGCTTAGATCTACCCCTGATTGTTACATTACTGATTGCTTTTTGCTCGGCCAAAACCCAAGAACTGAACTGCAAACTGTGACTCGGAACCCAAACAGAGTCTCGTTTCTGGCCCAGCATAGGTACTGTTCAGAGAATCTGAACTTCGGCGCACTTCCCGAGTGGACAAGCTGCGCTGCATTTCAAATTCTCTGTGTTACAGGTGCGCTGATCAGATTGGCTCTGTGCAGTTTTGGTTTCTGTGATTCATTCTTTCCAGTTCTATTCCTGAATTTTGCTGCCTATGATCAATATATGTCTGTTTGAAACCCCTTTTCTTTGCTGTTATTCCGCCTCCTTTGTACAAAAGAACTGTAGATGTTTTTTGTGTGTTTGTTGAGTCGTTTACAGTTCTCCTTTGCAAAAGTAGCATAATCGTACTGTCGTCCTTTGATTTGAAACTGTCGCAAGTGTCGATTTCAATCGTAGGAAAAAGTTTGATTGCTGTTGATGGTTGATTATCCTGTTACTATTGTTTTTGGTCTGAATTTGTAACTTTCTAGTGTCAAGAACAAGTATTCATTTCAAAATCGTAAGGTGTTGTGATCGTCTCCATTTTTGATTTCGAAAGAAAACTTGTTGATATTTGTCGCTTGAAAAGAAATTCAGATTTGTGCATCAACTTTCGTTTTAGCATTCATATACTAAGAAAGTCGAAAACAAATACATGCATGTGCATTTGCATATAGACAGTCTGATTGGCTTGATTTAGGAAAGTGCATTTAGAGTGTGCTCTTTGCTCTTTGTGAAAAGATTCTGTCTTTCTTTTCCTTAGTAGCTAGGATTTTCATTGCACAAAGAAGATAAAAAGTTTGTTTATCATCTTAGATTGCATTTTAGGAGTTACATCTACATCTCGAGGTGAACCTGAAAGGCAAACTTCATAAACAAGATCAACTTAAAATAAATTCAATGAATCTAACAACGCTTTGGAACTTAACGCACACCATTTAGAAGTCTAGGCTAGAGACGTATTCCGGTGTCGTAAAGCCTGGTAACTGTTGTTCTCACTGATGGTTGGGTGATTCCTCCACTTTGAAACGATAAGTGCCAGTACAGACTTGTGCTCCCACGTACCGTCGAGTATATTTTGGGAGACCCCAATAGGCTTAATCCTTTATCCATAGGAAGCCGTGTCTGCCGCCCTATCGATCGCAATGCACTGAACACAGCATTTGGGAAGATTGACTGCCGTACCGTAAAAAGTATTCTGCAGTTTTGCGATTGGTTTGGTAATCCCTCTACCTAGATTTCCAGAGCAGTCCCTTTCGTTCCTTTTCAGATTCCTTAACAGAAAAGGTCCATCTGAGCACTTGTCACTTCAGGCTCATTAAAAATAGAAGGCGACTAGAGTCATCTTTTGTTTTTTCTCGACTCTTAAAAACTGAAAAAACAAGTTGTGTCAAAGAGTCTAAAATTAATTTAATTCGGAAACATACTTCCCCTTTATTTTAGTTGATCGAGTAATCCGCAATCATGGAAGAAAGTCAATTGAAACCCCGTTGTTCGCAGAGGCTTACGAGTCAACCATCTTTGTCTCCGGAATCGAAGCTAGTACGGACAAAGCGAACTCGTTTAACCGGTTCCAAATCTCCTGTTAAAGTTAGAACAAGTGTTCCAACGACATCAGAGACTCCGGTTATTCCAAACATTTCTGGAATCCCTGCCTCTACAGAAGAAGTTCAGCAGCCACAGAAGGACAGTAGTTCTGATCCTAGTCTGAGAGTAAACACTTGCGTTACCGAACCAGTTCCATCTACAACCAGTTCGGAGAGTCTTGCTCTTCAAACATCTGTCGCTGCCGATTCCATACCTTCTTCGGCACCAGAAATATTCTACGGACCTGACGGTCTTCCCCTTCCACCTGGTCTGATTGCCATAGAAGAGATTGTGGAAGATCCTCCAACTAGTACTCCATCGCAATTTGGAGTCGAGATCACTCTATATCCTTCTTCATCAGAAGTTAGTTTACCGCTAGTGGAAGCTCCTGTAGAATCGCTAGGTAATCTTTTGGATAAACTAGAAATGTCTGAACAACTGTCAACATCTAGGACTGTGTCGTCTGACACAGCGACGACAGAACTCCCTGCTATCACTCCAACAATGTTCGCCGGTATACCATCTGTCCTGACTAGCTCTCAACCGCTAGGAGGAGCCCACTCAGGGGCCATTTCGACAGTATGGTCTGTTCCTGTTTGTTCATCCAGAATAATATTCGGAAACTCTTATGTTGAGTCTCAACAAATTGATCCATCTGGAGGTCAATTTGGGCAGTCCGGCCCTCAAGGGAAAACAATTCCCTTGAGTTCTGGATTACCACCGTATGGGGGGCAGTATACCCTTTCATTATCCCCTTCGGGAGGATATCCATACGGGAGTTCACAACAACATTCGGGTTATACTGGAATTACCTCAAGCGGTTGGGTACCAATACTACCTCAACAACCAAGAGTTGTATACTCGATGCAACAATGCTTACCTATGTCAAATATACCAACTACGCCAGCTATTGTGACGGTGTCGCAAGTTCAAGCGCTGCCTGTTGTATGCCAACCTCAAGTTTCTTAGGTTGTAATGCAACGGCCCCTTGACCCTGCGACTCAACCACAATCGCCGACTGGTGGAATGACACAGGTTCGGACGGGTACAATTACCCCTCATCTTGGTGAAACTGTTAGTATCGGGCAACAACACATGGCTTCACAACCATGGCTAGTACAATACCAACAACCACAATTCCAACAAGTATACCAAGGTTCTGAGAAACAAATCTTTGCAAATAGTGGACAACCGTATATTCAAAACGGTCAAAATCAACCATTTTACAATGGTCATGCCCACCAACCTTACCAAAGTTACCAGCATCAAATGCATTATGCCGGTATGCAAAGACCAACTGCTCAGGCAATCCCATCTTATCCTGGGTATGCTTCAACTAACCTGAATCAGCAGTTACCCTTTGTGGCAACTTTAGAGTTACCTGATTTAAATCGGTTAACAAACGATCCAATCGCTTATGCCCCTTGGTGGCCAACGATTCCGCATAAACTTCCATCAGATATTCCTAAATTTAATGGAAATCTGGGTGAAGATCCGTCGAATCATGTGATGAACTTTCATCTATGGTGTTCATCAAACACCCTAAATGACGATTCGATAAGACTTCGCCTCTTTCAGAGGACGTTAACGGGTCCAGCGGCAAAATGGTACATTGAATTGCCTAGAGCTTCATTCGACAAATTCAGTACCTTAGCCACAACCTTTTTAACCCATTTTCAATTACCAATAAGGTACGAAACAGGAACGGAACTCACCAATTTCAAACATACGACGGCCACTCACATATCTGATCATATACATGAGTGGCAACGTCGTCGTAGAATGGTAAAAACGTATGTTCCCAATCAGCTCTTAGCTGAATGGTTTATCAAGTCATTACTACCTTCCATCACGGAAGATGTGGCAAAGGGGGGAGTCATAACAGAAGAGCAAGTTATTGCTCGTGCGCAATATTTGGACTTGATTTACACTCAGTCCGGCACGCTCTATGATAAAATACCTGACGCCCCTAGACCAGAATTCTCAATTCCTCCTCCTCCTAAATCAAACAATGACTCTCATGCCAGCGATGGCGTGATTGGCACAACAGACACGAAATCGAAAAAGGCTACATCCAAAAAGGCCCGTAAGATTTCAGGTCAAAATGCAAAAGATGAACTTCTTGCCTCGGAAGTAAATGCCGTATCGACAGATAAAGGCAAAGAAACCAAACAACCAGGGGGCAAGAAGAAAGGCAAAGGGAAGAAGAAGAAACAGGAAGAATCATCACCTGAAAAATCTTCTGCAAACCCTCCTGGAGATAGGAAACCAAAAAATCCATGCCTTATATGCGATGAGGATCATTGGACCGCAAGTTGTCCACACAGAGCTGAGCTTAAAAAATTCTTCAAGAATTCAAAAACCTCCGCAGTGTTAACTGATCCGTTTCCAAATCCAGGAACAAATCTGGTTGAAAGTGGAAATGCTTCCCCGTCTCAAGTGCTAATGTTGTCGGTTTCAAAACAGCAAAATGATGCTTTGATATCGACAAGGAACAAAGATTATGGGAATCCACAGCTGTCGAACAACAAGGATAAAGATCAACCTAGTAGTTCGACAACAACTTTGACAGAAGTTGCGCCGCCCATCATTCATGAATTGAAAATAAAACCGCCAAAGGGAGTAGTACACAAGTCGACATTTAATCCCCACGCTAGAGCAACACAGCATTATAATATAGTGGAAGATTTGGCCCAATCGCCATCCGCTATGTCGACTCTTGAAGTACTACAGAATTGCCCATCCCAAAGGCAGGCTTTATTATCAGCCATTGGTGGGATAGACCCAAAGGATTCCAATCTTGTATCCTTCGATCATAAAGGATACGATCCTCAATTACCAGCTCAACTAGCTTTCCTTGTTCAAGTGAGAGCCCTCAACAAAACTGTTCATCGAACAATTATTGATGAGGGGGCATCTACATGCATTATGTCGATGAGTTGCTGGAAAACTTTAGGATCTCCAACCTTGTCGCGATCTTCGACGACATTAAAAGCATTCGACAGAAGGACATATACCCCATATGGTATTCTAAGTAACTTGAAAGTTGAACTAGGAGGGAAAACAGTAGAAATAGATGTTGAAGTAATCGATGGAAATCTCGATTACAACATCCTGCTGGGAAGACCATGGATATATGCTATGACTGCTGTTGTGTCGACCTATTTTAGAAAGATTGCATTTCCCTTTCAAGGAGGGATTACAATCGTCGATCAACGAAACTTCCTACCCAATGGTTCTCAAGTTACAGGAAGCATTCCTATGATCCATGGAAGCCCCCATTCGCTTCAAAATATCGGAGTAGGCCTACTAAAAGATCCTATATTAATGGGAACTT
Organism: Pinus tabuliformis; assembly: GCA_031772625.1. Lineage (NCBI taxonomy): Eukaryota > Viridiplantae > Streptophyta > Pinopsida > Pinales > Pinaceae > Pinus > Pinus tabuliformis. Next base: position 371,870,458 of record CM062804.1, read on the forward strand.
TTGCCCTTCCACCTCTAATCAATCTGGCGGAAGTAGCGTCGGTAGGGACCTGCAATATGATATCTTCTAAGAAGATCTCAGAAAACGATATCGACATGGATCATGCAATGGTTTTGCCTCCAAGCCAAATGGAAATATTGTAGCAATCAATGTTCCTAGCATGGGAGGCAAACCCAAATCAACGCTCATCAAGCGTTTGGATAGATAGGTCTAAAGAATATGGTACCCCTTCAGATCCTTGGTCGCGAGTGCATGTCACCGACGAAGGAATTGTCCAATCAATGGTAATTGAAGGGGCACCATGGAATGATTCCCACCATCGTTCCCTTCTTCTGGATTGTGGAGGAGATACTCTTGATGACCTTTATCATCCTTCATTTTTTGATTTTCTATCAAATACTATAAACACAGTGGATTCCGAGCGAAACTTGTCCAACATTGAAGAGACTATCGCCATAAATATCTCGACCAAAACATATGTTGTAGAGAATATTTATGTTGGCAAATGTTGTTCTCCTTCAGAACTGGAAATATATGACGCTCTTTTTCGCGATTTAAGAGATGTCTTTGCTTGGTCATATAGTGAAATGCCAGGCATTGACTCGAGTATCGTTGAACACGAAATTAAGATGTATTCAGATGTCAAACCAGTACGACAACGACTACGGCAGGTGCACCCGAAGAAAGCCGCTGCCATTAAGGCAGAAGTTGAGAAACTTCTCCATGCTGGTTTCATCTACCCGGTTCCTCTAACCGATTGGGTATCGAATATTGTCCCTGTTATGAAAAAACAAGGAACAATTAGAGTGTGCGTCGATTATAGGGATGTAAATCAAGCTTGTCCAAAAGACAACTACCCTACACCCTTCATCGACCAGATAATTGATGAATGCACCAGATGCGAAATCTTTTCATTCATGGATGGATTCTCCAGGTATAATCAAATAAATATCTGCCCACAGGACCAGTCAAAGTCTGCATTTATTTGTCTGTGGGGCACATTCGCATATCGAAAATTACCCTTTGGTTTAAAGAACGCAGGGGCAACGTTTCAGAGGGCAATGAATTATGCCTTCCATGACATCAAAAACATCGTTCAACCATACCTCGATGACCTTCTGGCTCATTCGCGAAAGCAGAATGATCACCCGCAGCATTTGAGAGCGATATTTCTACGTTGACGACACTAAAAGATACGACTCAATCCACACAAATGTGTATTTTGCGTCAGTTCTGGTCGTTTGCTTGGCTTTGTAGTCTCAAAGGACGGGATTCATCTCGACCCATGTAAGGTCCAGGCAATCATAAATTTGCCTCCACCTTCGAATTTGCTTTAGATTCAGAAACTCCAAGGGAAAGCAAATTTTTTGAGGAGGTTCATTCCAAATTACGCCGAACTAGCTAAAGGTTATACACGTCTTTTGAAAAAGGAAGTACCCTTTGTCTGGGATCAGGTTGCGCAAGCTTCCTTTGATGCTTTAAAAGAATCCCTAATGAAAGAATCATTAATGTACGCTCCTGATTATCAAAACGATTTTAACCTGTATCTGGCTGCAGCGGATACGACCATCACAATGGTTTTAGTTCAAGAAGTCAATGGAATTGAACATCCTATATATTATTTAAGTAAAAACTTAAATGATACAGAAAGCAAATATTCTTACGTTGAAAAGCTAGCACTCGCAGCTGTTCAAGCGATACAGAGATTTCGACACTATGTCCTCTTTCGAAAAAATACCATTCTGTCAGATTGCAACCCCATGACTTATATATTGTCGCGACAGTTTCTGGGGGGCAAATATTCGAAATGGATAGCAATCCTGCAAGAGTTTGATCTGGAATTTGTAAAATCCAAGTCAAAGAAAGCTCTAGTTTTCGCAGAATTATTATGTGATCTCCCATCGTCATCCAACGATGAAACATCCGATGAAACAATCGTGGACGAAAGTTTGTTTCTGATATCTTCAAGCAATGAGTGGTATGGGGATATAATCATTTATCTCCAAACCAAAAAATATAGGCCAAACACCTCCCGCTCTGAACAAAAACGTATTCGATACCAAGCAAAAGACTACATGATCGTCGGTGATACACTTTACCGTCGCGGTATCGATACAGTCTGAGAAGGTACCTCACCCATGAGGAGGCTGAAAAAGTCCTGAATGATTGTCATTCAGGCGCGTGTGGGGGGCATCAATCCGGTTATGCTACAGCGCAAAAAATCTTACGAGCAGGATACTTCTGGCCAACAATGTTCAAAGATTGCATAACCGCAGTCAGAAGTTGCCATGCTTGTCAAATTTTCGATAGCAAAACCAGAAGACCACCCGCACCTCTACAACTAATAGTTTCTGTTGGGCCATTCGCCAAATGGGGCATCGATTTCATGACATGTAACCCCACCTCGACCGGGGGGCATGGGTATATCATAGTCGCAGTTGACTATTTTACCAAATGGGCCGAGGCGATGCCTACATTAGATAATACTGGTGAAACAGCTGCCCTCTTCTTTTTCAATCATGTAGTCGCTAGATTCGGCGTACCACAAGCTATAGTCACAGATCATGGATCACATTTTCGCAATCACATGATGGTGGAATTAGCTGCCAAACTAGGGTTGTCTCATGACAGCTCTACTCCATATTATCCGCAAGCCAACGGACAAGTTGAAGCAATCAACAAAGTCCTAAAGCGCATGCTGCAAAGGATGATTGGAGTTCACAAGAGAAGATGGCAACTAATCCTGTACTCAGCTTTGTGGGCTTACCGAACATCGGTAAGGAATGCAATCGGGTTTACACCTTTCCAACTGGTATATGGCTTGGAAGAAGTCTTACTAATCCAGTGCGAAATCTCGTCTCTCAAACTCGCAATTGATCTCCTCCCCGGAACTTCAGAAGAAGAAGCTCGTTTCTTGGAATTAATCCAATTGGATGAAACTTGTCGTGATGCCGCTTTGGCTAACGAAGCCCATAAGAAACGAGTCAAGGCGCAGTTCGACAAAAATGTCAAACCCTGTGTCTTCTCAGAAGGTGACTTGGTCTTGCTTTACGACCAAGAATCCGATAAATTGGGAGCAGGTAAAATTAAGTCTTTATGGATGGGCCCCTATATTGTTAAACGAGTGTTAGCAAAAGGAGCCTATGAGTTAATGGATTATGACGGAATTCCATTGGCGCAACCTTGTAATGGGTTGTACCTCAAGCGTTACTATGCGTAATGGTAACCTGTTTGCTTTTGTTATGTTTTTGTTTTCGCTAAGGTGTTTATTTTGGTCAAGTAATCCACTTTTTACATTTATTGCAGATGTCAAACCTATTGGAGTCATGTGTTGGATATGCCGACAGAGCGAGTCGTAGTTCACGGAACCTATCTTCCGCAGCCTGGGCCATTTTTGATCCAAGCGGCGAGTTAGTAAGTTTCAGAGGGGTATGTATTGGTCGATCAACAAATAACATCGCTGAATATAGCGCATTGATAGAACTTCTCTCTGATGCCATCACACATGGTATACGCCGACTGATCGTCAGGCTAGACTCACAAATCGTCATACTACAATTCACTGGTATCTACTCTGTCCGAAATCCAGCTATTTACCGCATGTTCCTAAGGGTTAAGATTTTGGAAAGAAAATTTGATTTTATTCAATATCAACATATTTCCAGAAACTTAAACACATTAACTGACTCATTGGAAAATTATGTGTTAGACAAACATTTGCAACATTTATAAAAAGAAACATACCATCAATGTTTGCATTTGGATCATGTAACTTAACCAAAATAGAACTCCGAAAATCAAAAATATATATATAACTGTTTGTGGTTTACACATAATGTTCTGTAACCAAGACAAAATCGGTCAAATGACCAAAAACTCAAAATGCTAGGGGGCACCCTAGTCTAATGATGCTCGTGATAGCAAGTCACAGCCTGTGTGATCATGCGTAAGAGATGAGTCCATCGTCTTGGCACCCCAGTAGTATGCCGCTGTAATCTCAAAGGTAGCTCGTCAGTCCTCACATCTGGAGTACCAAGAGTGAGGCCCTCAACCTGCTCTTGTAATGCTGTGAGAGTCTCGGCCACATCAAGGTCACGAAGGATAGCCCTTCCCACAGCCTCTCCTGCTGGGGCAACAGCTGGTACTCTCAGGCGAACTACTGGACGAATAGGACCAACATCTGCATGAACACATGAGTTTGATTAAAGTCTTGATAGAATAAAGCACAAGGACATTATAAATGAAAAACGATAAACAGGAATATGGTCAAAGATTTTACCAATGGCGCCCCACTGTTCGCCAGCCAGCAATACTAAATCTGGATCACCCTGGAAGTCCATGCCAGCATATGGATACTCGGAATAAACCATCTCCTGACGAGCAAACCACCTGAAGAAGGTATCAGAAAATGAAATCTGAGACTGACCAGCATGCCTAGACATATGGTCAACCCATCTCTGCATACGTGGTTCAGTAGGAGAAGGTAAATCGAGTGCAATATACTGCGGCTGCATCAGTGGTATCTTCTCCAAGGCAAAGGCGGTCAAAATAGAACCATACCAAAAGTTCTTCAACCTACCGCTCTTTATCTTGGTCAACTGTTATTTCATCATAAGAAGTACTGTGTCACACCAGTTGAACACCTTCGGTTGGAGGCATTCCAAGGCATACTGCATATAAGATCGGTTGGCTACATGAAGAGCCGCACCACCAGCCATCCTACCAAAAGTAAACAGAATAGTCCTGAGGGACCTGTCAGTGACATCACGGATGATGATCTTGCCGTCTTTACTCGACTGAGATCCCTCTCTGCAGTACCGACGAACATAATCTCTCACAGAGTCACCTCCTCGGGCCGAACCTGATAAGGAGATGGGGGCACCCCGCCTCGACAAGCCAGTCAAGAAATAGATGTCTACTACAGTCAAGGGGATAGATTTGCCCCTGATCTGGAAAACCTGGTTGGTAGGATCCCAAGCATCGAGCAAATACTGCAGTAAGTTGATCTGTTGTCTCATGCTAGAAATGCGGAAAAACTTCAGCAAGCCACAGTTCCGCAGTGCGTTTACTGTAACCGGATCATGTAGGGCAAGCATGTCCTCTTCTTCATGCTCACGTTCTCGCCATGTAATGGTCATCTTACTCCAAATATCTCTGAAAAACAAACAAGAGAAGAGTTAGATCCTGATTTTGGTAAGAAACAGGCAAAATTTCCATCAAAAACTGTGCACATAATTCCTTCTCTGCGCCCATCGCACCTATAGTAGTGCTCTGGGTGCGTTGCATGTTAGATGGCCATTAGACAGGCCAACATCCAACGCACCTTTCGATACACAGAGGGTGCGCTGAAGGCAGAACGAGTTTTTCAAACCCCAGAGGCTAAAAAAAACCAAGAATCAAGCTCAGAATGTAAAATGGAAAACATGAAATGAAAGAGCTTAGGTTTAGCTCCTACCTGGTCCAGACGGCGCCGAGAATCGTCCACAGAATCTCTCGAAATCAGCTGATGAAAATCAAAGGGGGAAAGCACCTCCAAAGCTCCAACAAACCAAAGTTCAAATGAAATGGTAAAATGAGAGGTAAAAACACTTTTTCATTACTTTTTATGTAGTTCAAAGTAAAATATTAGTGTTCTAACTCGTTTTTCAAGCATATATTGTTCATTTCTAACTAGTTTGATGAAGCATTTGAAATACAGTACAATCTTTGAAAGAACAAAGCTATTTATGGTAAAGTAAAAAAGAGACCATTCAATCGAGCAATTTTAGCACATAGTTCAAGCTCGTTAAAAAATAAACATAAGCCATGAGAAAATGTTTCCTCCCGCGTTTAAGCTCGTTAAAAAATGAACTATTCCCCGGTAAATAACCATCGTGAATGTAGTACTTCAGCCATTAAAGCCTTGGTCGTGTTTGCACCGTCACCTCCACTTTTGCATTGGCCGATCATTCACCCCCATTTGATTGTTTACCCATTTTGAGGAACAGCTGCGAAGAGTGATCTCACTAGCCATCCTTGTAACACTGCCGTGATTGGAAAATTCCAAACCTTACCTGGAATCAGTTGCTATCCGTTTTATCACTCTTTCCTCAAAAGACGAGTCTCCTTTAAGCTCTTTCAACTGACTCGTAAAATATGAAAATATTGCCGAGCCATTGGCCTCTCCAGCTTGTTAAAGGGACATGAAGTGCTATCCCTCCCCTAAATTTTAATCTTTTTGGACCTGAGGGATTATTACACAAAAAGATCGAGCGCTTGTTTTGTTCGGCTCGTTAAAAATATCGAAAATTCATCCCTTTTGTATTGTTTTATACTTTTTCGGACTTAAGGGATTAGATGACGAAAAAGGAATTTTGGAGTTACCTTTACGTTCCTTTTTAGACTCTCTAAAATTGAAAAGGACCGAGTTATCTTTGTCGTTAAACTCGTAAAAAAGATTAATAGCGACAAACTTGTTTATAGACGAGAACGAGTTTCACTATCGCTAGGCTCGTTAAAACATAGCGATGGGTTTGCCTGAAGGGAAAATTATAGAAGAAGCATATGTTATCCTCCTCAAGCTTGACAAAAATAAAGAGGTACTGGTTAGCAATGACTGGGGAAAAATTGGGAAGAAAACTTGAAGAAACTTTGTTGGTAGCAAGTCGCTCTTGAACATGACACTTCCACTGCATGTACGAGTCGGGTTGGGTTGTTTCATTCACCAGTCACATCACCATGGTCCCATCATACCATCCACATTTGGGGTTAATGCTACCACTCCATCACGTCAGTGTCGCCGATATGTTCAAGAGAAGTCATTCAGAGAATTCACCTGTGTCTCACCCACTACCATACATTTATACTCCATTCTTTCATGACCGCCACCCTGAACCTTATATCACCAGATCGTTTTCATCTCCATTAAAATCATTTGCTCCGTTCTGTGTCATTGATGTGGGATTCATTAAGGCCCTCCTGTGACGGATCACTTCTTGTCGACATCAGCTCATTATCCAAGAAGTTGATTTAGGAACACCCCATTCAGTACTTTGAAGCTTGCATGCCTCAATGGCAAGTTTCCCACTTCCGGCGACAGGTTTACATCAATGGCCTTCGACCGAAAGATTTTGCGTGGTGTTCGACGCCAAGTCCTTTTTTCACACCACGTGAATTGTACTGCAGTACCTTGAGGGTCATTATCATTATCGTGATTCCTCTCGCGCTTGTTAACAGTTTACATCATTGACTGGTAATCAAGCGATGTCTTTCCATGTTCGACTCCAGAACAACTTTCACATGGATCGAATTGTACTTCGAGTGAAGATCGAACAATATTGAAGACCTCGGATCTAGTTTCATCCATCCGGGCTGCGATATATATTCAGGGAAATAAAGACATCAAATGTACATCATTGCTGCATAGATAATCATCCAATCAAAAGGATGATGGCTCTATCAGAATCATCAGTCTACACTCAGATGATTGTCTGTCCTATGTACATGAAAATGAATTTATAAAGCTGAGCATGGGAATGCCCGCCTCAGCTAGATCATGAAAATATTATGAAGATAATGTATTGTATTGTATCTTATTACAGGTCTTCTCCCAGCATTGAAAGAACTTTGGATCCTCATAATAAAGCATTTCACCCGACATCAAAAGATTAACGACCTCATGCTTTAGGGGGCAACTGTTATAGAAATTTTTGGGCCCTACAACCCCAAGCATGAAATGTCCATAAACCAAGGGCTCCTAAGTCCCTAAAAGTGTTGTTCTAACCCCTAAAGGAACAAGGTCAACAGATTACAGCTTCTCCCAGAAGTTCTCCATGAAAAACTGCTCAGAATTAGTCAAAACAGGATCATTTCAACTGCTCCATTGGCTAAGTGCCTTGTATCTCACCCAAATACAATGTGTGCGTGCGTTTCATTTCAAAAATCCCTTCATGGGGTGCGATGGGCGAGAAATGACAAATGGCAGTGTCATTCCGCGAGGTGGAGAGGCAATGGAAGCTTCCAGAATCTTCTCCTGTGACACTTGCCTCACTGAATTCGACCAAGGATGAGTAAGAGATCATCAATCTCCAAGTGGAAGCAAGAACTATCAGAGGGAAGACACTAATCAAATCATGAGCTGACTCATCTCCATTATAGATATCTATATATGGATCCCTCATCCCAGAGATACAGAGGCTGGAATTTTGCATATTGTAAGGAATTGCTGTTGGTTTCTTGAGACAAACATCAGATTGTTGGGTGATCTAAGCTTTGTTTGAGGTGAAAAGGGGCTTCTTTGCTGGGAGGTTGATGCTGGGTCAGAACAACTGGTTGTAACTCCTCTTGGCTCTTTCTTGTTTTATCAATAAAAGCTATTCAATTTTTTCTCCATGCTCTTGTATCATTGATGCTTGCTACATTTGTATGGTCAATTTACATCTGATCCTAGATTGTTTATGATTATAAATCCATGTCTTTGTATAGTGCTATGCTTCTGTGATCTTACAGGTATTTTGTGAAGCTGGGCGTGCAAGGGAGCAGGTAGCTGAAGACTATCAAAGAAGAGAGGAATCAAATCAGGAGATTAGCGCAAGACAGAGGTTGGTCTTTCTGTTCCTCTCTATCTATAATTCATAAAGGAAAAACGAAAGTAGCTTTTCTCTGTTTGTTTCTAAGGCAGCTGTCACACCTTAGTGGGATAGAGCAGTTCTATATAGACACTTTTCCCTTTAACAAAGAGAGACAAGAAAAGCTAGGAGAAATCAAAAGGCAAGAAGGATCCTGATGACAATAAGGAATAAAGCATCAAATCCATTGAGGATTCTTCTAACTCCAACGCAAGAGCATCAAAGAAGGAGAGAAAAAATTGTGGCTATTGAAATAGGGGATTTCATAAAGAAAGTTCATGCATGAAAAATACTATTTATTTAATATCATGAGCTCTTTAGCAACATAGCCTCAAAGATTGTATACCAGGTAATGCCAAGAAAAATCCTAGAGATAAGCCAATGGAAGATCAAGGTAAAGACAATGCTTTGATTTCCATCACTTCCTCACCTAATACATGGATTTTAGATTTCAGAGCCTCACATCATATGGATGCTTCATATGATACTTTCTCCTCTTTGAAACCTTGCATCAATCCTCCTATTTTAATGGGAGATGACACTCTTGTGAAAGTATATGGACAAGGTACAACGGATCTAGATAATGGATGCTTCCACATTGTCTGACATGTTCCAAAGATATCCATAAATATACTCTCAATATATCATATCACACACTTAGGGATAACAAAGAGGGTATAATTCACTCTAGTGTTAGTGGTCATCTTTGAGATGTCAGATGGTTCCAAAGTTGTTCTTGAGAAGGTGAATCTATATACATTTTCTCATTTTTTTCATAAATTTGATTATGTTATGCTTCTAAAACATGTTAAGGAAGAAGCAAATTATGGCATGAAATATTTGGGCATTTGAATTCCAGGTACTTGCAACAACTAAGAAAGCAAGAATTATGAATGATCTACCCAACATACAATTTATAGATAGAGTTCATCAAGGCTACATACTTGGAAAACATATTGAAGAAAAATAAAAAAAAGGAAAGCATGGAGAGCATCCTCACTCCTTGAGCTCATGCACAGTGATATAACAAGTCCTTTTCCACACCCATAATTAAAAAAGTTAAGTATGTTCTTAATTTTGTTGATGATTGGTTGAGATATAGATGGGTATATTTCCTATTCAAATTTGAAGTATTTGAGAATCTTAAATATTTCAAGGAACTTGTAGAAAAATCAAGTAGGGAAAATAATCAAAATCTTTCATATAGATAATTGGGTGGGCGGGGTGGATATTTAAATAAGGATGTGCAACATCTTTATTTTGAAGCAAGTATTGAATTGTGACACACAACTTCATATACTCCACAAAAAAATGGAGTAGTAGAAATACAAAACGAACCATTGAAAAGAAGGGCTAACTACAGGTTGCGTGTGAGATCACTTCCTCTAAAGTTATGAGAAGAGGAGATAAATTGTGCAACATAAATTCAAAATAGAGTTCCTCACAAATCCTTGAAAGGAATGGTACCATTTGGAGCTTAGAGTCATAAGAAATTGGAAATCATTGATTTGAATTAATGAAGGGAATGAATGAAATACGAATTTAAGACTAAAACATAAAGATACACTGAAACTTGACTTCAATTAATAAATGGGGAATGTTGAAACTATATACATGCAGAGTGAAAGCAAACTAGCTCAAGTAGTGGTAGCTTATCTCTGAGAACAAATGTGATGGCTACATTCCTTCCTGAACTATGCTACAATAAGGCTTGAAGGCCTTTTTATTATGAAGAACCAATGAAAAAACCTAAACATCAAAAAAACTAACCCTAGGAGATGAAGCACTAAAAAATTATGGGCCTCGATGGGGTAAGTTTGAATGTCAACTTCTTAGGGTTGTAACTTTGGAAGACGATCTTCATTTGGTGCAAATTAAAGCCTATTGGAAATATCTATCCGAGGAGTAAAATTTTTGATTGCTGACAAAGTGTATGATTTACATGGGCTTGTTTCCCCAAAAAACATTATTTATGGCCTCAAAATGGTTCTGGAAGTTTAGAACATGAAAACTACCAAAAATAGAAAATTGCCAAAATAGGAAAATTGTGCTGTGAGCCAATGGAATAGGTGGGTGGCCACTAATATCTACCCGGATCAATCCTCCCACCTAGGTAGCAATGGTCTCCATTGCATTGAGTGCCTCCATGAGATGGGGAAACTTCTACTGAACTCGACCCCTGGTGAGTCACCTGCCTTGGTGCAAGAGTTGGTCTTCTTTGACAACCTGATACAATTGAATGCTTTGTTGGCGAGTGCTCTTAATATATATGTCTGTGATTTGATTAGTTGTGGTATTTTCAATTAAAATTGGGTTGAGCTCTGTTAGTTCCATATTCTTTGCAATTTTTGATGTCTAATAATGGTGGAAAGTATGGTTGAAGGTGGTCCACATTTAATACTAGGTGCAGGCCAAGGAATGGGGGGATACTTAGCTCAAAAGAATTTTCACCTAGAGTCTTGGTGATGGTGTAAGGTACATAGTGGAGTGGTCGAAGCTTCCAATGGGACCCTGCAAGGCATTCCTACTGTAGATGTAATCAAACCTTGTCTCCCACTTGAGACTTGTGTGGCACCCACTACTGATCATGGCATTGTTTATACTTAGTATTGGATTTCTACAAAATATCATGGACCTGTTGGTGAATGTGCTGAACTCATTCAATAAACTTGGTAGCCTTGTCTACTTTGTAGTGAACATGTGAAATCTCTGCTTATGTAGTTGCAAGGAGTAGTGAGACATCAATGGGACCTAATGGTTGAAATCCCAAGCTCACCTAAAAGGGTTTGTGGCCATTTGAGCTACAGAGAGCTCTGTTGTAGCTATGTTGAACATAAGGGAGACTCTCAGCCCATGTGTGTGGATGATTGGAGTTGTACATGGGTGAAATGTTCACAATCATTTTGTTGACGATCTCTGTCCGACCATCAGTCTCGGGGTGGAAGGCAATTGATTTGGAGAGCTTGGTGTCCAAAAATGACCAAAGGCTTGACCATAATGTGCTTAGGAACCTGCTATCACTATATGATATTATGGTATGTGGGACCCAAAAATGTACCTACACCCGTTTGAAGAAGAGCTTGATAGTGTGTTATAGACATTTTTGTGCCTTACATCTCTAAGCATGAAATGTCCATAATACAAGGGATCCAAAGTCCCTAAATATGTTGTTCCTACCTCTAAAGGAACAAGGCCAGCAAACCACAGCTTTTCACAGAAGTTCTCCACCAGAAACTGCTCAAAAATAGTCAAATTAGGATCATTTCAGTGGCTCCACTGGCCACCTGCGTTGCAAAGCACCCCAGTACACTAGCTAGGTGCGTTGCAACGCACCCAAATGCACTACCAGGGTGCGCTGAGCGGGAAATGACAAATGGCAGTGCCATTCCGCGAGGTGTAAAGACTATGGAAGCTTCCATAATCTTCCTCCAAGACACTTGCCTCACTGAGTTCGACTAAGTGATGAGTAAGAGGCTCTCAGTCTCCAAGTGGAAGCAAGAACTGACAAAGAGAGAGGACACTAGTCAGATCACAAGCTGACTCATCTCCTCTCCAAATATCTATATATGGATCCCTCATCCAAGAGATCCAGAGGCTGGAATTTTGTATATTGCAAAGAATTGCTGTTGGTTTGAGATTGAGATCATTGGGTGTTTTATGCTTTGAAGGGAGGTGAAGAAGGGATTCCTTTGTTGGAAGGTAGATGCTGGATTGGAACTCATTTGGTTGTATCTCCTCCTGAACCTTGTTATTTCATTAAAACTATTTGAGTTTCTCCTACATGTTGATGTGTCTTTGATGTATGATTGCATTAATATGTTTAGCTTATTTCTAATCCTGAGCTAGTTATGAATATGAATCTATGTCTTTGTGTAGTTTTCCCCTTTTGTGATCTTGCAGGAACTTGGTGAAGCTGGGCGAGCAAGAAGGCAAGAAGCTGGGAGCTCTCAAAGAGAAGAGAAACCGGATCAAAGGACAAACGGAAGACACTGGTTAGTCCATCCCATCTCTCTTCATTCTTAATTCATAAAGGAAGAATACTAGGATAGTTGTTTCTGTTTGTTGCTAAGGCACTATCACACCTTAGGTGGATAGGGTCGTCCTGCATAGGCACTTTTCCCCACAACAAATTGGTGACTCCACTAGGGAGATCTGTCTAATCATTTTATTTGTGTTTCTATTATTGTTTGTTTCATAGACTCAAGAGCAGCAATCGAACTGCACTGCATCTGCTATTTTCAGATGCAAAGTAGACAACAGCCGCTTTGATCCAATCACTGGATTTGTCTATGATCTGAACAATGGACTCACAAATGATTTGATGACCCTTTGTGATAGCTCTTAGCCCTCTTTCAAATCATCCCTTTGATTGTACCTTGCTTGTTGCTTTTATTTGGCCTGAAACCGTAGATTAAACAGCAAACCGTGACCCAGAACCCGGAGAGAACTCTCGTTTCTGCTCCAGCGCAGGCTCTGTGAAGAGACTCTGCATTTCAACGCAGGTCCCGAGAGGGCTACCTGCGCTGCAATTCAGTTTCTCTGTTATACAGGTGCGCTGATCAGCTTATGCCCTGTGCAGCTGAGGTTCTTTGCTCTGTTTTTCCCAGTTTTGATCTCTGATTTTTGCAGCCTGTAACCAGCATAGGTACCTGTCTGAAAACCCCTTTTCTCTGCCTTAATTCCGCCTCCTTTTGTACAAAAAGACTGTGAGTGTTTTTATGTGTTTGTGGCATCATTTACAGTTTTCCATTGCAAGAGTGAAATAGTCATACTGTAGCCTTTGATTTAGATCTGTCGATTTTGGTCTTAGGAGAAAGTTCATTGGCTGTTGACAGTTGATTATACATTTACTTTTGCTTTTGGTTTGAGTTTGTCTCTTTTAAGTGTCAAAACAAGTGTTTATTTCGAAAATCGTAAAGTGTCGTAATCTCCTCTATCTTTTTGATTTCGAAAAAGTAAGATTGTTTGTATTTGTAATTTAAAAGCAAATTCAAAGTTGTACAAAAACTTTCTTTTTAGGCATCAATATTAAGAAAGAGAAAAACAAACACTTGCATTTGTGCATTTTCATATTGATAGTTTGTATGGTTTGATTTAGGAAAAGTGCATTTATAGTGTGCTGCTTGCTCTTTGAGAAAAGATGGTGTCTTTCTTTTCCCCTTGTAGCTAGGATTTTCATTGTTGAAAAAGAGATAAAGATTTGCTTATCATCTTTTAGATTGCATTTGGGAATTGTATCTACATCTCGTGGTGAACCTCAAAAGGGAAACTTCTAAGAAAGATCAACTTAAAATAAACTGAATGAACTTAACAACGCTTTGTAACTTAACGCACAACATAGAGGTCTAGGCTAGAGACGTGTTCCGGCGTCGTAAAACCTGGTATCTGTTGGCCTCACTGATGGTTGGGTGATTCCTCCTGAGAGACCAAAAGTTCCAGTACGGATTGTGCTCCCACGTACCGTCGAGTATATATTGGGAGACCCCTATAGGCTTAAAACCTTTTATCCATAGGAAGCCATGTTGGCCGCCCTACTGATCGCAATGCACCGAACACAACATTTGGGAAGACTGACTGCCTTACCGTAAAACGTATTCTGCAGTTTTATGATTGGTTTGGCACACCCTCTACCTAGATCTCCAGAGCAATTCCTTTTGGCCTTTTTCAGACTCTATAACGGAAAAAGTCCATCTGAGCATTTGTCACTTCGGGCTCGTTAAAACATCGAAGGGGACTAGAGTCATCTTTTGTTTTTTCTCGACTCTTTAAAATTGAAAAAACAAGTTGTGTCTAAAGCGTCGTTAAAATTTATTTTAAATGGAATACTAATCACCCTTATTCCCACGTTGATCTTTCAGTTGAGAAAATGGAGCCCTCCAACCAAGGAGTTCCCCTTGGTGGAAATCCTAGTCCCTTCTCCTCTTGGGGAGATGTTGGAGCGCCCCATATGGCCACATTGTCGCTTCCAGGACTGACAATCGGCTTGCCTGTCTGGCTCTTCTCAACCAATGTTGTTCAAAACACCACTATTCCTGAACAATCGAATCAGCAGTTAGACCAGTCCAGAGTTGCCCACCAACCTTCCACTTCCTCTAATTCTTCCTCTCCTCCTTCCTCTTCGCTTGATGGAGCTGGCAAAGCCAAAAGCCAAGTTCCTAAGGAGAAGAAGGAAAAGAAGAAGAAAGAGAAGAAGAAGAAGGAGCCAAAGGCGAATGGGGGCAAACGAATGGCGTCTAATGAAAATCCACACACTGCACTGACCAGGCCTAAATCGCCATGTGTCATATGCAAGGGAGACCACTTTCACAGAGATTTTCCTTGCATCCCTCGGATACTAAGGGACTGGTCTCCCCGCTTGCACAATCCGGTGGCATCAACCTCTGATAGCCATGTTGACAGCACACCGTCAACTAGTGAAAGTGAAGCCACAGGACAAAGAGGGAAAGCTAGATTTCCCTGCAAACTGTGTGAAGCCTACCATGCCATCCACCGTTGTCCCTTCTTAGATGAGGCTAAAAGAGTTTTTGAAGATCGCCCGGTTCTACCAGCGCGACTTCCTCCTGGATATCAAAAACTCCTGCCAAGTCCTTCACCAGTTGAAAACCCGGCTGGCCCGCTCATGTGGTCAGCCGAAGCATCTGTCATTAAGGATAAACCATTTGAATCCATACCTGACGAAAGTCAAAAGGTCGAGGCGGCAGTTGACCCGGTCTTGCCTTCAGAGGTTTCATCTTCAGATGATACCGTCACAGAAGAGAATAAAGACGACACCGTCCAAATTCTCTTCATCAACACAGACTCCGACGAACAAGGGGTCAGTTTGCCCATTCCTTTATCACAGGAAGGAACTTCGTCAGAGTCATACCCGGCCGTCTACTCGGTCCCACCTCCAAGCAACCTAGTTGTCTCCTTTGACTAGAATCAACTAGGCAGACCCCGCTTACCAGCAAGCATACCATTCAGAATTATCGTCCAAATATATAGAATGGTCATGGCTGGTACCATCATTGATGAAGGGGCTTCTGTGAGTATCCTTTCCTCTACTGCTTGGAAAGCGCTTGGTTCGCCATCGCTTTGCCTGAAATGAGAAATCTGACAGGCTTTGATAAAGGAACCAGTCGACCGTTAGGGATTCTTCCCAATGTGCCCATAACATTGAAAAGGAAGACCGTTCAAATGAACGTGATGGTCGTTCAAGGACCATTGGATTATAACCTACTCCTTGGACAAGACTATATTTATTGCATGGAAGCCATCGTCTCCTCACTCTTTAGAGTAATGTGTTTTCCGCACGAAGGAAGAGTGGTCAAGCTCGTGGACCAGCTTTCATTTCCCGGATCACACATCGCAAATAGTCATATACCGTCCCTAAATGGTCTCTTCACTCAAGAAATGTCTCAACCCACGGTCCGTCCTCCCGATGAGCGCGAGTAATCCAGAAGGATATGACTGGAACCCAGGGGGCATGCGTCCTGGTCTGCTTCGGCAGGAAAACTTTGGGTATAGGGTAGGTTTTCGCGAGAGAATATGACTAGTCTGCACCCCGTCCATGATTGGAAGAGGGGTTATTCTAGAATAAGATTCTCTTGTCAAAGTTATGTGTTTGGCAAGCATGTCACTCACCTTTGTTTATTTCGAGAAACATCGCCGAAGAAGTGTTTTGTTTACGTCGTAAATAGAACAATCTTTGGGTAACCTGTAAGAGGTAGGCCTCTCTCGGTGAAACAAATGTTTTGGTGGAAAGAAGTAGAGGTAACCTTGAAACTCTGTTTTATACCTGGGGGCATGCAAACCTTTTGGAGTGCAAGCAAGGCGCGGCTATTTATTTTTTAAATTTTTAGGTCCTCCCTTTAAACCTGTAGGCTAACCCTTTAAACTCGTAGGATTGGTCGTTTCCTAACTTGCATAAAGAAAGGATGTGGGGCAATGCTCGAAAGATTGCCAAGTTTTTATGTGAGACATTCTTATCATATGACTGGATTAATCGAGTAGTTTTAGCACACAGTTCATGCTCGTTAAAAAATAAACGCAAGATCCGAGCAGTTTTAGAACATAGTTCATGCTCGTTAAAAAATAAACATAAGATCGAGCAAATGTTTCAACCCGCGTTTAAGCTCGTTAGAAAATGAACTATTCCGGTAAATGACCATCGTGAATGTAGTACTTCAGCCATTAAAGCCTTGGTCGTGTTTGCCCATCACCTCCACTTTTCTATTGGCCGATCATTCACCTCCATATGATTGTTTACCCATTTTGAGGAACAGCTGCGAAGAGTGATTTCACTAGCCATCCTTGTGACACTGCCGTGATTGGAAAATTCCAAGCCTTACCTGGAATCAGCTGATACCCATTTTATCACTCGTTCCTCAAAAGACGAGTCTTCTTTAAGCTCTTTTCACCTGACTCGTAAAATATGAAAAGATTGCCGAGTTTTGGCCTTCCAGCTCGTTAAAGTGACCGGAAGTGCTATCCCTCCTTTAGATTTTAATCTTTTTGGACCTGAGGGATTATTGCACAAAAAGATCGAGCGCTTGTTTTGTTCGGCTCGTTAAAGATATCGAAAATTCATCCCTTCTGTATTGTTTTATACTTTTTCGGACTTAAGGGATTAGATGACGAAAAAGGACTTCCGGAGTTAACTTTATGTACCTTTTCAGACTCTCTAAAAATGAAAAGGACCGAGTTATCTTTGTCGTTAGACTCGTTAAAAACATTAAATAGCGACAAACTTGTCTTTAGACGAGAACACGTTTCACTATCGCTAGGCTCGTTAAAACATAGCGATGGGTTTGCCCGAAGGGAAAATTATAGAACAAGCATATGTTATCCTCCTCAAGCTTGACAAAAATAAAGAGGTACTGGTCAGCAATGACTGGGGAAAATTGGGAAAAACTCAAAGAAACTTTATTGGTAGCAAGTCGCTCTTGAACATGACACTTCTCCTCCGTACCACAATCGGGTTGGGTTGTTTCATTCACCGGTCACATCACCATGGTCTCGCCATACCATCCATACTCGGGGTAAATGCTACCAATCCATCGCATAAGTGTCGCCACATGTTCAAGAGAAGTCGTTCAGAGAAGTCACCTGTGTCCCATCCACTACCATACATTATACTCTTTCATGACCGCCACCCTGAATCATATATCATCAGATCGTTTTCACCTCCATCAAAATCATTCGCTCCGTTCCGTGTCATTGATGTGGGATTCATTAAGGCCCTCCTTTGACGGATCGCTTCTTGTCGACATTAGCTCATTATCCAAGAAGTTGATCTAGGAACACCCCCTTCAGTACTTTGAAGCTTGCATGCCTCAATGGAAAGTTTCTCACTTCCGGCGACAGGTATACATCAATGACCTTCGATCGAAAGATTTTGCGTGGTGTTCGACGCCAAGTCCTCTATTCACACCACGTGAATTGTACTGCAGTACCTTGAGGGTCATCATCATTATCGGTGATTCCTCTCGCGCTTGTTAACAGTTTACGTCATTGACTGGTAATCAAGCGATGTCTTTCCATGTTCGACTTCAAAACAATTCTCACATGGATCGACTTGTACTTAGAGTGAAGATCGGACGAGATTGAAGACCCCGGATCTAGTTTCATCCATCCGGGCTGCGATATATATTCGGGAAAATAAAGACATGGAAATGTACAGTTTGGTAGCACAGATAATCATCCTACCAAAAGGAAGATGGATCTATCAGAATCATCAGTCTACCATCAAACGATTGTCTGTACTATGTACATGAAAATGAATTTATAAAGCTGAGCATGGGAATGCCCGCCTCAGCTAGATCATGAAAACAGTATGAAAATAATGTATTGTATTGTATCTTATTACAGGTCTCCTCCCAGCATTGAAAGAACTTCGGATCCTCCTAATAAAGCATTTCACCCGATAAACGGCCTCATACTTTAGGGGGCAACTGTTATAGACATTTTTGTGCCTTACATCTCTAAGCATGAAATGTCCATAATCCAAGGGATCCAAAGTCCCTAAATATGTTGTTCCTACCTCTAAAGGAACAAGGCCAGCAAACCACAACTTTTCACAGAAGTTCTCCACCAGAAACTGCTCAAAAATAGTCAAATCAGGATCATTTCAGTGTATCCACTGGCCACCTGCGTTGCAAAGCACCCTAGTACACTAGCTAGGTGCATTGCAACGCACCCAAATGCACTACCAGGGTGCGCTGAGCAGGAAATGACAAATGGCAGTGCCATTCCGCGAGGTGTAAAGACTATGGAAGCTTCCAGAATCTTCCTCCAAGACACTTGCCTCACTGAGTTCGACTAAGTGATGAGTAAGAGGCTCTCAGTCTCCAAGTGGAAGCAAGAACTGACAGAGAGAGAGGACACTAGTCAGATCACAAGTTGACTCATCTCCTCTCCAAATATCTATATATGGATCCCTCATCCAAGAGATCCAGAGGCTGGAATTTTGTATATTGCAAAGAATTGCTGTTGGTTTGAGATTGAGATCATTGGGTGTTTTATGCTTTGAAGGGAGGTGAAGAAGGGATTCCTTTGTTGGGAGGTAGATGCTGGATTGGAACTCATTTGGTTGTATCTCCTCCTGAACCTTGTTATTTCATCAATAAAACTATTTGAGTTTCTCCTACATGTTGATGTGTCTTTGATGTATGATTGCATTAATATGTTTAGCTTATTTCTAATCCTGAGCTAGTTATGAATATGAATCTATGTCTTTGTGTAGTTTTCCCCTTTTGTGATCTTGCAGGAACTTGGTGAAGCTGGGTGAGCGAGAAGGCAAGTAGCTGGGAGCTCTCAAAGAGAAGAGAAACCGGATCAAAGGACAAACGGAAGACACCGGTTAGTCCATCCCATCTCTCTTCATTCTTAATTCATAAAGGAAGAATAATAGGATAGTTGTTTCTGTTTGTTGCTAAGGCACTATCACACCTTAGGTGGATAGGGTCGTCCTGCATAGGCACTTTTCCCCACAACATAGTGGCTTCTACTGTGATACTATTTTTGCAGGTAGTTAGGATGGCTATCTTAGAAAATCTATCAACAACAACAAATACACAATCATTACCATGCTTAGAAGAAAGAAGACTATACATATAGTCCATTGAGATGGATTCCCAAGGCCACTTAGGAGTAGGTAGAAGGGGTGTATAGACCTTGCTTCTTAATGGTTGGTTTGGCAATTGCATAGGCGATACAAGACCTAATATACTTGCAAACATCCTGTCAATGTCTCGACCAATAAAGATAGTTCTGCAATATTTCCACTATCTTCTCAACACAAAAGTGCCCCGCTACCCAAGTAAAATGTGCCTCCAATATTATCTTGTCATGCTCACTTGAAGGAACAGAAAGGTGTCCCAGGTACACAACAATGCATCTTAGAGGTGGAAATTTGGAACTTGCTTTCCTGCCATCAACATTTGGTATGTTGCAACAAAGTCTGAATCATTGTTGTATAGTTGTGGCCATATAGAGGTCTCATGCCCAAAATAGTTGGGAATGGTGTTTAGTTGGTTGATTGAGGAAATCTATGACATTATTGGTGCAACCCTTCTTGTATCTAATGTGGACCATTTCTACTGACAACCATTCTGTAACTTCCCCTATGTCTGCATAAATTAAAGAGGTTGGTGATCTACGTGGAAGATCTTCCCCTTCCCCATAATATAATGTTTCCATTGCTATCAGGCCTACAATATGGAATACATCTCCTTATCATAGGCGAGTTGTCTCTAGGAAATATCTGAGAGTGTGTCACTGTGATAGGCCACCAAATTTTCTTGTCTAATGAGGACTATGCTAATAACATAGTCAGAGGCATTTGTCTCAATCTCAAATTGCTATTGCAGGTTTGGTAGAGTGACAACTGGTGTAGAGAAAAGGTGGTGTTTTAGTTCATCGAATGCCTTTTGTTGTGACTTAGACCAAATTTTTTTTTTTTTTCTCCACCCCTAGTAACTTGAATTAAGGGTCAAGCGATGTAAGAGAACCCGAACACCAATCGTTGGTAGAAATTAACAAGGTCCAAGAAGTTGTGAAGTTATGTTAGAGTCGTCGAGGTTGACTAATCCCAAATGACTTAGATATTAGTTGGATCCACATACAAACCTTGCTCATTAATAATTTAACCTATATATTGGACCTTGTCCATTATGAAGGAGTACTTTTCCAAGTTAGCATATAGCTTGTGTTGCTACAAAGTGCGAAAGACATGCCAAATATGTTGTAAGTACTCTACCCAACTCTTGCTAAATATGAGGGTATCATCAAGATATACAACCATGAAAGAGATGGTGAAAGGCTACAATATGTCATCCAACAACATCATTAAAGTGGTCGGGGCATTCATCAAACCAAAGGGCATGACCAAGCATTCAAAAAGACCCTCCTTGGACTTGAAAGTAGTACTCCATACATCAGTTCATTCTATTGGAACTTGGTGATATTCAGACTCCAAATCAATCTTATTGAAATACTTGGACCCCTTGAGCTATTCAAGAAGGTCATGAATCCAAGGAATTGAGTACCTATTCCTGACTGTGATTTTGTTTAGAGCCCAATAATCAATGCATAGTCTCCATGTCCCATCCTTCTTCTACACGAGTGCAATTGGGCTCCCACAAGGTAAGGAAATTTGTTATATGTTCCCTTTTTGCAACAGATTTTGGATTTGCCACTTTCTTTCCTTATTTTTTAGAAGAGAGTGATGGTAGATTGTCCCATTGGATAGAGGTGCACCAAGGGTCAATTCAATTGTGTGCTTGATCTGATAGTGCAAAGGTACCACCATGGATGAGGATACGATGTCTCTATACTCATCCACAACTTTATTCACTTGCCTCTGCTGCGTGAAGGAGCCCTATATGGACACCATGGATGTGGCCATGATATTCTTCGTACTTTTAGAGCGAATCAGGATGAACGCAAGTTTCCCAGTCTGGGAGATGATCTTACTGCATTACTTAGAAGAGATCAAAGAAATGGCAGTGGGCAAGACAACCTCTAACATCTTGTATAGTTTTATACCCAAAATAATAATAACATTAGGAGGTCTAGATTCATACAAAACACGATGCTTACACAAGTATGATTGGCCTAACAAGACATCACAAAATTGAAGGGGAGAAACATCACACAATACCTCATCTGTGAAAAGCTTGATGTTGTAGGACAAGCGACATTGTTGAATGATGTTAGTGCCTAGATTTACCTTAGGTTGAGGAAGGTAGAATCCAGGGCCAACATCAAACTATGCTTAACCTGGTAGCTAGCCCTACCAGGTCGGAAGAGGGCTCTCTCCGGGTCAATTTCAGCAAATTATAATCGATGAGGGCTTGAGATGACCAATAGAAATACTGATCATAGGCTAGGTATATATGCAAGAGATTTTGATTGAATAAAATGATGTTTTTTTTGGCTCAGATGGAAAGGTAGATTTTGGTTGCGGGGATTGAGGTTCAGTCTTGCAGAGATCTCAATGGGGCTAGGTAGGCAGTTGTTTTTAGCACTTCAAATCGAATGATATCGAGGGATTAGACAGGTGAGGAGCTGAAGAGGGCAAGAAAACTCATGGATCCTCTCCAAACAGCTGAAAACATCAAGAAACTAAAGCAAACTTCAAGTAGAGCACTGCGATTTCAACGGATTCTACTTACACTCTTGTTTGTTTATTTAAGAAGAAACAAGATTGAAAATGGCATACATAACACATAAGAAAATTCACAATTACAAAAGAAAGCACTGTACCAACACAAAATGCCACAGGGATCCCAAAGAGTGCTGCAAATCTTGGTCTCAATTCCTTAGCCAAAACACTGATATGAGTGTACAATGAAGCTCAAGGCTTTCTCAAAAGTCCAACCTTCTACCAAAATCCAACCCCTACACTATGAAATTCATAAAATATATACATTTTCTCATCCTTGTACTAAGGGATTGAGCTCAACCATTTTCTTCAAAATAGAATCAGTTACATTAAACTTGGGCCGAATTTCTGAAAATAGGTGTTGAAGATGAACTCGTATCTCATAAAAAATAGAACCTGTTACAAAAATGAAAGATGTTTTTGTAGATAAGATCATGTTGGAGAAAAACCTCTCTCAAATTCGGGAAATTCGTTTCCAGTAGCTCGCAATCTATTCCACAAAATCATCTCTAAAACAGAAAATAATAAAAAATTTAAATATGTGAAAATGAGCTGTAAAGATCTAGTCACATATCCCAATCCATGATATCTGTGAATAAACTGAAAGAGGTTTTTGTTATATGGCTTGTTCTTAACAAAAACCTCCTTGGGTTTTGAAAAATTACTTCCACCTGTTGTAAAATGGCCCCGCACTAAAATGACTAAAACAGTAAAAAATATGAAAAATTTGCTTTGTTTTAATGTAAGCTCCAAATATCACTGTATATCTCCGACATAGTAGCACCTGTGCATAAAATGAAGGAGGTTTTTGTTATATAGTATGTGATGAACAAAAACCTCTTTCACTTTTGAAAAATTGCTTACCATTATTTCAGAAACTGATTTTTTACTAAACTTGTCATTATGTGCAGCAACTGACCTCAAAACATGCATAACCAAGAATCACTCATTCATTTCAATCATATCTTCTAATCCGGGATCCGGTTACGGGAGTGTGATATGCCGTTGGAAAGATTTTTCTGAGCTTCTTCTGATGGACACAATTGTGACATGTTTTGTGCTGAAAATCATGTGCAAAAAATCTAACAAAACCAGACATAGTAAGAGCTCATGTTGATCCCTGGTGACAGGCTACGAAGACTGGAACTAACAGATGACACAAAGATCTCGCCCTTGGTGGAGGCACCTAATGGTATATGGTTGCAGGTATGGTGTTTTTGGTAAGCCCAAACACTTAGTGACCTCTGTTGAGATGAGATTCTTTTGACTCCTACTATCGAGAATGAAACACAATGGAGCACCCTTCACCCACATTTGTGTGTGAAAGAGACACTCTCCTTCCTCTGGATCTTCGGGATCACTTTACAGGACCTTGGTGGTGGTAATAGTGGCATTGGGTTTGGTATCAATGATTTATTTTCCCTTTTCTAGGTCTAGTTCAGAGTCAGAACCTACATCTGACTCTAAAAATTTTAGCTCGACCACTAGTGATTGCTTTGCAAGACATTCATTTGTGATATGAGTGGGGCTCTTGTGGATCTTGCACCACTTTCCCATATATTTCTTTGTCTTCCCATTACCATACTTTATTTGTGGCTTCGATGGGTCATCCTGGGGTGGTCCACCTTGGAACTTTCCCTTGTTCTATGGTTTGAGGATGCCCTGTCATTGCTTTTGCTATGAAGGATTCACAAACCCAAATTCTTGCTTCTTCTATTTAAAATTTTACTTGATTTTGACAACATATCGATATGATGCACCAAGTGAGGATATGTACAAGAACTCCATTTCTATTTGGATGTATCTATGAAAACAACCATGGGTCACAGTCTTATTCCCATCTTCTCTCATAGTCCTTGATTCCCAACTCGGTGCATAAGGTAGGACAGATATTTGTGAACTCTGACACTCCTTGGTCCCTTTGCCGTAGTGTGTCCATCTCATGTACTAGTCTTCATAGCTTCCAACATGGTAATACTGTTTGTTAACAACTTCCCTAAAAGAGTTCCAAGCTATGGGTGCGATCGAAAATAATGTCAATTACCTAGTGGCCCTTTTCTCATAGTAAGTTTTGCACCAATCCTTGACATGTGGAGGGCCCTTTCGGAGTGCAACACTAATATTTTTTCTATCAGAAAAAATTATGGACCAAAAAATATCCTTCAAGCATATTTAACCATTTGCCTAGAGCATTTGTATATATCTGGCTTCAAATATAAGAATATCAAAATTAACTTGTACCTTAAAGGGGGTGATTCATCCAAAGTGACCATTGGATGAAGATGTGTTGCCTATTGGTATCCACTTAAGGATCTGGGAAAAATTATCCATAATCTTGTTCCTTTGTCGCTTGAGGGCTTCTTCAAGCAATAATCTGATAAGATCTCCTACTCCCTCATCTTTTTTTCTTTCGCCATGGGAGGTTGTCGGGGTTGGCAAGGATGGTCTTGCAAGGGCTCAAGAAGTTTGTGTATACGTCGACCTTGTTGGGGACATGCACAAAAAAACAAAGAAAGAGGAAACCACTATGATACCACTGACCTGAATTTATGAAGGGAACGAAATGAAATACAAATTTAAAACCAAAAGACAAAGATATAATGAAACTTGACTTCAATTAATAAATGGGAAATGTTGAAACTATATACATGCAGAATGAAAGCAAGCTAGCTTTAATGATGTTAGCTTATATTTGAGAAGATATGTGATGGCTACACGCCTTCATGAACTATGTTATAATGAGGCTCAAAAGCCTTTTTATTATGAAGAAGCAATGAAAAACCATAAACATCGAAAAAACTAACCCTAGGATATGAAGTGCCAAAGACATATGGGCCCAGAATGGGTAACATCAATTTCTCGGGGTCATGACTTTGGCATACGATCTCTGTTTGGCACACACAATAGCCCATTGCAAAGGTCTATACAAGGAGTACAATTTCTGAATGTCGATAGATTTGATAATCAAAGTTGGCCTATTTTCCCAAAAAACACCATTTAGAGCCTCAAAATGGCTCCAAAAGTTCATGACTTGAAAACTGCCACAAATATAAAACTCCAAAATAGGAAAATTATGTTGTGAGGCAGTGGAATAAGTGGGTGGCCACTGATATCCACCTGAATCAATCATACACTTTTATATTTTGGGATCTCATGCATGGGCTTGCATCCCATTACAAAATAGGAAAGCTTTGGATCCATGAAACAAAGAGTGTATTTTGTTGGTTATCTAGATGGTATATAGTGGTACAAGTTATTGGATTCTTTCGAAGATAAAATATTCATTGAAAGAAGTGTGAAGTCCTATGAAGGTCCCTTTCATGCACTTCAAGGGGAACCTAATACAACTTCTCCACCTATTCTTGATGTTGATGTCAAAGAATATTCTTCTGATCATATGTCAAATTATAATTTAGATGTTCATGAGCATGCTATTGCATAACTAGATTGCAAACAATTATGAGCACAACATAATCTATAGTCAATTGATGATGATGTCAAAGAATATTCTTCTGATCATATTTAAAATTAGATGTTCATGAGCATGCTATTGCATAACTAGATTGCAAAAAATTATGAGCACAACATAATCTATAGTCAATCGATGATATAATGGGTGATCCCACCAATACACAAAGAACTAGATCTCAATTTTTGGGTTGCTCCACAAGCACTCACTAGTACATAGCCATTACTTCCCATTCATTGTTATATGGTTTCTATGAATGAGGAATACAATTCCCTCATTGAGAACCACACTTGGGATTTGGTTCCTCTTCCCTTTGTTCCAAAATTTGTTCAATGCAAGTGGATATACAAGACGAAGGTGGAAGCAAATGGACTTGTAAACAAGTACATAGCTTAAATTGGATCTAAGGGATTCTTACAAGTTCATGGGATTGGCTATAATGATACTTTTGCACTAGTGGCCAAGATGAACTCTATTCAATTGGATTTCACTATTACAATAACTAGAAAGTGGGGGATTCACAATACATATGTGAAGAATTCATTTATTCATGGAGATATCGAGGCGCAAATCTATATCAAGTACCACAAAGGTATGTTAAGGACCCATTACATATCTACAAATTGAAGAAATCTTTGTATGAACTTAAATAGGCATATCACTCTT
Organism: Pinus tabuliformis; assembly: GCA_031772625.1. Lineage (NCBI taxonomy): Eukaryota > Viridiplantae > Streptophyta > Pinopsida > Pinales > Pinaceae > Pinus > Pinus tabuliformis. The sequence continues at coordinate 371,896,844 of CM062804.1, forward strand.
GGTATGTAGAAGGGGACTCTTACTTTCTCTTTCAAGGTTTCCTTCATTGCAACTCTAATTCAAATGTGTATAATATGAGACATATTGGTTTTCTGTTATTGATATTATTATATGTTGATGATATACTAATCATATGGAGTTCATTCTCATCCATTGTAGTAGTAAAGTCTGCCTTGGATCACATGTTTTCCATGACAAATATGGGACTACTACTTCAGTTCATTCGTCTTGAAATCATCTAATATGATTTGGGAATCAAGAAGAATCAGTCCATATATGCGAGAGATTTACTTGAAATTTCTTAGATGATAGATTGCGATATAGCTGCATTACCCTTCCCATCTAGGGTCAATCTAGCAGATGGTAATTCTACGCCTTTTATCAATTGTACCAAGTATAAATAGTTGGCTGGGAGTCATAGATATCTTATCCATTCTCGTCTTGACATCTCATTATTCTTGGAGTAGTTTCCATGTACATATAGGAGCCACATGAACTTCAATAGAAGGCTACTAAGTAGATAGTTCAATATGTCAAAGGTACCGCCTAGCTTTAGTATACGTTATGCAATAGGGCGTACCTTAGACCTTGTTGGTTACACAGATTCAGATTGCAGTGACAATAACATTGATTACAATTTCAACTTATGTTATATAATTAACCTTGGATATAGTTATATACGTTGGTACAACAAAGAGAAATCAATCATTTCCTTTCCATAAGTAGAGGAAAAATACAAAGGTTTAATCAATGCTAAAACTCTGGCCAAATGCAACACTTCCTCATAGAGATTGGTGTACATTTCACTGACTGATTGCTATCTAGTACGATAATCAAAGTATACTGAATTTCAACAAAGAGCTAGTATGGGGGAAAAGAACCATAAATATAAAGGTGCACATTCACTTCATCCAAGGGCAAATTCATGAGGGGGTAATTAATATGCAATTTTATCCTTCTTTAGACTAGGTTTCAAACATATTCATAAAGACCTTCAATGAGTAGAAGATTACAACTTTGTGAGATTGCTTGGGGGTGAATGACATAATTGCATAACAATTGATATAATTTATATTATATTTTGAGGGGGGGAGGGGGAGGGGGGTGGAGTGGGGGGCCAATGTTTCTTACCATTAGGTTTCCCTTCTTTACCTCGTCTTTTGCCATAATTTTTTTATACATGAGTACCCAACATGGCCACATATTTCCATGACCCATTTATTGCACACGCCTCAATTATGCTCCAAGGAGGGTGTCGGTGTACTTGGACATTTTCCTATTATTTAGGAGGATTTCTTTTTAATGCATGTTTATTTTAGTAGATGATCTATTTATAGCAGATATATTTTCAGCAAGTGATTTCCATGTAGGTGATAGGTGGTAGAGACATATATCAAAGTGCACTTCCATGGCTATATTCTCCTCCTAGACAAGTGCACACTTCTCCTTGAGTCTTAAATTCTATTTTTAGGCACTTTAGTAATGGAGTCTAATTATGAATGCATGAATTGCATGCCACTCTAGCTCGACATGCATAAGTTATCACTTGTGCTTTGCTAACTCCATTTATGGATAACACCATTTATGGCTAGTTAATTGACACTAAGGGACACTTTTTTCATTTTACATGGGCATGAGGAACCATAACCTAATGTGCAATTCCACTCTCTCTTAGATAGTATTATAAACATGTACTCAATTTATTCATTGTAATACAATTGAAATTTTTCTCTCATTCTCTCTAATTTCTCTCCTATCTCAAGCTTGCAATTACAATTGTCATTTATTTTTAATACTAGATTCTTGTGTGCAGGTGATCTAACAATCTTGCAAATATATAATATGAGCTAACAAAGCATAACAGATTCAATTCAAAACTATTCTCATTCACAACTTTAGTCTTCTTTTAAGGTCCATATTATAGTGCTTTGAGTTTCTTGTGAGGGTCTATGAGTTGTTATGTTTGCAAATATAACCATACCTTATCACCAAATTAAACTCATGTATAACCCACTATTGATCATGTCATTGCTTACACATAGCATTTGATTTCTTCAAAATATCCTGACTTTTTATTGAATGTGCTCAAACCATTCAACAAATGTTGTTGGTTTGTCCACCTCAATGCGAGCATAGGAGGATTATTCATATATTAATGCAATGAGCAAATCTACATCAATTAGGACCAATGGTAGGAACCTTGAGTCCACCTAGATCAAAGGATTATGGCTGATAAAATTTTAAAAACTCTATTGTGGTTGGGTTGAACACAAGGTATAATTTTATCCTATGTACATGGTGTTGACAAAAAATACCCATTGTTAATAGTATGGGTTCTCCCCAGGAAAAAGTCTTAATTAGACTCTAACCTGTTTTGTGTAGGGAACCCATTTCAACTTTGTAGGCATCACTCATTTTAGGGTTTTACCGATTGCAACATGCTCCATTGTTTAGGGCCTTTTAAAATGCAATAAATTAAATGCAACTAATCTCTTATGCAAAATGTAAAATTCCCTAAAATAGTATAACAAAACAAAAAAGGAACATACAAATTGAAGAAAATCCCTAAACTAACCTCTATTTAATTCATAAGATCCGAGTGTGCAAATTTTCATGCTTAACCATAGTGTTAGAAATAATTTTTTGGAAATAAATTATGTTAGGAGTTTTGAAAGACCCAAAATTTTGAGTGGATAGTCCACCCAACATAAGGGATAAAAGAAGTTATAATGTTTGAAATGAGTGCAAGGAAAATCATTAAAGAAAGATGGAAGAAGGGGTAAACACTTGTAAAAATATTAGGGAATAATAAATGAATAAAAAGCTTTGTAAAAAGAATAAGCTAGACATTGAGCGAAACAATCAAATTAAAAAAGGTAAAATCTATTCACAAAAGATTAAATAAACAATGTAAAAATGGCTTGGATGCTTTTTTTGTTCGAAGGTAGATAAAAGGATTACCAATGAGAAACATTTTTATATAATAATATTAAATATAGATAATATTGTGAGAATTATTAAAATATAATATTATTAATTATAAATAATAAAGTATAATATTATTAAATATCATATTAAAATATAATTACATTGAAATATATATATATATATATATATAAAAACAGAGAAAAGTAAAAAAATAAAATAATATGGGGCATGAATAAATTGAAGATTAAAAAGAGGGGAGGGGAGATAAGAAGGTAAAATTAGGATATAAATGGAATGCAAAGTCATGTTATAAACAAAAACGTAATAATGACTTAAAAATTAAAGGTTAATGGCGAAGTGGGTGGGTTTGTATTAAGCTAAAAATGTTTATAAATCAAAACTTTTAATTTGTTTTGACCAAATCGATGTCTTAGTCTTAACTCCACATTACACTTCACACATCATTTGAAAATATTTTGAAATTGAAAAGCACTAGGATAACTTTAATTATGAACATGCCTATAAACTTAACAAATCTTGGAAACCCACTATTCATTTTCCAGGTCATTAAGCCTTTTTTACTTGATCTTCCCCCTATCTTATGTGAAGGTGATCTAACAATTTATTTATTTATTATTATTTTTAATTATTATTATTATTTTTATTTTTTATTTTTTTTTTTAATTTTTAATTAATTAATTAATTTTTATTTTATTTTTTATTTTATTTTATTTTTCAAACTAGAAAGAGTATTTGTATTGTGTAATTTTATGCATGGCTCACAACAAATACAATAGGCATTACATAGCTAATTCATTAAAAAATTCCAATTGTCTTCTCGTTTCCAATAGGAATACACAATTTTCCTGAGGAGAATATATCTGAGCAATGGAAAGAGGGTTTTTGTAGGTGAATACCTTACAAAAATGCCCCAACAAAGCACAAAAATTACAACACATAACACTACTAATAGATTATGAAATCTTTCATGACTACTTGTCTACATGCATGTGTTCCTCGGGGTTGTCGCGAAGTCACTCAGTGTAGTATATCTAGGGGGGATATTATGGTGTACAGAGGGAGGTATCCAAAGGAATAACGTAATAATGTCATGGGCCATAGTTAATAAATAAAGTGGTTAACCCGCATAATATAAGGGACCACAAGTAGTTAGGAATAATGAGAAAAGCCCATTGTATTAGATGTATGGTATTGAGAGACTCATGGTAATTACCCACGATATTGTATGTATCAAGACTATATAGAGGCTAGAGACTCTTCATTGAGGGATGTTAAGGATTATTGTAGTGACAAGCATATGGCTCGTGGAGTGTTCTCCTTCCTTAAGGAGTAGTTGTATGGTGTTTCCCTACCTCAAGGGTTTGATATTAATAAATATATGAAGATTCTATATTTTGTAGTAGATTTGACTTGCAAATATATTAAAAATAGCAAATATTCCCAATAACTTCCAATAATCCCAATACAAATGCAAGAACAAAATATAGAATCTTCAGATCTTTATTAATATCAAACCCTTGAGGTAGGGCAACACCATACAACTACTCCTTAAGGAAGGAGAACACTCCACAAACCATATGCTTGTCAATACAATAATCCTTGACATCCCTCAATGAAGAGTCTCTAGCCTCTATATAGGCTTGATACATACAATACCATGGGTAATTACCATGAGTCTCTCAATACCATACATCTAATACAATGGGCTTATCACATTATTCCTAACTACTTGTGGTCCCTTACATTATGCGGGTTAACCACTTTATTTATTAACTATGACCCATCACATTATTACATTATTCCCTTGGATACCTCCCTATGTACCCCATAATATTCCCCCTAGGTATACTACACTCAGGCCACCTAATTTTCCATTTTATATTTTCTTGTATGAACCAATTTAACTATTTTTTTTAAATAGAATTCATCCATGATTGGGTAATTATAACGTGCTTGATTTGGCCATTAATATTTAATTAACCTATCTTCAATTTACACCCCTCATGAACATACTTGTATGCTTCTCTTTTGAAGTCTCTTAGGACATGTAAATATGCTTAGATGGGATATTCCACAATTTTCTTGATTCTTTTCATGATGTTTTCCATATATTTTCCCTTTAGGAGGGAGCCTTTGATTAGATGATGCAAGATTAGGAGAGACTCTCCCATCACTGTAAGTGTGTCCACCTAATGTTCTTTAGCTAACAAAAGTCCATGGTCTGCTTGATTATTTGTCATATGACCAAGACCCCATGAGTACCTAAACATTTCATCCTCCTTGGGGCCATAGAGTACTCCTCCCTTTTCTACCACCCGTGCAGGTGATCTAAAAATGTTACAAAGACATAGTGTGAGCTAAGCAAGTGTAAAACACTCAATTCAAATGTATTCGCAGTCACAACTTTATTATTATTTTAAGGTTTATACCATAGTGGTTTAAGCTTCTTATGAGGGCTTGCAAGTTACTATTTTTGCAAGTGAAACCATACCTTATTACTAACATGAAACTTGTGTATAATCCGTTATTGATCACGTCTTTTCTTGAAACTAGCATTTTTTTTCTTCAAAATATCATGATTTTTTTTCGAATTTACTCTATTCATTCAACAAATTTTGTTTCTTTGTCTACCTCAATATGAGCATGAGAGGATTTTTCCTATGCATGTATGTTTTTTTGTTTTGTTTCCTTTTGGTATAAATGAATCGACAATTGGACTGGGCTAATATTTATGTGACACAACGCTGATTTTGAACATACCATTATAACCTCTAGGAGAACCCATAAGTGTCCCCAAACATGCGCCACATGGTATAACAACAAGAATTTGAACCTCAAACTTCACAAAGACTTCATATCATGGTGATCACCAATTGAGCTGCCCCCCTAGGGGAGGATTATTTCTATGTTAATTCAAAGAGCATAACTACATTAATTAGGACCAATGGTTGGAACCCCCAACACACCTAAATTAAAGGGTTGCGACTCATAAAATTATGGAGACTATTGCAATTGTGTTGAACATAAGGAATAATTTTATCCCATATACACGGTATTAACAAGGAAAAATTCCCATTGTTATAATAAGAGTTATCTTAGGAAAAAATCCTAATTAGACTCCAACCTATTATTTGTAAGGAACCTATGATAGAGTTTTGAAAAATCTAATGTTTTGAGTGGACACTCTTCTCATCATTATGGACAAAAGAAGCTATAATATTTGAAAGAAACATGTAGAAAACATATAAGATAAGATCATGGAGATAACCATTAAAGAAAATAACTAAATGTAAAATAATTAAGTAAATACTAAATGAAAAAAACACTTGTAGAAAAAGTAGGAAGATAACCTTTAAAGGAAATAAAAAAATGTAAAATCATTAAGTGAATAATAAATGAAAAAAATGCTTGTAAAAAAAGTAAAATAGTTGTTGAGATGTCCCATGGGCGCAACTCAATTGGTGGTCTAAGTGATGTGAAATCATGTAAATTAAGAGATCCAAGGTTCAATCCCTTGATCATGACCTAGTTTATGGAGAGGAGGATAGGTCATAGGTGGTAGTAGCCAAAATCAATCCCGTGTCACTTGAGTATGAAACTGGACTAGTTGCTGATTTCTTTGGATTACAAAAAAAGAAAAAAAGAGAAGAAAGAAAAAATATTCAATGGTTAACCATAAAGGGAAAAAATGCCGGGGAGGGGGGGGGGGGAAGGGGTTGGCGTGGGGTGGGAGGGGCAGGGATCATTTTTGGCTTTGATGAAAAAGTTTTATTGCAATTTACGTGGGGTCTTGGAAGGGCGACAAATAATTAAGCAGAGCATCTAGCCCTCTAGAAAGGTTTGGAGCATGCTAGTGAACAAAAAATTTCCCGAGTCACTGTTTGTGGTGACTCTATGTTAGATATCTGTCAATTCACGAGAGCTAAGAAGGATATTTTCTCTAAGTCCTCACATCTAGTTTAAAGAATCCAAGCCTCAATATATTAATTTGAGTAGGTGGACTTCTTCCATATTTTCAGGGATTTAAATTTGAAATTTGATGGGTTAGCACAAATATGAGAGGATATGAACCAAAGTATTATAGAAATAAACTTTAGATTGAGTCCTTATCTAATCCCTTAATGTATCTTAATATATATAGTACTTGGATCGATGGGGAGTGATCTCATTCCTCCTCTCTCCATAATTTGGTCTCAATGGGTTTATTAAGAGGCACCATCCCACATATATCAGTGGATTGCTAGGGACATCTTCTCTAGTCAGTTTCTTCCTTTTCTTGACCTCTATTTTGCATGGATTACGCCCAGTGGCACTTCTCAACGAACAGGTGGTAGAAATCGTCGGTCGTGTCCATCCCATGTAGTCTTGTCTATTTGTATTCCCTTGGCCTCGAGTTATTGCAACCTTATTTGGTTGTGATGTTTTCCCTTGTGTTCAAGGCTATGGATTTAATTCTCCCATCCTGTGATGGGATTAAGTCATCTCCTCCTCGTCTTGACGAGAATTTTATAAAGACTTGGATTAAATGGTCTCAGAATGGCTCGTGCCATTATTCGAGGTTCAATTATATATCATTTCTTGAAGGTTTCTTGCTCTCACATTAGCCCTTCCCTATTTCTAAAGCTAATGGTTGGAATTCCCTCATCTTAGGTTGTGGTGTTTTGGACTTTAATTCCCTTCAGGCTTCACCTTGGTTTGGTGCAAATTTCCTTGCAGGTATCCATGTTTCACGCAGGATGGCCAATTTCTTATACCTCTAGGGTTCCATCAATGCTTTGGAGCTGATCGACAAACTCCTGGACTCCACTCAAGTTCTGGTTTCCTCAATCACTAACCTCGAAGATATGCTCAAGCGTTAGAGGAACTCATTCCAACTCTTTGTTGAAGCTAGATTACTGGTCCATCATGCAGATATGGAGGATTGTCTGGATAGGCTCAGTGAGGAAATCCATTAGCTTAGTGCATGGGTGGAAGTTTTGGAGGTCTCAACCTCTTAAGTGGAAAGAACCACAGTTGTTGGCAATGCTTATGGTGCTTGCGTGGATAGAAGGAGAACTAGTTGTGTTCGAGATTTAGAAGCCAACAAATGTGGCCCATGGTGATTTCAAGTCCATGTCTGATGAGGCAATTTTTTTGGCTTATAGTTTGTTCCATCTATATCTAGTCTTGTAATGTTGGTCTGTGATTTTTTTTTTGCTTGGAAGTCTCTGTAGAGTATAAAGTGGACCTCTATTTTGTTTTAAAAGTTTAATCAGTGATGGAGGATGTTAACATTTTGTATACTCAGTTGAAGACCTACTTTTTGTATAAGATACAAGATGTAAGGGTTCTGGTCCTAATTCTACTCTTTTATTAATATAAAAACCCTTAACCGTTTTGTTGAAAAAAAAAACATAAAGGAAAAAAATAAAATTAAAAGAATTGGGGTATGAATAAATAAAAAAATAAAATAAGAGGAAGAAAGTGCAAAATCATTATATAAATAAAAATATACCAGTGATGTAAAAATGAAATAAATGGGGTGTATCCACCAAGAAAGGATTATAAATCAAAATATATTAGTGGCTTCAACCAAATTTAAAACTCAATGTTAACTTTCCATTATAGTTCACGTATCATTTGGGAAGTTTGAAAATACTAGGATACTTTTAATCATGGAAAATGACTATAAACTTAACGAGTTTTGAGAATTTATTATTCACTAGCCTAGATCCATCTTAACTCTAGATCTATCAAGCATCGAGAGAGATCAAATCTCTTTTCTCTCTAAAAAATATTTACATATCAAGAGATTTGATCCCTCTCAATACTAAGTAGATTGGAGTTAAGATGGATCTAAGTTGGTTTAATTCCCCCCTTTAAATAGGCTATATTCCACATGAATACTACGAGTTATCATAAACTCGGAGCTAAAATACCACCGGTAACTTGACCAAGTCAAGTTACCTTAACTACCCAACAAATAATAATAATAATAATAATAATAACAATAATAATAATAATAATAATAATAATAATGATGTAGAATTTTTTATTTTTATTCTATGTGGTTCACAGACCACAAAGATCGGTGACAACTACGTCCATGGAATATTTGTACTAGAGAAATCCACCCAAAGAGATCAATTCCTGCTAGCTCAACCACAAAGCCCAACCTTGAGAGTGTCCATATAATTGAACCTGTGACCTCTCAATAGAAAAGGTGCTTTGACGATAGGGGCTTGACCAATTGAGATAACCCTTGAGGCTAATTTTGTTTTTATTATTTTAGTTTGAAGTTATTTTCATTTTAACATAAGGTTATTTTAATTTAATTTTGACCAAGTCAAAATGTTTATAGGCATTACATTACAACATATCTACTATATAAAGTTGGAGATCACCTTATCTAGACTACTAAACCTTTCTTACTTAACCTCTCCCATATCACCTTTGATTTTTGATTTTTTGAATCTTCATTACACTTTTCTTTATAAAAGGATTTTGCATTCTATTTATCCCCAAATTTACCTTCTTATCTTCCTTCGCCTATTTTTAATCTTTAATTTATGTTAGCCCCAAACCTTTTTGGTTAACCATTTTTTTTTATAATTTCTTTGTAGGTCTATTTTAATATGATATTTCACACGCACACGCACACACTCACACAAACATTATAATTAATAATATTATATTTTTAGGTTGCTATATCAAAACTAACAATGAAAAATGGCTAACGGAGTTATCACATTTGTTTACATATGTGTCGAAACTGACCTCAGTAAATGATTGCCCGATAAAATCCTCCTCAAATGGACTGGTAGAGTTTATTCACAATTGATAGATTATGAGAATATGATTTTCACTACAGGTCTTGTAAACAACCTGGTCATCTCTAGTATGCTTTCCCATTTTCGTAAGGGTCTTAAACCCACTTGGATCCTGTGAAAAAGGATCATGGATGAAAAGATTCAAAGGGATCAAAAGGATCTAAGACTACTACTAATCACAAGTAGGATACCACACAATAATAGAAGTCACTTGCGGCCAAAGAAACACCTTAAAACTCAGCTCAATCATGAATTAGATCACTTAGATAATAACAAAGAAACTGCAAATGTGCCAAAATCTTTAGTAATGGAAGCACCTCAAGGAAATTATATCATTGTTTCATCTACTCTTGACAATCCATTGGACTAGATAGATGTCTGCAAGAGAAAAAGAAAGAAGGAAAAGCCCATGATCAATCTTGGGATCTAGGCTTGGAAAGGTAGTAAATGTATCACTGTTTATTGTATTTAAAGAAGGAATGCTGTAATTTGATTGGTTGAGGTAATATAAATTGATTTAAAAAAATAATGTATATTATATTTTAATAATTGCGAGAACATTATACTTAGTCAATTAATATTTAATATAATATGTTATATTTTATTATTATTATTTTTTAATTTTAATATTATAATTCATAATATTATATTTTAATAATTTTAATAGCATAAGGGTGGCAGGAGGGGGAGACATTTTGATTAATCTCGACATAATAACCGAAGTAAAATTTTCGTGGGGTCTAGGAAGAATATTGAATAACCAAGTAGAGATGTATGGTCTTCTGCAAGGTCTATATATCGCTAAGGGCAAAGGAGTGGAAGATCTAATCATCTTAGGGGACTCTCTTATAACGATCCAAAATTTGAATTCAGAAAAGCTCCCAAAAGACAACTCCCTTGTCAAGATTCTCCGAAGAATTAAAAGTTTGATGGCATCATTCCACTATAAGGACTCTTATCATATCCTTAGAACTAAAAATTCAGAAGCACATACGATGGCAAACCTAGCTTGCACTATGGAAGAAATTGAGCTAAGGATCAATGAGAAAAGATGCAGTTGTTTGATTCCCTAAGTACACTAATGCCATTAGAAGATTGGATTAAGTGCTATTATTCTTGGAATTGGGAAATGGCAAGTTATAATCACATTAAATCTCTCAACCTTATTAATCCCTCACCTTGATTCATATCTGTATTGAATAATGAGGGCTTATATCTCATTCAAACATATGGAAGGATAACCGTTGGCATAATTTCTCCTCAATACGTGTCCATTAATACCTACTCCCGTCATGTACGTCCATTTTCCCTTGGCTTTCATTCTCGAAACATCAAAGTAGGTCAACTTAAGAATTAGAAACACCCTTTAGTTAGTGTAATGATGAAGAATATTGGTCGAGGAAATGGGAAATTTATTGCAGCGATGATGAAATTTGTGTGGTGGGCAAGGATGGTAGTGTCAAATTAGCAAGGCATCTTCACTTAGAGCCATTCAATTCCATGATCCTTCCTCCAAGTTTTCTCCCCTCCTAGGTGTTCTATAATTCAACCTTGGTTCATCTCCCAATCTCAATTGTGACATTAAGAAGGTTTCCTTAGTGGAAACTCTATGAAGAGATCCAATTCAGGCTTCAATTTCTCTCCTGGATTTAACAACGTGGGGAAAGCACTCTTGTTCATGGGAATTGTGGCACTCAAGGATTTCTGCTTTGGAGGCCAACCAATTGGACCTTGGGAAGTCTGGTCTTGATTATCTCAATTTGTAGCAGTTCTTTCTCAAGGAAGGTACTTCTTTTTCTTTCAATATTTAACTCAGTATTTTGCCAAAATTTGGGATTGGATAACAATTCCCAGGAATTCAACTCCTTCTTTGGGCATAATATAGATATTGGAAACGTGATAAATCTATCTAAGGTTTTGTTTGTGAATTTTCTACTTGAAATTGGAAACTGCGTTAGCCTTATTTGCTACTTATCAGTTTTAAATTGGGAAGGCAACGACATAATATTGACTCCACTGCCTCCTCCCTCCCTTTTCGGTCTAGTTGATAGTCACCATAGAACAACGAAAATAGACTTTGATTCAAAGAACTCTTTGGATGATATCCCTTGCTCACATTTCTTGTCCTCTCATGAAGCTCTCCACTGGGTTGACTACGATTTGCAACTAAATTTTTGTCAAATGTCTCACTACTAAATTGATCTTACAAACAAAGTTTTGTCCATTCAATTTCGGCTTTCTCGACTAGTTGATGAAATTGATGTCTTGAGGAGCATGGTAATAGATTTGAAACTTGGTAAGGATGCTCATGCAGATTTACCCAATCAATAGGACACTAGAAAGCACGAGATTGACCTCAATAGGCCAACTACCGACAAAGTTTTGTCCCTCGTGTAAAGGTTTTAGGGCTTAAAGCCCACAATTTTGGGATATTGGTATTGTAAAGGCTCCGCAAAGTGCGCGGAGCATGAGTTGTAATGAGTCAAGTCAAAGGGTAGTCCGCCCAAAAATAAGGTAAAATAATAGAAAGTGAGACGGCTTGCCCATGGTACACGGGCCATGAGAATGTATAAATAGAGCAAGACTATAGGTGTAGAAGATAGTTTTTTGGAAGTTTTAGAGAGGATAAAAAGTGTATGGATTGTTAACAACGATATTCATTCTGAGTCTATAAGTCTGAGTCGAGGGTTGTAGTAGGAGATAGAGGCTCCACAACTGTGTGCGCGGAGGCCCGGTAGAGTCCGTAGCTATGTGCGTGGACCCCTGTAGCTGTGTGCGTAGGGAAAGAAGTGGATTGTAACTGGAAACACTCATTAATAAAGATAAGTTGGTTTTGGAATATTGCGTATTTGTTCTATATTTTGTCTTATGAATCCGTTTATGGTTTATTATTGCACATATGTATATTATGTTAAATGGTAACTGAAAGCATTGTGCCTTCTTAAGTTAATTCAAGATCTATAATAATATTAAGCATAGAAAAGATAAAGAACATTCGCGCTCATCCTTCAAGCCGCACGAAGGTAGTCGCTCTGACAAATGGCTGCGCGGAAGTAGCACAATGCGTAGGATCGGTTCGTGAACTTCTAGACCTCCTAAAGACATCCCTAGGGTGCAGAAACCTGGTTCCAGCACCCTCCCATACTACCTCGGGTGAGACCTCAGTCCGCGCTCCACGGACTATTGCCGAAAGGGCTGGTAGTTTCGGGATTTGTTTGGCTAAAACATTTCTGAACCTGGGTCAGGCCGCAATAAATGGTTCCGTTGCCGGGACCGGGATCTGCCTAAGGGATGTTTGATGTTGGAACAATGGAACCCTACGAAGAAAGAAATTGAAGATTGGTTGGATCAGAAGCTGCACGAGTTTGTAATACAGGAAAACAAAACCCCGCAGATATCCGAGAAGAGGTGGTTGGATCGCTTCATATATACAGAAATCCACAAGATCTTCTTCACAACCTTCTCTTCGAAACTGTATGATTGGATCGCGAGGCTAGCAGATAGCCAGGGAAGGTGCAAGCTCGATCAACCGATAGTGTGGACTCTAGAGTTGGTGCGCAGGCTAGAGGCATCTAAAGATAAGATCGCGCGGGCCGTAGACCATTGGTTGGATTGGATAATAGGAGGGTTTATCACTGAATTTGCGATAGACACGACTGTCAGCTACAACGAAGCAGAAAGACATTTTCTCAAGGGACCACGAGGTAAGTACATCAAATCTTTGAATACCTAGATTAAGATGCTATTATGTGAAAAACGGGTGATGCGAATACATTAATGAGTGGAACGACGCAGAGCGAAAAGGTCCACAAAGGGGTCGAAGGGTTAGGAAACAATCCTTTAATTTCACCTCCGTGAGAAAGTGAGGAAGAGTGCACTTGGGTTTCTCTGAGGAGTGCGGTTAGTTTGATAAGGCATCACATTCTGTAGTTATCATCCCCGCTAACACCACCACTCCTGCCACCTTCTTCACCTTCACCTTTAGCCACATCGCCTCCACCAAACTAGCAGTTTAGCATGGCGAGTGCGATCAAGTTGCCTGTATTCAGAGGAGTAGGGAACGAAGATCCAAATCAGTTTTGGTTTGTAGTAAGAGCAGCGTGGGAAGCACATAGGGTTATGGATGATAACATTAAGAAGGCCACACTGGTGAGTGTGCTGCAGGATCACGCGCTGACATGGTATATTAAGCACTCAAATGATCACCCAAATGCTGGAATAGTAGAGATCAAGATTGCATTGAATCGAGAATTTAGCCGGCTGAAATCGGAGATGCAGTTGATCATCGGATTCAAGGAGATCGAGATGCTTCCAGGCGAAACCCCCTGGGACCTAGATCATAGGCTAAAAAGTATGATCCGCAAAGCTAATATGACATTGAAAAATTCGCAACACTGCGCGTGGTTTGTGGCATCCTTGACACCACACCTGAGGACGACACTGTCACAACAGAAGCTCTCAACCCAGGTAGAGGCATTGGAAATGTCGATGAGGTTGCACGAAACACCGATATAGGATCCGAGGTTGGGAGTCCAACAAATCCATGCGCAACTACAAAACCTATGCTTGGAGATGCAAAGTTTGAAGTAGGATAGGGTGTCCCGGCCAGAGGCGTGTGAAGAAGTGTGGTGTATAAAATGTAAAGGCTAGGGTCACGATAAGGATCACTGTCTTGTATTCACGAACTATTTGGCGGGAGGGGGACTGATGCCATTGAGACCAAGGCACAAGTAGGGCCGAGTGCAACTCCCACGCTCTGGTGCACGATTTGTCAGGTGGGAGGAAAGCACGCGACGGACAACTATCACCTATTGTAGAAGTATACCTAGACTCCGCAACAACTGTACTGTAATTTCTGTAGATCAGTGGGTCACGATGAGCGGACATGTCGGAGCTATGAGCTAATGATGAATAGGACCCTAGCTTATTGATGTTGAAAATAGCAACAAGAAATGCTAAAAATAGAAGTGCTAAAAATAGCATTGCTATAAATAGCAGTTTGAGAACCAGTGCTGGATTGAGCAACAGGGAATGAAAAATGGAAGTGCTAAAAATAGCATTGCTATTTTTAGCAGTTCGGGATTGTTATAGAAATTTTTGGGCACTGCAACTCCAATCATAAATGTCCATAAACCAAGGGCTCTTAAGTCCCTAAAAGTGTTGTTCCAACCTCTAAAAGAACAAGGTCAACTGATTACATCTTCTCCCAGAAATTCTCCATGAAAAACTGCTCAGAACTGGTCAAAACTGGAACATCTCACCTGCTCCATGGTCAAAGAACAATTAGAGAGAGGACACTAATCAAATCTCAAAATATGACTCACCCCCCTTGCAAACATCTATATATGGATCCCTCATCCCAGAGATCCGGAGGCTGGAATTTTGTATCTTGTAAGGAAGTGCTGCTGGTTTCTTGGTGCAATATCATAGTGCTGGGTGATCTAAGCTTTTCATGAGGTGAAGAAGGGCTTTCTTGCTGAGAGGATGATGCTGGGTTAGAACAATTGGTTGTAATCCTCTTTGCTCTTTCTTGATTATCAATAAATCTATTCAAGTTTTCCTCCACATTCTTGTATAATTGATGTTATGTGCGTTTGTGTGGTCAATATATATCTGGTCCTATATTGTTTATGATAATAGATCTATGTTCTTGGATAGTGTTATGCTGCTTTGATTCTACAGGTGCTCTGTGAAGCTGTCTAGACAAGGAAGCGAGTAGCAAAGATCTATCAGAAGGGAGAGGAATCGAGCAAGGAACTAAGCGCAAGACAGAGGTTGGTCTCCTTATTCCCATCTTATCTATTTCTCATAAAGGAAAATGAAAGTAGTTTTAGTTTGTTTGTTTCTAAGGTAGCTAGCAGCCTTAGTGGGACTAGCAGCTCTGCATAGACACTAGTTTTCCCGATAACAGGGATGGATTCCAATTTTAGTCAGTCCCTGGACTAAAATAAGAAGTAAAATTCAAATTTGAACTTAACAGCTATTTGAAAATAAATTAATATTAATTAATTCTCCATGAGTTAATTAGTTGTGAAAATTCAAACATGAAGTCTATGTGAGGACATGCAACAGTTTGTTCATTGATTGAGGGATTTATCCATCAGTTAAAGAGATAAGGATGAGTTCTAATTTGAGTTGTAATTAGTTGGCTCAGTTAACTGAGTCAAGTCCAGTTAGATTGGTTTAAACAGTTTGTTTAAATTAATGTGAGTTCAATTATTTAATGCATGCTTGCATATAACTGCCGCACTTCAGATAACTGAAGATTCTCTCATGAATAACTCATGCATGTCAGTTCAGACAGAGACCCAGTTGAGATCAGAGAAGGGACAAGGTACTATCAGTTGGATGAATATTTTTCCTATAAAGGAAGCTCATCCACGATGAGGATTTATCTCCTTTAGGATTGCGTAGTTGGATCAAAGGTTAGTGAGTGTGTGAAGAGGCCAATTCACACAAGTGGCTGCACTGGACCCCAATCAAAATTGCGCAAAGAAATAGGAGGCTTGGAGGGCAGGCCAGAGGTTAGATAGAGGCCTTTGATTGTCTATGAGCAGCAGAGGTATTGCAGAGGGAGAAGGATAGCTTTTGAACTGATTCTTTTTGTAATACTGGCTATATTTCCACTTGTATGATAATAGTAATACAGAGATGGGGTTTTAGGCTGAGGCTTTCCCCTAGTTATATCTTCTGTGTTATGTGTGATTGATTTCTCCATATTAGTTATATGTGTTCTTATTGATGTTGCTCATGTTCGATTAAGCTTCCACTAAATTGGTTGTAGAAGTAGATCAAGTATTTTGCTTTAGTCTATTGCATTATGAGGTGATCTATAGGTGGGAATTTCTACATGGTATCGGAGCTCAGGTGATCAAGGAAGAACAATATACAAGAAGGGAGAAGTTGAAGTTTGTGATTCTTGAATGTAGAAAACGAGTTCTTATCACATCTCTATTTCACCTATGGTGTTCTATGGTTTGAGATTCGAATATGCCCTTGATGGCAGTTCGAATTATATAGCCTGGAAGGATCACATGGAAGTAATAATAGAAGATAACGGTCTAAAGGACTTCATTGATCAAGAAGTCCTCAAGCCAATTGGTGCTGCTGAATTGGCTAAATGGAAGAAATGTGTGGCTAGAGTAAGGAGAATCCTTCTAGAGGGAGTTCGAGATCACATAGTCTCGAGTCTCCATGGGAAGGAGACACTGTTTTCAATGTGGAAAACATTGAAAGATCTATATCAGAATAGCAGTGATCAGAGGAATCTAGCACTGAAGGACAAGATTTGAAAGATCAAGTGTGAAAATGGTGACATGAGCTCTACGTATCTGAAAAAGCTCACCATATGCAGGGATGAGCTTGGAAGTGTAGGGATCACGACAGCTGATGATGACATGGTGAGCTTTTCACTCCTCGGTCTTCCTAAGAGTTGGCATAGCTACCAGGACTTGGTTAATGGAAGAGAGAAACTGCCAGATTGGGAATGAATTTGGTCAGATTTGATGCAGGAGGAGATAAGAAGAAGCACCAGAGATGGTTCTTCATCCATGGAGGATAAAGAAAACTATGCCTTAGCGAGTAAGGCAAAGAAGGGGAAGGAGAAGGTTTCTCTTTCCAAATCCACTTCTTCCCATGGTGGGAAGAAGTTTGACAAATCAAAAGTGTGATGCTTTTGTTGTCATGAGGTGGGCCATTTTGCTACAAATTGTCCATAAAGGAAATCCAAGAAGGGATCCTGGGAAGGATCAGAAGGTGAGGCACTTACTTCATAGTTCGAGTTGGATTTCACATTGTTCGCATGCATGGTTTCACCCATGGTGGGAAGTGGTTGGTTTCTTGATAGTGCAGCTTCTTTCCACATGACCGGCGATAAGAGTTTGTTCAGTACTTTGGAGGAGAAAGATATCTAGGTACTAATAGCGATGAGTAATGATGAAAAGTATAGTGTCTCAGGTGTAGGCACGGTTATTTTTCAGAGGGAGCATGGAGCTCGCCTTACCTTGACCGATGTCCAGTATGTACCAAGATTGAAGAGAAACTTGGTGTCGATCGCGATGCTAGAAGACAGAGGCTATGATGTAGTCTTCAGCAAGGAAAAGGTTTTCCTTAGACACATCATCACTATATAGGTGAAGCAGATTGGTTCATGGGTCAAGAACCTGTATGCTCTTGAGGTTCAAGATGCATGCAAAGCCTTGAGGAGTAAGGAAACTTATGGAGACTTGGTGGTTGAGAGGGAGAGTATATTACCTCTCAACATGCAGCGCCAGAAAAAGTCTCAGACGATTGTGGAGGAGCCATGATTGCTGCAACAACTTCAGGAGGTTGTGGAGTAGCCACAACTAGAGAAGCTGAGAGGAGATTGAGTAGAGACATCTACTCATGAAGAGACCTCCAGTAGGAGGAAACTTCGAGCCAGGTGGGCAGAGGGATCACATGCATCTATACCTCTAGGTAGGAGGTGGGGCGATGTGGAGTGATTGTCCTAAGAAGGCTGGAATAGGGGTAGGATCCTTGAGGTACCCAACCTCTTTGATTCGAATTTGCTACAAGAGCCCCGACGAGGAGTAGCAGGACTGGCTGATTGGGTAGAGACAGATGTGGATGGAGCAGCAGAGAGAGCTATAGTGTAGGAGTCCCAGGACTGTGTAGAGCTAGCAAGTTGCAACAATGCGAGAGGCACAGGAGTGTTTCACCAGTGCAGGATGGCACAGAGAGGTGTGCAATGGTGCGAGATGCATGGAGTGTTGCAGCAACTCAGAGGTTAGAGAGGGAGCACTTGTTAGCAGTAGGTATAGCTTCAGCATCAGAGTATGTTTCTAGCCCAACAAAGAGGTCAGTTGGGAGTTTTTTTTGTTCTAGAGTTGCTGGAGCAACCACACTTGGTAGAAGTGTTGCATGTAGAACATTCCAAAGGTACAGGATCGGGTTCGAGTTGAATGCCTTTCTTGTTGAGAGGGAGTGTTGAAAATAGCAACAAGAAATGCTAAAAATAGAAGTGCTAAAAAAAGTGCTGCTATAAATAGTAGTTTTAGAACCAGTGCTGGATTGAGAAACAGGGAATGAAAAATGGAAGTGCTAAAAATAGCATTGCTATTTTTAGCAGTTCAGGATGGATTACAATTTTAGTCAATCCCTGGACTAAAATAGGAAGTAAAATTCGAATTTTAACTTAATAGCTGTTTGAAAATAATCTAATTAATTCTCCATGAGTTAATTAGTTGTGAAAATTCAAACATGAAGTCTATGTGAGGACATGCAATAGTTTCTCCATTGATTGAGGGATTTATCCATCAGTTAAAGGGATAAGGGTGAGTTCTAATTTGAGTTGTAATTAGTTAGCTCAGTTAACTGAGTCAAGTCCAGTTAGATTGATTTAAACAATTTGTTTAAATTAATGTGAGTTCAGTTAGTTAATGCATGCTTGCATATAATTGTTGCACTTCAGATAACTGAAGATTCTCTCATGAATAACTCATGCATGTTAGTTCAAACAGAGACCTAGTTGAGATCAGAGTAGGGACAGTGTACTATCAGTTGGATGAATATTTTTTCTATAAAGGAAGCTCATCCATGATGAGGATTTATCTCCTTCAGGATTGTGTATTTGTATAAGAGGTTAGTGAGTGTGTGAAGAGTTCAATTCACACAAGTCGTTGCACTGGACCCCAATCAAAATTGCGCAAAGAAATAGGAGGCTTGGAGGGCAAACCAAATGTTAGATAGAGGCCTTTGATTGTCTATGAGCAGTAGAGGTATTTCAGAGAGAGCAAGATAGCTTTTGAGCTGATTCTTTTTGTAATACTGGCTATATTTCCACTTGTATGATAATACAGAGTTGGGGTTTTAACCTGAGGCTTTCCCCTGGTTATATCTTCTATGTTATGTGTGATTGATTTCTCCATATTAGTTATTTGTGTTCTTATTGATGTTTCTCATGTTCGATTAAGCTTCCGCTAAATTTGTTGCAGAAGTAGATCAAGTATTTTGCTTTAATCTATTGCATTATCAGGTGATATACAGGTGGGAATTTCTACAATCGAATGCAGACAGAAATGTGAGGCCTCAATCCAGCTGCAACAATCGCGCGGGGGGGATTTCAAGGGCGAGGTCAAGGATGAAGAGGAATGGGACCTGGACGAGGGTGCAGACAGTTAATCTGCTATAATTACAGAGGACATGGGCACTATGCGCGCGACTGTACAAATCCGACTAGAATATGTTGTCCATATTGTTATTAGTTTGATCATGAAGTAGTAGATTGTCTGATGTTGATCGCACAGATGCATGAGAAAGGGGTACTACAACCTACTCCAACTCAAAATATCCAAATGATGAGGTCTGAACCATGCGAAGAAGACCCCAACATGAATATGGTTCTTAGAAGTGGTGCGACTACAAGGGAAGATAAGGGAAAACAACCCGAGGATGATACATGGGTTCGTAAGGCACCTACGAAGGAATCTGAGCTTGACTTGGAACACGCAAAGGAAACAGTTATGGAAGCTAAGAAGAGATTCAAGGAGGCCTCTATTTCAGGTAGTAAGGATCAACTAGAACAGAGAATGGATTCGTCTATGCTTACTACCTTTTTAGAGACATGCATGAAGCTGCTACGAGACAATAAGGCAGTTAAAGGGCTCCAGGAGCTGATCACTAGGTGCATAGGGTCAGGGGAACCACGTGTAGTTTGAAAGATGGGGAAGCATGATTTGCACATTGGGAGGGAAATGTGGTTGACGACGCAAATTGGCGAATATGAGATGGATCAGGTAGTCCTCGACCTGGGTTCAGACACGAACGTGTTACCAAAATAGACTTGGGAACGAATGGGCCGACTCGTGTTACAGTGGTCTCCGATTCAATTACGGATGGAAAACCAACAAAAGATCGTGCCCATGGGAAGATTGAAAGGGGTAACAATGGATATTGAAGGTGCGAGCGCGGAGACGGACTTTGAGGTAATAGAGATTGTGGATGACAGTGACCCTTACCCCGCATTATTAGGGATAGATTGGGATACAGATATGAATGGAGTCATCAACCTGAAGAAGCGAAAAATGAATTTCGAGAAAAAGTCTCTACGCGTAGTAGTTCCACTGGACCCAATCGAAGGAGTGCGCTACACTGAACTTGTGCGCGAAGATGACAGCGACGATGAGCTGGACTACATTTACCAGATAACGGCACAAGACCAGGATAGGGTAAACTTGATTGAAGATGGGAGAATCTCATGGGAGCGCGACAATTCCTGTACTTCGGATTTAGACGAAGAAATAGAACACTAGCAGAACCGGTTGCACGAAGTATCAATGCTAAATTGCAACATGATGATTAGATCACTGCGGTACGTGATGACCGAAGCCAGGGAACTGCCAACATATGATGGGGACATAGGTGGGGATGAACTCTTAGACAAAGTCGGAAGGTCAGTACCAAAACAACAGCGATACGATGCGATGGACTGGGCGTTGCACGCGACGCCCACACAATGGTGGCAGACGCACCAGAAGAATATTGGAAGCTGGTGCGAATGCAGAAGAAGGATGCACTTATATTTTGGAAGTCCCCAGTGTCCAAAACAAGCTGGGCATCCAGGGCAAATCAGTTTGTGCTCCCACTTGTGTCGATGGGTGCAGTTGTGTGCTGGGCAGGCACAACCCAGGCTAAGGATAAAAAATCAAGACCCGATGCGGTAGCAGAAAGAATGACGTGCACCGCAAATACCCCACGGTGGAGCATTAACAAGGCTATGTGGGATCATGAAGAAAGTTTACTAGGTGGGACGAACAGATTGGGACCTGCATGTGCCAGTGGTTCGATGGGCCTATAGGACAATAAGCAAAAACTGGAGCGCGGAAATGATCCCAATAGTGGCAAGAAGAGAAGAAACCAGGAGGATAGAGAACAATCCCCGACCACGGCTCCTACAGTAGGAACATGACGCAAGGACCTGGGTAAAGGAATTAGGCAGTTGTAAGAAGACCTTCGACGAGGAAGCATGAAACTTTGTGAAATCGATGATGAGTGGGCATGGCTGAGGAAGAGAAGTATGACATTGGATGAAGAAATCCGCAAACTGGAAACTAAAGTCACGCAAGTGGGCTGCGAGAAACTAAGTATGATGAGACCGAGTCCAGCCAACCCTACTACTGCATTAGAAAGAGTTGCGACCCTGCTATCATGGTTGCAACCACACCTTACTAAAGAAGGGAAGGTACTATATACAGAGGAACAGGACGCAAAGGCATGTGAAAGGTGCCCGCAGCCTGGGCTAGTAGGAAAAGCGCAGTCTCGCACTAGGGGTGCAACCACTTGACTATCTGTAGAAGGCACAGTCTCAACACTCCAGGCAGTTGAAAGAAGGCGCAGGACTATAAACAAGGCTGTAGGAAATCTGCGTGGAAAGGAGGTTCCACGTAGGGCCCGTCTGTCACAAGGCTCACAGTTGCACTTAAGGGGATGCGCTGCTGCGTGGATAGGCTGGGGGGTGACCGTTGATGACACTGTTCATGACAAGAAGGCTAATTTAATGCAGAAAGGAGCGGGCAGTGGGCCATTAAGACATGAATTACGAGCTAGATTCGGGGAGATCTGCCGCCAAGTAGGTACTAATGACTTAGAAATGGAGGGAATGGCTGAATTCAAATATGAATGTTACTATAAAATTCCACAAGATAGTTTCGAAGCAACCCTAGGTTTTTTGAGAATTGAGTTAGTACAAAGAAGCGAGCCCCAAGCTACTGTGCCACCTGTGAGTACACGATTGACCGAATCCAGTATAAACACAATGTTAAGAACCAGAGTGTGAGTTATGGGAGTTAGCCCAGAACCCCAGGTGACCCAGGAGGAGCCTGGAGAGGTAGCAGGCGCACCAGAGGTACCAAAGTCCCAACGCATGCTGTGCCCATAGAAAAACAAATAGCCAATGGGGCCAGTCCGGGTATCACCACGACACCCAAGAGTTAGTAAAGTATCGATGATAGAGAAGGGCAAAGCTATCACCATTGAAACAAAGGAGGAGGAGGAAAATCTGCAAGCCCTGATAGCCCAAATTGAGGCACAAGACGATGAGGCATAAAATGTCTCCCAAGTACCTTCAGCGATAGAGTTACCCCCCTACATTCCCCCATGGAAAGGGACAACCAAGATACCGAAGGACTTAGAAGCCATGAAGAGTGCTCTCCAAACCCCGCTTCTTCTGGATGATATAAGGTTTGACAGTCCGCCGCTGGGACGGGTACCGAATATAAAATTCGAAGACTAGGACCTCGCAAATAGTGAGAAGTTCCCATAGTTGGCCACGGAGAAACTACTACAGCAGAAATGGTTGCGAGGTGTGGAGAAGGCAGGGTTACTCCATCTGCGGTGGATACCCCACTACCACCGCGCGCCTATCACAATCTTTGTCATCCGACAACTACTGTGTCTAGTACATGATGGGTATCTTTGGCTAGAAGAGCCGATTCCCATCACGAATGACTTAATAAACCGAATTTCACGGCTGCTGATTAAAGGAAGCAATCTCGCAGACATCGCTGGAAAAAGTAGCGACTTGGGCCTCGCGGAAGCTATGAAGGCCAAATATAAGCTAGAGAAAAGGAAGCAAGGGTATGTAATAGCAAGCATCAAGGACCGAGGGGTGCGTGTCATCACCCAGCTGTTGGCTAGCAAGCTCATGAGGAAATGTTGTGCAGACGAAGTGCCAGGGTCTGTAATTGCATTGGCGAAGCAGTGTGTAGAAGGGGTCCAGTTCAATTGGGCGCAGTTTCTCTATGATGAATTTTTGACGAATTGCAGGGAAGCCGAGGACCAGGGTAAGACCTTCCACTACACGTGGTTGCTCTTATCCATCCTGTTGGTTGTCGGAGAGCTACTAGCAGACAGCCAATTTCCCGTCGTGGAGAGGAACATACCCGAGGCCGTGAGGTATACCTCGCTTTAGGCAACAAAAGACGCGGCGAGGATCCGGAGATAAAAGTATTTTGGACAATTGTAGAGGTAAGTTTACGAACGTGGATAAATCATAGGCCGCGCTTGTCCCCGACGGTATATAACACTTTACAGAGTGTGGCAGAATTCAAGGCAGATATGCATAACTTGTATATCTGGGCGTGCAAGGATCCAGCTCGAGCCTGGGAAAAGTTGCCATTCATTGCCACAGATGATGCGTTCTTCAAAGTAATGGTGTCATGGTATCTAGAGTGGCACGCCCCAGACTTGGCGGAATTGGAAAAGATCGCGGCATAGCAGAAGAAGAAGGAGACGAAGTTGCGCATCATGAAGCTAGCGGAAAGAAAGCGTTAGGAACAGGCCATGCAATAGACGGCGGCTGAGGCAGCAACACTAGAGCAGATGACACAAACCATAACCGCACCCACCGAGGAGGCCGAGGAAGGCCAAGAAATTTCCATGGAGCAGGATATACAAGGGAGATGGAGACACAGGAATGCACAAAACTTACAACAAATGTGACCCAACTCAAGAGGCCTCATGTCCAGGAGTAGCCTCCCGTGCGCAAAAGGACAAAGAAAACAACGACCATGGAAGGAACCCTTATTGACAAGGATGCTTTGGCAGAGTTGATGACGGAGCAGACAACTATGTTGGGGGCGCTTAGAGTGCGGTTGCAGGCATTATAGGTGCGATCCCCAGGAATGATGACACCGCACCTTGCGGAAGGTGTAATCGAAGCTGAATAGATGCTGCGCACATGCACAACGAACACTTTGGTGTTATCACAAGGAGTCGTCTTAGCAACAGCCGAAGGTGACATGAGGGGCTGGGGGTTGAATTTGGCCACCCTTCCCAGAGAAACCCTATACCAGCTGCAGGATGGGGTAACTACTGAGCTTCGTGCTAGGGAGGGCCGTGCTCTCCAAGTCTTGAGTGAGAAGAAGGTAAATTTAGAACAGCTCAGCCTGCAGTGCGATAGCATGGTTGCCCAAAACCAGGGATTAGAATAGGTAGTGGAGGAGGCCTGTAGCAGCATTGCAAAGTTGGCCATACCAGCAGCACTCCCCACCGTAGAAAAAATTCACCAACTGGTAGCTGGAGTCCATAGGACCCAGGAGGAGGCTGCGAAGGTTCAGTTGGAGCTGAACTTGCAGATAGCAGAGCTGCGACTGAAGGCACAGTCCTCTACACCCCCAAAAGTCAGAGAGCAGCGCCACCAAGCCATTCAATCAGGGTTGAAAGAGATAGAGCATGTTGTACAAGACTGCACTGGCTTGTTGGACCAGTCCCTCTTAATGCTCACCTCACTCCAGGAGGACCCAACGCTACAGCAGTTAGAGACAGAAGTGTGGGAATTTCAGTAGGCTTATAACGAGGTTCAGGGAAACGCGCAGACGGTCACCCTCACCCAACAATTGGCCAAGATAAGGGAGGTCCAGGATCTAAAAGAACAGGTGGACGCCGCACAACAGAAAGAAGCAGGGCTTAAAGCATGCATCCAACCTTGGCTCAAGGAAGCGTTCACGGTCACTACCATGATCGAAAGCAAGCTGGCCCAGATGCAGGACACATATGCGAAAAGGCAAGAGGATGCCTCTGACAATGATGCATCAGAGCGTTGCACACAATTGATACAACAGACAATGGAGGAATGTGTGGCCGACATCCGCGAAGCGCAGAGGTTGTTGGATGGACTCTAAGCGAAGATCGCCACACTAGCCAAGTGACTTGGGACGAGTCACGATGTTTGTGTTGGGGGCCTGTTGGGCAGTGGGTCCCCGCGTAATGGTTTTAGGGCTTAAAGCCCAAAATTTTGGGATATTGGTATTGTAAAGGCTCCGCGAAGTGTGCGGAGCGTGAGTTGTAATGAGTCAAGTCAAAGGGTAGTCTACCCAAAAATAAGGTAAAATAATAGAAAGTGAGTCGGCCTGCCCATGGTCCACGGACCATGAGAATGTATAAATAGAGCAAGGCTCTAGGTGTAGAAGATAGTTTTTTGGAAGTTTTAGGGAGGATAAAAAGTGTATGGGTTCTTAACAGCGATATTTTCTCTGAGTCTGTAAGTCTGAGTCGAGGGTTGTAGTAGGAGATAGAAGCTCTGTAGCTATGTGCGCGGAGGCCCAGTAGAGTCTGCAACTGTGTGTGCGGACCCCTACAGTTGTGTGTGCAGGGCAGGAAGTGGATTGTAACTGGAAAAAGGCATTAATAAAGATAAGTTGGTTTTGGAATATTGTGTATCTGTTCTATATTCTGGTTTATGCATATGTTTATGGTTTATGATTTCGTGTATGTCTGTTATGTTAAATGGTAACTGAAAGCATTGTGTCTTCTTAAGTTAATTCAAGATCTATAATAATATTAAGCACAAAAAAGACAGACGACTATGCGGAAATAGCACAGCACGTAGGATTGGTTCACGAACTTCCAGACCTCCTAAAGACATCCCTAGGGTGCGGAAACCTGGTTCCAACACCCTCCCATACTACCTCGGGTGAGACCTCAGTCCGCGCTCCGCGGACTGTTGCTGAAAGGGCCGGTAGTTTCGGGATTTGTTTGGCTAAAACATTTCTGAACCTGGGTTAGGCCCCAATAACCCAACAATAAATCTATCTAAGGTTTTTTTTGTGAATTTTCTACTTGAAATTGGAAACTGCTTTAGCCTTATTTGCTACATATCAGTTTTAAATTGGGAAGGCAACGACATAATATTGACTCCACTGCCTCCTCCCTCCCTTTTGGGTCTGGTTGATAGTCACCACAGAATAATGAAAATAGACTTTGATTCAAAGAACTCTTTGGATGATATACCTTGCTCACATTTCTTGTCCTCTCATGAAGCTCTCCACTGGGTTGACTATGATTTGCAGGTAAATTTTTGTCAGATGTCTCACTCCCAAATTGAGCTTACAGACAAACTTTTGTCCTTTCAATTTCGGCTTTCTCGATTGGTTGATGAAATTGATGCCTTGAGGAGCATGGTAATGGATTTGAAACTTGGTAAGGATGCTCATGTAGATTTACCCAATCAGTAGGACACTGGAAAGCACGAGATTGACCTCAATAGGCCAACCACTGACAATGAATAATATTTCCTGACAACCCATGTAGCGGAACTTTTTTATTTCTATAAGCAGGCAGAGGAAATGTTGTTTAGTATTTTTTGGAACCAATCATATGTTATATAATCATGAAGTTATCATAAAAGTCAGTTTTGGTCACGCTGTTACAAGTCTTAAGGTATAAATTTGTAATTTGTCGCTGTGTTAAGTGTCGTCTTTTCATTAGTTTTTAGGACTATAGGCAGATAAGAATATAGTAGTTTTTGATATCCAGTCTGATATGAATTCTGAAGATGTAACCCCTGTGTATTTTTCTGCGATCAGGCACAAATTTAATTCAACTCTACTCATTTTTATTCAAAAAATAATAATTGCAATAACATTATACTTGGGCAATATTATTTATAAAAATGCTTCATATTGACAATATTTTTATTTGTAGTTGGACAAAAAATATCTAAGTCATTTTTATATGGTTTTTTGTTTGTTTTTTTTTTTTATGATTCAATTTTACCTCTTTTGATCTTATTTTTCTCTTAATTTCTATCTTACTCATTTTACAAAAAAGAAAGAAAAAAAGATCATTTATTTTTTTCTAAGTAAAACTGATCTATTTATAAAAGCATAATATACAGAGACGCTCCGACCTCAGTGACATTGGGTCAATTGTATGACCATTCTGTGCAAAAAATATTGAAGTCATGACTGCCCTAGATGGGGAAACCAGTCTGAGTACAAAAAATATTACAGTTCAGTTTATCCTCGTAGGGGTTGTAGTTCCAAAAATCAAAAGTTCTAGCCAAAAACAGTGAAATCCAATACTTAACTCAAAAATTCCTCTATGAGTAGACAAATGGGAATAAAAAGCAAAATTTTCTTCACCCGAGTTGGGGACAACACCAGAAAACGACCCGACAGGAAACAAGGTATAAAGTGACAAGTATCAGAACTTATCAGAGATGGAATCAAGGCTCGCCACGTAACCTGGCCAGCAACTGCAAGGTGTCTTCGGTAGGCTCTTCCTCCATGACCGGACACCATCCATATTCCTCAGAGCTGGCCTTCGCTGCATGTCTGCCACCTGCACTGTCCTCAGTTTGAATGCCCTTATCCTTATGGGTGGCATCGCTTCCCAACATTTGTTGTTTGCTACTAGATGGGTTGCTCTTATCTTTCGGTGGGTGGTAGGTGCTCGGCTCCCCTGGATCGAAGCTGGAAGGATGGACTTGGTTGATTTCCCAGCTGAGCGAAAGTTCAGGAGAGGAAGCGGGGACTTCCCTGAAATTCACCGAGATGGTGGCTATTATGAGCGGTTTGTTCAATGCACTTTGAAAATGGAAGTGCGCTTGCTGAGAGGGAGTAGAGGTCGCTGCTTGCTGGGGGATTTCTCCAGAACGACGAGCCTCTCTGGTGCTTAATCTGCCACGGCCGCTTCGAGTGTCCAGATATCTGCCAATGGAGCGAGAATTGGAGAGGCTAGGGGAAGGGGAAACAGAAGGGGAGGTAGAGACAGAGGGGGGCCGAGACGCAGAACAAGTGGCTCCTCCCCGACTGCCACCGCGTCTGCTCCTCATTCTATGACGATGTCGCATGGTTCTGAGATTGGGAGACTGCTGAGAGCTGTTGAAAACAGGGTCCGGGGTCAATCCAAGAGCTGCAGAAGGAAAGAGGGAGTGGTCCGGGGAATTCACAGTCGAGCTAGCGGAAGGGGCTGAGACCTCAAAGCGCAGGTGGCAGAATGAGGACTGGGAGAAATGGTTACCATTGCCCAGGTCGACGCAGCAGAAGAGCCTGCAACGTCTTCTAGTGGCTGTGTGGAGATTCGGCTCTGTAACAGTGGGATGGCAGGAGCAATTGAGAGGCTGAATGGGGGAATGAGGGGGATTCTGATCCATATCTCTGTAAATGCTGGGAATGTCTCGAATTTCCCAGCTAGTTAATGGCACCGTCCTGAGAGCCTGAACTTGCCGTGAGATCACACAAGTGAAAGCGTAGGTGGCCACACGGATAAGCCACCTGCTTATCCGGCTGCTCATGCGCATTAAATTGCTATCTGCCACTGGCATCCAGGGAAAAATATCATTTATTATTTGCCAAATATTTTTACATTTATTTATACCTTTCAACGATAATCTTCTTGACCTTATCTTTATTTTTTCCTTGCACTTGTTTCAAACATTATAATTTCCTTTGTTCTTGACGATGGGTGGAGTGTCCACTCAAATTGCTAGACATTTCAAAACCTCTAACATAGTTTATTTAAAAAAAAGTCTTTCAACGATAATTCACAAGATTATTGCATGGTCCTATTCGAATCTTACGCTACAAATACATAAAATAACCATATTTTACTTTTTGAAATGTTTGGATGTTTTATTATCTTGAACTTCATTTTAGGTATGCTTTATAACATTGGAAAGATCTTGTGAAAATAGCTAACATTGTTATTCCATTCTTTTTATGATTACTCAAAATATATTCTACATTTCCAAAAGAAATATCCGAGAATGAAAAATCAATAAAATTACAATTACATTTAAATTAGAGAATAATAATGATTTTGATCTCCACTTAAATATTTAGGAGTGTGAGGACAAAGAACCTTTATCTCACAACTTTTTATTAATTGTATAGGCTAATTTTCACCAAATTCTAGTTTCCAACAAGGTATTGTCATTTCAAAATGACATCAAATAGGATATCAAAGGAGGCAGAAAGCATGACTTGCGAAAATGGTGATGACAATAACAAGAAATCAAGCTAAGACAATGTCAAACACAAAACAACCAAAGCCATGAAGGATCCCAATGAATATTTTTTCAAATAATATTTGGGGCCCACCATCGCTCAAAATGAGGATCATTATTTTGTTATAAGTTATCACTTACAATCCTCATGTCTTTAGGGGAAATTCGTATTTAAAAGGTGGACATATTATCTAGTTCAAGTATGGTTTTCACCAGTTTAACATGAGTGAATACTAAATGATGTAGGTTTTAACCTCGTAAACAAATTACCTACATATGAATTCTAAAAACAGAAAATAAACAATGGTGAGAGCATAAAACATAAAACATAAAACAAATATACACTGAGATTTTCCCTTAGATCCCAAAACTAGGAATACCAGATTGATTTTTCATTATATTTCTTTCAATGTTACAATGCATATATATACTTGCCGAAGCATCCATAAACCCTGGATTAGAACATAACCGTAGTTCCCTTGATTGGATCTACAAAAATACCATGGATAGAAAACCATATGCCCAAAACCATGTGTGAAAACCATGCATGAAACCATAGGTAGGTTCGCCCACCTAATATAGGGTCAATTTTTTTTCCCTAGGGCGCTTCCCCAAACCCCATAGAGGGGGGCTAATGCCCCCATCAAACCCCCTGATAAGGGGGGCTATTGCCCCCCCTGCTATGCCCCGCGCAACGAACAGGGGGCTATCACCTCCCTGTGACCCCCCTGCGCATGGGCTAGTCGTGGAAAGAATATAACACACACCCAACAAATGAGAAGTAGGAATTGAGGGTATATTAGGGGGAGAAGGACCTAATTGAAAATCCCAAGGGTGAGACCAAGGTTTTTTATGAAGATAGAATTATATTAAGAAGGCATATGATAGGTAAAATCTTCATAAGAGGACCCTCACAATATGTAAAGTATATAACATTAAAAAATGAAAATGGGGAAACTTCATAAAAAATGTAATTGCCTCTTGGCAAGAAAATCAAGAAAATTTAGTTATGGAAATGAGTACCATAAATGTAGTGAAATCAAAAGAAACAAAGCTTTGCCCCATTTGAGAAGAAGACATTTTGCTTTAAATAAGAAGATGCCACTATTGACTCTTCCTTTTTTGTTATAAATTATCTTCATTTATTAATGATAAAATCCATTACTAATAAAGACTTCTACTAGATATTTCTGTTGTGTTATGAATAAAACATAAACTATTCTTGTTATTCATTAGTGTATAGGAAGCTTGTGGGAATGGTTTTTTGTTGTTGTATACTACTCTCACAATTTAGTATTTGTTCATGCTTTATCTTGTGTCATTGTTTTGATTAGTTTGAGGATGTAGTTATCACCTTCAACTTTTCTTGTAGGCTATCCTCAATCTGTTGTTGTGATTTGAAGTAGAAGCAGTGTAATGTTGTGAACTAATTCAAGGCTATTTTATGCATTTGCTTCAATTTCTTTTGTGCCTTTTTGGTTTTGTTAGACTAGTTTTTGGAATTTTTCATTTTACATAATGGATTAGTTGCATTTCATTTAATGTGTTCTAAAAGAGACTAAATGGTGAATTCAATTACAACTAGTAAAATCATAAAACCAATAATGGTTGACGAGCTATAATATAGATAGGGTCCCTATGCTAAACAATATAGAGTCTAATTGGGACTTTTTCTTAGGGAAAACCTTTATTATTATCAATGGGAATTTTTCGCCATCAACACATGGGTGGTTGGATTTATACATATTGACAATATGTATGATGATCTTGTTGTCAACCTTTGTCTATCGATTGTTTTGAGGATGGAAGGTATTTAATTTGGTAATTTTTGTGTAGATCATGGACCACAACATAATTGGGAACTTATTATCTTTATTAAAATTGATGGTCTTTGGTAGCCCAAATTGAACCAAAACATGCTAAAAAATATCTTAACATTGGTTTCTATTGTGACAATGTCCTTACATGGTACCAAAATTGCTAATTTTAGAGAACCAATCGAAAAGGTAATAATTGCTATGATTATATAAGGACAAACTTGGCATAACATCTGTAGACATTGACCCAAGTCTTATCCCGAGTTTGAAGCTTTTTCACTAGCAATCAATATCTAGTTTGTTACAAAAAAGGTTAAGATTATTGTCATAACATTGGGGCTTGTCTCGTGTCCACAAAAATTGAGTGTCGTGGGCACCTCCACAATAGTGGGCCACTAGGGAAATCTACAATTAAATCAATACTTCCCTTCTTTTACTTGATGTTTAAGTGGAATTGTTGAAGGTATATGGACCATTTTTTATGGAAATAATTATGCAATTTATCTTACATCTTACATTGTGGAGGCTTATGGTTAGTATGGATGACCATTTCCTTTCGCAAATATAATCTTTATATCAATTGATATGCCATTAGATGTCCATGTAATTATTAAGGGGCTGCATCAATGACATAATATGAGGATTTTGTCTTGAATTCAAATTGTTGTTGTAGATATGGTAGAATTGGGACTAACATCATAAAAAGGTGATGCTTGAACTCAATTTATCTGTTGTACCTTATGAAAAACAAGATTTTCCTTGACTCACCCTTTGGTTCTTGACTTGGGGGCCAAGTGATATGAGAAAACCTCAATATAGAGCTACGATGAAAGCTAGCAAGGCCAAAAATGTTGCGAAGTTTCATTGAAATTTTTGATGTCGATTAGTCATGAATGATATGGATCTTCGTTGGATGCACATGCACACCACACTCATCCACACTGTACCCTAGATATTGAATGAGAACTTCTCTAAGTTGTTATATATATCCTATTGTCATGGGTGCTCAAGGTCTTCTAAATGTCCTTAATATGATCTTCTTAGGTTCTATTGAAGATGAGGGTGTCCTCTAGGTATGATCATCGAGGAATTAGAGGATGGTCATAAAATATCTTCCATTATCCTCATGAGCATTGATGACACATTAGTTAAGTTAAAGGGCATGATGAACCATTTAAAGCGACCTTATTTATACTTCAAATTTGTGTTCCATGCATCGGTGAACTTGATTGACACCTAGTGATAACTTGACTTAAGATTAATCTTGTTGAAAAAACTTGGCAACTTTGAGATGATCAAGTAGAGCATCAATTTTGGGGGTGATGTATTAATGTTTGATTATGATTTCATTCATTGTTTGTAGTCGTTACAATTCCACAATGTCATGTCCTTATTTTAAATCAACATAATAGGTCTCCCATATGGTAAGTAACTTGGTTGAATGTTGCCCTTCTATATCAACTCTTGAATATGGTGTTTGATATTCTCATTATCCATAAGAAAACATTTGAATATGGGACCATTAGATGAAGGAGAATGATCCAGAATTATACAAGAACACAAAATAATACAAATATAAACATAAACATAGAGGTGCAACAAAAATAAAACTTTATTTCATTAATATCAAAGAACTGAACTATGCTTACATACAGAATGGAAATAAACTAGCTCAGATGATGGTAGCTTATCTCTGAGAATAGATGTGGCAGATACATGCCTCTGAACTGTGTTACAATGAAGCCTAAGGGCCTTTTTATTATTGAACAACAAATGGAAACCATAAACAACAAAAACCCTAACCCTAGGAGATGGAACACCAAGATTTTGTGGGCCCGATTGGGGTTTGTTGGGAAGCCAACTTCCCGGGGTCGTAACTTGGTCATATGATCTCTGTTTGGCACGTACAATACCTCATTACAAATATCTCTTTGAGTAATATAGGATTTGCGGTAGGTCCCTTCTTGCAATTATTGGACTGTTGTGAACCTCAAAAAAATGTCGTTTAGGGGGTCAAAATAGCTTCGAAATTTTAAGGCCTGCAAAACTGCTAAAAATATCAAATGCTGCAAAAATAAAGAAAACTAATGAAACCAATTGGAGGTATAGGAGGAATAGGTGTGTGGCCACCAATATCCACTTAGATCACTCCCCCCCTTAGGAAGTAATGGTCCCCATTGCATGTAGAACCTCCATGAGGTGAGAAAATTTCTGTTGAACCTTGTCCCTGGTGAACCACTTTACCTAGTGAAGGAGTTGGCATGCTTTGACAACTCGATATAATTAGATCCTCTAACGGAGAGTGTTCTTGAACTGTGTGTCCATGATCCTGTCAGTGGTGGATTTTTTGATGTAGCTTGGGTTGAGTTCTATTGGTGTGAGCTGCTCAGCAACGTCGGATGTGTCCAACAATAAGGAAAAGTATGGTCACAATCGATCCACATTGAATACTTGGTGCAGGCCAAGGAACGGTGGAATGCTGAGTTGGAAGGAATTGTACCTTACAACCTTGGTGATGGTTTATGACCCATATCAGAGAAACCAAAGTTTGTGATGGGGCCTAGTGAGGCACTCCTTCTACAAATGTAACCAAACTTTGTCACTCACCTGGAACTTGTGTGGCATATGATACTGATCATGACACTACTTGTAGTTAACATTGGATCTATCCAATATGTCATGGACTTGCTAGAGGATGTGTTGAATGTGTGGAATGAAGCTGTTAGCCTTGTCAACATCTGACTGGACATAAGTTGAATCTCTCTGAGTAACTACAAATGGTATGGCCACATCAATGGGACATAGTGGCTGGAATCCCACCCCACCTGAAAGGGGACGTGGGCAGTTGTTGGGCACGGGATCCCCAAGGCAAGTTTTGGGGCTTAGAGCCCAAGTTTTGACTAAGTCTAATGTAAATACTCCGCGATGTGTGGGGCGGGGCACGAAGATTGTAAATGAGTCAGAGGGTAGTCCGCCCTCATTTTTGTAATGTAATGTCAGCTTGAGAGATCTATCCATGGTCCACGGACCATGGGATTGTATAAATAAAGTGAGGCTCTAAGGTATAAAGAGACATCAACCAATGGAATGGAATGAATAACAATGAATTGAGTCTGATCTAAGTATACGGTGAGTCATTGGGTCGTAGAGTAGGAGAAGGCCCTGCAGCTGAGTGCGCAGAGGCCTAGTAGTCCATAGCTGAGTGCGCGGACCCCTACAACTGAGTGCGCAAGGCATGTTGAGTCTATAATAGATTGAAGCATTAATAAAGAGAAGTTTTACATTATTTCTCTGTATCGTTTCCTGTTTTATGCATTGAAGTATATTGGCCATGAATTGCAAGGTTACTGTTTATTTGTTGTGCAAACTTATATGAATATGTTGAATAAATGAATATAAGATAAACTATTTGTTTACGCAAAGATAACTAACTATTATAAGAAGATAAGTAAGATCGGTAATGTAACTTGGGGAAATAGTGTAGATCGCTGCTCTAGCAGCGTGAAAGCTCCACAGCCCCTGGTTAGGGCTGCGCGAAGGCAAATACAATAGGGTGTGAAGGCCTCATATGTCAAGAAAGTGCGTGAAGTAACCAACACAAAGGTATTCATAGTTGGACTAAATCAACCCCTCACACATCTCGAGGGTGCGGAAACTTGGTTCCAGCATCCCCCCATACTGCTTCGGGTGAGACCTTAGTCCGCGCTCTACGGGCTGTTGTAGAAAGGGCCAGTAGTATAGGGATTTGTTTGGCTAAATAACTCTGAACCTGGGTTAGGCCCCATCAAGCCAACAAATGGTTCTATTGTTGGGACCAGAATCTGCATAGAGATGTTTGATGTCACATCATTGGAATCCAACTAAAAGGGAAATCGAAGGATGGATCGACAGGAGAATTCATGAATTCACAGCGCAGGAGAACAGGAATCTGCGACTAACAAAAGAAGAGTGGTTAGACTGCTACCTGTACATAGAGACCCATGAAATTTTCTTCGCATCCTTCCCTACTGAGCTGTACGAGTGGATCGCGAAGCTAGCAGATAGCCAAGGAAGGTGCAAGCTTGACAGTCCTATTGTGTGGACCCCTGAATTAGTGCACAGATTGGAAGCATCGAGGGATAAGATCGCGCACATTGTTGATCACTGGCTCGATCGGATTATAGGAGGATTCATTATTGAGTTCGCAGTAGACACTACGGTAAGCTACAGCGAGGCCGAGCGACGCTTTCTCAAAGGACTATGAGGTAAGTACGTTAAGTCTTTGAATACTTGGATTAAAATTCTATTGTGTGAAAAGTGGATTATGAAAATACATTGATGTTTGGGGCTAGGCGAAGTGGGATAATTTACAGAAATGAAGGTAGTGCAAAACTAGAAACTAGCCCCTTGATTTCACCTCTGCGAGGGGACGAGGAACAACTCATGAAGGTCTCTCCGCAAAGTGCGATCCATTTGATATGACAGAGGATTCTGTGCATACCACCTCCACCCACACCACCGCCTATTTCACCTACATCACCTCCATCTTCACCCGTACCACCTCCGCCACCCCCGTGTTTTAATATGGCAAGCTCGATAAAGTTGCCTGTGTTTAAGGGAGTAGGAAATGAAGATCCGGACTAGTTTTGGTTTGTGATAAATCAGTATGGGAAGCACAGGGAGTTATAGATGACAATATAAAGAAAGAGACGTTGGTCAATGCTTTACAGGATCGCGCGTTGACTTGGTATATTAATCATTCTAATGACAATCCGAATGCGGGGATCGCAAATATCCAAATTGCGCTAAACAAAGAATTTAGTAGGCTGAAGTCAGAGGCGTAGTCAATCATTGGGTTCAAAGAAATTACAATGCTACTAGGTGAGACTCCTTGGGAGTTGGATCAAAGGCTGAAGTGCACGATTCATGAAGCTAATATGACCCTGAAAGATGGAAAACACCGCGAATGGTTTGTAGCATCACTATCGCCACATTTAAGGAACATGCTATCGCAGCAAAGGTTGAAAACTCAGGCCAAGGCCTTGGAGATCGTGATGAGGTTGCATGAGACCCCCATATAGGATCCTAACCTGGTAGTTTAGCAGATCCACGTGTAGTTGAAGAACCTATGCCTTGAGATGCAGAGTCTGAAACAGGACAAGACAGTTCGACCAGAAGTGTGTGAAGAAGTGTGGTGCATAAAATGTAAGGCTCAAGGACATGACAAGGACCACTGCCCGGTATTTGCGAATTATCTCGTAGGAGGAGGACCGATGCCGATAAGGCCAGAAGTGCAAGTAGGACCGAGCGTGGCACCTGCTTTATGGTGCATGATTTGTCAAATAGGAGGAAAGCATGTTACAGACAACTGTCATCTGTTGCAGAAGTACACGCAGAATTCGCAACAGTTGTTTTGTAATTTCTGTAGATCAGTGGGACATGATGAGCACACCTGTAGAAGTTATGAGCTAATGATGGATAGAACTCCTACCTATAGGGTTCAGGCTGAAACACGACCCCTAGACCAAGGCGCAGGGATGGCACGGGCCGGATTCCAGGGGCGCAGACGAGGCCAAGGTGGAGGAGGACCTGGAAGAGGGCGTGGACAACTAATATGTTACAATTGCGGAGGGCCAGGACATTATGCCCGTGATTGTACGAATCCAACGCATCCATCATGTCTGTATTGTACCTTGTTTGATCATTAGATGAAGGATTGTCCCACGCTGATAGCTAGGCTACGCAATAAAGGAGCGCTCCAACCTCCCCCGACTCAGAACCTGCAAATGATGAGGTTTGAGCTGCACGAAGAAGAACCTAATGTAAATATCGTGCTCAGAAGTGGAATTACGGTGGGAGATGATAAATAAAAACAACCTGAAGAAAGCACTTTGGTTTTACGGTCGGAGATGATAAATAAAAACAAGCTGAAGAAAGCACTTGGGTTCGCAAAACTCCGACGAAGGAAGCAAAATTTGATTTGGAGCGCGCCCGAGAAAATTTTATGGAAGCGAAGAAGAGCTTCCCTGATGCCTCCACTTCAGGAAGCAAAGACAGACCAGAGCTAGAAATGGACCCATCGATGCTCACGACATTCCTAGAAACATGTATGAAGTTACTATGCGACAGTAAGGTGGTAAAGGGACTAAAGGAACTCATTAATAGATGCATTGGGACCACGCCAGGAGAACCGTGTGTGGTCTGGAAGATTGGAAAACACAAGGCAAGAACATGAAGAGAAATGAGGCTAACTACATAGATTGGTAAATATGAGATGGACCAAGTAATTCTGGATCTAGGATTGGATGTGAAAATTCTGCCAAAGTAGACATGGGAGCGCGTGGGGAGGCCTATGTTGTAGTGGTCTACTATTTAGCTGTGCATGGCGAACCAACAAAAGATAATATCCCTAGGGCGATTGCAGGGAATCATAGTGGATATTGAAGGAGTGAGCACACTAGCTAAATTTGAGGTGATAGAGATTGTCGATGACAACAATCCCTACCCCGCGCTCTTAGGAATCGATTGGGCCATTGACATGAATGGGGTGATTAACCTGAAAAAGTGCAAGATGATTTTTGAGAAGAAGTATTTGCACATAGTGATACCTTTGGACCCTGCTGAGGGATCGCGCTACACTAAGCCAGTGCGTGACTATGAAAGTGACGACGAATTAGACTGCATCTACAAGATAACTACATAGGAGCAAGACTGGGTAAATCCCACTGCAGATGGGAAAATTTCATGGGAGCGTGAAAGCTCCTGTACTTCAGACTTAGATGAGGAGATAGAGAGATGGAAAAATAGGTTACACGAGGTAACCATGCTGAACTGTAACATAATGACAAGGTTGCTGCACTACGTTTCAATAGAAATGAGAGATTTACCTACTTATGATGGATTAGGTGAGGTAGATGCTTTCTTGGACAGATTTGAGAGAGAGGTGCCGGAGAAACAACGTTTCGAAGCCTTGAATTGGGTACTACATGCTACGCCTGCGAGATGGTGGAGTACACATAAAGGAAACTTTGATGATTGGCACGCATGTAGAAGGATGATGCACACACGGTTTGGAAAGCCTAGAGTACAATTCATAGATAAATATGATGGGCAGGATGATCCACGCATGCATTTGGCTAAGTGGACATAGGCCTATGGGGAAAAGCCACAACCAGAGTGGGTGCACCTATTCTATCACACTCTGGACGTTATACCGATGAACTGGTATATAGAAACAGAGCTTCGCCATGAGACGAATGAATGGGATGTTCTGCGCGAAGGATTTGTGATGACCTTTAACTTTGATGATGGATGGGAGAGTATTAATGAAGCGCTACAAGAAGTAAAGGCAACCATCTTTAGAATACCATAGGAGTAGGAAGCATTGACTCAACCTGACTGGGCTGCCCAGTTAACTTACGCACTGGAGTGTTATAATGTAATTGTTGAGGAAGAGGATGAAGATTCGAGGAACATTGATATTCCAGAGATAGAAGGCCAGCGCAAGGTTCAAGGACCACAAATCGAGAACCTTGACATAATCACTCTAGTAAAGACTAAGCAGGTAGACATTGGTACAGAGGCAGAACCTAAATTTGAAAAGATTAGGGACTACTAAGACGCCACGATGGTAGATAAGGTCGCTAAATTACTCCGCGAGTATCAAGACTTATTCCCGACCAAGTTCACAGACTTAAAGGGAATAATCAGAGACTTAGGAGTAATGAGGATCACATTAAAACCTGACATGAAGCCAGTGAAGCAGAGACCGTATCACTTAAACCCAAAGTACAAGGAGAAGGTCCACGTAGAGTTAGATAAGATGCTCGCGGTAGGCATTATTGAGCCTGTCGAAGAATCCGATGGTGGTACAGGAAAATAAACAGAAGGACGAAATAAGAATATGCGTAGATCTCAGAAAATTGAATGATGCATGTGTCCATGATCCATTCCCAACCCCGTTCACAGATGAAGTATTGGACAATGTAGGCGGTCAGGAGGCATACTCTTTCACCGATGGGTTCTCAGGATACCACTAGATTAGGATCGCGCTAGAAGATAGGAGCAAGACAACCTTCGTGACGGAGTGGGGTTGCTTTCAATACACTGTCATGCCATTTGGATTAAAGAACACGCTAGCTATCTTCTCACGCGTAGTCGTTGCAGTGTTTAGGGAGTATATTCATAAGTTCTTGGAGGTCTATTTTGATTATTGGACTGTCTTTGGGTTGGTTAGGAACCATGTAGCGAATCTACGCTTAATGCTAGATACATGCCGAAGATACCAAATCGCGCTCAACCTCAAGAAATGTATGTTTCTTGTTCCTTTTGGGAACCTGTTGGGACATGTGGTTTGTAAACAGGGGCTGATGGTAGACCCCACGAAAATTGCGGTAATTCTGAATTTGGAAGCGCCACGCAGTGTGAAACAGCTACGCGCTACTTTGGGACACACTGGGTACTATAGAAAGTTTATCAAGAGTTATGCTCAGATCACCGTGCCGATGGAAAAACTACTGAAGAAGGATGTCACGTTTTACTGGGACAATGACTGTAAGAAAAGCCTGGATATATTGAAGTAGAAGATGGTTACTGCACCAATTCTTGTCTTCCTGAACTGGAAGAAAGAATTTCATGTTCATGTTGATGCGTCGTGTATAGTGTTGGGGGCCGTACTTACACAAGAGGGCGGAGAAGGATTGGATCACCCTATCATGTTCACGAGCCGTAGATTATCTAAAGCAGAAAAGAACTACTCCACCACTGAACGTGAATGACTGGCTATGGTGTACGCACTCCAAAAATATCGACACTATTTGCTAAGGGGACACTTCAAGATGTACACAGATCATTCCGTGCTAAAATACTTGGTCAATAAGCCTGTGTTGGGGGGGCACATATGCAGGTGGCTCTTATTGTTCCAAGAATATGATTTCGAAGTTGTTGTGAAGCCTAGATGGTTGAACGTGGGACCATATCACTTGTCACACATTGAGACAGGGGAGGAACCTACTAGTTTGGAGGAAGGACTATCCGACGCGGAGATTTTTGCTGTGCGCATAGCAGATGGACACTTTGACAATACAGTCTACTTTAAAAAAAACTGGCACTGTGCCGGAAGGTTACTCTGTCCAGCAGAAAAAGGAGCTAGTGGTGCGTGCGACAGACTTTTCTGTCATCGCAGGGCATCTGTATAAGATGGGGAATGATGAGATACTGCGAAGGTATGTACCAGAGTTTGAACAAAGAAGTATCCTCGCGGATGCTCATGGGGGCCCCATGGGAGGTCATTATGCAGGAAGAGCAACCGTGCAGAAGATTCTCCACGCAGGGTTGTGGTGGTCGACCCTTCATCAAGATTCAAAAGCACATTGCAAGGCATGTGATGTATGTCAAAGAACAGGCAAGCCATCGTGAAGGGACGAGATTCCTTTGAATCTACAAATGACATTGTAGCCCTTTGAAAAGTGGGCGATCGACTTTGTAGGACCCATCAAACCACAAGGAAAGACAGGTGTGAGATATATTATTATTGCGACTGAAAACCTGATGCGTTGGGCAGAAGAGCAGCCAGTAAAAGATTTACAGCTGTGATGGCCACGAAGTTTCTGTTTGAGCATGTACTGACACGATTTGGTTTTCCAAAGATCTTGATGAGTGATCGTGGTACATATTTCCTAAATGAGATGATCATCGTACTGATAGAAGAGTTTTAGGTGTATCATCAGAAAAGCACGCTGTATCACCCACAGGCTAACAGGACCGTAGAGGCATTTAACGAAGTATTGGAGACCATGCTGAAAAAAGTATGCAATGCGCAGCGAAGTGATTAGGACCTGCGCGTCCCCGCAGTTCTGTGGGCTTACAGGATAACATGCAAGAAACTCATGGGACAAACGCCCTTTAGGCTAGTCTATGGAGTGGAAGTCGTAATTCTGATGGAATATATCATGCCTAGTCTGTGCATAGCGGTGCTCACATGTATGACGGACTGCGGAACCCTGGAGGAGAGGCTCGCGCAATTGGAAGAACTCGAAGAAGAACAATTTTTGGCAAGATTTCATCAGCAGGTACAAAAGAAACGTGAAAAGGCATGGCATGATCGACATATCAAGTTGCGCACATTTAAGGTGAATGATTTTGTGCTGTTATATGATAACAAGTTCGATAAATTCCCGAGGAAACTCCAAATGCATTGGATGGGACCATATGTTATTAAGGAAGTCACAGAGGGTGGCGCGGTGCAGCTGGTGAAACTAAATGGCGAACTCTTCCCCAGAAAAGTAAACGGTAGTCGATTGAAGCCTTACACAGGTGGCCCCGCCATCTAACTAGCCGAAGGAGATACAACGGGCAGCGGCTCAGTGCACTGTCAACCTTGCAACAGTCCGAGCAGAGTTGGGAGGTGTCCGTGCGAAGATCTCTACACTGATAGAGTGACTTGACG
The DNA here is from genome assembly GCA_031772625.1 of Pinus tabuliformis. Lineage (NCBI taxonomy): Eukaryota > Viridiplantae > Streptophyta > Pinopsida > Pinales > Pinaceae > Pinus > Pinus tabuliformis. The sequence continues at coordinate 371,938,610 of CM062804.1, forward strand.
GCGAGTCACGATGTTTGTGTTGGGGGCCTGTTGGGCACAGGATCCCCTAAGGCAATTTTTGGGGCTTAGAGCCCAAGTTTTGAGTAAGTATAATGTAAAGACTCTGAGATGTGTGGGCACGGAGCATGAATATTGTAAATGAGTCAGAGGTTTTTCCGCCCTCATTTTTATAATGTAATTTCTACTTGAGAGATCTACCCATGGTCCACGGACCATGGGATTGTATAAATAGAGTGAGGCTCTAAGTTGTAAAGAGACATCAACCAATGGAATGGAATGAATAACAATGAATTGGGTATGATCTAAGTATAGGGTGAGTCGTTGGGTTGTAGATTAGGAGAAGGCTCTGCAGCTGAGTGCGTAGAGGCCTAGTAGTCCACAGCTGAGTGCGCAGACCCCTACAACTAAGTGAGCAAGGCAAGTTGAGTCTGTAATCGATTGAAGCATTAATAAAGAGAAGTTTTACATTATTTCTATGTATCGTTTCCTATTTTATGCATTGAAGTATATTGGGCATGGATTGTAGGGTTATTGTTTATTTTTTACGTGAACTTATATGAATATGTTGAATAAGTGAATATAAGATAAAGTTTCTATTTACGTGAAGATAACTAACTGTTATAAGAAGATAAGTAAGATCCACAATGTAACTTGGGGAAATAGCGTAGATCGCTACTCCAGTAGTGTGAAAGCTCCACAGCCCCTGGTTAGGGATGTGCGAAGGCAAATACAACAGGGCGTGAAGGCCTCACATGTCAGGAAAGTGCATGAAGTAACCAACGTGAAGGTATTCATAGTTGGACTAAATCGACCCCTCAGACATCTTAAGGGTGTGGAAACTTGGTTCCAACATCCCCCCTACTGCTTCGGGTGAGACCTTAGCCCGTGCTCCGCAGGCTGTTGCCAAAATGGCCAGTAGTAGAAGGATTTGTTTGGCTAAACAACTCCGAACCTGGGTCAGGTTCCATCAAGCCAACAACAATTAAGCTATGGAGAGATCTACTGTAGATGTGATGTACATAGGGGATGCTTTCATCCCATGTTCGTGGATGTTTTGAATTGTACATGCGCAAAATGTGCATGATCATCCTGTTGACGATTTCTATTTGGCCATCAGTTTGGGGGTGGAAGGTTGTGGACTTAGTGAGCTTGATATCCAACATCAAACAAAGGATTGACCAAAATGTACTCAGGAACCTACTGTCCCAATCTGAGATAATGGAAAATGGGATCCCAAAGTGTACCCACACTCATTCAAAGAAGAGCTTAGTAGTGGCTTCTGCTGTGATACTCTTCTTGCAGGCTGCCAGAATGGCCATCTTAGAGAATCTGTTGACGATCATGAAAACATAGTCATTTCCATGCTTAGTAGAAGGAATTCCCGACATGTAATACATGGAGATGGATTCCCAAAGCCGAATAGGAGTAGGAAAAGGAGTATATATATTATAGGCCTTTCTTCTTGATTGTCAGTTTGGCAATGGTGCGGACAATGCAAGATTTGATGTACTTCCTAACATCCTGTCGAAGGTTCGACCAATAAAAATACTTTTGCAACACTACCACTATTTTCTCTACTCCAAAATGTCCAGTGACCTGACTATAGTGCGCCTCCAAAATCATCTTGGCATGCTCACTTGAAGGAACACAAAGGTGTCCCAGGTTGCATAACAATGTGTCCTGGAGGTGAAAATGTGGAACTTGCTTGCCTTCCAAGAGCATCTGGTATGTGTTACCAAATTTTGGATCACTCTTGTAAATATGCGGCCACTCTGAAGTCTCTTGTCCACAAGAGTCAAGTACATTCGTCGGTGCCGTAATCGGTGGCCAGTTGAGACAATCTGCAACATTATTGGTGTTTCTCATCTTGTACTTGATGGGAAAATGGAACTGTTTTAGATATGTCGACCATTTCTGATGGTGATCATTCTACAACTTTCCTTGTGTCTATATGAACTATAGGGGTTGGTGTTCTGTGTGGATGATCATTTCATTCCCCATAAAGTAATGATTTCATTGTCACTAAGCATGCACAATGGAATACATCTATTTGTCATAAGTGGGATACTTTCAGACTATATCTGAAAGTGTATTGTTGTGATATGCCACCGGATGCCCCTACTGGGTAAAAACTGCACTAATAACATAGTTGGAGGTGTCTGTCTAAATTTCAAATGGTTGCTGTAGGTCTCGTAATGTGAGCACTTGTGCAGAGTAAAGGTGATGATTCCAATCGACAAACGCCTTCTGTTTGGATTCAGACCAAAATAAATTTGCTTTCACTATGCCCATTGGTGACTTGACTCAAAGGCCAAGTGATATGAGAGAATCGCAACACGAGCCTATGATATAAATTGACAAGATCTAGAAATCTGCGGAGCTCTTTTAGAGTGGTTGGGGTTGGCCAATCCCGAATAACTTGTATCTTGGTTGGGTCAATATGCACACCCCACTCATCAATGACGTACCCTAGATATTGAACCCGGGTCATACCAAAAGTGCATTTCTTCAAATTGGCACATAATTTGTGTTGAAACAAGGTTTGGAGGACCTGTCGAATATGGTGAAGGTGCTCTTCCCAATTTTGGCTGAATATCAGGATGTTGTCCAAATACACTACCACAAATGAGTTGGTGAAGGGCTGCAAGATGTTGTCCATCAACCTCATGAAGGTTGCAAGGGGAATTCGTCAACCCAAAAGGCATGTCCAACCATTTGAAAAGACCCTCCTTGGATTTGAAGGTAGTCTTCCACACATTGGAGGGTTCAATTGGTACTTGATGATAATCGGACTTTAAGTCAATCTTGCTGAAATATTTGGCCCCTTGAGCTAGCCTAAAAGGTCATCAATCTGTGGGATTGGTGTTATAGCTCCAAATCTCACTCTTGAGGTTTGTGATACTGCACTCATGGCCTAGGGCAACCCTTCCTTCTAGACCTGGTCCAAAATTAAAAAAAAACAGTTTTTTATTCCCTATATGCGACATTGCCCTGAGATAAATGCGTGTGTACGCGAGTTGGTGTATACCCAACCCGCGTATATGTCTTAAAACACTTAAAAAAAAATAAATCTCCTTAATTTCAGGCAGAGATCGCGGGTTTTACCTGCTGATGACCTATTAGTGCCCGTGGCCCAACTATTCCCAACGAATTCCCAACTAAAAAACTACTTTGGGAGAAGTATAAAAAGGCTTCAATGGGAAGGTGTTATAGACATTTTTGTGCTTTACAGCATGAAGCATGAAATGTCAATAATCTGAGGGATCCAAAGTCCCTAAACATGTTGTTCCTACCCCTAGAGGAACAAGGTCAGCAAACCACAACACTTCAGATCAGTTCTCCACTGAAAAACACTCAAAAACAGGTTAATTCTGGATCATGTCAACTGCTCCACTGAGCATCTGCGCTGAATGTCAACTGCTCCATGGTGTACCTGCGCTGAATGTCAACTTCATCAAAGGCTACTTGCGCTGAGCGAGTTTGGACATGTGGAGGAATCTTTCCTCAATGTGTCAGTGCCCAGGAAGCTTCCAAAATGACACTTGGATCAAAAGATTCGCCTAAGTGAAGAGTAAGAGGTTCTAAAACTCCGAGTGGAAGGTAGAATCTCCAAGTGGACTCAAGAACTAAAGAACAACTGGGGTTGAAGAGGACAACAGTCACACATCAAGCTGACTTATCTTCACTCCAAAACTCTATATAAGGATCTCATCCCATGGGATCTGGAGGCCGGAATTTTGTGCAAAGAATTGCTGTTGGTTTACAGTTGAGAGTATTGGGTGATTGCTTGAAGGAGGTGAAGAGGAGATTTCTTTCCGTCGGGACGGTGATGCTGGATTGGGCCTCTTATGGTTGTATCACTACCTGAACCTTACTTTCTTCCATCAATAAAGCATTTGAGGTTCTTCTATTCGCATGTGTTTCAATGATGTATTGTCTTACTTGCGTATTTGATTTATGCTAATCCTTGAATCAATTATGAATGCATGCTTCTTGTAGTTTCCTTTTCTTGTCTTGTTTGCAGGATCTTGTGTAGCTGGGCCCGTGAGAAGACTTGGAGCTGGGAGCAAGCAGCAAAGAGAGAAGATTGGATCGACCATTCGCGCAAGACATCGGTGAGTGGATCTCTTCCTTTCCTCTTTTGCATGTCATAAAGAAGTAATCTTAGATAGCTTTGCTTTGACTGTTGCTAAGGAACTATCACCCTTAGAGTGGGATAGGGTCATTCCGTGTTGGATACTTTTCCCTACAACAGAAGGCCTAAAGGAGGAGTGAAGAGAGAGAAAGTTTATTATGCTGAGATTTCCCTGACCAGGCCTGAAGATCCTTGTGCCTCCTGCACTTCCCCTATTTACAGGAAACCCTTGTTTCCTTGTGTGATGATGTCTATTTACTACTTGTGATATCATGGAGTAAGTCATGGAAGGAGTTTGTTAAAGGCTTGAGACTGGACGAATCCAGAGGACGGTTCCGCTTGGAGCCTGCGAAAGGACGAATCAGGTGAAATTATTCCTTTCTGTACTTTATTTGTCTATAATAAAAGAAACACTTGTCTTTGTTCCTGATATAAATCTTCTTCATGTTTTTGACATCCATGTTATGATTCATATATGGAAGGTTGTTTAATTGTATAAATAACTACTTTTCAATATACTATGAAGATGATTTCTTTATGATGTTTAGTCCATATACTACTGTACTTTCTTGAATTGATTGTTTTGCAGGTTGAAGGAGAAAAAGGAACTCCAAGAAGGGTTTGGACCCTGGAAGGCTCTTCTCAAATGAAGTACCCCTAGGTACACCCCTTATCATATAGTTTGCTTATATTTGCATTATGGCTGTATGGAATGTGTGTTTCTCTGTATAGACAACCTCTGATCTGCTAGGGTTTCAACCCAAAGATCCTAGGGGAATTTGTCCCTTAAAAATTGGATACCTATTCCATACAGTGATCTTATTCAGCATCCGATAGTCAATACAAAGTCTCCATGTCCTGTCCTTCTTCTGTACCAACACAATCAGACTCCTATAGAGTGATGAACTTGGACCGATGTTCTCTTTCTGCAACAACTCTTGAATCTATCCCTTGATTTCATCGTTTTTCATAACCAAGTGTCAATATATTGGCTCATTAGGTAGCGACGTGCTTGGGGTCAAAGAAATGGAGTGCTTGACCTAACAGTGTAGGGGTACCCTTGTGGGTGAGGTGAAGATATCCCTGTACTCCTCCGTAACCTTGTCCACCTGTTGCTGCCGTTCAAAGGAGCCTTGTTTAGAGGCTGGGGATGTAGCCACAATATTCTTCTTGTCCTGAGGGCGAATCATAAGGAAGACAAATTTCCTGTTCTGGGAAATGATCTTATTGCATTACTTCGCAGAGATCAAATAGATGGCGGTAGGTGGTGCTACCTCTAGTATCCTGCATAACTTATTGCCCAAAGTAATAATAATAGTCTGAGGTCTAGACTCATACACAACATGATACTTCCATAAGTATGGTTGGCCTAATAATACATCACAAGCTTCGAGAGGAGAAACATCACACAATACCTCATATGTGAAGGTCTTGATGCTGTAGGGAATGTGACATTGCCGTCTAACACAAAGATCCCATCCTTGGTGAAGCCATCCGATGGTGTATGACTGTGGGTGTGGTGTGGTCGGTAGGCCCAATTGCTTCACGAAATTTGCTGAAATGAGGTTCTTTTGGCTCCCGCTGTCGACAATGAACTACAGTGGAGAGCCCCTCACCCACATCTGTAAGTGGAAGAGCCGCTACCCCTCCTCTAGATATTCAGATTCAATCTTCTAGATACTAGAGGTGGAACGGTGTTACTGGGCTACACATAAATAATCTGCTTCCCTTTTTCATTCCCCTTGTCATGTGTTGTCTCAATTTCAGAAGCCTTCAACTTGGCCACCAGTGACTGCTTGGCTCGACACTCACTCATGTTGTGAGTGGGGCTCTTATGGAACTCACACCATTTTCCCATGTTCTCCTTTGTCCTCGTGGTGTTGTTGTTTTCTTACGGCTTCGATGGGCTGCCTTGTGTCACCCTACCTTGGATTTGTCCTTTGTTATGTGGTTTGGGGGTGCCTTTCCCTTGCTTTAGTTTTGCAGATCCAAAGTCTCGCTTCTTCTGTTTAAATTTCTGCTCAATCTTGACAATGTATCGATAGGCGATGCTAAGAGAGGAGATGTCCAGGTACTCCATTTCATCCTGGATGTACTTTTGTAGATAACCACGGTACTTGAGTACCAAATGTTGCTTAGAATCATTGATACTCAACTTCGTGCAAAGGGTATGAAAAATATTTTTGAACTCCGACACGTCTTGGTCTCTTCCTTGCCGCAATGTGGTCCAATTGATGTATTTATCTTCAAGTATATAGATAGGGTAATGTTGTTCCTTGATGGCATCTCAAAAATAATTCCAAGTGGGTGAGGATGAAAATAGTGAGGGTTCCCTCTCGTACTTCTGTTCACATTAGGTTTCCCACCAATCCTTGACATGTGGGGTGGCTTTGAGGAGTGAAAAAGTAATCTTTTCCTGATTGGAAAAGTCATGAACTGAAAAATATCATTCCAACATATTTAACCATCTTTCTATGGCGTCTGCATCTTTCTGACCTTCAAATATGGGAATGTCAAAGTTGACTTGTACCTTAAAGGGAGTGGTGCCTTCAGAGTGGTTGCATGATGAAGATGCGTCGCCTGTGGGTAGCTACCCAAGGATTTGGGCAAAGTTATCCATCATCGCGTTCCTTTGTTGCTTGAGGGTATCTTCGAGCAATATTTTGAAAGGATATTTTTCTCCTTCAACTTTCTTTTCTTCCACCATGGAAGGCCATCAGGTTTTGAGAGGCTGGTCTTGCAAAGTTTCAACGAGTTCAAGCCCTAACTCCTTATACCCTGACCGCATTGGGGACATGCAAAGAAAAATTGAGAATGAGTAGACCGCTTTGATACCACTAATCTAGACTTATACATGAACAAAAAAAAAATACATATAAACATAAACATAGAGGTGAAACATAAATAAAGCTTCATTTCATTAATATTAAAGAACTGAACTATGCTTACATATAGAATAGAAATAAACTAGCTTGAGAGATGGTAGCTTATCTCTAAGAAGAGATATGGCGTCTACATGCCTCTAAAATGTGTTACAATGAGGCTCAAATGTCCTTTTATTATTTAACAATAATGAGAAACCCTAAAATATGAAAAGCCCTAAGCCCAGGAGATGGACCGCAAGGAGTTTGTGGGCTCCATTGAGGTTAGTTGGGCAACCAACTTCCCAGGGTCGTAACTTGGTCATATGGTCTTTGTTTGGTGCGTACGATACCTTGTTGGAAATATCTCTTCGCGTACTACAGGATTTATGATAGGACCCTACCAAAGGTATGGGGCCTGCTGCAAACCTAAAAAAACATCTTTTAGGGGGTCAAAACAACTTCAGAATTTTAGGACCTGAAAAACTGTTAAAAATAGTAAATGTTGCTATAATAAAGAAAAATGATGAAACTGACTGGAGGTCTAGGTGGAATAGGTGGTTTTACACCAATATCCACCTAGATCATTCCTCCCCCGCTTAGGAAGAGATGCTCCCCATTGCATGCAAAGCCTCCATGAGGTGAGGAAATATCTGTTGAACCTGGTCCCTGGTAAACCACTTTCCCTGGTGAACCACTTTCCCTGGTGAAAGAGTTGGCCTACTTTGACAACTTGATATAATTAGATCCTTTGATGGCGAGTGTTCTTGATCTGTGTGTCCATTATCCTATCAGTGGTGGCTATTCGATGTAACTTGGGTTGATCTCTATTGGCGTGAGCTGCTCATCGACGTCGGATGTGTCTAACAATGGGCGAAAGTATGGTCGCAACCGGTCGACATTGAATACCGAGTGTAAGCCAAGGAACAGTGGAATGATGAGCTCCAAGGAATTTTCCCCTACAACCTTGGTGATGGTGTACGACCCATATCGGAACGACCAAAGCCTGTAGTGGGGCCCAACGAGGCGCTCCTTCTGCAAAGGACTTGTACTTAGCATTGGCTCTGTCCAATATGTCATGGACTTACTAGAAGATGTGCTAAATGCGCTTAATGAAGTTCTTAGCCCTGTCAACTTTGGACTGGACATGAGCCAAATCTCCCTGAGTAGCTGCAAATGGTATGGTCGCATCAATGGCACATAGTGGCTGGAATCCCAACCTCATCTAAAAGGGGATATGGCTAGTTGAGCTATGAAAAGATTTGTTGTAGTTGTTTTGGAAATAGGGGAGGATTTCATACCATGTGAATGGATACTTTGAGTTGTACATGTGCAGAATGTGCACGATCATCCTGTTGACGACCACTTTTTGACCATCAGTTTGGGGGTGGAAGGTCGTGGACTTAGTGAGCTTGGTATCCAACATCGACCAAAAGCTTGACCAAAATTTTCTCAGGAACTTGCTATCTCGATCTGCAATAATGGAATGTGGGATCCTAAAGTGTTCTTGCACTCGTTCAAAGAAGATCTTAGCAGTGGATTCTGTTGTGATACTCTTCTTGTAGGCCGCTAGAATGGCCATCTTAGAGAATTTGTCAGCAACCATGAAAATCCAGTCTTTGTCATGCTTAATAGAAGGAAGGCCCGACATGTAATACATGGAGATGGATTCCCAAGGTTGACTAGGAGTACGCAGAGGAGTATATAGGCCTTGCTTCTTGATTGTTGGTTTAACAAAAGTGCAGGATCTGATGTACTTCCCAACATCTTGTTGAAGGTTCGACCAATAAAAATACTTCTGCAACATTGCCACTGTTTTCTTTACTTCGAAATGTCCAGTGATCTGACTATAGTGTGCCTCAAAAATCATCTTGACATGCTCACTTGGAGGAACATAGAGGTGTCCCAGGTGGCATAACAATGTGCCTTGGAAATAAAAACATCAAATTTTCTTTCCTTCCAGGAGCATATGGTAACGTGTTGTCGAATTCTGGATCGCTCTTGTAAAGATGTGGTCACCTCGAAGCCTTATGTCCACAAGAGTCAAGCACAGTGGTCAACAACATAGTTGGTGGCTGGAAGAGAAAGTATACAATATTATTGGTGCTTCTCTTCTTTTACTTGATGTTCAAATGGAACCATTGCAGATATGTGGCCCATTTATGATGGTGATCATTTTGTAATTTTCCTTGTGTTTGTATGAATTACAAGGGTCAATGGTCTGTGTGGATGATCATTTCCTTACCTAGAACATAATGCTTCCATTTTCGGCAAGCTTTCACAATGGAATACATGTTTTTTTCATAATTGGGATGCTTTAAAATTGTATCTGAAAGTGTCTCACTGTGATATTCCACCGGATGCCCCTGTTGGGTAAGAATTGCACCAATAGCATAGTCAGACGTGTCTATCTCAATTTCAAATAGTTTCTATAGGTATGGTAATGTGAGCACTGGTGCATAGTACAGACAATGCTTCAACTCGACAAATGCCTTCTATTAGGATTCAAACCAAAATAAATTTGGTTTTCCTCCACCCTTGGTGAAATGAATCAAAGGCCAAGTGATATGAGAGAATCCCAACAGAAACATGCGATGGAGATTGGAAAGACCCAGAAATCTCCAAATCTTTGTTAGAGTGGTTGGGGCTGGCCAATCCTAATTAACTTGTATATTGGTTGGGTCCACATGTACACCCCTCTCATCAATGATGTACCCCATATATTGAACCTAGGTCATAGAAAAAGTGCATTTCTCCAAATTGGCACACAATTTGTGTTGATGCAGGTTTTGGACAACCTAATAAATATGGTGAAGGTGCCCTTTCCAACTCTGGATGAAGATTAAGATGTCCTCCAAATACACTACCACGAATGAGTTGGTGAAGGGCCATAAGATGTCGTACATTAGCCTCATGAAGGCTACAGGGGGAATTCATCAACCCGAAAGGCATGACCAACCATTCGAAAAGACCCTCCTTGGATTTGAAGGTGACCTTCCACAAATCAGAGGGTTCAATTAGTAGTTGGTGATTACCAGTCTTCAAGTCACCTTGAGTTGGTCTTAAAATATTTTGCTACCTTGAGCTGGTCCACAAGGTCATCAATCTGTGGGATTGGATACCTATTCCATAGAGTGATCTTGTTCAGTGCTCGATAGTCAATATAGAGTCTTCAGGTATCGTCCTTCTTCTATACCAACATGATTAGACTCCCACAGGGTGATGAACCTAGCCCGATGTGCCCTTTTTGCAACAACTCTTGAATCTACCTCTTGATTTTATTGTTCTCTAGAGAAGAGCATCCATAGATTGGTCCGTTGGGTGGCAATGCATCTCGGGTCACATCGATGGAGTGCTTGACCTAGTAGTGTAGGGGTACCCCTGTGGGTGAGGTGAAGATGTCCTATAATCCTCCATGACCTTCTCCATCTATTGTTTCTGTACAGAGGAGTGTTGTCTGGAGGCCATGGGTGTGGCCACAATATTCTTCTTTCCCTGAGGGTGAATCATAAGGAAGATACATTTCCAGGGTCTGGGAAATGATCTTACTGTGTTGCTTCACAAAGATTAAAGAGATGGAGATAAGTAGTGCTGCCTCCGGTATCTTGTATAACTTATTTTCCAAAGTACTAATAACAGTGGGAGGCCCAGGATTATACATATCATGACACTTCCACAATTATGGTTGGCCTAATAATACATCGCAAACTTCAAGAGGAGAAACATCACATAGTACCTCATCTATGAAGGGTTTGATGTTGTAGGGAAGGCGAACACTACTATTTGGCGCGAAGATATCATCCTTGGTGAAGCCACCTCATGGTGTATGACTACGGGTGTGGTTTGGTCGGTAGGCCCAATTTCTTCAGGACCTCTAGTGAAATGTGGTTCTTTTGGCTCCCACCTTCGATAATGAACTACAATGGAGAACCCTTCACCCACATCTATGAGTGGAAGAGCCACTCCCCCACCTATGGATCTTCGGGCTCAATATTCTGGATCTTTGTGGTGGCAACGGTGGCACTCAGATCCACATGAATAATCTGCTTCCCTTTTTCATTCTTCTTGTCAGGTTTTGACTCAGAGTCAGAACATGCATCGGATTCAGAAGCTTTCATCTCGACCACTAGTGACTACTTGGCTCAAAACTCAATTGTGTTGTGAGTGGGGTTTTTATGGAACTCACAACATTTTCCCGTGTCCTTCTTTGTCTTCGTGGTCTTGTGTTATGAAACCAGCTCAATAAAAAGATAGAAAAGATAGATCAACGCCTTAGAATTCAGCCTCTTCGAGGGGGCAACCTCCTTTACATTACATAAATGAACAATTCTTGGATGATACAAATGAAAAGACCTCCATTCTATATATAGGAGTCTAAGGGGTCATAACATAATCATAGCCGACATAACGATAATAATGTAAGGGCACAATTATAACAATAGTGGGCTTCTATGGGGCACAATAGTAACAATATGGGCACTACATGGGTACATCAATATAATAAGTGGGTTGTACTAATAACCATAAGGGGTTACACTAGTAGTATAGGGGCCTAACATTTTGGCCTTTTATTGTGGTTTTAATGGGCTATCTTGGGTCTCCCCACCTTGGCTTTGTCCTTTGTTCTGCAATTTGGGGGCACCATTCTCTTGCTTTGTATTCACATATCCAAAGTATTTATTCCTCTGTTTAAATTTATGATCGATCTTGACAACATATCAATAGGCAGCACCAAGAGAGGAGATGTCCAGGAACTCCATTTCATCCTGGATGTACTTTTTTAGATAACCATGATACTTGAGCACCAAGTTCCACTCAGAATCCTTGATACCCAACTTTGTGCGAAGGGTATGAAAAATATTTGTGAACTCCAACACGTATTGGCCTCTTCCTTGCTGTAGCGTGGTCCACTTTATGTATTAATCTTCATAGCTCCTGACAGGGTAATATTGTCCCTTGATGGCATCTCATAAATAATTCCAAGTGGGTGCAGCTGAAAATAATGTGGGTTCCCTCTCGTCCTTATGTTCACAATAGGTTAACCTCTAGTCCATGACATGGGGGGCGACTTTGAGGAGTGCAAAGGTAATATTTTCTCGATTGGAAAATTCATGAACCAAAAAATATCCTTCCAAAATATTTAACCATCTATATACGACGTGTGCATCTATATGGCCTTCAAATATGGGAATCTCAAAGTTGACTTTTTCCTTAAAGGGAGTGGCTCCTCTAGAGTGGTTGTTGGTTGGAGATGCATTGCGTGTGGGAAATTGCTGAAGGATCTGGGAAAATTTATACATCATTGTGTTCCTTTGTCGCTTAAGGGATTCTTCGAGAAATATTTTGAAAGGATCTCTTGCTCACTCATCTTTTTTTTTTCTTCCACCATGGAAGGCTGTCAGGGTTTGTGAGGCTAGTCTTACAAAAGGTTTAACTAGTTCGAGTCCTAACTCTTTATACCCTGACTTGTTGTTGGGGACATACAAAACCTAGAACGAGCAGATCACTCTCATACCACTAATCTGAAATTATACAGGAATGCAACATAATACATATATAAACATATACACAAAGGTGCAACAAAAATAAAATTTCATTTCATTAATATCAAAGAACCGAACTATGCTTACATATAGAATGGAAATAAACTAGCTCAAGCAATGGTAGCTTATCCCTGAGAAGAGATGTGGGGGCTACATGCCTCTGTACTATGTTACAATGTGGTTCAAGGGCATTTTTATTATTTAAAAACAAAGGGAAACCCTAAACAACCAAAACCTTAACCTTAGGAGATGGAACAACAAGCGTTTGTGGGCCCCATTGGGGTTAGTTGTGTTAGCCTCCTATTGCAATAGGTTTCATATTTCATGTTTGACTGTT